>CM069142.1:56122585-56722585 GCA_035221665.1 Okamejei kenojei
TTCCCTCCTCCTCCTCTCTTTCCCCCCCTTCCTCATCTTCTCTTTCCCCCTTCCTCCTCCTTCTTTCCCCCCTTCCTCCTTCCTCTCTTTCCCCTCCCCCCCTCTCTTTCCCCACCCCTCTCTTTCCCCCCCCCTCTTTATTTCCCTCTCCCCCCCCTCTTCCCCCTCTCCCCCCCCCCCCTCTTACCCCCACTACTGGGTGGGTTTCCCTGTCGGAGGAGGGGGGCAATAGGGCCCAGCAGAGTCTTCACTATGATGGGTTCTTCCCTGTAGGAGGGGGGAGCGGGTAGGGGAAGGGGGAAGGGTGAAGGGGGAGGAAGGGGGAGAAGGGGGAAGGGGGAAGGGGGGGAGTGGTAGGGGAAGGGGGGGGAGTGGTAGGGGGAAGGGGAGGAGTGGTAGAGGGAGGGAGTGGTGGTGGAAGTGGTGAGTGGTTGGGGAAGGGGTGAGTGGTTGGGGAAGGGGAAGGTGCTGGGTAGTGGCAGGGGAAGGGGAAGGGGAAGGGGGGGGAGTGGTGGGGAAGGGGAAGGGGGGGTGTGGTAGGGGAAGGGGAAGGGAAGTAGGGGAGGGTAGGGGAAGGGGAAAGGGGGGAGAGGTAGGGGAAGGGAAGGGGGGGAGTGGTAGGGGAAGGGGGTCAAGGGGGGTAGTGGTAGGCGGAAGGGGGGAGTGGTAGGGAAGGGGGGAGTGGTAGGGGAAGGGGGGAGTGGTAGGGGAATAGGGGGGGAGTGGTTAGGGGAAGGAGGGAGTGGTTTAGGGGGAGGGAAAGGGGGAGCGGTAGGGGGAGGGAAAGGGGGGGAGCGGTAGGGGCGAGGGGAGGGGGAAGGGTAGGAGCGGTAGGCTAGGAAGGGGGGGGGGTAGGGGAGTGGGGAAGGGGGAGGTAGGGGAAAGGGGGGCGGGATAGGGGAAGGGGGGGCGGTAGGGTAGGGGGGGCGGTAGGGGAAGGGGTGGAGCGGGGGTAGGGGTAGGGGGGGCGTGGTAGGGGGAAGAAAGGGGGGGGGAAAGGGGGGTAGGGGAAACGTGGGGGTGGGGGAAGGGGGGGGTTAGGGGAAGGGGAAGGCGGGGGGTAGGTGGGAAGGGGGGGGTAGGGGGATGGGGGGAAGGGGGGTAGGGGAAGGGGGCGGTAGGGGAAGGGGGGTGGTAGGTGAGGAAGGTGGTGGGTAGGGGAAGGGGCCGGGGTAGGTAGAAAGGGTGGGGGGTAGGGGAATCGGGGGAAGGGGCGGTAGGGGAAGGGGGAGGGGCGGTAGGGGAAGGGTGGATAGGGCGGTAGGGAAGGGGGGGGGAAGGGGCGGAGGGGAAGGGGGGGGGCGGTAGGGGAAGGGGGGGGGCGGTATGTAGGGGAAGGGGGGGTCGGGTAGGGGAAGGGGTGGGGGGGTAGGGGAAGGGGGGGCGCGTAGGGGAAGGGGGGGCGGGGTAGGGGAAGGGGGGGGGGGAGGGGGTAGGGGAAGGGCGGGGGAGGAAGGGGAAGGGGGGGATCACGGTAGGGAAGGGGGGGGGAGGTAGGGGAAGGGGGGGGGAGGTATGGGAAGGGGGGGGGTAGGGATTGGTAGGGGAAAGGGGGGGGGGCGAGTAGGGGAAGGGGGGGGGAGGGTAGGGGAGAAGGGGGGGGGGGCGGTTAGGGGATAGGGGGGGGGCGGTAGGGGAAGGGGGGGGCGGTAGGGGGATAGGGGGGGGGGGCGGTAGGGGGCAGGGGGGGGGCGGTGTAGGGGAAAGGGGGGGGGCGGTTGGGGAAGGGGAGGGGGCGGTTGGGGAAGGGTTGGGGGCGGTAGTTGGAAGGGGGGGGGGCGGTAGGGGAAGGGGGGGGCCGGTAGGGGAAGGGGGGGGCGGTTAGGGGAAGGGGGGGGCGGTTGGGGAACGGGGGGGCGGTAGGGGAAGGGGGGGGCGGTTGGGGAAGGGGGGGCGGTTGGGGAAGGGGGGGGGCGGATGGGGAAGGGGGGGGCGGGTAGGGGAAGGGGGGGAGGAGGTGGATGTGGGGGGGGGAGCACTAGGGCCCCAGCAGAGTCCAAACCACGTTGCTATCAGCATGGTGGCGGTTGTGGGCCTCGTCCTGCGCCGGGAGCTCTGGTGAGGTGACGGCTCCGGCCCGCTGGTGGCCGGTGGAGAGGCGACGGGCGGCGGAGTCGCTGGTGGAGGCCCGTGGGGGGCTGGAGTGGAGATACGTGGCCCCGGAGAGACAGTGAAGGTCGGCGGCAGCGGCCGCGGCGGCCCCGCCCGGGGAGGCGGTGAGAGTCGGCAGCCGGGGCAGCAGTTTCGGTGGTCCGGGCCTGGCAGGTGGTGAGAGTCGGCGAGGTGGTGGATGTTGTTGCTGCTCCTCGTCGTGGCCATCTCGGCCTCGTGGTGATTGGGCAGGCGGCGCCGCAGTCCAGCGGTGGAGCTCCGGGCCTGCGGGCGGTCGAGTCAAGGAGCGTCGGTGCAGGGACCGGTCTGCAGGTGGGTTGTGTGATGGGTGGGTTTGTGAGGTGGGTTGTGGTGTCGGCGACCCCCCCCCCCCCCGGGGCCCCCCTCCCCCACGTCGGCTTTTACCGTGACCGTGTGTGTGGAGTTGGGTCTGGCGATATGATTATTATGGTGAGCGAGTAGGTGGGCGAGCGAGTGCCAGACTTTACAGTACTGGCCTTTTGAAAATGTATGTTTTAGTGCCGATTTAATTCCAAGTGCCTGTTTGCCCCACAGGTTGGGCAGTAGGGTGATGGTCGTTTCACCTTACAACTTAGCATAGTAGCTTTTGATTACCCCAAAATAAGTCAGGCCGATAGGATTTAGGCTTGGATAAAGACCAAAGGCAGCAGGAAGATTGTCTTTTTTTCCCATTTTTTGAGATATAAAAGTATCTATATATTTAAAAGTCTGATCTTGGATGTGTATTTATTTTTGTGTGTGTGCTTGTGTATAATGACATCTTCTCGAAAAAACATTCAAATCCATTAAATTAAGCGATGTAGCAATGTTACAAAATTTTGAGATTTAATAAATCAAGTCTGCAATTTATCCCATCAGATAAAGCATAAAAAGTTTATTTTGACACCTAATTCACTTACATATTTTTCAGTATTAAAAAGGTTATTGCCATTTTCATACTCATAAGATATTTAGGTATCCCCTTGGCCACTTTCCATTGACTTAACTCAAAAGCTGTCTGTGTGTAGACAGTCCAAAAAGCGCCATACTTTCTTAAAAAATTAATAGAAACTCAATGAAATTTTTTCAGTTATTATAGATTGAGAGCATTTCTGAACAAATATGAAACAACTCTTACATTGGATGACTCTAAATTAAAAGCATATTAATTAGTTAGTTTATCTAATTGGTCAGCCAATTACAAAATGTAATTACTAAGATCTAAATCTATCCAATCTTAAGAAAAAGATAAACATTTTTTATAATGCAAGTGTCCCAAATAACATTCACAGCACATAATCACATATGAACGATTTTCTTAAATCTAATTTTTCATTAATTTATAGGACCAAATGGAAGGAGATTTAGTGTCCTATTTTCCCGTAAATTTAAGTTGGTCATTCTTAATCAACTTCGAGTGGGATTTTAGTGGAATGCGGTGTGAGTTGGAACGTTGCGGGATTTTGCGGTGAATTTAACCCACAGCGGAGGAAAAACACTGGCCGTTATTCGTTTATATATATTTGGTCCCCTTTTTCAGCAAACATGAAAATTTGATTAAAGGCTTCTAAGAAACCCAGTTTTTATGTAAAATTTTATACTGGTGTACTTTATTCCCCTTACATAAAAATCCTTTCCCCGTTGTCCGGGGACGGTACGGCTTTAGAAGATGATTTTTTAAATTACTTAGCTATAAAATGATCTTGCGTAGTTTTAAAATCTTCATAAATCAAATGTCGGAGCGAATTAATCCTTTGGTTGAACGAAATCCCGAGGATGGAACGACCTTGAACTTGCCTGGGAGAAAAACGCATTTAAAACCCAAACCCCCGAACGAAAGGCACCAAAACGCACAAACGTGGATGTGGCAGGAACGCAGCCTGCTCAGGTAAAGCATTGGTAACATACTAATGTGAGGTTCTGAATTGGTGTTTCCAAAAATTGCGAACGGGCCAAAAACTTGGCTTAGTTAAACCTTTTTCCTTGGTTCCCTCAAACCTCAATTTAAACAAAAATGATTTAAAATGTTTTTTTGCCCTGTTTTAAGTGCATTCTGATTTTCTAATGGTTTGGAATATTTTAATACCTTTGGAATGTCCCTCTAAAATGCTACAAATAATTCCAAATCATTTCAAAATTAATTCTGCAGCGATCCTGCGGATTCACACGATTATGAGGTTGCCATTGTATTACTGGGAGTGTCGTGAAATGTAGTACTATCCTCCATGCCCTTTCATGCAATAAGTGGCAAATCCCTTTTCCGTGACATGGATGGAAATCCATTATGGTAGAGTGAAATATAAATTATTCATACTGTAGCCAAGATTGGGAACATTGGGGGTGGAATGAGGGCAAGAATATGACTGAAGCTGGAGTGTGCAATGCGTCTTCACAAGACAAAACCTGGAAGAGATGTCTCTTGCTAGCTGATACTTATTATATTCATGTCACTGAATATTTGCATGTTTGGAAAATACCTGTTTATACTGGGAATCAACACAAGGCAAATGTAGACTGCATAGCAGCAAAGAGCTACTGCACTTGCCATTGTCCGACAAGATCCAGACAATTTCATACAATTTCTGAACCAGAGCAAAATGTTGATACGTTGAGGGCACAGGACCCAATGGGTCCCACTTGGTCTATTATGTGAAAAATATACATCTTCTCGATGAGCTTGGACACATCCTCAGTGATATGACCTGGGGTCATCGGGTGTTTCGGGTCTCACAACATCAGACACCCTCGCCCAGGCGACCCAGCCGGAGTTGATCAGGCCCCGACCTGCGTCCCAGCAGCAACCGCCCACGGATCAGCCATCTTAATAACTACTCTGCAGGGCTTGGGAGACTCTAGTGCATGGTGGGACTGGGCTCTGTGGGGTGACTCCCGGCCGGGCTCCTCCTGCGTCTCACCAGGTTCAAGGCCTGTGCGCTGCACCTCTTTCTCCTTCTCCGAGCATACTATTATATTACAAATGATCACGACTTTCTTCCAGAGATTGCTCTGCGGTAGTGCAGTGGTTCAAAGTGTGAAATCTGTTAAGTAGACTAGACATCTTCAATTTATTCGAGCATTTGTATTTCAAGCACACTCATCCATGAACCACAGCACAATTTTGCTCTTATTTGCTTTGGTCTTGTTATTTGTATCAAATTGAAAACTACCATGCTGCAAAAATACATTTATAGGACAAAGCAACATTTATTGAATGGATACACCTCAAACATTGCATATGTACAATTTACTATGCACACATTAAACTCAACATTTCAGTCTTTAGCAAAAGCTTTAGACATGTTATCCACGGAACATAATACCAAGTTTAAATTGTAAGGTTATCGATATGCATTGAGAGACACTTTAAAGATATGGAGACTTTATAAAAACTATAAACAGCCAGGTTACCACACTGAAACATTGCAGTTACAATTTTGTAAAGACTATTTTAAATTGTTGCAAAATACATATTTGCTGCAGCCCCATCATAAACCACAGAAGTCAGTGGATCACTCAACAATTACAAATTGAGAATTTGCACACCAGCAGTCCAATACTTGCACATTGAGAGTTTAAAAATTAAATACTTAAATGAAGTCAAACATGGAAGTGGTGTATTCAGTTGAAATGTAACTGGATAATTAAAAAAAGATTCTCCATTACACCACAGGCAAGAACAGCAGCAACAAGCATTATTATACCTTGTGGATATCAGTAGTGAGTATTTAACCAATTAACTATCTAAAGCAAGGCTGCAAGATTAAGTTTCTAAACTTCCAACATTTTTAGTTACATTTCTCACCTGATGAAAAGCCAGTTCCATTTTCAAATTGTTCAGAATGAAATTCAAAAACCAAGACAGTTTTAAAATGATCCAATAAGTCGTCTGCTGGTTCTTTTAATACATACTTTAAACAGATATCTCGATACGTATTTTTTTTTATTTATTACAATTGGATATATAGAAGTGCATCATGAAAGACTGCCCGTTTCATCAATAACCTTAAATGCATTTGCATAGTGAAAAACAAAATATAGTAATGTGCTAAATATATTAGAACGTAGTACAAACGTGGTTAATATGTTGCAAATCGTTGCAGTTTCTGATGTTACAGGTTTGAATCTCATCATTCAGTAGCCCTGCTACACTATGTCACAACCTTGGTTTGTGCAGGCTAATGAATCCTTTACAAAACATATTCTTTCATAAACTAAATTACAGTATAATGTGTTAAATTGCAAATAGGCTCAAAGAGGTTACTTATATGTATATCTAATGACATATATTATAAAATTGTTTTTTTAGATAGGACATTCTTATATAAAATTATTTTTTAGGTAACATAGGTGGAGCACAGGCTAAGTGTGCTTATCAACATATATTAGGAACCAACTACCAATTGTCAATTTTAAATGAAAATCCACGTTTATTAAAAAATGCAGTTTATTTTTGACTCAATGGACTATAAATTTCAGCAATGGTCATTACAGTTGGCGTTAGCTGAATTTTGATGCAGATATATCTGTTGAGGAATAAGGTTTAATTATTAATGAGCAATTTACTATTTTTCTTCCAGGTAGTAACAGAATGTAGGCAAATTAGGCTTACGGGATTTAATGTGTAGGAAGGAACTGCAGATGCTGATTTACACCAAAGATATATGCTGGATGTCAGCTGCTCTACATTGGTGAGACCAAGCGTAGGCTTGTCGATCGCCTTGTCCAACACCTCCGCTTGGTTCGCAATAACCAACCTGATCTCGCGGTGGCTCAGCACTTCAACTCCCCCTCCCATTCCGAATTCGACCTTTCTGTTCTGGGCCTCCTCCATGGCCAGAGTGAGGTCCACCGTAAATTGGAGGAGCAGCACCTCGTATTTTGCTTGGGTAATTTACACCCCAGCGGTATGAACACTGACTTCTCCAATTTTAGGTAATCCCTGCTTTCTCCTTCTTTCCCCTCCCAACAGCCCACTTCCTTTTTTCTTCCCCCCCCCCCAGCCCGACATCAGTCGACCCGAAACGTCGCCTATTTCCTTCACTCCATAGATGCTGCCTCACCTGCTGAGTTTCTCCAGCATTTTTGTCTACCTTCTGCTGGAGTAACTCAGCATCTCTGGAGAGAAGGAATAGGTGACATTTTGTGTTGAGACACTTCTTGAGACTGCCTGATGGATTCCACATAAGCTGCAATTGCAATCTTTTGCTTCAGTAGTGGTTACCATTATGCAAAGGAAAATGAAAGTTTGATTCAATTGCATACAGAACTCAAAAATCCAATTTACTGACAGTCATAACAATTGCAAAATGGTTAAGAAATAGACCAGTTTCATTCTCGCCAAGCAGCAATCATAATATGTAGTCACAAGAGACAGCAGATGTTGGTTTACCAGAGAAAGTGCTGGAGTAACTCTGTAACAGGCAGCATCTCCGGATGCGACATTTCGGATCAAGACCCTTCAGATGTATTGTATTATTGGGGAGAAAGCTAGAAGAGAAGTAGGGGCAGGACAAAACCAGTATACAGGAGGTTTGGGGGGGGGGGGTTGATTTGCAGGTGGTTGGACAAAAGCCAGAGATGAAAAGACAAATATCCCTGTTCATTAATTCTAAGCATCTTTTAAACATAAAGCAGGGTTTAGTAAGGTAAACAAAAGCGGAAGGTTTTTTTAAAATGGCAAGTATTTTACCTAAATGGGAGAAACAATTTGGGGCTTTTTTTTAAATAAAGAGAATACTGAAGTGAATGTGTTATTAAGGATGAAAATGGTGAAATCTCAGAACCACTGGACTATCACAAATTTTAACTATGGTAAGTTATAACACAGACATCATATTTGAACAGAGCAAATTTGAACAGAAATTTCTTGGACGAGTTTGCAAATTTTACATTAACCAGAATGATTTAATATTTTAATAACTCAAGTTAAATCACTTGAAGCTTTATCATTTCTCCTTGCACGAGTCATTTTTACTGCATCTTGCAAAAGATCAGTTCCTACTATAACATTCATTTGCTGATATCTTGGAAATGACAGATTTCAAACATGGACCCATAACAAAATATTATACTATTTGTTAGCCATTCAAAGCTGTTACCAATATTTTAACACCAATACTAACCTGGTACAGTTTAAACATCTTTTAAACACATATTGCACGTGTAATGTCCCAATAAAGAATTCAAATTACAAATAACAATTCTTTTTAAATCAGCCTGCCTTATTGGAATACCTTTCATCTTTCAGTGAAGTCTTGTTTTGATAAAGAGGCAGGTGCCTCAGAATTAAAAGGCAGGATTGGAATGATGACATTTGATCTCAAAGGTATAGGAGGTGGTGCTCTTCGAGTTGGTACAGGTACTGTTGCACCAGTTGCTGTGTTACCTGTGTTCCAGTCATTGCCAAACCCAAAATCAGTACCTGGAAATAATTTTTGTGTGCTCTTTAGTGACAAATTATTAATATTTTCATTCCATTGATCCTGGGAATCACATTTTTTTTCACCTGTTGATAGTTTTTTTTCTTTTAGAACAAAGTCATTATCCTCAAAGGTCACCCACCCACTGATTGGCATTTTGTCATTTGCATGTTTACTTGGAAGGACATTGTTGTCTACAAAAGGATTTGACAAGGCAGCTCTTTGAATTCCAACTCCAGGAGTCATGTTAGCAGATAAAACAGGGTAACTGCTGCTACTTTGTACAGATAGCTGTGATGCAATTGCAGGTTTCTGAACATTTTGACCATCAGTCCTAAATGGATTGTAACCAGTTTTTCCAGTGAAAGGGTTTGGGTTGGAGACATTTACATCAGCTAAGAAGTTGAAAGCCATTGGAGAGGTTTGGAAGCTCTCCTGTGATTTACTTCGTGGGGGAATAGGAGGTACAAATGGCATGCAATTAGGTTGCGTTGATGCAATGGGTTGGATGGATTGTTGCTGGCACAAAGTTGGAGATATACAAGCAAATGCTGGCTGCATTTGAGTGTTTCCACTTTTTAACTGGGTCTTTGTCCAAGGATCAGCAAGCCGGTTAAGTGAAAGGTCAGCAAAAGGATCAATGCTGGATGTTTCTCCATTGTTAATCCCATTAATATTGGCCTTTAGCTGTAAAGAAATTTTATAAAGAAATTATTCACAAGTATTTACAGGATTACTTAATTGTAACTAAAATTAAAATCTTTTATTTAACCATCCTAGTTATTATTGCTGTAAATGACATCTGCCAGTCCCCATCTATACTAGCGCCAACAAGTAGGTAACAGCAATGATGATTTTCCTTTCTCCCTCTAGAAAGAGCCTCCACATAGCACTATTCTACAGCAATATTACCAATATTATAAACCCATTACTGAATTTGACATGGGTACACAAAAGGCTGGAGAAACTCAGCGGATGCAGCAGCATCTAAGGAGCGAAGGAGAGGCGATGTTTTGGGTCGAGACCCTTCTTCAGACTGGTCAGGGATCAGGGAAACGAGAGATAGACGGTGATGTGGAGAGATAAAGAACAATGAATGAAAGATATGCCAAAAAGTATCGATGATAAAGGGAACAAGCCATTGTAAGCTGTTTGTGGTGTGAAAATGAGAAGCTGGTGCAACTAGGGTGGGGGAGGGAGATAGAGAGAGGGGGGGAATGCCAGGGCCCGAGGGCTGAGGGAGAGGTGGGAAGGGGAGGAGACAGCAAGGGTTAACAGAATTGAGAAAATTCAATGTACAAAACAAAATATCGAATTCAACAGCATGAATATTCCAGTTGTGACTGAAACGGTGTACTTAGAAAATACTCAGTTAAAGATTATCCATAACTCTGTTGTAATACATTGTTTGAGTTAGACATCAGATTTGTCCCTACGGTCCAGCTCTGATAAAGAATATCTTTGAATTAGTATTTTAACTTTTCTCCCATCATGATATTAGCAGATGTTATGTTCCAGACTTATTTGGTTAACAGTTTTGAAGCAGTCAAATTGTTATTTATAAGAATTAAAAAAAAACTTGCAATATTATTTTGTGCTTTAGAATTTTTTTTAAAAAAGGCTTGTTTCTAAGCCACTGCAACTTCATCAATTAGAAGATAACATTTTTTGATTGGAGAAGCTGAACATATATTAGTCATTAAAGAAGGTGTGTGCAGGATAAATTTGTTCAAGAAATAAATTGTGAACAATTTATTTCCAAAGTTATCAGATCATTTCACAAGCAATGCAGTTTTATACTTTAAGAACTGTATAAATTCAGCAACATCGAAATTTTAAAAAAGCGTTATTGGATACAATTGTTTTTTTAATGTAATTATCAAGACCATATCAAGAAAGCTATGTTTCTCCTGCCTTTTTAGCAGAGAAACATTTTAAGTTGGCTTAATGTTAACCATGAAGTCCTGTTTTCTAGAGGTGTTTTAAGTATTTTCTATAGATAAATAAACTAAACACAATGAGCTTCATGACTAAATCTAACATGAATCTTTAAAAAAAGCTACTGTAATTACTCTGCAAAAATGAAAAGTGCACTTCACAAGACTGATACATTTGCTGATGTATGAGGTATAATATAGTGAATAAATTATTAGACCACATTGAAAATTGTAAATTAATTCAATACCTTTCACCCTGATGGTTGTTCCTGCTTGTGAGAAAGAGACAGTAAATAAGAAAGAGGAAAATCAAGTCATTATGCAGTGGATAGCTGCTGCTTTAAGTCCAGTTATGGATTTCCCTGGCATCAGTTTTTCCCAATGTTGTATAGTTAAACCATACACTGAAATGGATACCTTTTTAAGATGCACATAATGAACACAAGTAACAATTATATGGTGCCTTTTGGTAGGATACACAAGAAAACTTTTCTGGAAAATAAGCTTGAATGGGGAAGAGGTACTGAGTATACAAATTCAGAAATCATTAAATAATGGCAAAAACATTAGAACTATGAAGGGTGCTAACATAACAGTTCACTTCTGCAGGGTTAGAATTCAAGAACTGAAGTTACATGAACTTTCATGAGAATGGGCTAAACACTTGTAGAATTGTCACCACATTACAAAGGCACAAGAGAAGATGTATATTATTTACAAGGATGCTCCGAAACTAAGTGGTAACAAAAATCAAGAAAGATCGTACCCAGGAATCATTAACGTAAGATGGTGATGGAATGCGATTTCTCTTCTACAACTGGCACAAATTCATTTAAATGAAATATCAGTTAGTACCCAGGGGAAAATAATAGAAAAGTGTGTCGATGAAGAAAGAGAAAATAAGGATTTTCTAGGCAACCAAACACCAGGATAGTCCTATTAGCCCAGGGGTCGGCAACCTTGTTCTGCATAGGGGCCAGGACACATGTATGTGAGCAGATTGCAGGCCACATCAATCACCTGTACACATGGATCTCATCCCCATCCCACCTCGGATGGCAGGCATCAAATCATGTGTACACATAGATCCTGCCCCTTCGAGGATGCCACCCGGAGCACTGGCCCCCAAAGATCCTCCGCTATAGGATCTTTGCTGGCCCCTAGTTACGGGCGCTCACGAACATGGCATACCATGGCTCTGTCCTAAAGGCGGTGGCTGAACTACTCACACTCACTCATCCCCGGCCTACTGACAACCCCGATCCTGACAGTGAAGCTCAAATACTCACACTCACGCGTCCCCAGCCTATTGACAACCCGATCCCGACCCAGAAGGTGTGCGGCTGTGCCTGGGTGCCGCCGCCTCGGGCCCGGGAGATACCGGTAATGACGGAAGTCTGCGGGCCAGATAATTACGGGATTACAAATATGCCTGCTTGCCGGATGATTTCGGGATTCGGGCCACATTCGGCCCGGGGGGGGGGTGTAGGTTGCCGACCCCTCTATTACCGCATTCATTTGCAAGTTTCCTTCCTGTCACATTTTGGGAATTGTCAGAGGTTCTTAGTTTGGAAAGGTATAAGCCTCAGGAGATTGTTAAAATAAGATGCAACATGGAACCCAGTATGTGATTGTGGCTATGAATCATGAATGTAGTGCACTGCTTGTGTAACATGCAAATAAACTGGGTTTTGTGTCCATGTACCACCATCAGTCTTCCTTGAAAACTCCTATCCAATCACAGTTTACCTACTGATCATTACTTGAACTGTTACCAGGGAGCAATCCTTCAGTTCTCAACTGGTGGCACCCTGCATTCTTATTATTACACATCTGCTAGGTAATCAGCCATCTAATCTTATCACTGAGTTTGTGCAAGAATCTTTTAAATGCAAGGATGAGACGCCACATGCTAAAATAACGGAGCTGGCTTGAGATACCATCCATTTCCACTTACCGGCTCTGTTGTGACAGGTTCTACTGGCAAGTTCTGGGCAGACTTGCTGCGGGGTGGAGCTTGTGGTGCAAGATGATCTATGTTATGAAAAGGGGGCGGTGTCTGCGAAATCGGTTTCAAGCCAATTGGTTTAAGAGGTTCTTGTAGCTTCTGGGAATTTATCGAGGGAGGTTGAGATGGAAGAAGAGTAGCAGCCTTTGGCTTGAGTGGTTCTGGCAGGAGCATCGATCCTAATTGACAAACAGAGTTAGAGGACATTAACTTAACAGATATTTAAACATTCCTTTACATTTGCAAATTTGCAGATGGGATTCTTAACTACTATATTCATATGAATCATGATTCCTGAACTGGAGATTAGAACATGCTTGTGTCAGACTCGATTACAATCAGCAGGGGAGCACCTCAAGGCTGCATGCTCAGCCCCCGACTGTACTCACTCTATACTCATGACTGTGTAGCCGGTCATAGTGCAAATTCCATCATCAAGTTCACTGACGACACCACTGTTGTGGGATGTATCACTAATGGGGATGAGTATAGAAGAGAGATCGAGCAACTGTCCATATGGTGCCAGCACAAAAACCTGGCCCTCAACACCAGCAAAACCAAGGAACTGAGGAGACTTTGGAAGGAGTAGGATGTCCCGTTTATATTAACGGGTCAATGGTTGAAAGGGTAAGAGCTTCAAATTCCAGCACATCTCTGAAGATCTTTCCTGGTCCGAGAACACTGATGCAATTATCAAGAAAGCACATCAGCGCCTCTACTTCCTGAGAAGATTACGGAGAGTCAGTTTGTCAAGGAGGACTCTCTCTAACTTCTACAGGTGCACAGTAGAGAGTATGTTGACCAGTTGCATCGTGGCTTGGTTCGGGAACTTGAGCGCCCTGGAGAACAAAAGACTACAAAAAGTAGTAAACACTGCCCATTCCATCATCGGCTCTGACCTTCATTCCATCGAGGGTTTTTATCGCAGTTGCTGCCTCAAAAAGGCTGGCAGTATCATCAATGACCCACACCATCCTGGCCACACACTCATCTCCCTGCTACCTTCAGGTAGAAGGTACAGGAGCCTGAAGACTGCAACGACCAGGTTCAGGAATAGCTACTTCCCCACAGCCATCAGGCTATTAAACCTGGCTTGGACAAAACTCTGAACATTAATAACCCATTATCTGTTATTTGCACTTTATCAGTTTATTTATTCATGTGTGTATATATTTATATAATGGTATATGGACACACTGATCTGTTTTGTAGTCAATGCCTACTATGTTCTGTTGTGCTGAAGCAAAGCAAGAATTTCATTGTCCTATCAAGGACACATGACAATAAACCAACTTGAACTTGAAAGGGTAATGGTCAGATTTTCCCTATTTATTTGATTTCAGTGTTTTAATAAATTATATTTTGTTTCACTCTAAGCCAATTTAAAAGTTATTAAACCATTATAGAATATCAAGAGATATTTATAAATGCTTACAATGCCTCAGACTAATAGTTGAGGCTCTTTTCCAGTTCAGAGAGCAACCTCATGCCCTCACTAATTTTTCTTGTAACCTAATCTATAATTTAGCTACACAAAAGTCAATTTGCAACGGCCAATTAAACAACTCATCCCCATGTCCTCAGAGTGAGAGAGGAAACTGAAGCATCTGGGAGACCCGTGCAGTTATAGTAAGAACGTGCAAACTACACTCAGACAGCTCTGGAGATCGGGGTTGGAGCTATGAAGCAGCAGCTTTATTTGCTGCACTAGTGCCACCTACCTTACCCCTCATGGTTGATGTCTAAATAATGATACTCGAGTTTTTAATCTCCTCGATCTCCTACACAGTAAACACAGTAAATATTTTCCAGATTTAACAACATTATACAATTGCATTGTTATTGTTGAGGAAATTGGAGTAAACCATATAACATATAACCATATAACAATTACAGCACGGAAACAGGCCCTCTCGGCCCTTCCAGTCCGTGCCGACCATTTGTTTTCCCCTAGTCCCATCTACCTGCACTCAGACCATACCCCTCCATTCCCTTCACGTCCATATACCTATCCACTTTACTCTTAAATGTTAAAATCGATCCTGCCTCCACCACTTCTGCTGGAAGCTGATTCCACACAGCCACCACCCTCTGAGTAAAGAAGTTCCCCCTCACGTTACCCCTAAACTTCTGTCCCTTAATTCTCATGTCATGCCCTCTTGTTTGAATCTTCCCTACCCTCAATGGGAAAAAACGTATCCACGTCAACTCTGTCTATCCCTTTCATCATTTTAAAAGACCTCAATCAAGTCCCCTCTTAACCTTCTGCTCTCCAAAGAATAAAGACCTAACTTGTTCAACCTTTCTCTGTAACATAGTTGCTGGAACCCTGGCAACATTCTAGTAAATCTCCTCTGTACTCTCTCTATTTTGTTGACATCCTTCCTATAACTAGGCGACCAAAATTGTACACCATACTCCAGAATTGGTCTTACCAATGCCTTGTACAATTTTAACATTACTTCCCTACTCCTATATTCAATGCTCTGATTTATAAAGGCCAGCACACCAAAGGCTTTCTTTACCACCCCATCTACATGCGATTCCACCTTCAGGGAACTATGCACAGTTATTCCTAGATCCCTCTGTTCCACAGCATTCCTCAATTCCCTACCATTTACCATGTACTTCCTATTTTGATTTGCCCTGCCAAGATGTAGCACTTCACAATTAACAGCATTAAACTCCATCTGCCATCTTTCAGCCCACTTTTCCAAATGGCCCAAATCTCTCTGTAGACTTTGAAAATCTACTTCATTATCCACAACACCACCTATCTTAGTATCATCTGCATACTTACTTATCCAATTTTCCACCCCATCATCCAGATCATTGATGTACATGACAAACAACAGTTGACCCAACACAGATCCCTGAGGCACCCCACTGGTCACCGGCTTCCAACCTGACAAACAGCCATCCACCATTACTCTCTGACATTTCCCATTCAGCCACTGTGAATCCATCTTGCTACTCCGCCATTAACACCCAAAGATTGAACCTTCTTAACCAACTTTCCATGGGGAACCTTGTCAAAGGCCTTACTGAAATCCATGTATACAACATCCACTGCTTTACCCTCATCAATTTCCCTAGTTACCGCTTCAAAAAATTCAAGGTGGTTTGTCAAACATGACCTTCCAGGCACAAATCCATGTTTACTGTTCCTGATCAGACCCTGTTTATCCAGATGCTTATATATATTATCTCTAAGTATCCTTTCCATTAATTTGCCCACCACTGACGTCAAACTAATAGGTCTATAATTGCTAGGTTTATTCTTTGAACCCTTTTTAAACAATTGGAACAACATTCGCAGTACGCCAATCCTCCGGCACTATTACCGTTTCTAATGACATTTGAAATATTTCTGTCATAGCTCCTGCTATTTCTACACTAACTTCCCTCAATGTCCTAGGGAATATCCTGTCAGGACCTGGAGACTTATCCACTTTTATATTTTTCAAAAGTGTCAGTACTTCCTCCTCTTTGAATCTCATAGTTTCCATAGCTACTCTACTTTTTCCCTTAACTCACAGAGTTCAATATCCTTCTCCTTGGTGAATACCGAAGAAAAGAAATTGTTCAATATCTCCCCCATCTCTTTTGGCTCTGCAGATAGCTGTCCATTCTGGTTCTCTAATGGTCCAATTTTATCCCTCGTTATCCTTTGCTATTAATATAGCTGTAGAAACCCTTTGGGTTTACTTTCACCTTTCTTGCCAAAGCAACCTCATATCTTCTTTTAGCCTTCCTAATTTCTTTCTTAAGATTCTTTTTACATTCTTTATACTCCTCTAGCACCTCATTTACTCCATGCCTCCTATAATTATTGTAGATATCTCTCTTTTTTCAAAACAAGTGTCCAATTTCCCTTGAAACCATGGCTCTTTCCAATTTTTACTCTTTCCTTTCAACCTAACAGGGACATAAAGATTCTGTACTCTTACAATTTCCCCTTTAAATGTCCTCCATTTCTCTTCTACATCCTTCCCATGAAACAAAGTGTCCCAATTCACTCCTTTAAAATCCTTACGCATTCCCTCAAAGTTAGCCTTTCTCCAATCAAAAATCTCCACCCTAGGTCCAGTTCTGATTCTCTCCATAATTATATTGAAACTAATGGTATTGTGATCACTGGTCCCGAAGTGCTCACCAACGCATACCTCCGTCACCTGACCTGCCTCATTTCCTAACAGGAGGTCCAGCACTGCCCCTTCTCTGGTCGATACCTCTATGTACTGCTGCAAAAAACTATCCTGCACACATTTTACAAACTCCAAACCATCCAGCCCATTTACAGAATGTGTTTCCCAGTCTATTTTTGGAAAATTGAAATCTCCCACTAAAGAAGAATGGAAATTGAAAAAATAGAAATTGGTCGACTAACATGCTGTGAAATGCTACAGGATAACAGGAAAAGCTGGGAGTTTTCCACGGAGTAAAGGTTGAGGGGAGATCTAATTAAGATGTTCAGGATCATTGCAGTTTTAAGATTAGGTAAATAAGGGTAATATTCTCAGGAATATAGCAGGTTCACAGACTGGGGGCACAGACTAAATATCAAGGCATAAGATACATGGAAAATGTGAGGAAACTTTTTGGTGCAATTAGTCATTACGATCGGTTACACACTTGTACTTGTGCAAACGAAGTGAATGACAGCATTCAAAAGTGAAATGGACAGGCATTTGAGTGAAAATAATTTGCAAGGCCCTAGGGCATGTGAACTGGTACTGACAGATTAACAGGAGCTGGCAGAGTTTGTGACTGACCTCCCATAGCAATTCTACGTACAAACCTTTTAACGGTTCTGGTTTACTGAGAGCCTCTGAAGGTGGTATTCCTGCCGCTGGCTTGATAGATGCATGATTTACACCAGCTCGTGGTGATATGTTCTGTTAATAAAAATGGAAGCAAAAGTTTCAAATAATTTAATTTGATTTTTTAAATTGAGAACTCAGTAAATTAATCAAATCTTTTCTTCAGGTCACAATGAATGCACAACTATCATTGAATATTAGTCTATAATGAATATACCAGTCTAGAAGCTGCACCAGCTCCTGCATTAGCTGAACTCATGATTGCCTGCGGAGATGGTTGACCACGACCTGCAGAGAAAAAGAAAAGCAACAGGTAGCACAAAATGGTATTACTCTTGTCTCTGCACATAGATATTTCTGATAAGAGAGTAGTTTACCTTCTGGTTCTTTTCTGCCTTGTGCTGGGCTTTTGGGCACTATGCAGCATTAAATTAAATTAAACACATTTCACCTGGGTTATCAATGACAAGCAGATTTACATTCAACACCAATGAACACTAGTTATCAAGAGTCTTTGACAAATTAATCACAACAAATCGCATGCAGGTACCAATTATTTATCATAACTATTTTTCAATGAAACTTAAAAAAAAATTCCATCATTTAATTTTCATACATTACACCAGTTATATCACAGACAAGAGTTACCTTCCATTTCCTTTCTAGCTAACCCTGGACTGACAGGTACCCCAGCACCTTATGAGGGGGAAAAAGAAGAAAATATATTCTCTATAGAGAAATCACCACAGTAGACGCACGAGAGTAGAAAATGTAAAGTGAACCAAATCACAACATAGTTGAGGGTCTCTCCATTTATATAACAGCTGGTTTAGCCACATAGCATTTGCAAAAATAGTGAAATAAAACTATCCTTGCTGAGCTAGCCTTGCAGCATTGTCTGTGAAATAGAGTTTCCAGTGACATTCACTGGAATTTGAGGTAGTAGAATTAAGCATAATTAATAATTAAGCAAATTTCCACTTTGTAGTTTATTGATGATATTCAAAGCATTATCAAGTTGTACAGTGTTGCTTTTTATAAATATATAGGTCAAATGGGCTGTGTTAGTTCTGTCTGAAGAAGAGTCTCGACCCAAAACGGCACACCTATTCCTTTTCGACAGAGATGTTGCTTGATCCGTTAAATTATTCCAGCATTTTGTGTCTATTTTGCGCGGCTTTCAATTGACAAAATATTACACAGAAACATAGAAAATAGGTGCAGGAGGAGGTGCCCTTCAAGCCTGCAGCGTTACAAAACACCAGGATCATGTTAACGGAGATAGAGTTCCTGCAACGTAACCAAATTGTGAGCAGCTTAGCTTTGAGTTTACAAGATTTGGAAATTATGTAGGTAATCCTTGTTTTTAAATTAAAACAGGAGATTTTAAAACAATGAAGTAAAATAGGTTTCAATTGTTTTGTCTTGGTCCTAGGTTATAATAATCAACATTTTTAAAAACTATCCTGATGTAGTGAAAACAAAGAGGATATTTGTTCCTGTGGTTCTTTAATCAATATTAATAGTAATCTCTCCATATGCATAGGAATATTAAATTTCAACAAATGTAAATCTACAAATGGCTCAGTGGATTGAAAAAGAGTGATCAATTATTTTTTATTACTAATGCAGCATGACACACTAATTAAATTAATACAATTCTGCTGCACAATTAACAATGAAGTTCACAGTATATGTACCACATTTATCCATTTGGAAACTTAAGTAATAATTCTACATTTTACTTAAGGCCTATTTAGAAGAAACTATTTCATTTCTACACAAGTGTTCGGCATATCATGCAGGCACAAAAATTATAACCACAAGTGAACTTTTAGGGAAACAGCGAATATCATATAATTTTACCTTTGAACTCTTTCCTAGAAGGTGCTGGGCTTCTTGCTCCTTAGTGAAGCAATAGAATTACAGTGCAGAGAAGGCCATTAGTATGTATGAAGCAAATGCATTTATTTTTAGTGTAAAAAAACATACATGTATGCACACAATAGTTTTATTGTCAGAAAAAGTGTATTCCTCTCAAGCTATACAATTGTGAATCGCTTTAACTTCCAACTTAATCCATGAAAGTGAAAAAGACAAATGTTATAAATCAGAAACAAAAACAGAAAGACTGGAAACACCCAGCAAGTCAGGCAGTATTGGGCAAAAAGAGTACCAGACTTAACATTTTAGATCAAAAAACCTTCATCAGAATTGGAAAAACATAGAACATAGCAAAGTCCAACGAAGGAATAGGCCCTTTTGGCCCACAATGTCTGTGCCGAACATAAAACCAAGATAAACTAATCTCATCTGCCTACACACTGATCCACACCACTCCTTTCCCAGCATATCCACGTGCCTATCTAAAAGCCTCTTAAATGCCAGCATCCTATCTGCCCCCATCACCATCCCTGCAACGTGTTCCAAGAAAGAAAATAAAAGTTAGTTTTAAATTTAAAGACATTAAAGAGGATAGGGATGGGATGGAAAGGACAAGGGAAAATAAGCAGTGAAATTGCAAGCTGGAGGAAATACCCAGCAGGTAAGGTACACTGGTGGAGATGTAGATTAGTGGCTCATGTTATGAGTCATGCATTTGTAGTTACACCCACAAGCTTGTTAGGTTCACCGTCTGCTGCATTCCGTTAATCTTAAAGTAAACTCTTTAAGTGAGAAGTTGTATTGCTTGTACCCAATAAACTCTATATAACCTGGGATGGTGTGAGGCCACTTATTATTAGGACTACAAATAGACATGGTGACAGAAGTGGGATGGACTCACTCCTCAATTGATTATATTGTTTTTATCTTAGTTTACTTTTTTTACTGCGGTTATTGCTGTTGTGCTCAGGAAGCCGGAGATCTTGGTGTTTGATGCAGACCATGCAGAGCGATGGCGTGTATTCAAGGAGGATTTCTCAATCAACAACGATGCAGCACATGTAGCAGAGCAAACATTAGTCCCACATGTCTTTCCGCCTAAGGAGGTTCAAGCCAGGTTGCAACAGAAGCGTGACGTTCAAAAGAAATGGTTCAACAAGACGAGTAGGCCACTGCCACCATTGACCAAAGGACAGGTGGTCCGCTTACAGACTGACAAAGGCCATGACCGTATTGGGGTGGTTTCTGGTCCCTCTTCGGAGCCACGCTCGTACATTGTTAGGGCCGATGGCGGCACATACCGACGCAACAGACAACATCTTCTGCCTGTGAACGAGCCAATCTTTCCTCCTTATTACCCGGATCATACAAGTTCATTTCAATCTGCATCTAGTGACCCCCGTATGCTCTTGCCAGCACAACAATCCATGCCTGCGACAGTTCCTCTGTCTGGTCCATCTTTGCCTGCGCCACAGTCTCCTGCTTTGACTCCAGAGGCGTTGGTCCACTGCCCCACGGCGGTGAAATCGCCTGCTCTTTCCACGGAGAAAAAGAATGGAGATGGCCTCTATCGAACACCTGCCGGTCATGTTTGCAGGCTGGTCGTGAAGTATCAGGACTATGTTTGACTTTTCACCAGTCTGTCATCGGTTGTGATATTTGCTTTACTTAGTTATGGGTATACATCGTTATTGATTCGTTAAGAGGGAGGATGTATATTAATGGCTCATGCTACGAGTCATGCATTTGTAGTTACTCCGACAAGCTTGTTAGCGCCGCGGTCTGCTGCATTCCGTTAGTCTTAATATGAACTCTTTAAGTGAGAAGTTGTATTGCTTGTACCCAATAAACTCTATATATCTGACATGGTGTGAGGCCACTGTTATTATAAGGATTACAAATCGACAGGAGAGAAAAACAATTGGAGTTTTATTTTTACTTTAGAGATAATACAGCACAGAAACAGGCTCTTCACACAGCATGCATGCACATGACAAGAAATTATCAATGGGGTTTAACAAAGTTAACATGGATTTATGAAATGGAAATGGTTTTTGATAAAGCTACAGGAAATTTTGTTTTGAAGTTACAACTTTTAGTACAAGGGATAACCAATGGATGTAGTGTATTTGGATTTTTAGAAAGCTAATGTAGTCCCACAAGATATTAATACCAAAATGAAAACATGGGGGAGCGGTAGTAGTACACTGCCATGAATTAAAAAGTGATTGGACAGAAATCAGTGGGGGAATAAATGTTTTTTTTCTTAGGATGGCATTTCGTGAGTGAGGATACTGCAGGGATTGACGTTTGGGTTTTGGATGTTCACCATATATGAAATGGTTCAGATGAAGGAAACTGAACATATTTCTAAATATGCCAACAATACAAAACTGGTTGGGATTATGAATTGTGAAGAAGATACAAAGAGGCTTAAAGGCAATTTAGATATGTTGGATGAGTAGGTAAATATATTGTATTTGAAGCATGAAGTAGGAAAATCTGAAAGATCACATGCTACTTAAATGGCCATAGATTAAGAAATGTTAATGTACAAAGGAACAGGGATAGTCCCAAACACAAGTCACTGGATATGTTGATCTTCATTGAAAGAGATCGAGTAAGGTGCAAGGATGTCTTGCTACAAATATAAGTACACATGGTCTTATTAACACCAAATATATATAATTATAAGCACAGACATACTCCAGGTGAGGCCACAACTGGAGTATTGTGTGGAGTTTTGGTCTCTAAATTTGAGGAAGGACATTCTTGCTATTGAGGGAGTACAACATAGGTTCACAAGGTTAATTCCCGGGATGGCGGGACTATCATATGTTGAAAGAATGGAGCGACTGGGCTTGTATACTGGAATTTAGAAGGATGAGAGGGGATCATTGAAACACAAGATTATTAAGGGATTAGACATGCTAGAGGCAGGAACCATGTTCCCGATATTGGGGGAGTCCAGAACCAGAGGCCACAGTTTAAGAGTAAGGGGTAGGCCATTTAGAACAGAGATGAGGAGAAACTTTTTCACCCACAAGAGTTGTGAAGCTGTGGAATTTTCTGCCTCAGAAGGCAATGGAGGCCAATTCTCTGGACACTTTCAAGAGAGTTAGCTAGAACTCTTAAATATAGCGGAGTCAAGGGATATGGGGAGAAGGCAGGAACAGGGTACTGATTGTGGATGATCACTGTGAATGGCGGTGCTAGCTCGAGGAGCCGAAATGGCCTACTCCTGCACCTATTGTCTATTGTCATGGTCGATAATCAGAAGCTTTTTTTTCCCCAGGAAGGAAATGTCTTTGCTTAGTGGCAGAGAAGGAAAGTTTAAGGGAGATTGATATGGCCAGTTTTTGTTTCCCCCTCAGACACAGTGGTAGGTGCTTGAAATGCCCTGCCAAGGGAAGTAATATAAATTGATCTGATATTTAGCATTTAGACATACTAGGGGAAGAGAATTGAGGGATATAGACCACATGCAGGCAGATGTGCAGTTTTAATTTGAATCAAGATTCGGACAAACATTGTAGATCGAAAGGCCTGTACCTGTGCTGTACGGTTCTATGCACCTAAGAAAAGATATGTTAACATAGAAACATAGAAATTAGGTGCAGGAGTAGGCCATTCGGCCCTTAAAGCCTGCACCGCCATTCAATATGATCATGGCTACTCAGTATCCCGTACCTGCCTTCTCTCCATACCCCCTGATCCCCTTAGCCACAAGGGCCACATCTAACTCCCTCTTAAATATAGCCAATGAACTGGCCTCAACTACCCTCTGTGGCAGAGAGTTCCAGAGACTCATCACTCTCTGTGTGAAAAAAGTCTTTCTCATCTCGGTCTTAAAGGATTTCTCCCTTATCCTTAAGCTGTGACCCCTTATCCTGGACAAGGGGCCACAGGTTAAGAAAGGCAACAGAAGGGGAAAGGCAGAGAGAGAAATAGGTTTCCCCACTCCGTCTCCGTCAGTAGAAAGAAACATGATTGCATTCACCCTCTTCTCTCCCCTCTCCTTTCCGCTACCCTCAGTCACTCCCTCCCTCCATAACTCATCTCCCCTCCCTACCCCTCCTCTCCCTCTATCTCCCTGCTCCCCCATTCAACACAATGTTTAAATAAAATGTCTCCTCCTCCCACCCCCCCTCTCCTTACAACAATGTAACAAATCTCTCATTGCGCTGGGTGGAATACTGTTGATGGGCAGTTTATGTAAATGAGAACCCATTGTGATGGCATTGTCGAGTGGAGCACTGCTCAGGGCAGTTTATGTAAATGAGATCCCATTGTGACGTCATTACTGTAACTGCCACTGCAAGTTCAAATGATTCTTTCTCAAACTGGATTTTATAAAGTTAAAAATGTGAATAACTTGTAAAATATAACATCAATCTAAACGCAACTTGATAAAAACACACCACAAGACAATTGTAGTAAGGTGGTCCAACAATTGTAGCACTATCATATACCGTTTTGGCATAGTTCCGGGAGCATGTAAGCACACAGAATCACAAACAAGATGAGAATTTTAGTAATATATACTAGACCAAGTTGATGTTACACGGGAGGCCGCAAGCCATTTCCACCATTCCCCCAACGCAACCCGTTCCCCCAATGCAATATTTCACCACTCACCCACAACCAGGTCCCACAACACAATATTCCACCACTACCCCATAGCCACCACGGGAGGCCTGGTCCCTCAACGTAACCCGTTCCCCAACGCAATATTCCACCACTCACCTGTTCCCCCAAAGCAAAATTCCACCACTCACCCATAGCCCCAACTGTGCAGGGGGAACTAATTTTGTCTTGTTCACCCTCCCTCATTTTAAACTTTAAAAAAATGCAATTGCACTTGCTAGGGCTTGCAGGACTCCGTGTCCTGGGATTGCAACATTGTAGCAGGCAGGGTTACCATCACATTGTGGCATCATAGCTGCTAACTGCCAGGCAGATAGAAGAAATGTTTCTCACAGTGGGATTTTGTAAAGTTAAAAATGTTAATAACATGTAAAATATAACATCGATCTGAACGAAACTTGATTTTAAAAAAACACACCACAAGACAATTGTGAGTAAGGTGGTCCAAAAATTGTAGCGCCATCGTGTACCGTTTTGGCGTAGTTCTGGGATTACACATGCACACAGAATCACAAACAAGATGAGAGTTTTAGTAATATATAACAGATGTTGGCAGGTTAAAGACTAAGTAGCCATGGCAAATTTAACTGTAACTTCAACACCACATTATCATTTATTTACAGTATCCCGTTACCCCTTACTTATCAAATATCTATCTATTTCTGGCTTAGAAATATTAAAAAACTCTGCTGCTACCTTCCCTAAACTGTTTCCACTACATTAATGTCCTTCCTTAAATAAGGAGATCAATATGCACAAAGTACTCTGAAGCAGTTTTACTATAACAACAAATAACATTTTGTTAGACTTTCTAATTACATGCAGTACCTGCAAATGTTAGAGGGTCATCTAGGACCCTCCACGTGTCAGAACTCTAGAATCTCTCACTATTTCAATGTTCCTGCCAAAAAGGACAATTTAGCATTTTCCCATGATACCCCATTCGCCAGATATTTTTTCAATCATTTTTTGAAAAAGGGCACAGTTAATATTGTGCAGAAAAAATGAAGACGATTCAAGATATATTTGGTGGGTAGCAGGGGAAAGTGTAAAGAAAAGAGTTAAAAATACAATCTACCTGTAGGAGGAGGTGGTCTTTGTGGTGGGACAGGTCTTGAAGGAGGGACTGTAGGACGTGGCGGTGGTGCTCGTTTTGGTTCCAGTGCCTGACAACTTTCCTTCTGTGTTGGAACTTGTTGTAATTCTGAAGAAACTGATTTAAAAAAAAAACAATGACCTAATAGTATAAACAATCTGAGATCATACCATAGCAGAAATGATAAAAACTATTAAAAAAAACCCAGAGGACCTATTTACAAAGGGGAAAAAAGTCAAAGTCAAAGTCAAAAGAGTTTATTGTCATGTGTCCCTGACAGGACAATTAAATTCTTTCTTTGCATAGCACAACAGAACATAGTAGGCATTGACTACAGTTATATACTTAAATACACACATTAATTAATAAATTAATAAAGTGCAAATAACAGATGGAGGGGTATTAATGTTCAGAGTTTTGTCCGAGCCAGGTTTAATAGCCTGATGGCTGTGGAGAAGTAGCTATTCCTGAAGCGGGTTGTTGCAGTTCTCAGGCTCCTGTACCTTCTACCCGAAGGTAGCAGGGAGATGAGTGTGTGGCCAGGGTGGTGTGGGTCCTTGATGATGCTGCCAACCTTTTTGAGGCAACGGCTGTGGTAGATCCCCTCAATGGAAGGAAGGTCAGAGCCGATGATGGACTGGGCAGTGTTTACTACTTTTTGTAGTCTTTTCCTCTCCAGGGCACTCAAGTTGCCGAACCAAGCCACGAGGCAACCAGTCAGCAAGCTCTCTACTGCGCACCTGTAGAGGTTAGAGAGAGTCCTCCTTGACAGACCGACTCTCCGTAATCTTCTCAGGAAGTAGAGGCGCTGATGAGCTCTCTTAATAATTGCATCTGTGTTCTCGGACCAGGAAAGATCTTCACAGATGTGCACGCCCAGGAATTTGAAGCTCTTGACCCTTTCAACCATCGACCCGTTGATATAAACAGGACTGTGGGTCCCCATCCTACTCCTTCCAAAGTCCACAATCAGTTCCTTGGTTTTGCTGGTGTTGAGGGCCAGGTTATTGTGCCGGCACCATATGGACAGTCGCTCGATCTCTCTTCTGTACTCCGACTCATCCCCATCAGTGATACGTCCCACTACAGTGGTGTCGTCAGCGAACTTGATGATGGAGTTCATGATGATGGAGTTCAAAATTGAATAGTAGGTCACTTAGCCTGTCAAACCTGCTCTGCCATTCAATATGTTAATGGCTGATAATTGAAATTCCATTTCTACTTTCTCCCCATATTCCTAGGTTGCTTTGAGCCCTAAAATATTATCTAACTTCTTCATGAATATATTGAATAATTTGTGGTGGAGAATCCCATAGGTTCATCACTTATGGGACAATATATATTTTTTCTCATCCTTAGACTATGACCGCTGGTCCTGGACTACCCTGCCATCAGGAACATTCTTCCTGCATCTATTCAGTCCAGTTTTGTGTCCTTGGATGTACTCTGTAAACCCATATTAAACAACTAAAAAAGTTCAGTACATGTATAAAAAGAAACAAACAATTAAAAAGTCAAAAATAATGCCTCTGAGTCTCAATAGTTCTGAGCCTATTTGGAGGTTGCGGTGTTTAATAGCATGATGGTTGTAGGGGGGAATCTGCACCAAAACATGTACGTTGCAGTTTTCAGGTTCCTATACCTTCTTCCCGATGAAATGAGTAATTAAGCTAAAGCACTATCAGCAATGGTCGAAATGTAGGTGGTTTCCTTGAAAGATAATTAGAAGATGACAGCTAGTTTACAAGTCACCAGTGATAAATATATAATACTTGTTGTTGATATTCATGACAAACTGTTACCTTGATGCGACTGTTCTTGTTGTAATGTTGAACCCCTTGCGGTTGCACGACTAGGTCTGCTCGGCAGTAATGGTGGAAGTGCCTCTGGCATTGTGGGTGAAGGACAGGGACTCGTCCTGGGTGTTGAACTAGGAGAAGTCCCTGAACCTGAACCAGAGGCAGGCTGCAAATGCTGAGGGATTTCATAGATTTCAGCATTATAGTCATCCACGTCACCTATAGTAAAACAATGCAAAGGACTTGAAAGGCAATACAAAAATAATCACAAATAGATTTAAAGTTGAACTAAATGACCATTTTTTGCATCGTTCAAATTCCCATTCTCCATTTTGCCCATATTACCGTTCAAAAGCAAATTATTATTTTGTTTTAAATTCACTGGAATTGATTTCCTAATATTCATTTTAAATAAAGCTGCATATCCCAAAAAACGGACTAATAAGTTACAATTTATGATATTTAGTTATTAACTACATTTCGATTTTCAGAATATGATAAAGGTTTAAGCAGTCAAATTAATTTGATAGCTACTTGCCCATGGATCACCAATTTATTCATAGCCAATTTATTTTGCTGCATGTCTCTGCATTTTAATGGTTATTAGGGACTGAGAGTTTATATATTTAAAACATAAAAAGGTCACATTATTTATATCTTATTTTTATGCATTGAATACATCAGATTTTAAACGTACTAAATGCTTAGACATTTAATTCTTTCTACATACCTTCCATATCATAGTCAGCAGAAACAACAGTATCCTCTCCCAGCAGTGTAGAACTAGTAGAGACAGGTAAACCAAGGCTAATTTTTTCTAGACTCATCTCTTCCTCTAATCTGCTGCTCCAATCCAGATTCTTCAGACAGATAGCAATAGTCCTGTCCAGAACCTACATAAATACAATATTTTGTTTTTCCCCTTTGATCCTTAAATTAAATATATTTTGTCATATGGTCATCTCCAACCAGCATTGTTCAAACAAGATCTATTTACATATTCTAATATTATGCATTAGAAAAACAAATCTCATTTTTATATCGGTGACATTTTTTGTAAGCACGGGTATTCGCCTTTCTTTTGCTTCCAACCTATGACTCAAGCTATTATGGTTCACTATTTCAATGTTTGTTTTCAATATTCTCTCATTTCATCAATTTTTCTGATGTTTCCCAGGGTCTATTACTCTCCCCACTTAAGTCTTTGTACTGCTCTTGCAGATTTGTTACTGCCAGAAACTGATGCCATTTTTATTTAAATCTTTGTTGGATTCTAGAACAGTTCCCACATATTGAAAGGTAGCAAATATAACCCCACTAGTTAAGGAGGCAAAAAAAAACAATGGAGGAAAGACCAGTTAGCCTGATATCAGTCAAAATGAATATTACCTAGCAAGTAGTAGAAGAAAATATTAAAAGCAACGGATAGACTGAACATAATTTTTTTTAAATAAAATTCATTTTTTGATATTTATAACTAAAAGAATATGAAACGGATGTGGCGTAATTGGACATTTAGAAGGCTAGTGGAGAGATTGTGGGTTTGATAAGGACATGGATTGAAGAAATGATTATCATGAACAACAATAAGAGTGAAAAGGGTATTTTTTTGTGTGCAGAATCCATAAATACTGAGATGTTGCAAGAATTAACTGTTCACAATCTACATCAATGTTTTGGATGAGGAAACCACAAAATATATCAAAGTTAGAAATGATGAAGATGCTACAGACAGAACATAATGTGCATAAAATACAAGGTCATCCGCTTTGGAAGAAAACAAGAAGAATTTTTAAAATTATGATTTGTGCTGTTCAGTGAGACCTTGGTGTCCTTGTACACAGATCTATTACTATTATTAGTAGAATATTTTACAGGTCTTGTATCCATTCTTACTAAAGAAAATATCTGTTGCAGAGAATATGTAATGAGGTTCAGAAAAATTGCTGATGCTGGAAATCCGAAATAAAACACTGCATTTAGGAAGCATCTGTGGAAAGATAAACAACTAACAGTTCAAGACCTAAATCCTTTTTAAGAATTTAGAAACTTAAAGTAGCAGAGAACATGGGGAGGGTTATGTAGATCAAATATGGCACAATATTCATGGTCAAGGAGTACAATTAGTCCCTGCCTTGTAGGATAAGAAAGGCAATGTCAGAGTTTTCTCTCAAGCCGACATCCTCAGCACAGAGAGCATAATTACACTCATATTCACATGCCCTGAAGGAAAACTCCTGCAACAGAAATTCCATTTCATGTTTTGACATGAAAATCAAATCAGATATGTTCTCAATCTCCGTTATAAAGTGCAACATCCCTTTGAACTCCCTGGCCCATTAGTAGGCAAGGAGCATTGCGGATGGTGCTAAGAACTGAGCACATGCATCAAGGCACACAAAAGCAGGTATGTTTTCCAATCTTACCAAAGTGGAAGAGAAGTAGGAAAGCAGAAAGGAAAAATTAGCCCTTTCTAATATTTAGACCACAGTATGGGAAAATCAAGCAAACTTTGTGTTACTTCCTTGTCAGGATGATTACTTACCTCAGTGCCACTCAATTTCTGTACTGCAAGAGCAGAACTGCCTTCAGAGAATGTCACCCACATCTTGTCTTCTACAAACCTAAAAAAGTTAATTTTCAATCACATTTCAATATACATATACATACTAGCAGGTTGAATGGGGAAAGTTACGTTTTGGTGATATTACTTACAACAATGTGTTGGAAGGAACTGCAGATGCTGGTTTAAATCGAAGATAGACACAAAATGCTGGAGTAACTCAGCGGGGCAGGCAGTATCTCTGGAGAGAAGGAATGGGTGATGTTTCGGGTCAGTCTGAAGAAGGGTCTCGACCCAATACGTCACTCATTTCTACTCACTAGCGATGCTGCTTGAGTTACTCCAGCATTTTGTGTCTTGCAACAGTGATTAGTTGCAAAATATCATTCTGTATTAAAGAATTGAGCTATATTAAGCTCATTTTGAGCCACAATTCTGGAACTCTAATCCTAAATACATTGTATCCAAAATATACCATTAACGTTGGTATATCATTTCATCATGTTCTTCCAAGATGCTAACAGTAGATGCACTTTATGCAATATATGTGCAAACTCTGATTATGCAATGTTGATTAATGTTCCCATCAGCAATGTTTTGAAACAAGATTATCAAATGCTTTATGCAGGGCAAAAATTCAAGAGATTTCCTGGAAATCATTAGGCTATACTGTAAACAGAAATTATGGATTTCAATATCACAGCATTTTTCAATAAACCAAAAAAGAAATCAAGAAATTAGGTTTTGTATGACATGATGCAGTGCTGAAAAAAGCCATCAACACCAAAAAGTGCTAGTATTTTTCTTCGACTTGATCTTAATCAAGCTCTCCTGATCTTTATCCTGATCTTGGAACTGGTAGATTCATATGGGATTGACACTAGTAAATGCCATCTATGTTTCATACAGTTTTGAATAGTACTGCATTTCATCCAGTAATTATACCATCTTCATTTAATTATTATCTACACTTACACAGGCTTGGACCAAAACAATGATTTTTTGGGGAGAACCTAGCTGCTTATTAATACTCAAAACCAAACATTTGTAAACAGTCAATAGATTTAGGTGAAGAGAGAGAGATGAAGTCAATTAGCAGATTAAAATGTAACCATGTATGTTGACTCCTGTGGCATCAGACAGATCTACTGTTGTAAAAACAGAAAAACGGGAACAATGCCATGCCACTTTTCAAACCTGCCCCACCATTCAATCTGATCATCTGTATTAATACCATATTACTGTTTTCTCCCTGCACCCCCAAATACTATTCTCATCTAGAATATTTAACTACCTCTAAATATAAATATTTATCAATTTGACTTCTACAGCCATCGGTGATTTCTGCAAGCTGACAATGTTCAGAGTGAAGAGATTTCTCCTTATTTCAACATTAAATGGCTTATTTTATATTGTGAGATGATGACCCCATATTATAGACACCACAGCCAAAGAAAACAACTCCCCCACCCCCTTTCTGACCATCTGGTCAGTTAGAATTTTGTTTAATTCCCTTCTCATTCTTCCAAACACAAATGGACTTAATCTCTCCTCACAAAGCTGTCCCGCCATGACAGGAATCAATTTGGTTAATCTTTACCACACTCCCTCAATGGCCATTCTTAGAAAATAAATATTAAAACTGCACACACTACTCTTGGTATAATCTCATCGAGACCCTATACCAAGACAGCCTTGCTCCTGTACTTTAATTCTCTTGCTACAAAGGACATCAAATCATTTGCCGCCTTTACTGTTTGTTTTCTTTCAATTCTCTTGGTAGATACTCAAAATGACACAATTGAAATAATGCACCTCCATTCTATTCCCCCCTAAAAGAATATAACTACATGTATCCTTGCCATATAGTTTATACCAAGTTTTTACCTCCTCACAAAATTTGCCCATGTCGCCTGGAATCCTTTTTTGCATCCTTCTCACAATCCCACCCAGGTTAATGTCATTGTCCTACACATCTTGTACAGTGAAAGGTATCTAATTATATCTAAAGCACATGGTTAGGAAAGGTTTTAGAGCAATGTGGGTCAGATGCAGGTAATTAGGATCTTGGATGGCATGAGCAAGTGGACCCAAGGGCATGTTTCCTTGCTGTATAACTCTAGAACTCTACTTCTAACTTGGAACCATGAATTTTTAAATTGTAAACATTACAAGCTTAAACATTTTGAGCGCAGGGAAGGCAGTTCAGGCTCCATGCCAATTACATTTGAAAATTAAATTAAAAACCTGTTAATATATTACACTAGATGGATAAACAGACATATGCAAGACATAGTTACCTTATCAAAATAACATCACCATATGCAGCAAACTGTTGAAGCAAATGGTCTATCAAGTTATCATCAAAGTAATGGTCTGAGGAGGTGCTGGTCAGTGATACCACCACTGTGCCATCTGGTGGTCCTTGCTCAGCAATAACTTCCTTGTACACTCTTTGCCGTGCATCAGGATCAATGTCAAATATGTCTACATCTATAATGGCAACCACAGGCCTAAATAAAATAAAAACATATAATTTGTAATGAATACATAAAATAAAGCCTTGGATGACAGCAGTAAAGATTGCAATAGATAATTAGGACATGCTTCTACACAGAACAGTTGCATGCAGAAATATCTTTTTATCGCCATTCCAGTTGAGACTGATTTGGACAAATTAGCTCACTGTGCAGTGAAATTAGCAGTGCAGTAAATTGAGTAATTTTATACATTCCGGCCACCAACATTTCAGACTTGTGACATTTTAAAATTGTACCTGTGATCCGATGTTTTTAATTCTGCACGTCCATAATATATTAATGTTCCAGGACTCCATGAACTCGTTAATTTAGGTTCATCCTGAATACTGGAATTCAGCAAATCTAGGTCATCGGCTGTAAAGAAGCAGAACTTATTAATATTGCATAAAAGTCCACAACACAATAACCAAATCTACTGAATCAGTTACCTACTGAATGAGCTTTCTTTTTTTTTTGTAAGATATTTTTATTAGAAGTAATTACATATTAAGAAGAAATATAAAATTCAATTAAAACAAAGGAAAATATTAACGTCACATACATTCTTAATATTTTTAAAATTAACAATCAATCTTATTTGTACTTCTATAATTTTTCTTTTTTATTTTATAGCAGTTGAGAAAAAGAAATGAAAAAAAGAGATAAACTGATTGAGTGGAATATTAAACAAGGTATTCTTCAATGGAGATATATTTATGAACTATTGTCTATAATTCTTCATCCATTCATGTATTCAGGCTTCCGTCATGGCTTCGAACTGGACCATCTTAACCCTTTAAATATTCAATAAATGGAGACCATATTCCTCTGAATTGGTCCAGCCTGTCCATCAGGGCAAGCCTTAATCGTTCCAAGTGCAATGTCTCCGACATTTCTGTAATCCACATTTTAGTTGTGGGGGAAGTAGGACCTTTCCAAAATCCTAGTATTAATTTTTTACCGATTATTAAACTATAACCGATAAAAATTCTTTGTTGTGTTGTTAATATCTGGTTTGTTTCCAGTATTCCCAATATAATTAGTTTTGAGTCTGGAGTTAACTTTGCATTAACTACAGTTGAGATTATGTTAAAAATCTCTATCCAAAAATTACTGATTTTTATACATTTTGTAAATGAGTGCGTTAAATTAGCTTCTAATTGTTGACACTTATCGCATATTGCAGACACATTTGAGAAAATTCTATTTAATTTGGACTTTGAGAGATGTAATCTATGTATAACTTTAAATTGTATCAAGGAGTGTCTAGCATTTAATGAACAATGATGTATATATTGTAAACTTTCATTCCATACTTCTCTACTGATTACTTGACCTAGTTCATTTTCCCATGCTTGTCTATATTTATCCGTATTTGGTAAATCATTTTCCAATAAAATATTATAAATATATGATATTAATTTCTCAGTATTCGGATGTTTATTTAAACATTCATCTAAAATTTCTGTCTTTCTATTCCTAAAATCCAGTGTATTTGATTTAACATAGTCTCTAATTTGAAGATATCGAAAATATTCTTTAAAATGTAATCCATAATTTTGTTGTAATTCCTGAAATGAGAGAAATAAATTTTGCCCTATAAAGATCACCAATCTTATTTATTCCGTAGTTCTTCCATTTTAAGAAACCTTTGTCCATCAGTGAAGGTTTAAAAGAGATATTGTTTACTATTGGAAGAGCTAGTGGTATATTCTGTAATTTTAATGTTTTTTTTTAAATTGTTTCCAAATACGTATTCCACTTTCTATTAATGGATTTTCTTTATAAGATTTCTTATGTATTGGAGTATTAGCAAATAAAATCGAACCAATTTCAAACGGGGTACAGTCTTCTTTTTCCATCTTTAACCAATTTGGTTGTTTATCTAATTCACCCAGCCAAAAATTCATATTTTTTATATTAACTGCCCAATAATAAAACATAAAATTAGGCAGTGCAAAGCCACCATTTATTTTTGATTAACATAGTTGCTTTTTAATTATTCTATGATTCTTATAATCCCAAATAAAATTAGTAACCATGGAGTCCACTTTCTTAAAGAAATTTTTAGGAAGATATATCGGGATCATTTGAAACAAGTATAGTAGTTGTGGAAGAAAAATCATTTTTATCGCGTTAATCTTACCTAACATTGAAATAGGTAATGTTTTCCAATATTGAATATTCTTAAATAGTTTATTCAATAAGGGTAAAAAATTAGATTTAAATAATGAATTATATCTTTTTGTTACATAAATTCCAAGATATTTAATTTTTTCATTTGCAATCTTAAAAGGGTATTGTTGTAATATATGTAAATTATTTCCCATTATTGGCATGTTCACTTTTATTCCAATTAATTCTATATCCTGAAAACGATCCAAATTGGGTTATCAAATCTAACAAGTTAGGAAGACTAATTTCTGGTTTTGTGATATAAAGTAATACATCATCTGCGTACAATGAGATTTTATTTTCAGTTTCTTTAGTTTCATACCCATATATTTCAGGGTTTGATCTCACAGATTTTGCTAATGGTTCTATTGCAAGTGCAAACAGTAGTGGAGATAAAGGGCAACCTTGTCTACAACCTCGGAATAAGTTAAATTTCGTTGTTAACACTTGGTTAATTAATATTCTAGCTGTTGGTCTAGTATATAGTAATTTAACCCATGTTATAAACTTCTCTCCCAATTGAAAAGATTCCATAACCGAAAATAAATAAGACCATTCAATCTGATCAAAAGCTTTCTCTGCGTCCAACGAGATAATTGATAAATCCTTCGTAATATTTCTTTTCGAGTATATAATATTAAATAATCTTCTCAAATTATTTGAAGAGTATCGTTTTGGTATAAATCCCGTTTGATCTGAATGAATTAATTTATTAATCACTTTGTTTAATCTTTGTGCTAATATTTTTGTTAATATTTTTTGATCAGTATTTAAAAGAGATATAGCTCTATATGACCCTGGGTCATCGAGATTTTTATCTAATTTAGGTATAAGGGTTATAATAGATTCATTTAATGTGTCTGGTAATTTCTGTTGTGTGTAAATGTGTTCATATAGTGTCTTCAAACGTGGGGCTATCATGTCATAAAATATTTTATAAAATTCTGCTCCAATACCATCTGGTCCTGGAGTTTTACCATTTTTTAATGATCTAATAGTTTCTTCAATTTCTTTAGTAGTTATTTCGACATTTAATAATTCCCTATCTTCTAAATTTAGTCCATTTAGATTACAATTTTTCAAAAATGTTTCTACTCCTATACGATTTTCTTTTGTTTTAGCTGAGTATAAATTTTTATAATATTGCAAAAATCTTTCGTTTATATCTTTAGTTTGTGTTAGTAATTCTCCTTTATCTGATTTGATCCTATATATTAATTTTTCTCCTTCCAGTTTTCTTAACTGACGAGCCAGTAGTTTATGTGGTTTATCACCGAATTCAAATTGAGTTTGTTTGGTATATTGGTATAATTTTACAACTTGATCTGAATGTATTTTATTTAGTTTATATTTCAATGCAAAAATGAGCATGAATGAGCTATCTACTGCATAGCAAAAGGATTTGAGTACAGGAGCAGGGAGGTTCTACTGCAGTTGTACAGGGCCTTGGTGAGACCACACCTGGAGTATTGTGTACAGTTGTGGTCTCCTAATCTGAAGAAATACATTCTTGCCATAGAGGAAGTACAGAGAAGGTTCACAAGACTGATTCCTGGGATGGCAGAACTTTGATATGAAGAAAGACTGGATAGATTTGCAAGTGTACTTGCAAAAAAGAAAGACTGGATAGACTCGGCTTGTACTCGCTAGAATTTAGAAGATTGAGGGGGGATCTTATAGAAACTTACAAAATTCTTAAGGGGTTGGACAGGCTAGATGTAGAAAGATTGTTCCCGATGTTGGAGAAGTCCAGAACAAGGGGTCACAGTTTAAGGTCTTTTAGGACCGAGATGAGAAAAACATTTTTCACACAGAGAGTGGTGAATCTGTGGAATTCTCTGCCACAGAAGGTAGTTGAGGCCAGTTCATTGGCTATATTTAAGAGGGAGTTAGATGTGGCCCTTGTGGCTAAAGGGATCAGGGGGTATGGAGAGAAGGCAGGTACAGAATACTGAGTTGGATGAATAGCCATGATCATATTGAATGGCGGTGCAGGCTCGAAGGGCTGAATGGCCTACTCCTGCACCTATTTTCTATGTTTCTATGTTACTGAATCCCACTATCACGGCCTTTATTTATTTACTGCATGAAAATAAATAAAGGCAGAATTAGTGGGAATCAGTAGAAAGCTTTTTGATTTTGAATTATAGATTTATCTCAAAAAGCTTGATTTGTAAATGTAGTTGTTCAACCTGTGACTTACGTAAAGAGAATAAATCTGCCATTGCTAATTCTATTACAGCTTGACCTTCTGTAAAAATAGAGACAGGGTGGCTTTGCGTAAAATTAGAATGTTAAACCAATAGCTAACTTACCTTCTAACAATTTAAGGTAAACAGTAATAATTTATGTTCCTTACAATATTCATCCTTTAATACAAGCAGGCATGTGCCGTGAGTAATCAGCCAGGGTAGGCAGTGGCTTTTAAAAATCTTGAAAACCGTGCATGCGCACACTGTTCCCTCACCAGTGACCTGTCATTTGGCTATTTTTAAATTGTGGAAACTGCGCATGCGCAGATTGTTCTCTCGAATTTTATTATGTAATTTGTTTTCAATAGGTTCTATCTCTTAATAAAGTATTTAAAAACATATAGCTCAAAAAAAATTACTTACCATATTATTTGTGCACAAAATCCATTCTGCAGCAAAAATATCCATAAGGTTGCTTCGTGAAACGCTTCAGGTAATAACTATCCACTGTTGAAAAGCCCGCTATGAAACCTGCGCTTGTGCAGTGCTCAACGCAGCACATGCACGCAGTTCACAGTGTAAAGGCAGAGTTTCAGCTGCCTTTACGGACCGTTCCCACTGATGGCTTGAAGCAGTGTCGACGGCATGTGAGTACCTCATACTTCCGCGTTTAAAACGTATTGCTGATGAAAGGCACGGGAGAATTATGCCTCCCTAAGAGATTGATCCCGTGACTTTACTATTTATGACCATTTTATATATGTTTTATATATATATTATATTTATATATAAAATAATTACGATTTTATAATTTTAGTCAGGGTAGGCACTGCCTACCTTGCCTACCCTGACGGCACGTGCCTGAATATAAGTTCTATAAATGTTTACGAAGCCAATCTGTCGCACATCGGAAGCTTAATAAAGGGGGTAATTATGTTCTAATTAGTGCTCACAGGAAGAACTGACCAGGAATTGGGGTACCTTTAGTATCATAATGAAAGAGTTACTTTGTCTATCTTTTTGAGTGAACTTTTGCAATAATATCTGACATGGATTCTCTCCAAATCACATCGCTTTGAATTGGGAGGATGAGTGTTAAGAATATAGTGGAATTATCCCCAAGGTGCATTGGAGTGAAGAAATCCCAACTATCAAATACAAGGTTTAGAAATGTAAATGCCTTGCAAAAAAATGGTTATCATACCTGATTTGTCAACAGGCCATTTCCTTCTTTTCCAAAGAATTCGATCTGTCCAAGCAGGAGTCCGACATTTTTCACTTGTATCATAATCATCAGAGAACAAGTCATATTTGTAAGTTGGAGGGAAATTTATTCTACCTTCCAGAAATTCCCGGAAAATCTACAAAATACAAAATGATTTAACGATTACACTAAAAACTAGTGAGGAGCTTGTGAACATTGAATTTTTCAAATTTAGGCAACTAACCTACAAACAATCCCCCCTTCCCATTCTGTTTTTTCCCACACCTTTCCTGTGCCCCACCTTGATTCTCACCCATTTTTCCTTTTCCCCCTCAACCTGTCCCATTCCACCTATATTCCTTCCTCTGGCTTCACCAATTTCACCTCTTCGGTCCTTCATCCTTATCTCACACCATTTGTCTTTTCATCTCTGGCCTTTGACCAACCAGCTGTCTGTCAAAACCTCCCCTCATCTGCATCCACCTATTACTTGTCAGGCTTTGTCCTGCCCAACCTCTCATCCAATTTTCACCCTACAACCTTCCCCATCACAATCAGTCTGAAGAAGGGTCCCAACCCCAAACATAACCATGTTCTCCAGAGATGCTGCCAGATCGACTGAGTTACTCTAGTATTTTGTGTCTTTTTTTAAAACCAGCTTCTTCAGTTCCTTGTGTCTCCTCCAAACTAGTGTGTGTACTTTCCAATGCAGAATTATAAGATAAAAGTGTCCAGAAAGCATTGATTCAAAGCTTGTCCAACTACAATGGTATAATACATTTTCCAGTTAGCACAGTGAGTTCAAAGGGAGTGTAGAAACCAGGGCACCAGTCTGAAGAAGGGTCCCAACTGAAACGTCTCCCATCCTTTTTCTCCAGAGATGCTGCATGACCTGCTGAGTTACTCCAGCACCTGGTGTCTATCCCCAGTAAACCAGCTGGCAACCATCGGGATTTTTTTAAACAATAGGATAGTGGGTTATTAGAGTTTTACTGTATGTATGAAATGAATGGCAACAAATATAGATCATTTACAGTCAGAAACATGAGAATTTATAATGGGGAACAGAGAAATGGCAGAGTGATTAAACAAATACTTTGGTTCTGGCTTGAAGAGAATATTAATATTGCCCCAGGAATCCTTCGAAGAAAAATCAAATTTAAAAAAGAGACAAAACTGTTTGACAAAACTGAAGTTTTTTAGGATCTAACAGATAAAATAGATATGGCGCAATCAGCGAATATGGTGGATACGCTTGTATAATAGTCACTCAAAGTAAATATGTCATTGCTGCAGCAGTTAAGGAAGGAAATTGGATGTTGACCATCCCCAAGTGTACTTGCAAAAAAAGCAGGTGCAGCAAATGTTCACCAAATTTGATTTCTGAGATGCAGGTCTCCTGTATGAAGAGGGATTGGGTAGATTACACCTACAAAAACTAGACTTTAGAAGAATGAAAGGGTTTTTCATTATAACATACAAACTTCAGTCAGGTTTGGTGAGACTAGCTGCAGGAAGAATGTTCCCTCTGATAGGAGAGTCTTGAATGAGAAGCTAAAGTCTCATGATGGGGTGTAAATCATTCAGGACTAGGATGAGGAGAAATGTCCTCACTTTAAGAGGATGATGAAACTATGGAATTCTCCACCATAGAACACTCTCGAGGTCAAATTGTTGAATATACTAAAGCCAGACATACACACAACACACAGAGACAGGCAGAAAAGGCAACAGAGAATATCGAAAGAGAAAAGCACTAGGATACACCCCAACCAGCAATCCAGGACTTATACCCATCTCGTTGTCGCAAGAGAACAACCAATATCATCAAAGACACCACCCATCCAGCCCACAAACTGTTTCACCCCCCTTCCATCCGGCAAGCGCTACCGCAGCATGCGGTGCAAAACCACCAGATTCAAAAACAGCTTTTTCCCTCGGGCCATCGCACTACTCAACTCACTCAAGAAAATTCCATGAACATTACACAAACAAAGATCAACTGACTGTCAAATAACATTAACTCAATGTCTGCAGTATGCTATTTGCACTTTTCTATATTGTACCTTTTATTATTGCACTTTAATAACATACCTCAAAATGTTACTAGACTCTGGCACACTATATAATGTCTATTTATAATGGTATATTTTTTAATGGTATTTTTAATGGTAGGTTGTCTGTCTGTGTTATAAATAAATATTACTTGCACATTTGGAGAATGGGGAAACGCAATTTCAATCCTCTGTGTAACTACTTGTTGCATTATTTGAATTGACAATAAGTTTACTTTGACATTGATATTCAGATATAGGATAATCTATGATGAGTGTTTGTCAACACTGGGCCTGTACTCGCTGGAGTTTAAAAGAATGAGGGGGGACCTCAATGAAACATACAGAATAATGAAAGGCTTGGATAGAGTAGATGTGGAGAGGATGTTTCCAGTAATGAGAGAATCTTGGACTGGAGGTCATAGACTCAGAATTAAAGGAAGTTATTTTAGGGTATGTAAAACGCCCTAAAATAGGGTATTTTACTGGAGGAAAAAGGAGGAAAAATTATTTAGACAGAGGGTGGTGAATCTAGGGAATCCTTTGCCACAGAAGTCTGTGGAGGCCAAGTCAGTGGATATTTAAGGCAGAGATAGATAGATTCTTGATTAGTATGGGTCTCAGAGGTTATGGGGAGAAGGCAGGAGAATGGTTAGGAGGGAGAGATAGATCAGCCATGATTGAATGGCGGAGTAGACTTGATGGGCCGAATGGCCTAATTCTACTCCTATCCCTTATGACATGAGCCATAAATGTACTGAATGGCAAGGCATGCTCAAAAGGCTAAAATGCCTATATTGCCTTTATCTTTCTACATTACTATGGATGTGACAATGTAGGCCCAAGTCAACACAATGATGGCTATGGGTTGTTTGGTGATCAGTAATAAAGCATCACTATGTTTACTTCATGATGTCTGCAGTGGCTTACATGATAAAGAATAGAAAATAAAGTATTTATGAAAACCGTTTTAATTGTCAACATTGTACAAAGTGTTAATTAAATTAGCCAGGATATCCTGTAAAATGAAACACTAAAATCTATTAATGTATTTCATTCTTTAATGACTTTTCAAATTAAATTCATGTTTTATTGCCCAGTCATTAATATTTAGTATACATCTGAAAGTAAAAGAGTATGGCATTGACTTACATTTCCCTTTTCATATTCTGCAACGTTGCCAACTTCAATTCAGTTTAATATTTTTAAAGCCGGCTGGAAATCTTTCACCATAAATTCCAATTTTCAATATAATAATGTACGTCAAAAATATTATGTTTTTCAATTTAGATAACCTATAGGGCTTACATGTCATATGATGCAGCCTGATAAGGTTATTTCTTGGTGCTCCTGTGAAATCGTAGGAGAGATCAAGAACTACTCTTTCTAATTCCACCTTACCCTCTCCCATAAATAACATTCCAGGATAAAGATTATTTGACGGCCAACATAGCTTGCCCTTGATATGCAACCTCTCCAATATTGATTGAAATGTCTTAAAATTGTATTTAAAATCAATCTTACATGTCCAGCATTCTTTTGATTAATAAGTTGATCGCCTGACAGAAGAGAGTCCCAATTCTGTTGTCTTATCAGTTCTTTTACTTCTTCATTTGGAAGATCAATGCGGTAATTGAAATCTCCACACCAAAATATATAATCATGAGAAAATAGTAATCTCCCCTACAGGAAATGAAGAGAACATGATTTAGAATTAAATTCAAGATTAACTGCAAAACAATACTTATTTTAAAAATAAGGTCTCCAAGGACAGTTAAAACAACTTCATTGGCATAGGTGGTAAGTTCACCTTATCCTCCTGAAGTCTCTACCATTACAGAATCCAAGCTACAGCAATTCCAAATGCCATAAGCATTGTTTGTCCCAAGACCTAAGTTAGGTGCTGAAGGCTTACAGTGTCCGCCATAATCTTTGGGACAAAGACACATCATTTATTTATTTGCCTCTGTACTCCACAATTCTTTGACTTTCATTGGCACAACTTTGGTCCTAATGTTGATAAATAGCAATAAAAGTTTCCAAAGGTGATAGAAAGACTGGAGGAAAGACTACGTGCTGAGAGCTCTCTTGTGCCTGCATTAATGAGGCAATTAAACACACCTGAGCAATTACAAGCGTCTGTAAAGCCATGCGTCCCAAATATTATGGTGCCCTGAAATGGGGGTGGGGAACTATGTATAAACACTGCTGTAATTTCTACATGATGAAACCAAAAATGGCCTCTAATAAAATCTGCCAATGTGCACTTTAACTACATGTGATTTTTTTCTATTACAAATCTCAAATTGTGGCGTGCCGAGGCAAATAAATAAATGATGGGTCTTTGTCCCAAACATAACGGAGGGCATCGTATGCCCCATTAATAGCCAGCCTCCAAACCAGGCTGTTACTATACATACACAAGCACATATATGACCAAGTGCAAAACTGCACACCTCTGTCTTGTTCACATAAAGCAGAATGTGCAAACTAACTATTTACTTTCCCATACGTCTACTCGCAAAATCATAGAGGACTGCGATTTTATTGGAAGATGTCACTGGCAAAATAGTGGAAGGTGTTACTGAATGGTTTCAAGCAGCTGTTCCTTGACAATAACTTAATCACTTGATATTAACAATAACTTGATATTGAAAAACAAGAACAAAATAACCAAATGCCAGAGATACAAAAGTGACTCCTCTTCACATCAGGTCAGAATGTGATTATGCGTCTTCAAGTAGCTAAAGGAAAATTAAAATACAAATACAGTCAGCCACTGGATAGACTGGAAATCTGGGGGGAAAAAAAAAACAAGAAAATGCTGGAAGCACTCAGCAGGTAAGGTAGCACCTCTGGAAAAAGGAACTGTAAACATGTCAGGTCGAAGACACTTCATCAAATTAGTAAAAAGAGAGTAGTTGGCATGGCAGAGCGGTGGGGGAGGAACTGATAGAAAGGAATAACTGTGATAAAGGGAGACAAGATTTGACATGGAGCTAAGTTGTAACAGTTCTCTGGTCATGTAGGTTAATGGGGGAAGTTGGTGATCATACACACAAAGTATAATGTGTTGTAACAATCATTTTTATGGAATGTGCCTGGTAGGTCAGGTTCCCTGGAATGTCAGAGGTTGAGGGGAGACTTAATAGAAGTACATACAATTATGTAGATAGGGTAGACAGTCAGAACCATTTTCCCAGGGTGGAAATGTCCGACACTAGGAGACATAACTACAAGGTGAGAGTGGGAAAGTTTAATTGAGATGTGCAGGGCAGGTTTGTTTGTTTTTGTTTTATACAGAATAGTGGGGCCTGGAACACATTGCCTGGGGTGGTGATGGAGGCAGATACGATAGTGGCATTTAAGAGGCTTTTAGATAAACACATGGAAATGCAGGGAAGAGAGGGATATGGATCACGTACAGGCATACAAGATCAATTTAAATTGGCATCATGTTTCGGCTGAAGGGCCCATTCTTGTGCTGTACTATTCTATGTATTAAGAAAGAGATTAAAAAAAAAACTGTGCAACTCTCACAGATAAGTGGTTGTTGTAATGGAGGGGAATCATTAGCCCCATAAGATCTGTCTTCAGTCGTTTCATGACCTTCCCTCATAAAGTCAGTATTGGGAATGTTTGGTAATGATTGCAGAATTTTCAGTTCAATTGACTGCTACTCAGGAAATCATGTAACGATACTTGGATAATAGTTAGGCTTGAACATTGAAATGGAAACTAATGCTCATGCCACATTGATGCCAAGCAATGACCATTTTCAACGTGAGAGTATCCAAAATCCAGTGGCATTCCTGGCATTGCCTCTGGCCACAGACTTACTATTAATATCCTAGGGGTTAGAATTAACCAGAAACATAATCCCATATAAACACTGTGACCACAACAGCAGATCAGAGTACAGATATTCTAAAGCAAAAAAAAAATCCCAACGATCCTGATCAACATTTACAAGGCACTCCAGAACCATTCCAGAAACGTTAATACCAGAACAAGCAGATGATTTAACTTATCAGTGCAAGATCAAGAGGAAGCACTGCAGAAATTTAATAGCACCTCAGCAATTTATTATCAATATATTTGTAAAACTCTGATCTTGGATGTGGATGCATTTGTGTGTGTAATTGTGTGTTTTTCTGTGATTCACATCTCCTCGAAAACACGATGCACTAACGGTGAAAAGCTTGCCTATTCCGATAAAGATTTATCTCATGATCCCGAAAATCGCCTCATCTGAAAATTTGATTAATCATTGCTTGAGTTTTTATTAAAATTGTTCACAAATCTGAGATATTTTTTGAAGCTAACAAGCTGATGACATCATAATGGCTCTGCTCCTCGCAGCCAGCTGCTTAAAGTTTTCAACCCGCAGCCTGCTGGGCACTGTTTTCCACAAGCTGTGAGTTATATAACCCCCCCCCCCCCCCCCGCGCGTAACTCGCACTTGGCCGGCCGGCCGCTGCGCCCCACCCTGCCCGCAGCCCAGCCACCCTCCAGGGCTCTGGATTGAAGCCACTGAACACGCAGTAATTTGGTTGGGCTTCCAAGGGCTTCAGAGGTTCCGCGAGGTCCAGAGAGGTCCCGAGAGATGCCGAGGCCCGCCGCCCGCTCGCAGTCTGCCCCGTCCGTGCCGCCCGCTTGCCGAGTTCAAGTCCACCCTCTCCCTCTCTCTCCCCCCCACCTCCTCCCTCCTCTCCCCCACCCCCTCTCCTCTACTACACCCTCTCCTCTACTACCCCCTCTCTCCCTCCCCCCTCCATCTCCCTCCCCCTCTCTACCCTTCCCCCATCTCCTCCCCCTATCTTCCCCTCCCTTCTCTTCTCCCCTCTCTACCACCCCCCACCTCTCCCTCTCTCTGCCCCCCCCCCGAGATAGGCCGTTATAATTGCATGTGGATACAGATTGCATTATCATATATGTTTATGAATTTACCAAACAAAGCACACCAAGAGGAGCTGAAACCAAGGTAATTATCCTGTCGGCCTTAAGGTTGGGGGGGGGGGGGGGGGGGGGGGGGGGGGGGGGGGGGGGGGGGGGGTGTGTGTGTGTGTGTGTGTGTGTGTGTGTGTGTGTGTGTGTGTGTGTGTGTGTGTGTGTGTGTGTGTGTGTGTGTGTGTGTGTGTGTGTGTGTGTGTGTGTGTGTGTGTGTGTGTGTGTGTGTGTGTGTGTGAGTGTGTGTGTGACGCCACTGGCCGCCCGCCTCCCGCAACCGCGAGTTGAGGGGACAGGACCCAACGGGTCCCCCCTGGTCTAGTATTAGTTAAAAAGACAAAGACAGCAGGAGCATGGGAAGACCTTGGCTAAAATATTCCTTCACAAACTGTCACACCACATATTAAAAAAAAAGCTGGGAAATTGTGGAAACCCTCAGCAGGTCAATAGCATCCGTGAACATTTCAAGAACCCTTGATCAGAAATGGCAAAGTAAGAAAAATAATTACTGGTAGGTTTAGGTTGCAGAGATGTGGATGGATAGAACAAAAAGAAATGTCTGAAAAGGGACAAAAAAGACTGAAGGAAAAAGGTCAGAGGACCACGGCTTCTTTAAAACTGGCATTCCAGGAAGAGGTTGCAGTGAATTCAACGGTAACTGGAAATCAGCAAGCTGCAGAGAGTGCAGTGGAGATAGATAGGGCAAAGGGAATCTCCCTTGCAGGGCGAGGTCTGGGTTATTGTGTGATAAGCTATTGCTGAAGCCTTCTGGTTGATTGGTTAATGAGAGAATGTGGAGAAACTGAGAGCACGACAAATGGGATATGCAAAAGTTATAAAACAAGCATCAATCTGATGAAAAATCCTTGACCTGAATCTTCAAACACCAATCGCTTATTCTTACACACTTACTCTGCCGAGAATTTTCAGTAGTCCATATTTCAATTTTAGATTTCTTGTATCTGCTGTTTTCTGATTTTTAAATAAAACATTACTTTTGCTTAAATGTAAATCCTAACATTATGAGAATATCTTTACCAGATTGCTGCATGTTCAAGGCAGCAGATGACCACTACTTCAAAGGCTCATAAGAAAGAGCGATATTCACAGGTCTTGCAGTACACAATGATACACATTTCATTTATTTCTCTTATATGAAACGGTTTTATTTTCATGAATGATTTGGTATGTGGTCTTCAATGAGTGGTTCAGCATACATTGATGATCACTAATTGCCCTGAAGTGGTTTTCATAAAATACTGTGTTCCCATGGCAGGCTTTCAAAATGAAAGTCTTATGTCACAAGTTGATCACAAGTTTTTTAAATTTGATGAACAGCAAGATTATAATTGCAGGTCCACCACAAATTCTCTGGCAGAGCCTTTCTGGATTATCCGTCTTGCAAGACCAACAATGGTCAAGGCCTCCGGGAGGAGTCCAACGGTACTGGAATGGCCGGTCTAGGCTGCCGGGGAGCCAAGATACCGGCCCGCAAAGCCGGACTTGGGAATGGGTCTGCCAGCTACAGCCGGACGCGAGTTCCAGAGCCCCGGCCATGGGGGCCGATTGGTTGCGGAGGTCACCCATGGGTATGGATCTGCTGGCACCGGCCGGGCGAGAGTTTCACAGTCCCGACTGCAGGGGTAAAGTTGACTCCGCTGATTGACACAAAGGCCCAATGAGGTAGAGATCAGCTGCCTCACCTGACCAAGGCGCCACATATTCGGGGGGGGGGGAGGAAGATGACGACTATGTGTGTGCTCTCATAATTTTGTACAAATTAAAGGAGGTGCCCGACCACTTGTTGCCGGAACATCAATGGTGGAACTGTATCCAAGTATTGTTAGTATGTATCCCTCACTTGACATCATTAAATAAAGATGATTTTATCTCATCACACAATCATTTATGGAAGTTTGTTATGCAGAATTAGCTAATACGTTTTGTACAATGGTTACAACAAAAGTTTTTAAAGGTGCTTTGGGATATATGGGCATCTCGCAACTGAAACTTAATTTCAGTTGCGAGATGCCCATATATATTTAGACTGAAATACTTAACGCATTATGCAAATTTGCAAACAAAATATTTCCAGGAACTAACACGAGCTTTCCAATGTACATTGTTGTTGAAAACATTTGCATTTAACTAAAGAATGCTGATCATACCATAGGAAAGCTCAGTTTGCGAGCTATTTCAATGTAATCCTCATTCCTTTCCTTGACTTGCGACTGTCCTGCAGCAAAATGGGCACAGAGGAAGCAAAGGCTGGTGGTATAGAACAGCATGTGGACAGCAACTGCCCCTTTGTTACCAGTAGCTCCTCCCATTCCAGTCTTTACAGTGTCCACTGCGACGTCCCTGAAACAAAATGGCATTACCCTTATTAGCAAACCATGACTGCCTACTCCAACCACATTTACTTGAACAAAATAGTTACAGTTTGGGACAAAGACCCATCTTTCTTCTTGATGATGTTCCAAACAGTTAATTTTGGTAAGCCTAAGGTTTGGCTGATGTCTCTCACAGTTTTATTCTTGTTTCTCAGTCTCATAATGACTTCTTTGACTTTCATTGGCAAAACTTTGGTCATGTTGATAAACAGCAATAAAAGTTTCCAATGGTGATGGAAAGACTGGAGGAAACATTAGGTGCTGAGAGCTCTCTTATACCTGCATCAATGAGGCAATTAAACACACCTGAGCAATTACAAACACCTGTAAAACCATGTGTCCAAAACATTATGGTGCCCTGAAATGTGTGTGTGTGGGGAAGGACGGGACATGACTATGTATAAACACAGCTGTAATTTCTTCATGATGAAACCAAAATGTATAAAAATAACCTTGAATCAAATCTGACAATGTGCATTTTTGTCTATTACAAATCTCAAACTGTGGAGTACTGAGGCAAATAAATAAATGATGGGTCTTTGTCCCAAACATTATGGAGGGCACTGTATATTCTATGTTCAGTGATGGATAATCATTTTGGAGAACAAACTGACTCTCCTTTCAGTTAGCCTTAACAGTCAAGTTGGGTTAAGGTATAGCACAATTTTTTAAAGAGGGTAACGTTCTACCTATTCTGGCATAACAACGTACTCTAATCCTAACCTTTGGGTATCCTTTACTGGACAATATTCTATTTTCTATATTAACCTTCAATTGGCTACATAATGCGAAATGTTCAATTTAATGCCAATTTTTGCTACTTTAACAATAGCTTCATGCCTGAGAGCGATTAAACTGTTGCAAAGTCTGTTCATATTGTCTTGAAATCCATCTCTGATCCTAATTCTATAAATGAAAGGTCAGTGTCTAACACAAAACCTTAGCAAGTCTTTTTTACAAGATATTTATTTATGATCAAAAAGGTTTCGATAAAAGAACATAACATTTGTGAATTTAATTATTCTCAAAAAGACAGTCCAAAAGTCACAAGCAGGTAATCCAAATCAAAGACAACAATCTATCAAACAGTGAACTGTGTGAAAAATACAAAGAGAATAAGATGATGTATATGTGGCATTGGATTGACTAAATATAAATGACTCTATTTCAGTGCAAACATTGAAAGTATACATAACCGATGATACTCAAATACAGACAGTGTTGGTAGGCAGAGGTCCACAGGTTGGAAAGAAGATACAGTGGGCAAAGCAGTGAGGGAGCAGAAAGGAGGCATCAATGAATGGACCAGGAAAGAGGCATCAAAGGGGCAGTGAGATGAACAGCAAGAAGGCAGTGGGAGAACGGCAAAACATGACCAAGGTCATCAGCATTTCATTATGCACCATCAATATCAATCACTTTTCTCACATGTGGCTCTCAAAAGTAAACCATGCAAATCATACCATACATGAGTACATCAGGTTGTGCAAAAGACAAAGTAAAGAGAGTGCAGAATACAACATGACAGCTACAGAGATAGTTTTGATGAATTAATACTAGACCTGTATATTTTATGGAGACTCACATCTTCAAACAAATGACATTAGAAACAAACATTATAGGTGAGCTAGGTTCCATCACCCAAATTTGGTAGAAGCCTGGTGAAGAGATGACTCAATAAAGGTATGAAGCATTTAGATGTTTTAAATGTCCTTGCCCAAATTACAGTATCAGATCATTTTGGTGTACAATTTCTATTGTAATTAACAGAAAACACAGCTAAAAGCATATTTTAAAAAAATCAAATAATACAAAAAACTTACCTGATAAATGCAGCATGTTGTGGTCGGATAAAAATAAAGAGGCAAACACCCACAAGTTGCTCAGAAGCTAAAAGTACGTATTTGCAGTCCCTCGAGATACTCTTCTGAATCTCAGCTGCCCATAATTTCTGATTAGTGGTGCTGTCAAAGAATTGTAAACAATGAGATATTTTATGCACAAATGTAATTGAAATGACATGTCTTTAAGCATACACACCATGAAGGAGAACTTTGGAGACTGAAAGCAGCTAATTGATCAAGAGTATAACTGAACTTCTGAAAAAATATCAGCAACCTGAAATGTTAAATGTGTTTATATTCCCATAGATGCTACCTAATCCTTTGAGTATTTCAGGCATCTTTCATTTTAATTTCAATAGTATTAGATTGGTTTGGAAGTGCTAAAGGAAAAAGGGGTGGGAGTGATCGAGTGGGCAGAGCGACGGCCAACAGTAAGAAACAGCAGCAGGTGGGAGGGGCAGAGCCCTCGGTGCCTGAGTGCATCTCTCTGTGGCTGCAGCCCGAAGAAAACGCTGTCGCAAAGGCTACAATATGAACACACAAGGTACTTAAGGAGGTGGCTCTAGAAATTGTGGATGCATTGATGATCATTTTCCAATGTTCTATAGATTCAAGATCAGTTCCTGTGGATTGGAGGGTAGCTATTGTTATCCCACTTTTTAAGAAAGGAGGGAGAGAGAAAGCAGGGAATTATAGACCAGTTAGCCTGACATCCGTAGTGGGAAAAATGCTGGAGTCAATTATAAAAGATGAAATAGTGGCACATTTAGATAGCAGTAACAGGATCGGTACAAGTCAGCATGGATTTACGAAGGGGAAATCATGCTTGACTAATCTTCTGGGATTTTTTGAGATGTTACTAGGGAACTGGACAAGGGAGAGCCAGTGGATGTAGTGTACATGGACTTTCAGAAAGCCTTTGTTAAGGTCCCACATAGGAGATTAGTGGGCAAAATGAGAGCACCTGGTATTGGGGGTAGGGTACTGATATGGAGAGAAAATTGGTTGGCAGACAGGAAGCAAAGAGTAGGGATTAATGGATCCCTTTCAGAATGGCAGGCATTGACTAGTGGGTCGGTGCTGGTACTGCAGCTATTTACAATATACATTAATGATTTAGATTAAGGGGTTAAAAGTAACATTAGCAAATTTGCATGTGACACAATGCTGGGTGGCAGTGTGAACTGTGAGGAGGATGCTATGAGGATACAGGGTGACTTGGACAGGTTTGGTGAGTGGGCAGTTGCATGGCAAATGCAGTTTAATGTGAATAAATGTGAGGTTATCCACTTTTATGGTAAGAACAGGAAGGCAGATTATAATCTGAATGGTGTCAAGTTAGGAAAAGGGGAAGTACAACAGGATCTGGGTGTCCTTGTACATCAGTCTCTGAAAGTAAGCATGCAGGTGCAGCAGTCAGTGAAGAAAGCCAGTGGCATGTTGAGTATAGGAGCAAAGAGGTCCTTCTGCAGTTGTACAGGGCCCTGGTGTGACCACACCTGGAGTATTGTGTGCAGTTTTGGTCTCCAAATTTGAGGAAGGACATTCTTGCTCTTGAGGGAGCGCAGCGTAGGTTCACAAGGTTAATTCCCGGGATGGCTGGATTGTCATATGTTGATAGAATGGAGCGGATGGGCTTGTATACACTGGAATTTAGAAGGATGAGAGGAGATCTTATTGAAACATATAAGATTATTATTGGATTGGACGCGCTAGAGGCAGGAAACATGTTCTCAATATTGAGGGAGTCCATAACCAGGGGCCACAGCTTAAGTAATAAGGGGTAGGCCATTCAGAACGGAGATGAGGAAAAACTTTTTCATCCAGAGAGTTGTGAATGTGGAATTCTCTGCCTCAGAAGGTAGTGGAGGCCGATTCTCTGGATGCTTTCAAAAGAGAGTTAGATTAGAGCTCTAAAGGATAGTGAAGGGATATGGGGAGAAGGCAGGAAGGGGTACTGATTGTGGATGATCAGCCATGATCACAGTGAATGACAGTTCTGGCTCGAAGGGCAGAATGGCCTACTTCAGCACCTATTGTCAACTGTCTATAACAACAGCACCATGTGTAGGTGAAAAAAGGCTCGCTGGTGCACCTTGCGACTTGAGAGGTGGCATCGGAAGACGGGACTTTAAGTAGCCAGGGCGCTAAGTCGCCGAGGTGGGTGTGTGCGAATCGGGGGTGCAATCTGCAGGTCAGACAGTTATATCTGAAATCTGTTAACAAGGGGTCCATTAAAGCAAGGGTTTACTGTATTGAAATGTGATGTTGATAACATACAGAATCAAATTAATTTGGATTGTTATACTTCAGGACAAATAAAATAGTTGCGGTTAGTTAACATTATTCAACTCAAAAAATCAATTACATTGAACTGGTTTCCTATTCAAATAAGCCATCACAAATAATTCAGTAAAAAAAAAAATCATGATTTACATCAATGTTTAACCATATCACACAAGAAGGACACTCGCAGGTAAAGTGAAATCACTTTACTTCCTCATTTCTTTTGCAACAAAATTTGGAATGACAAATATCAAAGTATTATTACCTACCTTGCACTTACAATATTTCCTGCATTCAGCTCAACCATTTCTTCAAATCCAATAGCAAATATGTCTACAGGTCTGCTCCCCTTATCTGAAATTAAAAGAAATGAAAAAAATATTCTTTAATCTTTGGCAATTTAACACAAAGGAAATGAAAAAAATATGCAAGCCAAGTATAATACGTCTGGAGATACCATTGGCTTGGTGGAAGGAACATACATGCTCTGAGAAAGAACACAAAATCATAACAAGGTCTGGGACAAAAATGTAGGTGGGCGATTAAACCCCTGGCTTGCAGATGACATGAAAATTGGCAGAGTGAAGAATTTTGTCAAAGGATACAGATCAGTTAGAAATATGGATAGAGAGTTGGCAGATGGAGCAAATGCAACGTGTTGCATTTTTAGATGCCAAATCTAAAAGGAAAATATTTAATAAATGGCAGGACCCTGTGTTATATTGATGTTTAGTGGGATCTTGTGGTGCATGCCCATAGCTAGTCGAAAGTCGCAACACCAATAGTTAGGATTGTAAAGAAGGTGTAATTATACTTTCTTTACTTGCCTTTATCGGTTGGGGCACCAAGTGTAAAAATTAGCAAAGCATACTGCAGCTGTATGAAGCCGGAGTATTTTGTGCATTTATGGTTGCTGCATTACAGGAAGAATGTGGAGATTTGAGAGGGTGCAAAAGTGCTTCACCATGGTGTTGCCTTTATTAGAGTATTAGCTATAAGAGTTGGACAATCTTGGATTGTTTTCTCTGGAGCATTCGAAGCCGAGGGAAGAAACGATCCAAATTTATAAAATTCTGAGAGGCTTTCTCCCCCAACGTAGAAAAGTCAAATACTTGCCGGCAAAGATTTAAGATGAGAGGGAGAAAGTTTAAAGTAAGTTTAATGAAGTATACATTTTTTTTAAACCCAGATAGTGGCAGCGGCCTGGAATACACTGCGAGGATAAATTGGAAGCAGATACGACAGTAACATTTAAGAGGCATTTAGGCAGGCCCATGAACATGCAGATGGAGGGATATACAGGTAGATCATACGTAGGCAGATAGGATTACTTTAAACTGGCATTGTGGTTAGCAGAGACATTATGGGATGAAGGGCCTGGTCCAGTGCTGTTCTGTTCAATGTTCTATATTCTAAATAGTAAGTTAGTGAGTGAGTTACCCCTCGCACCTACTCTACCATTAATCAAGGTCTCCTATTTCAAACTACATGTTGTTGCCCACAGAATTACAGTGTTATACCTACAGGGAAAATACAGATTAAAAAGTGCGCAAGGTCCACAACGTGGTAGGATTGGGAGACTTCCAACTTTAGATTTTGGGCGATCCGTTCAATAGTCTAAAAACAACAGGTAAGAAGCTTTTCCTGAATCTGGTGCTATGTGCTTTCAAGCTTTTGTATATTCTGCCTGACAAGATAGGGATAGAGGGAATAACCAGGGTGTACGTTGGCTGGGGTGTGGGGTTTGATTTGGGAGGTGGGGTGGGAAAAGGCTGGTTGGTGTAATGGATTAAGCCACATCCACAACTTTATGCAATTTCTCGCAACCTTGGACAGACAGTTGCCAAATCAAGTTATGATGCACCCCGAAAGGACACTTTCCACAGTGCATCTGTAGAAATTGGTAAGAGTTGTTGGAGACATTCCAAATTGCCTTAGTCTTCTGAGGAAGTAGAAGCATTAGTGTGCTGTCTTGGCTGCATCTTCAATATGGTTGGGTCAGGATAAATTCTTGGTGATATTTATGCCGAGGAACTTGAAGCTCTCAACCATTTCCACTTCAGAATCATTGATGCTGGGCCGAAAATCCCATCCTGTTTTATGAAATTTAGGAATGGCTCCTTTCTTCTTGCTGAAATTGACAGAGAGATTGTTGCCTTGACACCATGTCACTGAGTTTTCTATTTTTTCCATGTTCAGAGAAGGTTTACTAAGCTAAGACTTGGAATGGGTGGATTGAATAACAAGGAAATATTGGACAGGTTGGGCTTGACCGTTGAAGAGCAAGAGGAGACTTAATTGGAATGTACAAGACTGAAGAGTCTTTACAGAGCAAATGTAAAGAGGATGGTTCTTCTTCTGAGAGAATCTAGAATCACTGTTTAAAATTAAGGAGTCATCCATTTCAGACTAAGATGATGCATTTTTTTTTTTTATTGATGATCAAGTACTTAAGGAGGCTACATGACAATAAACTAAACTTAAACTAAACACACACTATAAAACACAATATTGAGTGCAGCTGAAGCTACTAAATGCAAGGTTTTACCTTGTAACTCCTGAACATTAGGTTTTTTCTGTGCATCCAATAGCCAGTCATTTAGCGTTTGATTCTTAAAGGCGATGCTGCGAAATTGCTTTCCACCATTCACATTCCAGGTTCCAACACAGACTCTGATGCGTTTTGGTTTGGTATACTTATGATAGTTTTCACACATACCATGTAAAACTTGAGTGGAAGCTGTAAAGTTAGAATAACATTTTCTTTTTGAACCATGTAATTATACATATGTTAGGTACTTCCCCCCCCCCCCCTCTGGTGAATGCTATGTACTTAACTCTTTTGTTTCTCTCCTGAGTGCAGGCCCCGTGGCTGGGAGTCAGAAATCAAGGGGTTAAGGGCTCCTGTACCCGATTGGCCAAGCTGCGTCAGGTGACGGGTGACTCATCGAAAGCTTAAATACCAGGAGTCTCCCAGCACTCTCTCTCTCGACCCTGACTCATGAACAGACTGTGGTTTGAACTGCAGGAGGCCTGGCCACATGGCATAGAACTTTGTGTATTATTACCTACATTTGTCAATTAATATTGAATTGGGATGGATAAGGGCTGACCTGAGGGTTTTCGTGTATTTTGTTTAAGGGTTATTTCCATTTAGGCAGGTTAGAGACACTAGTTCGACGGCCCATTGCAAGGCTGGCTGGAGCACTGTTATCTTTGTTTATTAGTTTATTCTTGTCCTTGACTGGGTTGTTTGAATCAGGTTTGGGTTTTAACTAAATAAAATACTATTTTCTTGAACTTGAGCCTGCTTTTTGACTATGTTACGCGGCTCTGAAGTACCTGCATTCGGGAGTCGTAACAACATAGTTGTCCAGCTTCATGTCCTGATTTAGGATAGACTATCTATTTTATTAGAAAATAAATTATCTTTTGAGGAAGTATCAAGAAATGGAATAAAGTAAACTTAAAGTGGAGGCTTAAAGTGGAGTCCTCAGATTTGCAAGGGTCACTCTTTTTGCCTTCACATTTTAAATCAGACAAGAGGACCAAAGGGTAGAAATTGCACTATATTAAATGCGCAAATTTAAAATCAATGGAGCCACAAGATTCACTACTGAGATGCTCAAACACATTGTGTTTTACTCAAATTTCTAGCTTCTGCAGTTACTTCTTTATCTGACAGCCTTTTGTCTCCTTTTCAACTCTAGCCTTTGTCCACCCCTTCTGCCAATCAATTCCCCCCTCCCCCTCTCCCTCATCTGTATCCACCTATTACTTGCCAGGCTTTGTGACACCTCCATCTCCTTCCGTCCCTCCCAACTACAAATCAGTCTGAAGTCTCCAACCCCCTACGTTGCCTATCCATGTCCTCCAGAGATGCTCCCTGACTAGCTGAGTTACTCCAGTACTATGTATTTTACTTAATTTAAATTAAATATCTTTATCAAATGCAATTCTTAATGGAAATGGAGATTGAATTCCACGAATCGCAAGGAATCCATCATTCGTTGGATTTCCCTAACCACATGCCTTCCTCACCTTGCCAGTAACCAATTACTTGAATGAGTGCCTGCCTGCCCTGTAAGACTACAGTTCATTCAGCTTTCTGAATTCTATTATCCTATGGTATTTTAAATTAAATAGCCTTGACTTCAATAGTATAACCCCAGAAACAATTATTACAGTATGTTTGTCACAGAGGCAGCCCATAATTTCACCCTTAATTCGTGCAGTGAATATCCCAACAGTTGTCGACATTTTTTATCTCTGTAAAATAACTAGTTATACAATTCAAATGACTTAATCGGAAATGAAATAAATCTAGTTAGTTTTAAGTTCCACCTATGTCCTACCACCAGATCAACAGCAGATATTGTGATTTGTAGATCATTTTTCAGTTTAGTTTCTAGTTTAGTTCACGTGTACCTAGGTACAGTGAAATGCTTTTGTTGCATAGTAACCAGCATATTATGTTCAGTGCAATCGTTTTTCTACTACCATCAACTGTGAATTTGAAACTGACCTTAATTGAATTTTAGGTGCAACAGGACAATATGAACGCAACTACATCTGTACTGTCGAGATAATTCCACGAGAAATATAACCAATTGAAGGGTCCCATGAAGTTAGTTTATAACAGGAGATGCTGTTGTAAAATCCACATCAATTACTCTGCGGTGTGCATTAGAAATAGTATATAGAAGATTTTCACTACAACTTAAAAAAAATGTTACATTGTGGTTGTATTCAGTGAAAGTATAATCCATAGTGCTAGTTCACTGCTCTCATGTTGGTTATACATGTGCATTTTAATTGGCTTCTGTAAAAATAGCAGGGATTTTCATAATGTTTTCAACATAGAAACATAGGAAAAAAAAATAGGTGCAGGAGTAGGCCATTCGCCCCTTCGAGCCAGCACCGCCATTCAATATGATCATGGCTGATTTAAAATCAGTACCCTGTTCCTGCTTTTCCTACATATCCCTTGATTTTTGAAAACATCCCATGAATTGGCCTCCACTGCCTTCTGTGGCAGAGAATTCCACAGATTCACAACTATCAAGGGGAAAACATTTTGCCTCATCTCAGTCCTAACTGACCTACCGCTTATTCTAAAACTGTGACCCCCGGTTCTGGACCCCTAACATCGGGAACATTTTTCCTGCATCTATCTTGTCCAAATAGTTAAGAATTTTATATGTTTCCATAATATGCGTTCCCCTCTCATCCTTCTAAATTCCAGTGAATACAAGCCCAGTCGACCCATTCTTTAATATGTCAGACACGCCCCAGGAATTAACCTGGTGAACCTACACTGCACTCCCTCAATTGCAATAATGTCCTTCTTCAAATTAGGAGACCAAAATTGCACACAATACTCCAGATGCGGTCTCATCTGGCCCTTACAACTGCAGTAGGACCTTCTTGCTCTTAAACTCAAATCCTCTCACAATGAAGGCCAACATGCCATTAGCTTTATTCATTGCCTGCGGCACCTGCATGCCTACTTTCAGTGACTGATGTACAAGAACACCTAGGTCTCATTGAACCTCCCCTTTTCTTAATCTGACACCATTGAGATATTAATCTGCCTTCTTGTTCTTGCCACCAAAGTGGATAACCTCACATATATCCACATTATACTGCATCTGCCCACTCAGCCATCCTATCCAAGTCACCCTCGTAGCATCTTCCTCGCAGCTCACACTGCCACCCAGCTTCGTGTAATTCGCAAACTTGGAGATGTTACATTTCATTCCTTCCTCTAAATCCTTAATATATATTGTAAATAACTGGAGTCCCAGCACTGAGCCTTGTGGCACCCCACTAATCACTGCCTACCATTTTGAAAAGGTCACGTTAATTCCTACTCTTTGCTTCATGTCTGCCAACCAGTTTCCTATCCATTTCAATACCTTCCCCCAATACCATTTGCTCCAATTTTGCACACTGATATCTTGTGTGGGACCTTGCCAAAGGCTTTTTGAAAGTCCAGATACACCACATCCACTGGCTCTCCCTTATCCATTCTACTTGTTACATCCTCAAAAAATTCAAGAAGATTAGTCAAGCATGATTTCCCCTTCATAAATCCATGCTGATTTTGACCAATCCCGTCACTGCTTTCCAAATACACTGCTATAATATCTTTAATAATCAACTCAAGCATCTTCCCCACTACCGATGTAAGGCAAACTGGTCTATAATTACCTGTTTTCTCTCTCCCTCCTTGTGGAGTTACATTGACTACCCTCCAGTCCACAGGAACTGATCCAGTCGAGAGAACATTGGAAAATGATCACCAATGCATCCACAATTTCTAGGGCCACCTCCTTGAATACTCTGGGATGCAGGACATCAGGCCCTGGGGATTTGTCTGCCTTCAGTCCCAACAGTTTGCCTAACACCATTTCCTGACTAATGTGGATTCCCTTCAGTTCCTCACTCCCACTAGATACTCGGTCCCCTAATATTTCTGGAAGATTGTTTGTGTTTTCCTTAATGAAGGCAGAACCAAAGTACTCATTTAACTGTTTGCCATTTCCTTGTTTCCCATTATAAATTTACCTGTCTCTGACTGTAAGGGAATAAATTGCAAGGAACATAAATTTAAAAAAATTTTAGGTCATATTGATGTTAATTATTAAATGTAATAATTACTTTATTTCTTTTTAAAAAATCCTTTGCTTACACCATACTTATTGGCACATCTATTCTCTAGTTCAAAGTGTCAGTTTTCTGATCCTCTTTCTTGTGCCCCACCCCACCCAACTCTTTAATAGGTCTTTGATTTGTCCTTGCCTGCCAATTGTTGCTCATATTCCTCTCTTTCTCATTCAGTTCACACATTCATCATTCCCCTCCCCCCCTCCCTCGTATAATTTTCTGCTATATCCACATGAATCTTTGAGAAAAGTAAGATCAAGAATGGTGCTGTCAGGAGAAATAGGAAGCTAAGGAAGAGAATGTTTCCAGGTAGATACAATTTTTGGATATTCAATACTTGCCTTGTGCCTCTGATCACCTAAAAAGATTTTTATATTACTCTCAAGAGTGTAGTAAAAGAAAGGAAGGTTCTACACAATGTTATTTTATACCAATTTTATATGCTGGATACATCATCAACTTATGGTATCATGGCCACTAACATATCATAATGCAAGTCGTCCTCTATAAACGACTGCAGCACTTCCTGAATGCTCTTCCAATAAAAGTAATTCAAAGTTTGTGGCCAAAATATCTCTCATGAGAAAATTAAAGATATTTTTGCTCATAAAAATTGGAAGGCGAGGACAAAGCAAAGATCTGCTCATGAGTTGGGGGGTACTGAAGCAGAAAACTGATACTTTGAACAAGAAATGGGTGTGCCAATAATTAGCAGATTAATATCTTCAATTCAATTTTCTCAGATACAATTTTTATTTTTATGTGGCTACTTAAAAGTTTAAATTTATTGCAATATCAATCAATGGGAGTATTTGGATCACTGGATAATATCTACTGTTACACAATAAACAACATCTTAATACTAATAAATCATCTGCACAGAATGGTAAATACTTCAATTCCTTTTGAAGATATTGCAATTAACAAAAGGCAGCTTTAAGGTGACTGATTGTGCTGTTATTTCAGAAGGATTTAGGCAAAGCACTATACCTGATTGAAGTGTCAATTCTCGAACTGCAGCCACAGCAAAAAGAGAAGAAAAAGCAAAAGCATTTAATGCACTTATGCACATCAAGTTCTTTCCTAAGTCAAAAGAAATCTCAACATGCATGTACAACAGATTAAAAATATACGTTTGAACACATGCTGCATTTAAATCCTACACGCGTTACTTGTTGCAATAATCACATAAATTATTCTGTATATAAGATGACGCTGTTGGTTTTAGACTGTATAACAAAAGTTTTTGTTTTACATTACTGAATTTATACAGAACATTTAAATGAAGAAACTATTTTAGAATGTCCTTCAAATTCCAATTATAATCTTGTGTTCAATGCGGCCTGCCAACAGAATCTGAAATCATTACTGCTCAGAAAATGAAAACTTTACAGGATTTTCACAGTTGTAAGATGCGTCAAGACACATTTTGATTCTGATATAATGACATAAAAAGATTCAAATAAGAAAGGCAAGGGAACACAATACCTAACAATCATTCAGATAGTTGAGTAATGTAATCAAATGTTAACTCTCCAAAGATGTTGCCTCACTCAATGAATGTCTCTGGCATTTTCTATTCTTATGAGTTTGTTGTTACTTGATTTAGTATAAAGTTAGAAACACATTTTGAAAATATAGCTGCCTACTTTCCAAAAAGCTCTGGGTTGAAAGACAAATACAAGTACTGTGTTACATCCATCAAAAAGTACACCATCCAGGACTTGAATAATGTCCACTCACATTTCCATTTGACAAAAGCTAAATCTGAAGTTAGAAAGACAAGCTTTAATCTCTGATGGGATTTTATCCTTTAATATTTTAAGTCCAAAACCACCAGTGGGATTTACCTTCTAATTCTTCTCACCAAGGTTTTCCTACATAGCTCAAAGACTGATTTCCTGCATGAATTATCTGCATATGCCGAAAAAGCTCTTGTACCTCACCCAAGTGTCCATTACATTTCATGTGGCTCAATACTATGTTGGACCATATATAACTGATCAATGCCAAGCATGGTGATCTTGAACCTGATGTTTACAAACCGTCAGAAAGCTCTGCAAGCAGTAGGTAGTGCGAGTCCAAAATGACATGCTGACAGAAATGTGATGCAAACTGAACAAAATGTCCTCGCTGTAATCAAAGTGAACAGGAATTCTCACTAAAAATATGAAGTACTGACCAGGGTCATTCACTAGGTAGACAAGCACACCATCCAGGACTTGAATAATGCACATTCAATAGATGGATTTGTATTTTGCTCATAAGCATGCCATGCAGTTGAGCTTTTTTATTACAAATGTTAAAACAGTTTTTACGCTAGCACTTTATAATGTCTTGAGAATATTCCAAAATGTTTTACAGGTCCATCGAGGGGATCTATCGCAGTCGCTGCCTCATAAAGGCTGGCAGCATCATCAAGGACCCACACCACCCTGGCCACACACTGTTCTCCCTGCTACCTTCAGGTAGAAGGTACAGGAGCCTGAGGACTGCAACGATCAGGTTCAGGAATATCTACTTCCCCACAGCCATCAGGCTATTAAACTTGGCTTGGTCAAAACTCTGAACATTAATACCCCTTTATCAATTTAGTTATTCATGTGCGTATTTATGTATATAATGGTATATGGATACACTGATCTGTTTTGTAGTCAATGCCTACTATGTTCTGTTGTGCTGAGCAAAGAAAGAATGTAATTGTCCTGTCAGGGACACATGACAATAAACTCTTTTGACTTTGAGGTCAGAATTTTTATTTTGAGATGCAGTTAAAATTGTTACAAGGATAAACAATGGTAAATTTTGCATGTGTCAACCCCAAATGAGAAAAATTAATGAAAGATATTTGACATCAATTAAATCCATTCGACAGTCGACGGCTGTGAATGGACTGCGAGCTCATCTCCCATGGCCTTGGAAAATGCCCTAAAGTTCCATGGTCAGTTCGGGAAGAGGACACAGTAACTTTGTCCACTCCAACACAGGGCAGGAGAACCAGCAGCAGAGACTGCACAGCAACAAGCACTGGCACATGAGCAGAAAATCTGCCCAATATTTAAAGAAACATTTTAATTTTAATGGTAAATGAAGTGGCAAAGAAATGCTAATATACAGTTTGGCAAAGTTACTACCTTTAAGTACATATATTAAAAAAATTGTGGTTACAATGTAATACAAATTAACTGGCCCAGCCCAACCCGTGTTACCGAAGGTTGGCGGGGAGAGGGGATCTGATAATGAAGATTCTTCCAAAATGGGTCTTACCTCCTGTGTTCAGAGTGTCTGCTCTAACCATCTCATGCCACACAATTTCTTATATTTCCTTTCTGATATTGTAGCCCTGGTTTTCATTCAGACACCTCATTTTTTCTCCCCAACACTCCACTTGATCTCCAGCCATCTCCCCAATATGATAGCCTCCCTTTTCCCCATCAGAATTCTCCTACACCACCCCCGACACTACTTGCCCACTGTCATCTCTTCACCCGCCTGACAAAAATTCTCATCCCTTGTTGCCCTCCAACACAATAAGAGACTGCGGAGTCAATTCCTACCAAATGTGCAAGGCTGGAAACTGCCATCTCTAATGCACATATCACCTTAGAATATGTATTGTAGAATATAGGACTGCTGCTTTGATCAAAAATGGCACAAAGTTTTCTAAAGTACAAATTAACATGTGCAAACTAACGCTGAAGAATTTTTAGACCACATACCTATATTGCAAAATGTAATAAAACCTCATATGAGCGAACATTAGGTAGATGTTGGAGTGTGGTTTAAAGCTATTCTAAGAAAAACAAGAGATCATATCTTTCAAAGGAATCAATCTGCTTTCATATCCAAATATGGGCAAAATGTACTTAATCTCTCAAGACTTGCAGTGGGAGTCCAATAATCTGGATGATGTATCTGGCCTGGAATAGAGGCACATCAAAATATATACCTTATCTCACTGATCAAGGTGGCTATGCCTTGTAGAACCACCCCAACTGCTTGAGTAACTTGGTTCACAACAAAACTGAAAGGTTTGTGCATACGAAGCATCTTGCCTTTGCCTGGTATCCAGGAACAACAGAATGCATTGCAAAAAACGTGTAACACAATAGATGTTGTCTGCCACCACTACCGCCACAGGATCGAAGATAACTTGTTTTGAATCTTGTTTTGGGGCTCTGAATGAATGAATGAATGAATGAATGAGAACCAGACTCTTCCACTGAGGGAAGAAAAGGTGCCTCATGGCACGGGTCGATAATTAGTCACCTTGCAAGATGGTTTGCTCTTTCTACTGCGATGGTGTCTCTACCCAAGGCTGCCCTTCCAGTAAAGGTGCACCCACTGCCTACATGTTTAAATGGGCTCTCTCTTGCCCCATTGTGTCCAACTAAATGAAGCATTGTCATTGGCAAAGCATCCAATTTCCTGAGTTACGATGGAATGGATAGTTGCTTTTGGGATTGTTCATGAGGATTCTAACATTACAGGTGATAAACTTTATATTGTGGAGTAGAAATTGCCCATGCATAGTTTCTTCCAACGTGGGGTAGCTATGGCAAACTAGCTACAGTATCAAACAGCACCCAATTGAGTAGATTCTTTATTAAATAATAAAAATATACAACCTCTGAAGTGCTTTGAAAAACTATGAAAGGAATTGCAAGGAACCTTAGAAATACAAGCCTTTCTTAGGTTGATCATACTTGGAAGACCACTTGGATTAGTTATTAGAATAATATAAAAATACTTTGTATAGTAAAGTAACATTTTAAATTTGAAGAGAATGAAAGATTATTTAAACAAAAGTGAGGTCCAACTTGTATACTAGATGTGTTAAAAGCGGTGCAAGATTATTAATCCCTCTGATGTAAATGTGTACAGGAGAACACAGTCAGATTTTTGTTCTAAGGAGATTTTGTAAAACTCACATTTCTGGAAATCTAAGGAAATCATCCACACCATTTATCATTCAATGCTATTCCATCATAGAGTTTTATTGACATTTCCCCCCCCAATTGTGATCAAATCCAGCTTCTCTAGATTATTTTCTGAATCTTTATGACATTAATCTATAGTGATAGCGAAAAGTAAAAGGTACTTGTGAATAGGTACAAATTTTCTCCCAATAAAAAGTCTAATACCAGCGTGCATTGCATGCCATAAAAATGCAGATCAGCAAAATTATCAAAATATTTTGAATTTCATTGCATGATAAATCTTTCATTGCAAAATAAATCTTACCATGTAAAGAGCCAGTCGTTAGAAGAGCACGAGCTTTATCTGCCAAGTCACTGTTTAACGTATTACCAAGTAATAAGATGTCAATAGCCTCCTGCTTGGAGCTGTCAAAGAAATTATTCTGAATAGTTCTTGTCACTGAGCGAGCTCCATCCTTAAACTTTCCACCCTAGCAGAAAAAGAGCAAATAATTAAAAATGATATTCAACTTATTAATCATTAATACACCAAGCATTGATGTTAGCTAAATTTATCTCTGTGGATGAACTCAATCACCTACTTTACTGTCTATACCTATCACTGTGCAGCAACACTGCCTGAAACGCTGCAGCAACTCTTCCATTGTTCTACTAATTGCCCCAGTACACATGTGAACTCTTGGTTCTTGAACTATCTTTGATGTTAAAATGTGCTATATAAATACATGAAATTAGGTCAATTTTCATTTACATTTCTTATATATAAATTTATGTATTTATATGGAGTGAGGTGTGTGTGTGTGTGTGTGTGTGTGTGTGTGTGTGTGTGTGTGTGTGTGTGTGTGTGTGTGTGTGTGTGTGTGTGTGTGTGTGTGTGTGTGTGTGTGTGTTATTATATGCATGTAACTCACCATTACGTCAACACCCAGAGAAAGCAGTAATCAAGAAAAGAAAAATAGATCAATTACTAAATAATCTACACTTATAACTCTTGATAATCAGTGCATATAAACATAACAATCAAGTAACCAGGGTAGTATCTTTCATGGAAAATGAAAACAAAGCTCAAGGTTCTGCTTTAAGACGAAATAGTGCTAAGTTTTTAACTGCAAAATGTTAATGACAGAAGGCAATACATACAAAGCAAATTTTACTTCAAAAACACAGAACATCTATGTTTTAATGCTAAATAATTAGGGAAATTGTGACTATAAATAAATCCTTGCATTACTCCATACTTTTCAGTGCTATGTATAACAAATTATACTGTACCTTAGCTTTACCTTCCAGTGCTCCAGTTCCAGCATAAATTTTACTTATTGAATCACCACACATTGACCACATGGAACGGAAGACTTCTTGAAATCTTGTGACCATTTGCTGCTTTTCAGCTAGCCCTAGAATTTCTAACTGCTTGTGAAGCATCTGTTGGTAAAACAAAGCATGTAGGAAGGTATAAACTGTCAAAGTGTATAGAAGTCAATTTTTGACCTGAATTACCAGTTTGAATTAAGCATTTAACAAGACATGTTACCATTGTAAGCTACATTAGTTTCCCATGTAGTCATCCAAGATTTCAGAATGGTTATCATTATAATTGTATGCATATATTTGCATTTTTCCTACTCATATTACTGTATTTCAATAAATATTACATATAACAGCATTAAACTGGTATGTATTTATACTTTATTAACTTTTCCCACAAATGAGTTTTCATGGTATTTCCAGATTGTCATCAGACATTTTTCTAGGTGAAGCAAATGCAAGACAAGAATCTAATAATAAAACATCTGTAGCACAATAGACTCAATACCATCAGCAATAGATTCAAACGTATAATTATTGTTGCCAAATAATTATAGCTTATCCATTCACAGATGTGGACAGGCCTGAATTTAACTCCATCCCAAATTGTAACCCCGAACTGAGTGGATTGCTCGGACATTTCAGAGAACATTTAATATTCAACAACAACGATGTGTCTGGAATCACACAAGGACCATACCAAGTACAGATGGAAGATTCCCTTTACGAAGAGTCATTAACTAGCTGGGCTTTCAATGACAATCCAGGTATTCCAGGTGTCCATTACTGATATTATGTTATTATTCCAGTTTTAATTTAATTTAAATTAATGCAGCAGCGCCTTTACTTCCTGAGGAGGCTCAAAAAAGCCCACCTGTCCCCCCTGATCCTGACCAACGTCTACCAATGCACCACTGAAAGCATCCTGACCACCTGCTTTACGGTATGGTCCAGCAGTTGCACCATAGCAGACAGGAAGGCACTACAACGGGTGGTGAAAACCGCCCAGCACATCATCGGTGCCCCGCTCCCTGCCATGGATGCCCTCCACCGAAAACGGTGTCTGAGACGGGCTGGGAAGATCATCAAGGACCCCTCCCACCCTAACCATGGACTGTTTGCCCTCCTACCATCGGGGAGGCGGTACAGGAGCCTCAGGTCCCGCACCAGCAGGATGAGGAGCAGCTTCTATAATAACACCATCGCACTGCTGAACTCGGGAGTCCCGCCGATAGATTTCCACATCTGTATTTATTTATCTGTATTTACCTATATATTGCTATCATTTCGTACTGTCACTAAACTGCATTTCGTTGTACCCATACTTGTATCTGTGCAATGACATTAAAGTTGAATTGAATTGAATTGAATTATTTTAATTTTAATTGCCATAGTAGGATTCAAACTTATTGATTGAATCAATACGACTTCAAATACTACTCCAATAACTTAAACCACTATACCACAGTACACTTTAAAAAATATATATATAAATTAAACTTTATGCAACCATTTTATCGCAACTATATTTTATATGGAATATTCTCAGAACTTTCTCACATTCTCCACATAGTCATTAATATGTTTCTGTTGCAACAATAGCCCAGGTTTGAAGTAAGGAATTTAAGGACAGAGATTAAGAAAATGGGTGATTATAGTTATTTAATGTAATGCAACAATAGAATAAATAACTACAACTTAAAACATACCTCCAGTCCAAAGAAAGCCTGAACGCTGTTTGTTCTGTCAAGGCAATCAAGACAGTTGGTTCTGATAGTACCAGTCTGGGACCTGAGAGAGAACATTTGCTGCTTAAAGTTAAACTGGTTTAACATCTCTCGTAGAAATACTTCATTCAAAATATGAAGGTAAAATGAGCACACCTCTGAACTTCATGGGAATCATAATAAAAGAAGCCACACTCCTCCAGAAATGAATCCAGTTTGGGTTTCAGCACACTTATAAGTCTGTCTGCCTTTCCACCCTTTACCTGCTGGTGGTAGTCAAAATTCACCATTGGAACATCTGCAACATGTTCAGAGGCCTTCAGGTGACTCTGGCAAAAATAAATAATTTCAGGTTGGTAGTGGCACACTCTTTTATTTAATACTGGAAGATATTAATCTGAAAGATGCAAACATAGGATGTTAAATATTAATCTTTCATTCATGAGTTTAAAACAAAAATTAAGGTAATCCAAAAAAAAGTATGTGATATCCTCTTTAATTTCCTTCACTCCCAAAGCACATTCATTCTTTTCCTGGATGAATATTGCATTTCAGTTATTTAGTCCAAATTTACAACTATCCTGTAAACCTAGATATTAATTGTCAGATTAATGCAATAAATAGCCCAGTTGCAACCTCAGCTGAATTCCAGTTACATGCACTTCCTGCAAACGTTGGTAAATAATTATATCAAGCTACACCACAAAAGTACCCAAGCTGAACTACTGCATTCCATTCAATTTTCACAGTACTGACAACAATGGAGAAATCACAAAGTGTGTAAAATAGGCAACCATTTATTGCCTATACTTCATTACTGCCTTATCCGAATATGTATCACAAGGTGTTGCAGCTGAGACACATCTTTCTTCTATTTAACATAGAGACACGAAGACCAACTTCTCCCTACTTTTGTTGCCACAACTAAAATTTGATGACCCCCCACAGACTGCAAAATCAATCAGTCCTTCCTAATCAATACAGATAAACTGTTCATTACCAATCAAATAACACATAACAATGACATATACTTACTACAAGAAACAGGTAGTTTGAAAGATTGAAGGAAATAAATAACTTATTTGGGCTGAATATGAAAACAGGTCAAATACTGTTAGGCTTATTTGAATAAAGCTGGAAGCAACTATTTCCTTGAAATGCATATATTTAAAGTAGCCATTTGAAGTATTTAAGGAAGCAGCACAAATTTAAAATGTTCACGTTATATTTTAATATTTTGAACCAAGATAACATACATTGAATTTCCTAAAGATTGGAACATTTACAAACTTATTTTCACATCAAGTTTAGTCACTTACCTGGAACGCTTTACTGAGCATGTGCTCTCCTTCTTTCATTCCTAGCAAATTGATTATAGTTTGCTTCCCATATAGCTTTTTCAGTGTTCTAAAATGTCTGTAAAAATGTAATAATTATATTTTGGGAAATGGAGACTTGAGTGACTAATACTCAATATAAATTCTAATGCCTATTTATTTTGGAAAAAATATAAATTTGTTACTATTGCTCAACTGATAATAGTAATTGTCATTAATTATAACTTCAATACCTGTCAAAAGCAGGTGCATTGGCTTCAAACCCTCTGGACATTCGAACACGATGGGACCCAACCTAAATGAAACAAAATTATTTTTGGATAGTTAAACAAATATTAAAAACTTTTAAAAGTAAATTGATTGAGGAAAATTAGAATGAGAATTAGATATATGTTAAGTTGAATAGAACTTTATCTAAAATAATGATATACAACAGTTTACTTCCTTTTAAATCTGGCTGTCAAATAGCCAAAGGTAGACACAAAATGCTGGAGTAACTCAGCAGGACAGGCAGCATCTCTGGAGAGAAGGAATGGGTGACCCTTATTCAGACCACAGACGAACACTAGACCTTAATATCACACACCATTTCAGCTGCCACTGTCAAATAGCCAAGTTTGTTTGGTGTGCCACAACCCAAACCTCATTGTTGATATTATTTATCAGCTCAACAATAGGTTTATGCTCCAGTGGTCAATCACATTGTTATTACCTTTCTCTCACAAAGGATTCCTGCCAGCCCTATCTACAGGTTTACATACTGATTCTGGCATGAAGAGGGTAAGTGTGGCTACAATAGCAGCATTTAAGAGATGTTTGTAGTAAGCACAGATGACTTTTCAAGCAAATCACATTTAACAGTATGTAATATTAATATTCTAACCATATTTATTCCACAACGTCATGGGTTTACAAACAATGATTAAAATATCTATGATAAGAGTCAAGAGTGTTTTATTGTCATATATTGTCACGGATGGAACAATAAAATTCTTACTTGTTGCAGTGCAATTGAATATGTGAATATATAAACACAGTACATAACGGGGGAAGAGGAAAAAAAGAAAAAGTTCAATAAATAACAAATATGGTGCAATAATAATATCGTCTTTTGTAGTTCACACCTCAGAGCTTATTCTTTGTTGTGTTTAATAGCCTGATGGCTGTAGGGAAGAAGCTGTTCCTGAACCTGGATGTTAGTTTTCAGGCTCCTGCACCTTCTTCCTGATGGCAGTGGTGAAATGAGTGTGTGGCCAGGATGGTGTGGGTGTTTGGGGTGGAAGATTGCAACCTTCACGTGGTCCGCCCCGTTTTGACTAATGCAATCAACTCGACGTGCACAAACGGAAGATCAAATAGAACAAATTGTCCAACAACTTTAGGCTGTGCACACCACACGAAAGAAGAAGAAGGAGTGGGTCTTTAATGATTGTGGATGCCTTTTTGAGGCAGCGACTACGATAGATCCCTTCGACAGTAGGGAGGTCTAAGCCGGTGATGGATTGGGCAGTGGTCGCAACTTTCGGTAGTCTTTTTCGCTCCTGGACTTTCAAGTTGCCAAACCAGGCCACGATGCAACCAGTCAGAATGCTCTCTACTGTGCACCTGTAGAAGTTTAGGAGAATCCTCTTCGACATGCCGAATCTCCGTAATCTTCTCAAGAAGTAGAGTCGCTGATGTGCCTTCTTTATAATTGCATCTGTGTGCTGGGTTCAGGAAAGATCTTCGGAAATATGCATGCCCAGGAATTTGAAGATATTGGCCCTCTACACCCTCTTCCCATTGATGTGAACAGGATTGTCGGTCCCCTACCAAAGTCCACAATCAGTTCCTTGGTCTTACTGATGTTGAGAACCAGATTGTTGTGCTGGAACCATTTGGTCAGTCGGTCGATCCCACTACTATACTCTGACTCGTCCCCATCTGTGATTCGTCCAACAACAGTGGTGTCGTCGGCGAACTTGATAATGGATTTTGCATTATGTCCGGCTATGCAGTCATGGGTAGAGCGAGTAAAGCAGGGGGCTGAGCACGCAGCCTTGAGGTGCTCCCGTACTAATTGTTACTGCGAATTAAGTGTTTCTGCCAATTCGAACAGACTGTGATCTGTGGATGAGGAAGTCGAGGATCCAATTGCAGAGGGATGCGCAGAGGCCCAGTTCCGTGAGCTTGGTGACCAGCTTGGAAGTTGAGTGATCTCTGCTGGAGCAGTAGCAATAACATACAATGATTAGATAATGTCCTTGGGTTAGAGATAGGAGTAAAGGGAATCCCACAAAGATTTCTACTTGGATGCAAAATACTCATTCATGATTGTGCAGAAAGGAGCAAAAAAAACAAAAAAACTAGATCCTGATGTTTACCAAGATCACACATCGTGTCAGCCTCCATAGATAAAGCTTATCCAAGAGGTACTGACGAGTACATGATGTTCACAAAACTGAGAGAAACTAATTTTTTTATAAATAATTTATGTTTGAAGAATGTAGAGGTTGGGTAATTTTATATTTGCAGCGTGAGGTGCTAAGTCATGCTCATACATTCCATTACAAGTAGATCTGCTATAATGCGTGTTTCCATAACATGAATTGAATATAATAATCATTTGTATTACGCAGGCCAAATTGGTTATAACGCAATTTTGGTTTTGAACGAGAGAACTGTTTAAAATGGAAACACCAGAGACTGCAGATGTTGTAATTTTAAGTGAAAAACAAACTGCTGGAGGAACTCAGCAGGGCAGACAGCTGCAGTGTTGGGAAATGGACAGACAACATTTTGGGTTATGACTCTTCTCTAGACACTTAAGCTACTGTATAATTGACATACAGAAAAACATCCATCTTGGGGGAAAGAAACGTCCCGGGGAAAGACACGTTTTTGCGCAATCTACCTTCCTTAATCAGACACTATTGTCGCTTAAGAACACAGCTGATTCTTTAACTACGGGTGGTCACTAAAATTGACAAGCAATTGCTTCTATTGATTCTTGTGCAATAATACTCTTTTGAATATAATGAATGTGATGAATTAGGGAGCATGAATAAGTTTATGAATGTTTATGAATAAGTTTATGAATGAATAAGTTTATTGGCCTCGTAGTCACATACAAGGAATTTGCCTTGGTGCTCCGCCCACAAGTGACAACATGACATACAGTGACAGTTAGGAATCACACATAAAACATTAAACATTAATAATTAAACATTATTGATTAAACATGCGAATTAAATAAAATACCAGAGCAAAAGGCTACAGATTTTTGGTTATTGTTACTACTTGTGGAAAAAAGTTGTTTTTATGTCTGGCTGTGGCAGCTTTGACAGTCCAGAGTTGCCTTCCAGAGGGAAGTGATTCAAAGAGTTTGTGGCCAAGGTGAGAGGGGTCAGAGATGATCTTACCCGCTTGCTTCCTGGCCCTTGCAGTGTATAGTTCATCAATGGAGGGAAGGTTGCAGCCAATAACCTTCTCAGCTGATCGGACGATTTGCTGCAGCCTCCGGATGTCATGCTTGGTGGCTGAGCCAAACCAGACCATGATGGAGCAGGTGAGGATGACTCTATGATGGCCGTATAGAATTGGACCATCATTGCCTGTGGCAGACTGTGCTTCCTCAGCTGCCGCAGGAAGTACATCCTCTATTGTGCCTCTTTGATTGTGGAGTCGATGGTGGCCCCCCATTTAAGGTCCTTGGAAATGATGGTTCCCAGGAACCTAAAAGACTCCACAGATGTGACTGTGGTGTTGTTGATGGTGAGTGGGGTGAGGGGAGGGGAAGTCCTCCTACAGTCTACAATCAATTCCACTGTCTTAAGAGCATTGAGCTCCAGGTTGTTGTGATACGGTAAACAGTAAAATACAGCCACTGATATTTTAGTCTGCAGTAATAAAAACAAACTTATTGCTATTGATAAGACCTTTTTCTTTTGAAAAATCCTGCATGAAAAAATAACTTTGTTATTGCAAGTCTGAAACTCTAACACTTAACCCTTTTTATCCATTTACACAATTATTTTTACAACACCAGTATGAGGTTTCTTAGGAACACGACTAGCACTTTATGGAAGAACCACCTGTATTTGGAAATTAATTACATGCATTTTTTCAATAATAATAAAAATTTACAAAGGCAGCAGCATCATAGAATGACAATTAGCAAAACTAGCCTTTGTCATATGAATCACAATGACCTCCCGTGTTACTTCTAATCTAAATCAGATATCAGAAATCAACAGATGGGACTGAAAGTAAACCTGTCAACACAAGTTATAATCCAGTACTGGCAGCTAAACCAAAGTAACCTCTAAATTTATGGCAGAGAGCAAGATCTATTTATGGCCTTCTACACTACAAATGTAAACTACATATATACATTACAACATAATTTTAAAAGACCAACCTGAAGTCCCGGTTGCTCCCAGAACAATGGGATAGAACCACGGATCTGAATAAATGAGGAGACACAATCATCTAAGAATATCACCTATGGGAAATAAAAAGTAAAGTATTGCTGAGTGATGTGGAAGAGAGAAGTTAAAACCAGAAATCACTACGTTTAAAACATCGACCGTCTGAAAATATATAGGTTTAAATAAAAACATCATGACAAATGAAAAAGAACAGAAATCACAGTAAATTTATAATAATAATAATAATATCTTTTATTGTCATTACACATAAGTGCAACGAGATTTGGTTTGCAACTTCCATCCGATGTCATAACTTTATATTTAGTTAACAGAAAAAACTGGCAATTTCAGTAAACCTCACAGCATTTGCCGAGAGAAAAAACATAATTTGTTTCAATTGGTGACATTTTACTTCTGATGAAGCATCATTGGCCTTGAAAGTTGTTTTGTTCTGAGCTACACCGTCTTCCCAGAATTTCGTTTTTATTTCATTTCAAACTTCCAACATGTTCTATACCACTAGGTAGAAATTATTTAACTCGTAATTAAATTTGATTCTTCCTCATTATTCTTGGTATTATCAGAACAGTGGATTGAAGAAGAGACGGGATGATGAAATGGTATACAGATCAAATGGTGAAATAGATTCTTAAACCCATCTTGACAATTAAACAAGGTTTTATTTTGCGGACAAGAAACAATTGAAATCTTTGAAATTTTCACAAAACTGTTTAAAATAAAAATGACACCAACGCCAGAATGGATTATTTTCGGAATGACAGAAGGTAGTTCGGAATTAAATGTGTATCAAAAGAATCTATTTGATTACGGCTTAATAATAGGAAAAAAGCTAATCTTAAAATTCTGGAAAAATGCTCCTATACCAACATTAAATATGTGGATTTCAACTATGTTTGAAACATTACATCTGGAAGATAGGAGACTCCCCCTGGCAGGAAAATCAGATCGTTTCGATCAGATGTGGTCTGCATTTATAGAATTGCTACAAAGATAGGGTGCAGGAGTACCTCGGGCCTTGGTAGGGGGGGATGAAAAACTATCGAGTTGGTGGATTCCTTTTGCGTGATATATATAATATATATATATACATTTTTTTCTTTCTCTTCTCTTTCTTTGTCAATCTTTCTTTTTTCCTTTTCTTTTCTAGGGTCTATCTCTTAACCCCCTTTCTCTAATTCTTTGACCAAGGGTTTCTTCTCCCCTTTGGCACGCTCTTTCACTTTCACACCTCTTTTCACCTACTTCACTCTCTTTCCTTCTATTCTTTTTCTATAAAAGCCATAAAATTATGGGGTACAATGATTGTAACAATATATATGTGATGTACATTGATGTATTTGCCTCTAATAAATAAAAATATTTTTAAAAAAAGAAAAAGAAAAAGAAAAAAGAAAAAAAGAAACAAAATGTTACTTTTGACAGAATTGCAATGCAAAGAGCCATAAACATAAAACAGTCATTCCTTAATCCAAAAATGAATTATAAAAGCTAATTTATCCAGTGAATGATAATCAGGCCCTTAAGAGAATCTACAAACCTTAAAGAAAAATGGTAAGTAGGAGATTCAGTAAAACAATGGCTGAACTAATAAAAACAAATTTCCTTCCATGTCTCTTTGTTCTTATTTCTCACACTGTCCAAATTGTAGCAATGTCAGTACATTTTATTCAATGGCTCAGCATCTAAGACCCAATAAAATAAAAATTCTGAAGAAGCACAACCTATTAAATGAAGTAATTTTTCTTTTTCTTCATAATCTTATCATTATCTATGTTCGGCATCTGTCCATACTCTAGATAAGGGATACGCTTCACAGCACCTACTGTGTTATCCACTGAAGATTTTTATACACTTCAATATACAGTAAAACTCCATTAATCCAGCATGCCCGGGACTTTGGTGGTGCCAGATGGGCAACTTTATTGTACTATTGGAGGTTATTTCTATCCCAAAATTAATTAGGTGAAAGGTTGTGATACTGTATATTCTAAATCAGCACACATCTGATCTCACAAAGTGGGTTTCATAATTTTCAGTCATAGTTGTTTACCTTTAGTTCTTAACTTAGTTTACAATCGTGTTTGTAAAAGAAACAGATAATTTTTGTACATTTGCTTCTTTAGCTTTTGGATTTAAAAAAAGCTTAGCTGTAAAAATCAAGGTTTAATTTGTTTGTACTACACATCAAATAAAGACTATCAAAAGAAAGGACCAACTCAGACATATTGTACCTGTTCTGTTTCAACAAAGTTAGCTACGTGTCCATTGTCATTTGTTCCCCGTACGTTAAATCTTGTTCCAGCTCTTTCACAGCTGAGACGTGAAATTAAACAAGCCTTTGCTTGTTTGTGAGCAGCATAGATTGTCCTGATTTCCACTCCTCCACACATGAGTCTCAGCACCCATTCATCACAATTCACATCATAATGTTTCAGGTGCAAATGCAATGCCTGATTCCTAGGAGATATAAAAAAAAATGATCAAATCATATTTTTTTTTTCTAGTCATGGGTGGTAATTCTACAGCAAAATATTAGAAGTACATTGGATTCTAAAAACCATTTTAAAACTAATGGAATAAAGGTTATTTATAGAGCAACGTGTTTTTTACAATTTAAAATTCCTTAGATTTGCATTACCAAATATTTGCTTTAAATCATACTTACAAATTATAGACATGACAGTTAAATTAGCAATGCAAAAACATTTCTATTTTTTTGTAAACAAACAATATAATTTATATTTTGTAGACACATGTTAAAGAACATTGGACAAAGTATTAAAGATCAATGATTTCAATCTAGTGGTCTGCAGACTAATTTCAAGGGGTCTAAGAAAGCTGGCTTTGTAAGTAACCGGACTAATGAACAACTGATTTGTTATTTTGTTTGCATCAGGATAAATGATGCGACATCTAACTGAAGCTGACGCCTTATGTTTCAAAACATTTCAACATTCCACATATAAACCATCTCAATGTCTTCACCAAGCATACATTTGAAAAATTGGTTACATCTATTGTATGAACTGTGAATCCAGCCGTTTGTTTCCATTTCTAATGATAAATGAGCATGCAGGACAATGGCTGGGACTGGGATAAGACAACATTTACTCTGCCGTGACCATTTTCCCTTTTCTCAGACCAACATCTTCAAATACAAACTGTATCAGTCAACAGGTTGGCAGGTGGATGGGAAAATAAATTCACAAGTTCAAAGGCCAAAATAATTTCAAGCTTTGTGACTTTAGAGCTTTATGTAGAGGCAGGAGGGCAGAGAAATAGGGAATCGAATTTAATCAAAAACATATGCTGCGCATCCAGGTGCATGCTTATCATCTCGGTTAAACATGGACAGAACTATAGTAAACAGAAAACATTGACATTTGTTCCTACTGGTCCACACAAACAGTCATCAAATTCCCTTTAAATTGCACACAAGTGATAATACAAATGATGGGTTTAAGATGGCAAGGAGTGGATTTGGGATTTCATATCTGACCTACATCCCTAGTTCACAGGGAATTAAATTTAGAAGTAATCGTTAATATATTCTACTATAAATGTTCCAGCAACTAAAAAGTCACGATTCATTTCAGTGACATGCCATTCAGTTCTATAGCCTGTGCTTTGTAATGTTTGATGCTCTGTGATCAATATCTACCATCACCATTCAAGGTGCTGAAAATTATTTAAAATAGTTCTCTTGGATATACAGTCCTTCAGTAAAATAGTGTTTATCTCCAAAGCAATCTCATGGCCCCAATACAAACAATAGTTTTCCACTTTAATTACTTTTGAAAGAGTTTTGCAATTTTAAAAGGATGCAAACCACTGCAAATACACAAATCTTTATTAAAGTTTTATGGTTCTTCAAGTTTAGAATTGACACAAAACCCAACTCACCAAAAAAATCGATTATCCGTTGTATGCTCTTGCAACCTACGATGAGCATTCAAACTCAAATCCAGACTGATGCCACTGGAAGACCAAGCAAAATAGAAGCTTCCAGAATTCAAAACTTTGCGTACTTCGGAGATGCGTTCCTCATCCAATGGTTCATTTCGTAGAGAAATGAACTCGGTAGAGGTGACTCTGAAGACTTCAGAATCTTGTATCTTTCCCACCGACATGCAGCCAGTTACCACCACAAGGTAATGTAACATATTGTCATCTACGAAATAGAAATACACGCATGTTTGCAAACAAAAAAGTAACTCCAACTAATGTTTTAATGGCCATTTAGTTAGACATACAAAACTCAAGTTTTGATCATTTGATTATTTTCAAATTAAAACATCAACAGGTGTGGCATGGTGAAGCAGCGGTAGAGCCTGAGACTTGGGTTCAATCCTGACTAACGAATGCTGTCTGTACGGAGTTTGTACGTTGACCGCGTGGGTTTCTCCGGGTGCTCGGTTTCTTCCCCCGCTCCAAAGACGTGCGGGTTTGTAGGTTAATTTGGCTTTGGTAAAAATTGTAAATTTTCCCTAGTTTGTAGGATAGTGCTAGTGTATCACTAATTGGCGTGGACTCTGCGGGCCTGTTTCCATGCTGTATCTGTAAACTAAACTAAATTCAAACATTCCAGATAACTGATAAAAGCAGAATGGTTGACTCAAGATTATAGTTATCATTGTGGTCATTTTGAAAGTAGTTACAACTAAAATTCTATTCATCATCAAAGTCAACTAAGTCACTTACCAAGATTCAACCTCAAAACACCTAAAAGGCCATAAGCATCCAGGAGCTTGGTGTACATGTTTTTAATAGCTTCTTTCTCTGCTGACGCTGTATAAAACAGAAATATGCAAAATCAGTGAGCAGATAGCTACCGCCAAATCCTCAAAATATCATCTTTAAAAATAAAAACAATTGTTTTTATCTTGTTATTTTGGCAATAAATATTCAAGAGAAAAAGAATGAAATAACTCAGTAAAATGAATGAATTATGCTATGCCAATTAGAAAAAGATAGTAAACCCAGGGGATTAAGGGGAAGAATGTGCTGCCAACAAAAGTGTAGCGCAACATAGAGTGGCAGTAGTTTCATGGAATGAACTTTAAAGATGGAAGTTCCAAGGATGACAGGGTAGATGCAAGCTTGGAATGGGATAAAAAAAAGGCCATATTATAAATGATGAAATGGTTAGCCTTAGTATGTTGCATAGGGGTATGGGATATGAGCTCAGTATCAAACGTCATAAAATTCTGTTCTTCTTATGCAACTAGAAGAAATTCTGACTCATACATGAAAGCCAGACATACATTTAACATATTGGTTGCCATGGAGTAAGGGAAGGTAACTTAAAATAATCAACCTAAAGACATTCCAGAAGGATGAGAAAAGCAGGATAGGCACTGGCAATGTCGCGTTCAAAGATATATTAAAGTTTAAGTATCAGTCCTCATCTCTACTCTTGTAGCCAGATGTTCTCCAGACTGAAATATTACAAGAATACCTTAGTAAGAACTGCATTGTTAGAAATGCCATTTTAAATTGAAATAGTAATGTGAAACCCTCAATTAGTCAAAAAACAATCTTCTATTGCTACAACAAGCAGCACTCAGAAGAAACACTCCAATGGCTGTGCCTATTTTAATGTCCTACAAATGGGGCTTGAAGTTTCCTGCTTGCAAGTCGGAAACTCCATTTATCTGTCTTATGAAAATGGACCAATCCTAAAGTCTGCACACTGTCCAAACAAGTGATAGAGAATCTTCAATCATAAACACAATTGATTAAAAAAGATAAATAATTGCATATTATTTTTTAACATTTTACTTATCTAATGCTTTTAAGGAATAAGATTGCAATTTTCAGTTGACTCATCATTTTAGCAAAGCCTGAACACAGGAAATATGATCCATGCTGATATGCATTTAATTTAATCCAACTAAAAATAAACTCTGTTTATTATATCTGCCTGTGATCTATTACCAATCCATCAACAATTTAAACGTTTATTAAGTTCTTAGATTAAGTAGCAATTAATGTCCAGGAAAAGAAACATGCCAAAAAAAATCCCAAGTGGTTGCAAATTTACAATTCTAAATAAACCAAGAGAATCAAAAATCACTGTAAGAAAATGCTATGCAAAACCTCAAAAAAAAATCTATTGTAGGGTTTGACACTCTAGGATTTCACATCAACTTAAACATGCCATCTAAAGTCAGAAATAAGATTCTGACAATCATCACCATGACTCTGGGTGAAAATATTTTTCCTCAAATCTCCTTTAATACTTCTAAATGCCTTCAAATACATAATCTACATCATAGTAACTAACATGTTAAATATGGAAGTAACACTAACTAATCAGAATGGTCCCGATTCTTGCTCAGCACATCCACAATCTGAAACTGTACATTCGCTGGGAACCCCAAAAGGAAATGAAGTGCATTTGCTACCATAATAAACCACCAATTGTAACACTGAATCTCCATTCTTGCCATTTTAACAAGGAACTTCAAGGTTGTTTCTTATGCCTTAAAATGCTACATTGAACAGTTATGTACTATACCGATTTAAAGTAGAAAGTCTGATCTCCAATGTCAAATTGACAGACTTGTAACTTTCAGTTTTAAGAGTGTTAATAGCTACATTTCAAAGTTAAACTCCATATCCAACCCATCAACAAGAAGGAAAAATAGAACACTTGAATCAAAAACAGAAATAGGCCATTTGACTCTTTGATCATTAATCAAGATCATGGGTGATCTTCTATCACACTACTAGTCCCATGAACTAGGACGCTCAGTGACATTGCTGAGAGTGCAGCTGTCTCACGGCTTCAGCAAACAATGTTGTATGAGTTTGCATATTCTCCTGTGGCTACATGGATTTCCTCCAGGTGCTCTGGTTTCCTCTCGGATCCTAAAGACGTGCTGGTTATTTAGTTAATTTTTATTCCAAATTGCTTCCAGTGCAAGTGGGTGGCAGGAGTATCAGGGGGTATTTATGGGTATGTATGAAAGAAAAGTGGGGGAATGGGATTGATCATGGACTTGATTGACCAAATGACCATTTTCTATGTTATAAGTATGGAAAGTGAAAGTATTTAAAGTGCAAACCCATTTGATTCCTTTAAAGTTCAGAAATCTATCTCAACAAGACTCAAAAAAATTATCCTAACAAGTCTGCTTTACTTTTACTCTCCTACCATCTCCTTTTTGTATCTTAGCCCAGCCATTCAATTAATTGTCCTTAGTTCTGTACTGTAATATGATATGGTTTGTTATCGTCTTTGGGATGCAACCAATTCTCTCTGGGGAAATGTTGTTGGAATGGCAGTAGACACAGTATACAGGCCAGAGAAATTTTGTCAATGCTGCTATAAACAAACTTCCTTTTTCGTTAGTTCAAATAGAGAAATTTTGTCAATGCTGCTATAAACAAACTTCCTTTTTCGTTAGCTCAAATAGCAAGAATCAAGCGTTTAATTGCCAAAGCAATTTTTTTTTAAACTTGCTGCATCATTACAGGCCCTTTGCTGCAACAACACAATGAACAAAATGATAAATTCTGTACTGTAATATGGTTTGTTATCATCTTTGGCATGCAACCAATTCACTCCAGGGGAAAGTTGTTGAAATGGCAGTAGATACACAGTATAAAGTAAATGGCAGTAGACACGCAGTCTGAACATCACCCATTCCTTCTCTCCAGAGATGCTGCCTCTGAGTTACTCCAGCATTTTGTATTTATCTTTGGTTCAAACCAGCATCTGCAGTTCCCTGCTAGACATGTATTTATCTATAATAAATTATCAATTATACAAGGAAACCAGACCATAATAGTGGAAGCAGATGTACGTTGTACAATCTTACAGCAAGTCCACAGTAGCTTGGAGCTGAGATAGGATTGTGGTTAGGCTCGAGTAATGTGCTTCAAGTGTTGATAGTTGAGGGGAGAAGCTGTTCTTGAACCTGGACATAATGGTTCGCAGGCTCCTATACTTCTTCCCGTTGGTAGCATCGAGATGAGAGTGGGCCAGGCTGTTGTTGGTCTTTGATATTAGCTGCATTTTTAAGGCAATGATTCCTGCAGCAGCCAGCTGTCCACCATTTTCTGTTGCCTCTTTCATTCTTGGGCATTCAAGTTACCAAATCAAGCAGTGATGCAACCAGTCAGTACGTTCTCCATCATACATCTGCAGATATGTGATTACATATTCTGCAATATGCCAAATGTCCTCAAACCTCTGAGGAAGTAGTGGTGTTGATGAGCTTTCTTTGCAAATGCATCAATGTGCTGGGCCCAAAGCCAATCAGCAGAGATGTATACACATGTGAAGGAAACTGAAGCTGTTTTGCTTATTTGACCAACAATCAGCTTTCCTTTGGTACTTATTGAGTGAACAAGAAGAATACTAAGACCTTACCTTCCTGTTCAAATGATCCACTTCACCTTGTATCCCAACCTCCACCCGGAATAAACTTTATCTAGTCACTTATAACCTCATTTACATTAAGCTTTGCCAAGGGATCCCTGTAGCCCAGTACAAACTTATCTTAAGAGAAGGAATGGGTGTCCCGCTGAGTTACTCCAGCTTTTTGTGTCTACCTTTGGTTTAAACCAGCATCTGTAGTTCCTTCGTACACAAACATATCTTCCTGGACTCCATTATAGTCTTCCAATCTTTTGATTTCGCAAAACCTCTTTGATTCACTGGCTCAAGCCTTCTGTGTGATTCCACATCCCCAATTGTTGGTACCCAGGCCTCGCATTTTAGAACACTCTCCTTGAATAATGTTATCACTTCCTCTCTGCTGTCTTTAAGACTTCATTAATACACAGCCCAATGAAACCAAGATAGCCCCTCAGTTTTCCTAACTATTGTTTACCAACTCTTCCTTTTCTCTTCTGAATTTTGTGGCATGCCAACACATTTGCAAGTAATGAACGTGTTCTTATAATAACTGGGAACATGAACAGGATAAAAAATTAACATTGGGAAATACAAAATAATACATTGTGATCATTTTAAAAAAATTGCAAAGTGATGCACACCCCGGAGAATGAAGCCTCAATAGAAGTTACATTTTGATTGGCAAAAAAGGGGAAAATTGCATCATAGAACATGCTTCACAAGTGTGAAAATCACCATTTTATAAAGATGTGTTGTAATGAAAGGGATCTTTTTGATACGCATGTATATGGATCAAGGCTGTTCGTGAATAATTAAACTGCATCACATTTATCATTATGATTTGGAATAGATTAAAGATGTATTTCTCTTTTTTTCCCCAATTTCAAAGAATGTACGTGTCATTGGTGTCAATTACTTTGGCGAGGATGAAGTTGAATTTCCTTCTAGAACTGATGGCGTTTGTCAATGAAAATGCCCATGATTACCAGGTCTTTCATTTGCATTGGCATTGTGCATTAATCCTAACCGAAAGTGTATTTTCTATGTTGACATGGACTACTTCATTACCCAAGGAACTGCAAATGTTATTGGTTAGGTTTGGTGCAATCTTAAACATTATTACTACCAGGCCCAATGATTGGGTAAGTGTAACTGATGATGCAGCTTAATATGGCTAAAACTAGAGATAGGCCTAACAAACTCAGATGTCCCGGGATCATTGAGCTAAAGTTCCTAATTTCATACATTTGTTCTGTTCAGATACAAATTACATGCAACCAGATAAAATATTTGTTATAGTTTTGACTCCACGTCTATTCTATAACATAATGAAAGGAACTGACAGAATATACCATTTACTCAGCAAGTAACATAGAAAACAGAAAATAGGTGCAAGAGGCCATTTGGCCCTACGAGCTAGCACTGCCATTCATTGTGATCATGGCTCATCATCCATAATCAGTAACACGTGCCTGCCTTCTCCCCATATCCATTGATTCCGCTAGCCCCTAGAGCAGGGGTCGGCAACCTAGGGCCCCCTTGCCAAATGCGGCCCATAACCCGAAATCATCCGGCCCGCAGGCTTATTTTTTCTCCAATAATTATCCCGCCCGCAGACTTCCGTCATCTCCGGTACCTCCCGGGCCCGAGGCCACGGCGTCCAGGCGCAGGGACGCAAGGAGGCCTGCGCTGGCGGCTGCAATGGCAGAGCTGCCGAGCAGCGGCAAGCTCTGGCTGTACCGCATCCTGCGCAAAGCCGCCGGCACGGCCACGCACCTTCTGTGTCTGGGCTCACTGTCGGGATCGGGGTTGTCAATAGTCCAGGGACGAGTGAGTGTGAGTATTTGAGCCACTGCCTTCAGGACAGAGCCAAGGCAATGGTCCATAGGTGCACCATGTTCGTGAGCTAGTGGCCAGTGCCGAAGACGACGTGAACATGTCATTTTATACCTGTCATCCGGGGATGGATAGGAGCAGGATCCATGTGTACACATGATAGATGCGGCCCATCATTCGCTCACAGACATGTATCCTGGCCCCTATGCAGAACAAGGTTGCTGACCCCTACCCTTGAGGTCTAATTCTCTATTAAATTCATCCAGTAAATTGGCCTCTACTGCCATCTGTGGCAGAGAATTCCACAAATTCACAACTCTCTGGGTGAAAAGATTTTTTCTCATCTCAATTTTAAATGGCCTCCCCTTTATTCTTAGACTGTGGCTACTGGTTCTGGACTCTCCCAATATTGGGAACATTCTTCCTGCATCTAGCCTGTCCAGTTCTTTTATAATTTTATATATTTCTATGAGATCTCCTCTCATCCTTCTAAATTCCAGTGAGTATAAGCCCAGTCTTTCCAATCTTTCCTCGTATGACAGTCCCGCCATCCCAGGAATTAACCTTGTGAACCTATGCTGTTGCCAAAAGAGCAAGGATGTCTTTCCTCAATTTAGGAGACCAAAACTGCACACAACTCCAGATGTGGCCTCACCAGGGCCCTGTACAACTGCAGAAGGGCCTCTTTACACCTATACTCAAATCCTCTCATGAAGGCCAATATGCCATTAGCTTTCTTCACTGCCTGCTGTACCTGAATGTTTTCTTTCAGTGACTGGTGTACAAGGACACCCAGGTCTCGTTACACTTCCCTCTTTCCTAATCTGACACCATTGAGATAATAATCTGCCTCCTTATTCTTGCCGTGGATAACCTCACTTTTATCTACATTATACTGCATCTGCCATGCATCTGCCCACTCACACAACCTGTCCAAGTTACCCTGCAACCTCCTAGCATCCTTTTCGCAGTTCACACTACCACCCAGCTTTGTGTCATCCGTAAATTTGTTAGTATTACTTTTAATTCCATCATCTAAATCATTAATAATGGGGGCACGGATTTAGATTCTTAGACACTGGGATCTGTTTTGGAGTAAGGGGGAACTGTACAAAAGGGACGGATTGCACCTTAACAGGTGGGGGGCCGGCATTCTGGCAGGCAGGTTTGCCACTGCCACACAGGTGGTTTTAAACTAAATAAGAAGGGGGGGGGGGGGGGGGGGGGGTGGTGTCAAATGGGATAGTCAAGGATGGAGTTAAAGGGAAAGGGAGTAAAGGGTTAGTTAATGACCCCAGAATTAACAGGAAAGAAAGCTCACAAAGGGATAGGAGAGTATGGCCAAGTGTAATAGGGATCGATGTGAAAGGTGAGATGCGTAAGGAATTAAAAGTATAGTATTTGAATGCGGGAAGTATAAGAAGTAAAGTAGATGAGCTTGAGACTCAGTTAGAGGTTGGTAGATATGACATTGCGGGGATTACTGAGACGTGGCCGCAGGAGGATCAGGCCTGGGAACTTAATATTCAGGGTTATGCATCCTATAGAAAGGACAGGCAGGTGGGCAGAGGAGGTAGCTGTGCAGGTGAGGGATGGAATTCAGTCCCTTGCGAGGGAAGACATATGGACTGATGAGGTAGAGTCACTGTAGATGAGTTGAGGAATTTCAAAGGCAAGAAGACACTAATTGGTGTTATCTGCAGACCCCCAAATAGTAGCCCGGATGTAGGGTGTAAGTTGTAGTAGGAGTTAAAACTGGCATGTAACAAAGGTAAAGCCACTGTGGTGATGGGGGATTTCAATATGCAGGTAGACTGGGAAAATCAGGTTGGTTCAGGAGCGCAAGAAAGAGAGTTTGTAGAGTGCCTCCGAGATGGATTCTTAGAGTAGCTTGTAATGGAGCCGACCAGACAAAAGGCAATTCTGGATTTAGTGTTGTCCAATGAACCAGATTTGAACCAGAACACGAGGTAAAGGAACCACTTGGAGGTAGTGATCATAATATGATTAGTTTTAATCTGCAATTTGAGAAGGAGAAGGTTAAATCGGAAGTGTCAGTGATGCAGTTTAACAAAGGGGACTATGAAGGCATGAGGGAGGAGTTGGCCAATGTAGACTGGAAAGGGATCCTAGCAGGAACGGCGGTGGAACAGCAATGGCAGGAATTTCTGGGCATAAACCGGAAGACGCAGGATCATTTCATTCCAAAAAGGAAAAAAGATTCTAAGGGGAGTAGGAGGCAACTGTGGCTGACAAGAGAAGTTAGAGATAGAATAAAACTAAAAGAAAAGATGTATAACACAGCAAAGGGTAGCCAGAGGCCAGAGGATTGGAAAACTTTCATAGGACAACAGAAGGAAACAAAACGGGCAATACGGGCTGAAAAAATGAAGTACGAGGGGAAGCTTGCCAGGAATATAGAGGACAGTAAAAGCTTCTTTAGGTATGTTAAGGTAAAAAGAATAGCAAAGTCAAATGTGGGTCCCTTGAAGGCAGACACGGGTGAAATTATTATGGGGAACAAGGAAATGGCAGAAGAGTTGAACAGGTACTTCGTTCACTAAGGAAGACACAAACAATCTCCCAGAAGTACTGGAGGACAGAGGATCTAAGGGGGTTGAGGAACTGAAAGGAATTCTCATTAGGCAAGAAATTGTTTTGGGTAGGCTAATGGGACAAGGATAATAAATCCCCTGGGCTTGATGGTCTGCATCCCAGGTCCTCAGGGAGGTGGCTCTAGAAATAGTGGACACATTGGTGATCATTTTCCAATGTTCAATAGATTCAGGATCAGTTCTTGTGGATTGGAGGATAGCTAATGTTATGCAATTTTTCAAGAAGGGATCGAGAGAGAAAACGGGGAATTACAGACCAGTTAGCCTGACTGGTGGTGGGAAAGATGCTGGAGGTAATAATGGGGCATTTGGATAGCAGTAAATGGATTAGTCCAAGTCAGCATGGATTTATGAAAGGAAAATCATGTTTGACTAATCTTCTGGAATTTTATGAGGATGTGACAAGTAAAATGGATGAAGGGGAGCCAGTGGATGTCGTGTATCTAGACTTTCAGAAAGCCTTTGATAAGGCCCCGCACGGGAGACTGGCGACTAAAATTAGAGCTCATGTTATTGGGGGTAGGGCGTTGACATGGATAGAAAATTGGTTGGCAGACAGGAAGCAAAGAGTAGGAGTGAATGGGTCCTTTTCAGAATGGCAGGCAGTGGCGAGTGGAGTGCCGCAAGGCTCGGTGTTGGGGCCGCAACTGTTTACCATATATATTAATGAGTTGGAAGAGGGAATTAGGAGCAACACTAGCACGTTTACAGAAGACACAAAGCTGGGTGGCAGTGTGAACTGTGAAGAGGATGTTAGGAGGTTGCAGGGTGACCTGGACAGGTTGAGTGAGTGGGTAGATGTAGTATAATATAGATAAATGAGAGGTTATCCAATTTGCTGGCAATAAAAAGAGGGCAGATTATTGTCTCAATGGGGTTAGGTTAGGTAAGGGGGAGGTACAGCGAGACCTGGGTGGCCTTGTACACTGGTCACTGAAAGTTGGCATGCAGGTGCAGCAGGCAGTGAAAAAAGCTAATGGAATGTTGGACTTCATAACAAGAGGATTTCAGTATAGGAGTAGAGAGGTTCTTCTGCAGTTGTATAGGGCTCTGGTAAGACCACATCTGGAGTATTGTGTACAGTTTTGGTCTCCTAATTTGAGGAAGGACATCCTTGCGATTGAGGCAGTGCAATGTAGGTTCACGAGATTGATCCCTGGGATGGTGGGATTGTCATATGAGGAAAGATTGAAAAGACTACACTTGTATTCACTGGAGTTTAGAAGGATGAGGGCAGATCTAATAGAAACATATTAAATTATAAAAGGACTGGACAAGCTAGATGCAGAAAGAATGTTCCCAATGTTGGGTGAGTCCAGAACCAGGGTCCACAGTCTTAGAATAAAGGGGAGGCCATTTAGGAGGAGGTGAGAAAAAACTTTTTCTCCCAGAGAGTTGTGAAATTGTGGAATTCCCTGCCACAGAGGGCAGTGGAGGCCAAATCACTGGATGGATTTAAGAGAGAGTTAGATCGAGCTCTAGGGGCTGGTGGAATCAAGGGATATGGGGAGAAGGCAGGCACGGGTTATTGATTGGAGATGATCAGCCATGATCACAATGAATGGCAATGTTGGTTCGAAGGGCCGAATGCCCTCCTCCTACACCTATTTTCTATATTTCTATGTTTAATATATATTGCAAATAGTTGCGCCCCCAGCACCGAGCCTTGTGACACTCCACTCGCCACTGCCTGCCATTCTGATAGGGACCGGTTTATTCCTACGCTTTGTTTCCTGTCTGCCAACCAATTCTCTACCCATGTCAATACCCTACCCCAATACCATGTGCCATAATTTTGATCACTAATCTCCTGTGTGGGACCTTATCAAAGGCTTTCTGAAAGTCCAAATACACTACATCCATCTTCATCCATTTTACGTGAAGTAGATACGTCACCAGAGGTCAGAATTAAATGGGGTGGGTGGGTACATTGATAAGACAAATCGATAAATAATTTCAAAAGGAAACTGGACAAGTGGATGAGGCCAAGTTTTCAGTCAGAAAGGAAGGGATTAGGCATTGTTAATCTATCAAAGGACTAGCCCAGGGTATGACAGAATAAAAGGCTTTATTTTTGCTGCATGCCTAGGTTTCAAAAATGCTGTTTGCAATTTTGCTTTTGTTTTTTAAAAGCCATTTATTTTATGACAACCTTTGTTCAAAAGTACTTTGTTAGAAATTCAAAGTAATGGTGATGTTATCTTTTTCTTCTTCAATGATTTCCAAACATTTCTAATGTGTCTCATTGATGGTTTTGCATATACCCTTGGAAACAGTGATAAGCAAATAGCATTGTAAAATGGAATTATCCATGATACTCAAGTCTGAAGAAGGGTTTCGGCCCAAAACATTGCCTATTTCCTTCGCTCCATAGATGTTGTCGCACCCGCTGAGTTTCTCCAGCATTTTTGTCTATCTTCCATGATACTCAATATCAATCCTACACTTATCCTTTTTTCCCCTCATTTATCTTTTCTGCTTTGCGCCCTGTTCCCTACACATATAATTAACAATCATATGTAGAAGGTAAAACTCCCACCAGATGTCTATGACTGTACTATACAAAGAAAGATATGGCATCCATATAGAATTTCAAAACATGATTTTCCTTTCTGTTTCATAGTCTATTTATTATTGTTAAAGTGCAATCATAGTTACGTAGGCAAAAAGCAATAACCTACTGTGCACTTCAAGAACAGACAGAGCAATTGAAATTAATTACCATTTTTGATGAAGGTGACAGTGAGTGTATTTGGCCAGCATCCAAAGAGCATTCTGCCTCTATTTAAAAGGATTGTTTATTTTATCTGAACAATTTGATGTCTCAACCAATAGCTAGCACATCTGATAATATAACATTCCTTCAATATTGCATTCCATATGATGTGGTCCAGACCTAAGCGATGCACAATTTTCTGTTTTGTAAACAAGTAGTACTACCAAACAAACCAACTTACAAGAACTGCGCACATTGAAAAGATGTAGTGGGTATATGGAATAGCTTTGAGAGGAATTAGTTGAGGCAGTTACAATAACAACATTTAAAACACATTTTGACTGATGCATGGATAGGAAAGGTTTAGCTAGATATACACAGACAAATGGGATTAATTTATATAGGGCTGCTTGGTGAGTAGGGCCAAAGGTCCCGTTTCCATGCTGTATGACTCTCACCATCAATCAATGATGCAGCTGGAACAGAATAGATTAATTGGTATAATTATTCAGGACAAGTCTGCCTCAATAATGTATGATTATCTTTGAACAAGAAATAACTAAAACATAATAATTGTTTAAAATGTTGACTAGCTCTTTTCACATGTTTGCTACAAAATATTTTATATTTCCAATTGAATCCTTACATTCATTCAATCTCATTACATTTTCTAACCAAATACCAATATATGGTAAAGAAAGGAAAATGAAAACACCATATTTTCAGTTAAAAGTAAAATGGCAATAAAATATAATTATTTTGTTTCTACTAAACACTATCCCTTAAAACCTTATCCTTTCACCAGTTTTACACAGGTGGGCTGAAATATGTTAGAAACGCTGGCCTGGGATTAAAAAAAATTAAGTGTAACTTGATTGAGTATGAATTCATTAATGAAACGTAGTACCAATGTGCAAAATGCAAATTGTGTTTAACTAATGTTTAACTACTGAAAACTTTTGAAGTAACAGAGGATTATTGGAGGTGATGTTGTTGATGTAGTATTTATGGATTTCGAAACGGCATGTTTAACTAGCACGTACGCCAACAGACTAAAAAAGACAAAAGCAGGATGGTAAATTTTAGTTTAGAAAACCGAATCACAGCAAACAGCTGCTTTTCAGACCAAGGGAAGGGAAAAAAAGGAATTTCCCAGGGTTCAATGCTGGGTTAAAAAATGTATTATTTAAAAAAATATTATGCACCAATTAATTTTTCATTGAACGACGTGGGTTTAAAGGGAACACAGTAAATAATGCAAGTTTAAAGGGAATGGGAAAGCAAGGCCCTAGTGAATTGAAAAGGAGCCTATAAAGAATGAAGAATGCCTGGGTTAGAAACAGAAATGCTGAGTGAATTTGCTTCCTCTTAATGAGAAGTCAAACCAGGACAGAGCCTTCACAAGTAGGTGAATGGTAGGGCCCTGGGGAGCACTGTAAACCACAGGGATTGAGGAGTACAAGTACATAGATCCCTGAAAGTGCCATCACGGGTAGATAGGGTGATGAAGAAAACTTTTGGCATGCTAGCCTTCAGTCAAAAAGTGAGTATGGAAGTTAGGACAATATGTCATCGTTGTATAAGATGTAGTGAGGCAGCACTTGGAGTATCGTATTCAGTTTGGGCAAAAGGAAAATATGTCATTAAGAGTGCAGAGAACATTTATGAGGATGTTGCCATACTCAAAGGCAAAAGCTTTTTTTGGAGAGGTTTGACAACCTAGGACTATTCCTTGGAGTGCAGAAAACTGTAGGGTGATCTTATATAAATGCGTACAATCATGAGTGACATATATTGGGTTAGTGCGCAGTCTTTTCCAAGGGTAGGGGAATCAAGGATGAAAAAATGTAGGTTTAAGTAGCGAGGGGAAAGATGCAATAGGAAGTTGATGGGTATCTTACTCACACGGTGAGTGCTGAGTACATGGAACGAGCAGCTGAAGGAAGTCATTGAGATAGGTGCAATAACAACATTTAAAAGTTATTTTGACAGGTATGTGGGTAAGAAAGGTTTAGAGGGATATGGGCCAAACATGGGACTACATTAGATTGGACATCATCTTCCTTGGTTGGTATGGACGAGTTTGGCTGAAGACTGTTTTGTTTTCTATGATTCTACAAAATATACAGTTTATAGCTGCACTGGGTCCCTTCAGCCAGCCTGATAAAATGGCTTCAAACTACAGTCAGTGTTCAAATATTAAATGCAAATCATAACACCAATCTTATACATAGAAACATATTTATTTCTTATGAAATAAAATGCATGAAAAATGTTTACTTTAATACGTGTCAACTTAAATACATAAGTTACAAGTTACATTTAAATTCCTGAAGAGACAACACGCAATTCTTCCCCAAGACATATATTTTCACACACGTATCTTGACTAGTCCCAGAAATGGGGTTGATATTTGTTTTCAAATCACATGGTGCCAGAAACATAATGAAGAACAACATAGTAACTTTATATCATATACAAAAGGCTCTTGGTATTTATTTTTCTCACTCTGATAAGCCTATGTGCTTGACACAAATACTATATTGAGCAAAAGTATTATAATGTCAAGTTCTGCACATATGAATCAAGTGTTAAATTGTTTTAAAGAATGAAAGCAGATTTGAAGAGCCATATGACTTCCTTCTGTACTATTTCCCAAGTGATGCGTCCTAGAAATCACACCCCGCTTTGTATGGTAGAAACAATGCCAATGAGTACTAGCAACAACAAGGAAAACAGATAGTTACTTTTGGAAATCAGCACCACATTCTTACAATGTCCATGTAAACAAATAATATATTCTCAAATATATCTTAAGAACCATTTTTCAAGAATTGCAGAAAGTTATTTGGCTCTGTGCCACTTCTCGCTTCGTGCCATCCAGCAAATATTTCTCTTTTAAGTATTCATACAATTTCATTTTGAAAATTACTTCCAATGTAGGGCTCGAAATTAGCGGTTGCCTAGGTGCCATTGACCACCCAAAGAGCCCCCAGGCAACCTAAACGCCGACTCATTTTGCCCGGCTTGGCACCCAAATACTGTTTTATACCGGTAGACGCAAAAAACTGGAGAAACTCCGCGGGTCAGGCAGCATCTCTGGCGAATAGGAACTGACGTCTCGTATCGGCGGCTGTATTCCTCTAGTATCTGATTGCGGGGCAAAGATACTAGGAGCGGGGTGACGAAAGGTCAGAGCGAATGACGGACCCCGAACAGCGGCAATAGCGGCTCCACCACCTCCTCCTCCCGCACCCGGCGGAAGGAGACCTCCCTCTCCCTCCCTCCCCCAGCCTCGGTGTGCGAGACGGGTTGTTTTGAAAACGTCTTTTGTGGATTTGCCATCAGCGACTGTTATCGCCCTGATAACGGCGCTTTCAGAACAAACCCTCTCGCATGCCGAGGCCGGGAGGAAGGAGGGAGGGAGAGAGGGAGAGAGAGGGAGCGAGTGAGGGAGGGAGAGAGAGGGAGCAAGAGAAAGGGAGGTCTCCTTCCGCCGTCTGAAGCAGCTGCACCAAAGATCATATAGCTATAGGATCTTTGAGCTGCACCGCACGGCCCCGCACCTTCTTGTTGGCTGGCGGAGGCGGTGACTGACCCCCCCTTTCCCATCCATCCTGCACGTCTCCCCCCATTCATACTGCACTATTCCTCCCATTCATCCTGTACTGACCCACCCTCCATTTACCCTGCACTGATCCTCCCATCCATCCTGTAGTGATCTACCCATTCATCTTTTACTGATCCCCCATTCACCCTGTATTGATCCTATCATGCATCCTGTACTGAATCCCTCATGCATCCTGTACTGATCCCCTCATTCACCCCGTACTGATCCCCTATTCATCCTATACTGATCCCCTCATTCATCCTGTAGTGATCCCCCATTCAGCCTGCATAGACCCTCCGATCCACACTGTCCTGACCTCCCCCCAGTCATCCTGTACTGATCCTTCCCATTCCTGTGCTGATTCCCCCCCCATCCATCCTGTACTGATAACCCCATTCAAGAAGAATGGGGGGAACAGTCTGAAGGGTCTCAACCCAAAACGTTGCCTATTTCCTTAGCGCTATAGATGCTGCCACACCCGCTGAATTTCTCCAGCATTTTTGTCTACCCCCATTTATCCTGTACTGAACCCCATTCATCCTATACTGAACCCCCCCCCCCCATCCATCCCGTACTGATCCCCCCCCATTCAACACTACCAACGTCCCCCGTGCTTTCCCCAGCACAATTTTACATACTCCAACCAACACGTACTAATTCACCTGCCTCAATCCATCCATTCTGCACCGATTGCCTTCTCAACCCCCCCCCCGCCATCTATCCACCCCGCACTGATTCACACACCCCCTGACCCTATTGTGCTTCATAGTCTTCAGAGCGAACATTGATTATGTTTGATAACGGAATGTAATCAAATGTGTTTTAATTCCCAATGTTATTATTTGTTTTGACACCTTTAAACATATTACCAAAAGAACATTTGCTGCAGTTATGTCCTTTTGCCATCTCTTGTCAGTTAGTGTAATGTTTAACCTGTCAGATGGGTATAGACGGTTTTAACAGCTATTATCATAAAATGCCTTTAGAAATTTCCTTGCAACCTCTATATTTTGTTATGGAAAAATTATGTGGGAAGCGAGAGTGTTTCTGTGCCAATAGCAATAATGACCCATGCTATGGCCATGTCATGGTAATTTTCAGTCCTTCACAGAAAACATGCTTGCATCAATCTGTAGTGTGTATGGTTAAGCATATATGTTACCATGGTCCAGGATTTATTGACACAGGTTGATCAAATGCTGAATAATCCAACCAAATTTTTGTTTGGAAGTGGAAAGAACTAATAGAAATTGCATTAATTGCAATGTGTAAAAAGAGTTGAGATATTGTATTATAATTTTGCTGCATGTCATTGTGGTATATATCATGTCTTGATTGATGAATATGTTTAGTTTGTGAGTTATTTGAAGCAGAAATAATATGTGAATGTAGACAAATATGCTGGAGAAACTCAGCGGATGCAGCAGCATCTATGGAGCAAAGGAAATAGGCAACGTTTCAGACTGAAACCCTTCTTCAGACTGATGGGTTTCGGCCTGAAACGTTGCCTATTTCCTTCGCTCCATAGATACTGCTACACCCGCTGAGTTTCTCCAGCACTTTTGTCTACCTTCGACTTTCCAGCATCTGCAGTTCCTTCTTGAACATAATATGTGAATGCTTCATTGAGCATAATTCCGACTGGTAACTATGTACTTCGTCCGAGCACATTATCGCACGCGTCATGCAAACCGTCTTCAATGACCACCTAAACTGTTATTTGGCAACCTAAAAAGCTGTCAAGGTTGCCCGGCTGGCAACAGCGAAAAAAAGTTAAGTGAGAGCTCTGCAATACCAATAGTGCATTCCAGATCATAACTTACTACATTAAAAACGGCACGTCGCCACCGGTTCTGTTGCCAATCATCTTATATCAGACTTTATGATCACTGACTCTACTGCCTATGGAAATAATTTCTTCTTACTTTATCGAAGGTTCACAATTTTTAATACTTCTAGCAAATCTCACAATCTTTAAACAGAAGATGACAATCTATTTTTCTAACCTCATCATGGAAATAAAAAGGTTTTCATCCCAATATCATCCTTGTAAATATTTCCTACATGTTTTACAAGAGCTCAAGACTTTTTTTTAAAGCATAATGACCAAAACCGGGAACAATTTATATTTTGTTTAGGTTTACCATATCTTCTATACCTTTGCACTCCATGCTTATTTACATGCCAAAGAAACCATCAGCCTTTTAAAAGCAGCTTTCACAATTTGTCCCACCATTTAGAAGGACACATGCATCTAGACCTTTCTGTTACTGCACACCTTTTGAATTTGAATCACTTTAGCTCATTCTTCCAACTAAAAATTATTACATCTTAATTCCTTGCAGCTTTTAAACATCTGAACAGCAAACAGTTGTAGTAAAGGAAATATTTTAACAAAAGGTCAGCAACACAATGTTTTGAAAAAACTAACCTTGCTTCTGCAATAGCATTGCACTCTCAATCTCAGTAAACAAAAAAAAATCTCTTCCCTGACAAAATGTAAACCTTCTAAAGATCTGGCTTGGCAAATGTCGCATTACATGCAAACATCACATTCGGTGGCAGTGCTGCTTAAGAGGTTTACCAAGGAAATGAGTCAACTAAAATCAGTTTTGTGAATAGATTCCATTTCTTTTCATCAAAGTAGCCCATTCCCTGCTTCCTTTCAGATTTCAAGATGTAGGGAGACTATGTAAACATACATCATTGACTAATGTGCTTAACAACATTGAATGAAACATGAAGAGCATAATAAAAATGCATCCTTCGATTTTCCTTTTTTTTTTAAAGAACAATCCTTCAAACTGCACACAAAATAATTACAAATAAAATTCTAAATCTAATTCTAAAATCAAAGGAAAGTTCTAAAAATAAATGTGAAAGGAAAGTTTCTAACTGAAATTCAATCACCACAAAGCATCACCACAAATACATTATTATTTTTTAATAAACTGAGATGTGTACTAGCCTGACATAAACCAACATATGTAATTAATCTGTGACCAAACCAAAGTCAACTCCAGAAATACTCCCCAGTCTTAGTGACATTATTAATATTATTCAGACAGAGTGAATGAGCTAACAATATATAATTCCATATTATAAAACTGTGCCAATTAGTCACTTTCTATCTTGTGTATTAATCACAGGAGATAAATGGACCAACCTTGCTTTCCATGTATTTTCTTACATGGTAATACATCAATAATATTCTTCACACTAACAACATTGTTTTTCAATAATATTTACAAGCCCTTGAAGATTTGATTAATAGAAGTCAACGAGTACTACAATGCTTCAAAATTCTGTTACACTTTCCTCATGCATTGAGCTCCCAATATCAGTATTGCAATCAACACATTCAAACATTGAACAGGTGACACAAGGAACTGCAGATGCTGGTTTACAAAAAAAGACACAGAGTACTGGAGTAACTCAGCGGGTCAGGCAGCATCTCTGGAGGACAAGACTGGGTGACATTTTGGGTCAGGACCTTTCATCAGACTGAATAGAAGGGAGGGGGGGTATGTGCAGGGAGGAGAAAGCTGCAACATTAAAGAGTCTTGACATTTCGTTGCAGGAACAGCAATGCGGTGGAAATTACACCCAGTGTGCATATTTAACAATGTTTTTCAAAGCAGGGGGACACTATTTCACAAAAGGCTAGGTCATTTCGGATACAAATTAGAAGAAATGTCTTCACTCCGAGAATGACAAGTATTTGGAATTCTCTACTCGGAACAGCTTTGATGAAACAGTGTGAAGTACAAATGATTTTACAGTCCCAACAATCTCTTTATAAGGAGAAAAAACAAGATGATCCAGAAAGGCAAGGACTTCACAGTCGAAACATGCTGTTAATGCATATATTATATGTGGAAGTGTTTAACAGAGGTAAGCGAATCCAAATATCTTAATTTTAAAGATCAAATGAATTATTTGAAGCATTTGACATCACCAATAATCAAGACACCACTGAAACATTTCTAACTAGGAAAATACCCATTCAAAATATGAAACCACCTAAAATCGAATTAGGCTGCATTTATTACTTACACAGAGCAGCCACAGCTCCGGATTCAAACATCAAACAATCATCTCGATTTCTGGTTTCTACTATTACACTATAAGGACCCTGTGGTGGATCCAGTTTGTGATAGATACGATATCCTTTACTAAATGCCATCTTCTCCAATAACCTGTATGCAGAGATAAGAGAAAGCACAGTTTTAGATCACCCAGTGGTCATCAAATTCATGCAAACATCGTCAAACCATACACTGCGATTTTTAAAAGCTAAGTTTTCATCTTCTAATTTCTGTTATGCACATTTGGTTGGCCTTGTAACAAATGCATTACGCAAACAGGTCACGTTTGTTAATCTCCCTCCATTGTAGCGTCCTACACATTAAATATTAACAGATTTCTTAAACATTATCGATCATTTCCGAAATCGGTTTGCCCTCAAGGGCAAATCACAACTGTCAACATGCAGTTGGTTTGAAGCATTTTGGCTGACTGTCAGCAAATGATCAGCCACCTCCAAGCAAGTGCCTTCCCAAATCTTCTGCGGGAGGGGGCGGGTTTTAGTTCGGTTTACAGGGTGAAGGGCCTGTCAAGTCGACGGGGGAGGGGGTAGAATCCCACTGGGCAGCAACCGAGCCAAATACGATCAGGAGAGCAAATAATTTCCGGTAGTTGCAATGGGGGAGGAGATCTGTTCTCGGCAGGGCTGCATCCTCTCCCTCGATCACCTCTCCCAAGGGGGATTTAAATGCCCAGCTCGCAATAACAAACCTGGACACCGATGGTCTGCGAGCAGCGCGGCCGCCCTTCTGTCCACTGAGGCGGCGGCAGCAGCAGCGTTAGCGACGGCGGCAGCAGCAGCGTTAGCGACGGCGGCGCCTCTGCTCCGCAGCGACCTCCGCTTCTTGTCCGTCACCGGCCGGCGCTGTCGTCACTTCCTAGAAACCGGGGAGCGGGGCCATTGTCAATCGTCTCCCCCCCCCCCCCCCCCCCCTCTCTCTCTCTCGTCACTTCCGGGGACACCGGCAGCTCAGCTGTGGAGATGGTAGGCGGGAGCTCTTCATCGTCCCAACCTGCAGAGTCAAGAGTGGCTCGTTGTCATATTGTCGAGGATATAACAATTACATTCTTACTTGCAGCACCACAACAGATTATGCAAACACAGTACGCTGTAAACAATGTAATAAACGAGAAAAAAAAGTTCAGTGTGTGTGTATATATAAACATGTACATACATATATATGTGTTTAAGAAGGAACTGCAGATGCTGGAAAACCGAAAGTAGACAAAAGTGCTGGAGAAATTCAGCGGGTGCAGCAGCATCTATGGAGCGAAGGAAATAGGCAACGTTTGGGGCCGAAACTCTTCTTCAGACCCTTCTTCTGAAGAAGGGTTTCGGCCCGAAACATTGCCTATTTCCTTCGCTCCATAGATGCTGCTGGACCCGCTGAGATTCTCCAGCACTTTTGTGTACCTACATACATATATATATGTATGCACATGTTTATATATATGTATATACACACACACACACACATATATATATATATATATATAAACTGATAGTCAGGGGAGAGGGAATCAGGAGATGGAAGGGTAAGGTGTGAAAACGACAGATCAAAGTAGACAGTATGAATATTGATTTATTTAACTTCAAGTAATCTTTGCTTTCCCACTCTGTCCCTCCCCCACCCTAGTTATCCGACTAGTTTCACTGTCCTTCTGAACGGGAGGGATCTGGGAGGTGTTGTTACCTACAATTGAATAATTCAATGTTCATGCCACAAGAAGTTGAATGTGATAGGTAGATTCAGGTGAGATAGTAGAGATAAGAAGTGTTTACATTCAAGAGGAAGAAACTGTATAGGTATCTTTCAGTCAGTAAAAAATATTCTGGAAAAGCATAACAATCCCAAATTGTTCTTGTCAATGTTTTATTTACTTAGGCGATAAAAAGTTGCTGGAAAGAACAGCATTTATTGATCGTTCCTTTCTGCCCTTGAAAAGGCAATCGTCCCTTCTTCAGCTGCTTCAAAACATCAAGTCGATATTCTCAGAATTGCAGTGTAAGGGTTCTCTGTATCTTGACCCAGTGACAATGAAGGAATGGCAATATATTTCATAATGGATCAGGTATGTGACATGGTGGAGAGCTCCTTCAGTACTGTTCCCATACACCTTCTGCATTATTCTTCTTGGGTTAACTTTCAAGGTAATCTTATGGAGCACACACAGTGCATTATATAGAGGATATCTATGCAATCTCCAATTAATGGAGAGACCCAGTTAAATAAGGAGATCCAAGGAACTGCAGATGCTGATTTACAAAAAAAAAAGATACAAAGTGCTGGATTAACTCAGCCTGATCAGGCAGCATCTCCGGAAAACATGGATAGGTGACGTTTCAGGTCGGGGCCCTTCTTCAGACTCTAGTTGAGTAAGGTACTTTGACCTGAGTGGTGCAAAGCTTCTTGAATGTTGTTGAACTTAAACTCATGTATGCAAGTTGACGGTATTATAATGCACTCTTAGATTGTCCCATGTAGATTGTGAAAAGCCTTTTGGAACCCAGGAAGTGAGTCGCTCACCACAGGGAGCATAGCTTCTTAAATATTCTTGTGTTCACAATATTTAGATGGCTGATCTATTTAGGTTTCTGTTGAATTATGATCCAATGGCTGCTAGCGGTAGCAAATTCAGAAACGGCATTGCAATAAATATGGTGAGACACTTAAGGGCCTGCCCAATTAGGCGATTTTTTTTGGCGACTGCAGGCGACGGTCAAAGTCGTAGCAGGTCGCCGAAAAACTGGCAACGATAATGTCTACGACAAGCTACAACAACCTACCACCTAGTCGACGGCAAGCTACTGACAACCGGTGGCCCAATCGTCGCAACTTAGGACATCCAGCTACGACCACACCTACGACAACCTACGACTACACAGGTGGCAACCTACGACCACCCGCGACAAGCTACGACAAGCAATGACCCTTTCGGCGACAACTGAAGCCAACTGAAGACAATGCCTGTTGCTATTTTACTTTTGACGCCGGTACCTGTCGCCGGTTGACGTAGGGAGTCGCAAATGGAATTCACCAAAGTCAGCACCGGCGACAACCTACGTCACATGACGACAACCTACGACAGCACCTACGTCAGGAGAAGTCAAGCTACGCTCACTGGCGTCAAACCCACTCGCCAACTGTCGGCAAAAATTTTGAACATTTTGAAAATCCAGAGGCAACCAGAAAGACACTACGACTCTTTGGGCGATTTAGGGACTATTCGCGACCCATATAGGCGACACTCGGGCGACCATGTGACGACAGCCTAGTCGCCTATGTGGGACAGGTCCTTTATTGGGAAATCAATAAAAATGTAGATACTAAAATTCTCCCACCTTCAGCACATCAGGCAGCATCTGTGGAAAGAGAAATAGTGTTCAGGTTACAGGTGGAATACCCTTCATTAGAAGATATAAAAACAAATTAATGTTACATTGCAGAGAAGGTGGAGGAAGAATGAATATCTGATAAGACATGGGTTGCCGTACGGAGAAAATCTAATCAAGAAAATGGGCTGTATATGGGGCAATTAGAGAGAGTGAAAATGAACACAAGATATGAAATAAGGGCAATTAGAGAATGCAAAATCAAAAAGAGGACCATAAAAATTCTGAAATGCAAAACTATAGTATATGTCCAGCTGGAAAATAAAACTGAGCCAATATCATAGAGGGATGACTTGCAGCAGTTCTGAATTAAGGATTATGCTCTCTGTTTTTCTCACAGAGAGTTGTGAGTCTGTGGAATTCTCTGCCTCAGAGGGCGGTGGGGGCCGGTTCTCGGGATACTTTCAAGAGAGAGCTAGATAGGGCTCTTAAAGATAGCGGAATCAGGAGGAGAAGGCAGGGACGGGGTACTGATTGGGGATGATCAGCCATGATCATGTTGAATGGCAGTGCTGGCTCGAAGGGCCGAATGGCCTACTCCTGCACCTATTGTCTATTGTGCCTGGCATTTACGTCGCACTTGTCAACACATGTCATCTTGGTCTTGCTGTATGCAAGCATGGTCTCTTTCATATGCTGAGATGCAAATGGATGGCAGAGGAACCCTTCCCCAGTCATCCTGCCCATACACTTTGAAAAAACTATAAAAGCAAGGATGAAATGCTGTGACTTTATAAGGTGTTGGTCAGACCTCATTTGGAATATGGTGAGCAGTTTTGTGCCCTATACCCGAGATGGGAAATATGCTGGCATTGGAGGGGAAGTTAACAAGAATAACCCCAGGGATTGTTGCGTTAATGTATGAGGTGCGTTTGATGACTCTGGGCCTTTACTCGCTGGAGTTTAAATTGATGCGAGGAGATATCATTGAAACCTACCGAATAATGGAAGGCCCAGATAAAGTGGTTGTGGAGAGGAAAGTTTAGGACCAGAGGCCACAGCTTCAGAATAAAAGGACGCACCTTTAGAATGAAGATGAGGAGGAATTTCTTTAGCCAGACATTGGTGAATCTTTGGAATTTATTACCACAGACAGCGGTGGAGGCAAAGCAATGGGTATTTTTAAAGACATGATTGGAAGGTTCTTCATTACTAAGGGTGCCAAAGGTTATGGGGAGAAGGCAGGAGATGAGAAGGAAAAATAGATTCTTATTTTCCTTTTATCCCCCTTTACCCTCCCCATGTCCCCTTTCACCCACATCGCTGCCTCAGCTTTACATTTCACGCCTCTCCATAGCTGACACTCTTTTGTCTCCATTTCATTTCTAACCATTGTCGCTCCACCCATCTGCCAATCACCACCCCCCCCCCCCCCCCCCCCCCCCCCCCCCATCACTGGTATCCACCTAAAGCCAGGCCTTGTCCTGTCCCCACCTCTCTTTTCCAGTCTCTCCCCCCCATTCCTATCAGTCTGACCCGGAACCCTCCCTAGGGGTGAGGTTATCCACTTTGGTGGCAAGAACAGGAAGGTAGATTATTATCTGAATGGTGTCAGATTGGGAAAAGGGGAGGTGCAATGAGACCTGGGTGTGCTTGTATACCAGTCAGTGAATGTAAGCATGCAAGTATAGCAGGCATTGAATAAAGCTAATAGCATGTTGGCCTTCATTGCGAGAGGATTTGAGGGCACTGGTAAAACTGCACCTGGAGTATTGTGTGCAATTTTTGTCTCCTAATTCGAAGAAGGACATTATTGCTATTGAGGAAGTGCAGCATAGGTTCACCAAGTTAATTCCTGGGATGGCGGGACTGATATATGATGAAAGAATGGGTCGACTGGGCTTGTGTTCACTGGAATTAAGAAGGATGAGAGGGGATCTTATAGAAACATATACAATTCTTAAAGGATTGGACATGCTAGATGCAGGAAAAATGGTCCTGAAGTTGGGGGAGTCCAGAACCAGGGGTCACTGTTTAAGAATAAGGGGTTGGCCATTTAGGACTGAGATGAGGAAAAGGTTTTTCACCCAGAGAGTTGTGAATCTGTGGAATTCTCTGCCACAGAAGGTAGTGGAGGCCAATTCACTGGATGTTTTCAAGAGGGAGTTACATAGAAACATAGAAAATTGCGACCACCTACCGACCTGGGTACACATGGAAAAGGCGAGTTCACATCTCCTGTTGCAGTCTGTTCTATGCTCCAAACTCCCCATTTCTACAACATATGTGGGTGCAGGCCCAATTGCCTCCCTCTCGCTCAAGATATGGAGTAAACACAGGAAAAACTTTGGTTTACAAGGCCCTTCCATCTTGACCCCACTGCTTAAAAATCACATCTTTAAACCTTCAAGTACAGACTCCGCATTCAAAACCTGGCATAGTAATGGTATCAGTAGTATCAAAAACCTATACAAGGATGGCATTTTTTCGTCCTTTGTGGAGCTTTCATCCAACTACAGCCTCCCAAACTCCCACCTTTTCTGTTTTTTCCAGATTAGGGATTTTGTGAAGAAGGCATTCCCTCACTTCCCAAATCGCCCCCCTGAAACCCTGACCGATTCCATCCTAGCTCTAGATCCCAACCGGAAGAAATGCATCTCTTTTTTGTATAACTTGTTAGGGTTGGTAATATTGAATCCTCATATCTCATTAAAGGCTGCATGGGAGGGCGAGCTGAATATGAAACTAACAGACCAGCAATGGGACTCTGCCTTTGATCTGATCCATTCTTCCTCCATATGTGACCGTCATGGTCTAATCCAATGCAAAGTCCTTTACAAAGTCCACTACACAAATGCAAGATTAGCTAGAATATACCCCGCTGTCAAGGACACCTGCAACAGATGTAATCAATCCCCTGCCAACCATAGCCATATGTTTTGGTCTTGCACACTTTTGGAGGAGTGCTTTCAACGTGATAAGCAGAGCCTATGGCCAGACTATTCCTCCAAACCCACTGTCAGCTATTTTTGGAACTCCTCCCAACACCAACCTCTCTGTTGAGTTGAAGTGGGTCCTGGCATTTACAACCTTGTTAGCCCGGAGACTTGCTTAACTGGAGGCTTACCTGTCCCCGACACACACCCGCTGGATCAAGGAGGTGCTCTACAATTTAAAGCTTGAAAAACTTAGGTTCTCTCTCAAAGGCTCTACCAAGACATTCCTTGTTACATGGAACCCTTTCCTGGAACTTGTTAACTCTCTCAACTTGTTTCCGGACTCGGAAGAGGACTGAGTGCCTTCTATCATTGCACCAGCTCTCTCCTCAACCCCCCCCCCCCCCACACCCTTTTTTTTGTTTGTTTTTTGTTGTTTTTTTGTACATTTTGTTTATCTTATTTGTGTGGAAGTGTACGTATGTGAGTGCTGTTTGTCCCCGTTTGGTTCCGACCTGATTCGGGTGGATTGAGGGGGGGTAAGGGTAAGGGCTTTGAGGGTTGCTTACTTACTGTTGCACAATTATGTCCTGACTATCACTGTCTGTTATCATTGTATGTATGCAAATTGCTGTGAAATTTAAATAAAAAGATTTAAATAAAGAAAATAGGTGCAGGAGTAGGCCATTCGGCCCTTCGAGCCTGCACCGCCATTCAATATGATCATGGCTGATCATCCAACTCAGTATCCTGTACCTGCCTTCTCCCCATACCCCCATATCCCTTTAGTCACTAGGGCCACATCTAACACCCTCTTAAATATAGCCAATGAACTGGCCTCAACTACCTTCTGTGGCAGATAATTCCAGAGACTCACCACTCTGTGTGAAAAATGTTTTCCTCATCTCGGTCCTAAAGGAATTCCCCCTTATCCTTAGACTGTGATCCCTTGTTCTGGACCTCCCCAACATCGGGAACAATCTTCCTGCATCTAGCCTATCCAACCCCTTAAGAATTTTGTAAGTTTCTATAAGATCCCCCCATAGTCTTCTAAATTCCAGCGAGTACAAGCCAAGTCTATCCAGTCTTTCCTCATATGAAAGTCCTGACATCCCAGGAATCAGTCTGGTGAACCTTCTCTGTACCCCTTCTATGGCAAGAATGTCTTTTCTCAGATTTGGTGACCAAAACTGTAGTTAGATTTAGCTCTGAGGGCTAAAGGAATCAAGGGATATGGGGAAAAAGCAGGTACGGGGTACTGATTTTAGAAGATCAGCCATGATCATATTGAATAGCGAAGGGTCAAATGGCCTACTCCTGCACCTATCCTTCTATGTTTCTAAGTTTCTCGTATCTCCACTACACTTTGTTTTGTTCCTAACTGTCACTTTTTGCTGAGAAAGGAATATTGGGCTACGGTATTATGCTGTTTACATGTTTTATCTGATTTCTGACATTTTTTAACTGAAGAAAGATGCCAGCCATATAGCTGGAGTAACATGCACCAGCAAGAAAATAATGGGCCATCGACTGCAATTGTTACTTCACATTCAGGAAGTCGTGCTGTGCTATTTATAGTTTTTTCTGATTTCTGTTTTTGTTGCTTTGTAAACTACTAACAAAAAAACATTGAACTGCTGCCATGTTTGCTACCATTGTATAACTAAAGCACCACTATGAGTTGGTCACTTTCCATGAAAACTCCTTCCCGATTAGCATGCTACAGAGCTAATTTAACACATACTCTTTTTATGCATATCATTGTTAGATGATGGTTATTTTTTTCTTTCGATATACTCCTTAAGATTGTTGGATTTTAAAGAATATCATGAAAAATTTGCAATTAAGCATTAAGCATGGTATTAAACATAAATGTTTGATATACAGAGGGATTGCATGGTGCAAGTCCATTGCTCGCTGAAAGTTGGGTCACAAATAGATAGAGTGGTAAAGAAGGTGAATGGTATACTTGCTTTAAATGTGGACTATAAGATCCTGTCCAATGCCATTGCCAACCTGGTCAAGTCTGCTTTGGGACCGGTGATCCACCTGGACCAAGTGCCAACTGCAGGAAGACTGAGGCTATGCTTTTCAGCAACTCTCCTGACCGATCTTCCGTCCCTTTCACCATCAGGCCTGACTAAGTGATGGTGCTGGGGAACTGGTAAAGAGAGGCAAAGGCATGCAACAAGAATTGGCTGAAGGGGATAGCCAAGGTCAAGCAAAAATCGGGACTGTGGAAATGGTGCTCTCTCTCGCTAACTGGGAACATTTGGTCAACTGGCGTGAGGGGCTCTCCGGTTTCCAAATGGTGCATGTGTGGCAGAGTTCAGTGAGGACACCCCTCAAGCGAGGGAAGTTTTGGAGAGGAAGAGGAAAAGGTTTACCAGGATACTGCGTGGATTGGAGGGTATTAGCTATACGGAGAAGTTGGACAATCTTGAATTGTTTTCTGTGGAGCATTCGAGGCTGATGGGGGACCTGATAGAAATGTATACACTTATTAGAGGCATAGATATGGTAGACAGCTAGAACCGTTTTCCCAAGGTGAAAATGTCAAAGACTAGACGGCATAGCTTTCATGTCAGAGGGAGAAAGTTTTCGGAGATGTGCAAAGCAAAGATTTCTACACTGAAAATGGTAGGTACCAAGAACATGCTCCCAGGGTTGGTGGTGGGAGCAGAAATGTTAGTGGTGTTTAAGAGGCTGTTAGATCGACACATGAAAATGCAGGGAATGTAGACCACATCCAGGCAGAGGAGGTTAGTTGAACATGTTCAGCACAGATGCTGTGGACAGTAGGATCTTTTCCTGTTCTATGTTCTGTAAAAAGTTAAATTGTTTCAGAATGATGCATTTTTTCTGGGGAAAATATTAGTGAACGGATTGAGTTTTATTGTGATTTTTCTGGCATTGCTGCCCAATTTATCAGATTTATTGATGTTCTGGGGTATGCTGGTGTAATTCCTGTGCAGCAGGCCAAAATTAAAAACCATAATTATCACCTGTTTTATTGATAATCAGTGGTCATATATTATTGGGCATGCTGAATGTTGAATTGAGTAAAAGATCTCAGAATATACATAACAAGTGATTTAGATGCAACTCACCAATATTTATTTCAGTGCTTTGTATCATTGTGATAATTTCTGTCTGAACTGTGCATCAACAAATCTAGCCTTAAATTTATCAACTATGTTTTGCATCGTGGGTAACTATTCAGTAGCAAAATTAATCTACTTCCAGCAGCAAAATTAGTTTTATCAATGAACTCGTTCCATAAAGATGATTCCCATGCTGACTATTTTGTTTTGCAAATTTGTAATCCTTTAGGTTTATCCATGACCTTCTCTGATAGATTTAAACAAAAAGTTTCAAAATCTCTGTGGGAGTGGTGAACAATAACCCTGTTGTAGACTTTGTGTTTTTATTTCTTCATTTTAAAGATCCGTTTGTCACTGGCAAGGCCAGCATTTACTGTCTTTAAGAACATGGTGGAGAGCCCCTTCTTAAAACGTGGTCTTTATGTTGAAGTCACTGCAATTGAGGAGGGTGTTCAGGATTTCAACCCAGCAGTGATGAAGGAATGGGTGATATATTGACAAGTTGGGGGATGGTGTGTGACTTGGAAACATAAACATAGAAAATAGGTGCAGGTGCAGGCATATGCCATTCAGCCCTTCGAGCCAGCACCGCCACTCAATATGATCATGACTGATAATTTAAAATCAATACCCCGTTCCTGCTTTCCCCCCCATATCCCTTGATTCCATTAGCCCTAAGAGCTATATCTAACTCTCTCTTCAAAACATCCAGTGAATTGGCCGCCACTGCCTTCTGTGGCAGAGAATTCCACAGATTCACAACTCTCTGGGTGAAAAAGTTTTTTCTCATCTCAGTTCTAAATTGCCTCCCCCTTATTTTTAAACTGTGACCCCTGGTTCTGAACCCCCCCCCCCCCCCCCCCCCCCCCCCCACCCCCCGGCATCGGGAACATTTTTCCTGCATATAGTTTGTCCAATCCCTTAAGAATGTTATTAGTTTCTATAAGATCCCCTCTCATCCTTCTAAATTCCAGTTTATACAAGCCCAGTCGACCCATTCTTTCATCATATGGATGAAAGAATGGGTCCCCAAGGAAATAGTTCAAGCCATCCTGAAAATTAACCTGGTGAACCTACTCTGCACTCCCTCAGTATCAAGGAGGGGTACACAGAGTTGGTGGTGTTACAATGCACCTGCAATCTTCCTCCTTTTTGGTAGTAGCAATCACAGGATTGAAGTAAGCACAATGCATTTTAGTGGATCGAATGCAGGTACAAATTGTAGCTACAATGCACTGAAGGAGAAGGAGATTCATATTTAGGGTGGTGGATGGTGCATAAACCAAGCAAGCTGCTCATCCTGAACAGTTTTGAGCTTCTTAAATCAAGTCAAGTTTATTGTCAAATGCAGAAGTGCAGTGAGGTAACAGGTACAGATTCAATGTTGAAGTTGCATTTGTCCAGTGAAAAGTATTCAGTCGCATTAATGACATGTGAATTGTCAGGACCGGCACACAGCTTCCAACTTGACCGTGTAGCTATATTTTAGTGACTTGTTTCAGGTGAGATTATGGTCAATGGTGATCCTCCGGAGTGGTGGCGTATTCATTGAAGGAAATGTCATTTAGTGTCAAGAATGGGTGGTTAGTCTCTCAATTGTTGGAGAGACTTATTTCCCAATTATTAGTCCATTCCTAAATGTTATCTAAATCTTGATGCCCTTCCTAACTTGACAATCATGTTGAATCTTTGAAGGAAAATCTTATTAGTAGATATGTATAGGTAAGTCATGAACTATGGTGGAAAAGTTCACAAAGTGCTGGAGTAACTCAGCGGATCAGGTAGCACCTCTGGAGAACATGGATAGATGACATTCCAGGTCAAGACCTCAGAAGGGTCGTGACCCAAAGCTTCACATATCCATGTTTTCCAGAGAGGCTGCCTGATCTGCTGAGTTACTCCAGAACCTTGCGTCCTTTTGTGTAAATCAGCACCTGCTGTGCCTTGTTTCTACAACTATGATGGAAGACAGGTCGATAGGTGATAATTTTGTGTTCCCCAAGGAAATAGTTCAAAGGAATAAAATGATTGGATGAGACCTTCCAGGACTCTGACCTTAACTTATCCACCATTCACCACAAACCTACACTTCCCCAGGCTAGAAGCAGAGGCCCAATCTCAGGACTCAAGTTGAGAGAGTTCAGCAGAGGGTCAGGATCAGATGGTACATGCCTAGATGATGCCCTCTGAATGCTTGATAGACTTTGACTTAAGGCAATGCTGGGCCTGGAGCTTTGCATTGTTTTTAATTAATCTCATTAGGTTTCAAATACCTATGATATCAAGAGACATTTAAAATTGTGAAAGTTGATGTGAGCAATTTTTAAACACTAAATAGTTAAAAGTTGTAACATTCGGTAAGTCCCAGCTGTGCAGCGGGCCACCCAATGGGACAGCGGTAGAGCTGCTGCCTTACAAGGCCGAGTTTGATCCTGACTATGGGTTCTGTCTGTATGGAGTTTGCACCTTCTCCCTGTGACCACGTGTGTTTTCTCTGTGTGCTCCAGTTTCCTCCCACATTCCAAAAACATGCAGGTTTGTAGGTTAATCAGCATTTGTAAATTGTCCCTAGTCTGTAGGATAGAACTAGTGTACAAGTGATCGCTGGTCGGCGTCAACTTGATGGGCCGAAGGGCCTGTTTCCATGCTGTATCTCTAACACTAAAACTTAGCGAGGAAAGTTTGCTGTTGGCTTAATGTTTTTTCAATGAAGTACCTGAGTTTGACTGAAGGTGGGGCAGTTAACATTGTGCACAGATGAGTATGAGTGAAAAAGAGGAATTTTAATGGTGTTTAATTTGAACATTTTTATCATTGCTTAGGTAAATTAAATGTTTTAACAAAACGGTGTTCACCGTGCTTTTGTAACACTTTCAACAAATACAAAACAGATCAAACATAAAAATGATGTGAAAATTCGGACACATTTCAATGACTACAAAGCTTGGAATTATGTGCATCCTATCAATAAAGTATCTGACCATTTCTTACCAGTATAATTTTTGTTCCTTTTAACACAATAATAAGTGTGTTTCATTGTTCAAAATGTAATGGTACTGTGGGGGGGAATTTAAAAATGTGGTTGACTTGCCTACGTTTGCTAATCCCTTCGACGCGTGGTCAATGAGAACATTTCCCAGCGCATCACAAGAGATTTCAAGGGTTTTGTGTCTTTAGAAAGGGGTTTAGTCGATGTAAGTCAACAATGGGGAGGATAGGGAGTTTGCACAGAGGAGAGGGATTACTGAAGACAACTTAAATTCCTAACAATTACTGGACCTAAGTAGGTCCTTTAGGTCAGAACACATTGGATGCTGCCAGGACTACCTATTCGAAATTCCATTCTCTTCCTCCTATATATTTTTACATTCTTATTTCGATTCCACTTACTCTTAAAATGGAGTGATGGTTTGTCAGAAAACAATGGAAAACATGTAAATTTAAGATATTGACAAAAGGTGTCAGATAAATATTTAATTGTTTTTTCAATTTCACATAGAAAATCAGTTTCAAGGCTTATAAGGTTGAACGTTTACCACGGTACATTATTCCATCTAAGATGTTTAACAAATATCCATGAATATTGTAAAAATATTCACACTGCAGTAATTGAAACAAATGTATTGCATCGCCCAATTATAGGGTTGGCCAAATTCTTTCAAACATCAATGTACAACATAAGAATGTTATCATCACATTCTTAATAAACCCAAGAAGGCATAATTAATTCCATCATGACATGGATTGGAGATTAAACCATTGCTTCAGATAGGATAGAGAGCTGAGCTGAATAGCTTCCTGTGCTGCAACCATTGTACAATTCAATCTTTCTATGAGTCAATTGGGAACTTCAAGTTGAACGTTTCACAGTAGGTCAGCATTGGTTCTTCTTAATCAGGTAATATTTATGCTCCATATGCAAGGGTTGATGCAAAATCAGCAAGGCTACTTCATAGTTTCTTACACGAATCTAACAAGTTAGTGTTGAATAATAAATTAAGAAACAAGTTCTAAATCTGACAAGCCAATAACATTTAGTTATATTATTTATGGCAAGTGGCAGTAGAGCAGGCAAAAATATGACATTTACCTTTTGCTGATATAGATTATCTTTGTTCAGGCATATTTTACATAATCTCTCATTTCTAGCTCACTCTTTCATGAAACATGAACTGACAAATTCCAATATCCTTGTAATCAACTGACCATATTTGGCAGCTTTCCACTTTTGCTCTTAAAACATTATTTGGTTTTCTTAGTCCTTTAACTTTCTTCAAACTTTATTGACTTCAGGTATGACATTTCAGACAAAGGTAGGTGTTGTGGGCATACTGTAAAACAGTGTTTGAACTAGTGATTGAAAAATTAGTCCTTAACAATTTTTGGCTGATTTTCATGTATTTGAGGAACTGGAATTGCAAACTATGTTTAATTTGTATATGTTTCAATTAAGTTAATATTGAATATGAACTTGTTTAGAGTATTTAAATAGTACTCTGAGGCTTGGTTGGACAGGGCTCTGCTCCAAGTGGCCGAGCACGTGGATTGGATATGCAGGCCTGCAGCGGCACAGAAATTGCGGGGGAGGATATCGACACATCGCCTGGCAAGGCCAACCTCTGCAACACTGACCCAGAGCCACCACCAGGACAACGGACCTTTATGACCAAGTTAAGAGCCTAACATTTTTTTAAATTTCAGACTGAGTGGTGAGTGTATGGACGAGCTGCTAGAGGTGGTAGTCGAGGCAGGGACTATCACAATATTTAAGAAACAATTAAACAGATACATGGATAGCACAGGTTTAGAGGGATATGGGCAGGCAGGTGGGACTAAAGTTGGGACATGTTGGTTGGCATGGGCAAGTTGGGTTGAAGGGCTTGTTTCCACACTGTATGACTATGACGTGATGGATACAAGATGGCGCCTAAAATGTGGTGACTGTATACCAACACTGTTGTCAACTGCCTTCTACTCGTACTTAATATGATTGTGCCTAGTGTATGGTAGGATTGTCATTGGACTGTATGTAACAATGAATTTCACTATACACCTGACAACAAAGTATCATTGAATGATTGAAATATTCCATTTTTAACTTAATTCCACTAGTCTCTGGTCAGAACCTCGCATAACGGAACCCCAGAGATAAATTCCACAGGACTTTCAGGCACTCCCCTTGGAGACTCTTTGACACATCTTAACATGCAACGCAAGATTCCTCCCCATCAAGTGCACAACACGCATCTACAAGCTAAAATCCAAACTCAAAACTCTGAGCATATTGGAGAATTATAATCCAAGACACAGCTTTTCTGAAGCATATTGCAATTATAAAATTACTTGGGCATATAGCAAAATATAAAACTTTACTAATGATGCTAAAAATGAGCAGAGTTACATTTTCCATCTTATCCTTCTCGGATCAACAACACATAACAACCTAAACAGGAATTATTCAAAACATTGAACAAATCTAATATTAAATATATTAATATAGTATAAAATATTTACAGATCAGTACGAATAATAAACCTATTCAATAATATTTTGTAACTAAAAAAGTTCAAAATCTCTATCCTTTTAGGCCTTTAAAATGACCATAATTGCAAGCATTTTTAGCAGATTTTTTCCCTCCTTCATTAAAAGATGGATGCAAGTTTTCAGTCCCCAAAACAGAAAGAAATGTGATAATTGATAATCTGCTACAGATAAAATTCTGGAGTGAAATGTGGAAGGATGCTTCTCATCATTGTGCCTTTCTCATTATTTCAGCTGAAGTTGGGCTCTCAAAGCCTTATGCCACTGATACCCAATGTGTGAAAGCACTCTTTGGCCTCAGTGTGAGCTAGTAAGAATTTGAGTGCGGTGAAATTGGTTGAGGAGCAAATTTGATCATTACTTAAATATAAAAACTATGATTTTGAGTACTTAAAATATTTAAAGAATGGGAATGCTGGAAATAGTCAATGGGTGAGGCACCATCTGAAGCGACATTTCAGGTCATTGATTTTTTAAATTATTAATCTGTTTGTCCATAACTGGTTTCAATTAAGATAAAGGTTGTCAACCTGAAATGTTAACTTTCTCCTTCCACAGCCTGTACCTGACCTGATGAATATTTTCAACATTCAAGTAATATTCTGCCATTGGCTTAAAAAAAGAATTCAATTTTGTGCACAATTGGTTCAATCGTAACAATAGCAGAATCAAGAACTGAATCATTGAAAATGTAGAGTTGCAAATTGTCAGCCTATTACAAGTAGAGTGGGTATCAGAATTGGGTTAGGGAGCACATTTAAAGACTTTGTAAACACTAACTGTACATCTGTTTAAAGAGACTGCAGATGCTGGAATCTGGAGCAAATAAACTACTGGATGAACTTAGGCAGATCAAGCAGCATCTGTGGAGGGAAAGAAATTGGCATTTTGGCTCTTGCATTCCTATTTCTCTCCTCTCACTCATTCTGTAATCAATCATTTTTATATCCCTCAGTATGTCAATGGCATGCCTGCTCCATTGCACTTCCAGCACTGAACAAAAAACACAGATTTATTTGTTTTGTACATGATTTTCATACTACAAGAATTCATTGTTAAAATAAAGATAAATGAACAATAAATTGCAACTAGTGATAATAGTGTAGTCATTACAAGCAGCAGTAAAATACGATATATTTAACAGGAACTGGAACTAAAATTCCAAGAAAACTTTAAAATATTGAATATAAAAGAATATTGGCACATCAAGTTACATGAATTGCATAATCTGGGGAGACTCGTGGTTCAGAATTAAAATTCAAAGTGTGCATATGCTTCCCTCAGTTTATCTGTTATCTGAAAAAGAAAAAAATAATCTAAATTAGAAATCTATGTTACTCGTGAACCTCCTGTTGTACTTGCCAAGAGATAAAACATTTCTATTTAAAATGATCTTCCTGTGATTTTGTGTTAATTCCTTCTGTCTCCTTTGGTGATTTTTTCTTCTAAAATGCCTTGCTAACCCATTGCTGCAATATGGGGAAAAGCTGAAAGTATCCTACACGAGGAAAGACTTGTCATATAACACAAGCACAAAGGAAATTGGGTATATCCAGGATTTGGCTGGGCTCTGGGAGAGGGAAGCTGCTGGAAGATAGCAGAATTGTGTATCATATCAGACCAATAATCAAATGGTAGCAATTTATGGAGAGATGGTTGAAGCTTATCTTTGATGTCAGGGGTGGAAAGTTGGGGATCAATAGATTGGGGAATGTCTGGTGAGGTGAGTGAAGGATTAGTAAATGTTTGGTCGCTTGATTAACAAATGCACTAGGTCATATATTTTTCTGTGGTTAAGATATTTTGACACAGTTGAGGGATTGGGTGGTTTGGGGTGGGGTTCAGATCATGTGATCAGTGAGTAGGGGCACATAGCGATCTAATTTCCATCCAAATATAGCCAAATTACAATCCGTTACGTTTGAATTCAAACGTATCAGCCTCAAATGTTTTTTGTGTGGTTAAGAATAGTTTTACATAGTTATACCATTTTGCACAATGTAACTGAATAACATAATAAGTCTTTGTTTAGAGATATAGTCGGAAAACAGGCCCTTCGGCCCACTGAGTCCATGCCGACCAGCAATCCCTACACACGAAGTAAGTAAGTTTATTGGCCAAGTATTCACATACAAGGAATTTGCCTTGGTGCTCCGACCACAAGTAACAACATGACATAGTGACAGTTACTAATGACTCGGAAGACACTACGCATTAATAATAATAAAACACTAATGATGAAACACCATTGATCAAGCATGTGAACCAACAAAATACCAGATCAAAGGGAGGCTACCGATTTTTGGTTGTTGAGTAGAGCAACTACTTGTGGATAAAAACAGTTTTTATGTCTAACACCATCTATCCTACATACACAAGGGAAAATTTACAATTTCACCAAGCCAATTAACCTACAAACCTGTACGTCTTTGGAGGGTGGTAGGAAACCGGAGCACCCGGAGAAAACATACGCAGGTCACGGGGAGAACATACAAACTCCATACAGACAGCACCCATAGTCAGGATCGAACCTGGGTCTCTGGCATTGAAAGGCAGCAAAGGGTGCCACCGTGCGCCCTTTTTGGTCCTTTTACTCTTTATACTGGTAAGCATATAACCATATAACAATTACAGCACGGAAACAGGCCCTCTCGGCCCTTCCAGTCCGTGCCGACCATTTGTTTTCCCCTAGTCCCATCTACCTGCACTCAGACCATACCCCTCCATTCCCTTCCCATCCATATACCTATCCACTTTACTTTTAAATGTTAAAATCGATCCTGCCTCCACCACTTCTGCTGGAAGCTCATTCCACACAGCCACCACTCTCTGAGTAAAGAAGTTCCCCCTCACGTTACCCCTAAACTTCCATCCCTTAATTCGCATGTCATGCCCTCTTGTTTGAATCTTCCCTACCCTTAATGGGAAAAGCTTATCCACGTCAACTCTGTCTATCCCTTTCATCATTTTAAAGACCTCAATCAAGTCCCCCCCTTAACCTTCTGCGCTCCAAAGAATAAAGACCTAACTTGTTCAACCTTTCTCTGTAACATAGTTGCTGGATCCCAGGCAACATTCTAGTAAATCTCCTCTGTACTCTCTCTATTTTGTTGACATCCTTCCTATAATTAGGCGACCAAAATTGTACACCATACTCCAGAATTGGTCTCACCAATGCCTTGTACAATTTTAACATTACTTCCCTGCTCCTATATTCAATGCTCTGATTTATAAAGGCCAGCACACCAAAGGCTTTCTTTACCACCCCATCTACATGCGATTCCACCTTCAGGGAACTATGCACAGTTATTCCTAGATCTCTCTGTTCCACAACATTCCTCAATTCCCTACCATTTACCATGTACGTCCTATTTTGATTTGTCCTGCCAAGATGTAGCACTTCACACTTATCAGCATTAAACTCCATCTGCCATCTTTCAGCCCACTTTTCCATATGGCCCAAATCTCTCTGTAGACTTTGAAAATCTACTTCATTATCCACAACACCACCTATCTTAGTATCATCTGCATACTTACTTATCCAATTTTCCACCCCATCATCCAGATCATTGATGTACATGACAAACAACAGTGGACCCAACACAGATCCTTGAGGCACCCCACTGGTCACCGGCTTCCAACCTGACAAACAGCCATCCACCATTACTCTCTGACATCTCCCATTCAGCCACTGTTGAATCCATCTTGCTACTCCACCATTAACACCCAAAGATTGAACCTTCTTAACCAACCTTCCATGGGGAACCTTGTCGAAGGCCTTACTGAAATCCATATAGACAACATCCACTGCTTTACCCTCATCAATTTCCCTAGTAACCGCTTCAAAAAATTCAAGAAGGTTTGTCAAACATGACCTTCCAGGCACAAATCCATGTTGGCTGTTCCTGTTCCTGGTATGCAACCTTCTGCTTGAGATAGAAGGATATTGCAAATAGAGAAAAAGATTCATAATCCTTAAGTCATGAGGACTCTGGTGTAGCCATATGGATTGTAAAATAATTACCTTATTATACATCTGAACCTGTTCATAGAGAAAATGTTGAACTGTTACTTTGTAGTCACTGGTAAGTTCATGGTTAAAATGATTGATTTCAGCTGCAATCACAAAATTGAACAAATACAGTAATTGAAATGAAAATTCACAAATGGAGTTATTCAGTCAAAATTCCTTATTCATAAATGTGTATTTGTTAGTGTTCATTGCTTACAGAGACAATCTCTTCTTTCTTATCGAAAAAGTAATCGGAAAGGAAATTAAGCCACCAATGATTCTTGCAGAGTGAGGCTAGTGTAAATTATTGCTCACTATATTAACTTGCAGAATACGTTAAATGATTGTTCTTTCAACCGTTTCATTTGCACTTCAATGGTAATGGATATCAAGTTCATTCGTGCATTGCTTGAGGAAATTCCTATTACCGATGGTGCGAATCAGATGAGCTACATGAGCAATGATGTTTATTAATCTGCGATACACTTGCAAAGCTTTCAAAGTTTTATCTGTGAAAATGTTGTGCCTATCCATTAGTCCTCCTTGTATTATTTGTGTCAATACGAATACCATAGTGACCTACTGGGGCAGTCATAATTTCATGGAAATTCCATTAGCCAGGCATTTCAGGTTAATCCAAGAACATATATTTAATAGAACTCTGACTTGCATCTTCCCACAGACAGGGTGCAAAAATTGGTATGGAGAGCAGAAGCAATGCAGACAAAGACATCAAAGAACTGGGGCAAATCTTCCTGTGAGATGCCAGGAGATGTGCTTGGATTTGCCAGGTTTTAAACACTTACCTTGGCACAGACTCAAGAATGCTCTGCAGACTGAAGTCTAGCCTGTCACTTCAATCAAATCATTGAAATTTTGAAATCAAAACAGAAAATGCCAAAAGCACAGCGTGGTATCCTTTGACCTGTCTTTGATCATATCTTTGACCTGAAACATTAACGTTGTTTCTCTTTCCACAGATGCTTCCTGATCTGCTGAGTGTTTCTAACAATTTCTGTTTTTACTTCGACTTCTGCCAAGTATTGGCCTGTGGTGATCTGGTTCTGTTCTATCATCTGCTCAGCTCAGAGGCTGAGAAATCTGTTTGGTTAACGTTGCATCAGGTTCAACATTGGTATTATGTTAAAAAAAAAAATCATCAAACTTTTAATTTGTTTTAATACAATTAATGTTAACGTATTTAATTGTTGTATTTGTATGTATTTCAGCACTTAATTCATTCAAATTAATAATTAACATTTTATTTTTATCTTTTTTTAAAAGCCCCAAAGTGTATTTAAACATGAAAGATACCCGCTTCTTGCCTTGCTTTCTATTTTTCATGATATTATAAATGGTAAGGATGGTATGCCCATCTTAGAAAATCTATGTCTCTGAATCAATGAATAAGATGACTGGGGATTTAAGGCCTGCTTATGAAACTTTTACCCAAAAAATTAGACTAACAATCCAGAGCATTCTTCTGGAGTGTGAAGTGTGGTCATTTGGAGGAGATGTTAACCTTATCTTCCATTTGGGTGAACATAAAATAAATCATGGCAATATCTTGGTGTGGGAATGCATATGTGCCACAAACTGCCCATGATTCTAACAACCCCAGGGCCCCATCTCTACCTGCGTGATTGCATACCAAGAAACAAAAATTGGCTCTTAAATAGTAAAGATCAAGAAAGCTTAGATCTGAACAAAAACAAACCTTCTATGGCCGAAGACACAATTCCAGCTCTGTAAACAACAGCTTCTTTTTCTCTCACTGTTACTTTGTTGGCACGAGCAAGCTTTTCATATTCATGAGCCTTTTCCAGTGCTCCCTGGAAAGATAAACAATTGCAATTTGTTTTCCAGTTAAAGATCTACTAAATGCAGCAGCATTTCTGTTGAGCCCGTTGGTTTAAAAAGAATAATGGTCATTCAACCTAAATGGGAAACCTACACAGATCTATTAAAACCTTCAGATAACAATGCACTTTACGGTCGGGTCGTGGTAATTTTCAAAGATTATGTAGATTAGTGGATCCTAACAGAATGGCAGTGGTTTTATTGATGCTCCTTTTGGAGACATAGTTGTAGTTTAGTTTAGTTTAGAGTTACAGCGTGAAAACAGACTCGTCAACCTACTGAGTCTGCACTAGTTCCCAGTTTCGCATCCTACACACTAGGGGCAATTTACAGAAGACAATTAACCTACAAACCTGCTCGTCTTACGGAAGTTGGAGGGAAAATGGAGCACCCGGAGAGCACCCACATGGTCACTGGGAAAATGTACAAACTCCACACAGACAGCAACCGGGTCCGGTTAGAACCCGGGTCTCTGGCGCTGTAAGGCAGCAATTCTGCCACAATGCCACCCTGCAATGTACCTGCCTCGACAGCTTCTTCTGGCAGCTCATTCCATATACACACACTAACCTCTGTGTGAAGAAATTCCCCTTCCCCCCTTCGGTCCGTTTAAAATCTTTCTCCTTTCATCTTAATTGCTTGTACGGAGGGATGGTATGTAAAGCTGTAATTAACTTGGGAGGTTTTGTTTTCAATATTTACTTGAATCTGAGGCAGGTACAATGCAATGTTTAAAAGACATTTAGATAGGTGCATGAATAGGAATTGGAGGGAAGTTGGCCAAATTCAGGCAAATAGGGCCATATCAGTTATAAAAGCTGATCAGCACGGATGAGTTGGGCCAAAGGGCCTTTTCCCCCCATGCTGTATGACTCTAATTATGGCTGTATGATTGTAATTAGGTTATACAAAAATGCTGCTTGTCTAACCGTGGCTGATAAAGGCATTGAGTGACTCAACAAGTCACTTGCATTTACAGCATCTAACAAGCATTTTGTCCTCGTTTAATTTTAAACCATGTTCGTTCATTTTAAACCTATCACCTATTTTAGGGTGAGGGTGGCATCCAAAGCCACCACACAACCTGCCTCCCACTGGTGAAGCACCCTCACTGCTGCCTCTCTCCAGCTGCCAATTGCTCCCACAATGCTATGTCCTCTTATCATTTGATTTTCCTTCCCATAACCCAAGGGCTATTGCAATTCTGGCAGCAGCTTGATCAACAATTTTGAAACAAGTGAATCCCATAACAGAAGCTCCTGGAACCATGATACAATATTTGTCCCCATTGGCACTCCCTTCGCTGATGTCTAAACCCTGTTGCTGTACAATACAGTAATTAAATAACCAGGATGTCAGGGATTATGGGGAGAAGGTGGGAGAATGGGGTTGATAGGGAAAGATAGATCAGCCATGATTGAATGGCAGAGTAGACTTGATGGGCTGCATGGCCTAATTCTGCTCCTATCATTTACGAACTAATGAACACACGAAAGATCAGGTGCTCACCCTTCTTAGTCAGTGTCTCAACATCATCAATACAGCAACAGACTAAAATTCTATATCATGGGAATAGCAATCACAATTTTACCAAAAAATGTAATGTTTATTTAGAATAAATATTCTGCTCTTAAATTTCAAGACCTTATATTCTGGCCTTAAATTTCAAAACAAATATATATTTCAAAATGATGATGCATTATTAGCCTATAGTGTCACAGGATTCAATTTTTGTTTTCGAGTAAATCCAGTTGAGCTGGTATGAAAGTGATGGTTAATACAATTATCCCATTTTGTTACTGTGATATCTGTATGCAGCTTTCTTGAATGAAAGGGCGTTATTAAATAAGCCAATAAAAAGCAGTATCACTTGGTGCCTGGTTTGCACTTACTCAGTTTATGAAGGGTTTGCACCAGCAGTAGGAGGGAAAATTCCAGTTATGTGGGGGCAGGAGGATTTCGCTTTGGATTCTGTGAGCTTTAGAGGGAAACACAACTGAATGAACTGCAAGCTGCCTTGCTTTTTTTTATTTTAAAGCCCAACTTGTTTTTAACCATTCAGCTTTACCTATGGATACGGTCAGGAGGAACATCCTTATTCTGCGCTGGTTAGAACTACTGCTGAGTTTTGCCTGTTTATTTCTCAGCACTCTGAACATTTCAGCTGACTTCGAATGGACAATCATCTGTCTTTTCTGTGGTGTACTGTGCACCACAATGAACAGCATTATACTCTTCCTGGAGAGTGGTGCCAGTAAGGACCGGTGTCGTCATCTGTCACATTTCACTGAAGTGTGTATTTTCAGTCTTGCTGTTGCAATCACGACAGAGGCTCTTGTCCAAGTGATCAGTGTTATTGAGATTGGAATGCTGTTGCAACCTGGCCAGTATTATTTTGAACCTCCTCCAACTTGGCTAACTGACCTTCACTTTAAGTTAGCCCCAGCAGTGTGCATATGTTTGGCTTCTTTATTCTACTGGATCGATCATCACTACTCCAGATACTGGATTAGGCAACAAGGACTACCTAATGTTACACCAAAATCCATACATGCAGTGAATCTAACATTTTCTTTGATTTTACTCTTCTTGTTGTGGCGCTCTGAAGAAAAGGGAATTTTTTCCACCATATGCTTCTATTTCATAGCTCACATTATTTCTGTGTTCAAGGCTGTTACATTTATACTTCCTTTAGAAGTGTTCACAATAAAGATCAGATCAGGAATCATTTGTGCCAACATGTTGCTATTATTTATATATGGCAAAACCTTATTATTGGGGCCTGAACATGTTCTGATGCAATGTAGTAATGAAGTATTTGTAAAAGTTTGTTCTAAGAAAGAAATTGATATATTGTGTGTGTTTTCCTTTTACCGTTTTTGTGCTGAAGGAGTTACCTTTACAATACTTTCAGGTTTTAATGCTTCATTGTTCATTTATGAAACAATATACTTACTTAACTTTCATGAAAGCAATATGGATAATGTTATCCAAGTTGGACCTGTGTAATGCAGTCATTTCAATATATTTATATTTGATGAGGTGATTCAAACAATTTGTTCTATTTATTTATTCTACAAAATTCAAAGTATTAGAAAAAACGTGAAAGCAAATCAATTCAACAAGTAATATTATAAAAATCTACAGAATCATGGGACTAATAGACTTAAACTGTAATATTACTAATTTTTTTTTCATGTGTTCATTAAGAATCTTACAAAGTAAACAACAGTTAAAGTTGATGTCACTGAAAAGAACTACTGAAAATGTTATTAAAAAAGCATAACTGTTTTCTAATGCAAAGCAAAATGAAATTTGAAAATAAATTTGAATCTTTTTTTCAAAATCTATTTTCTTGCGTATTCTGTATTTTAGCTGTTTTGCTTAAATCGGAATTTAATTCATAAAGTAATCCCTAACTGTAACAAAAACAAAGTGCGAGGTCAAGACCCTTCTTCAGACCGATGAAAACGTCACCTATCCATGTTCTCCAGAGATGCTGCGTGACCTGCTGTATTCCTCCAGCACTTTGTGTCCTTTTTGTGTATTAACCAGCATCTGCAGTTCCTTGTTTCTATATTACCATTGCCCATTTCCTACCATCTGGAGGTCATTAAACAGGAACTCAAGTGGGCCATTCAAGTCAATATTGTAACTACAAGACCGGGTCAGAAACTGGGTATCCTGTGACAAGTGAATCACTCAAAGCCTTTCCACCAGCAGGTCAGAAGCATGGTTGGGTACTATCCACTTGCCTGATGGCTGCAACTCCAACTCCAACTCCAACACAGTTCATTTTCATCCAGACAAAAGGCCTGACTCGAATAGCAAAACACAAAGTGCTGGAGTAATTCATTGGGTCAAGCAGCATCTCTGGAGGACATGGATAGGCAATGTTTAAGGTCAGGGCCCTACTTCTGAAGGGTTAGAAGTATACTGACCTACTTTTATTGACTTACCTGATGGGTCTAGCCCTTGGAACCTCCTCCCCAAAAATAATGTGGGAGTTCCTTCACTGGAAGGACAATGATGGGTTAAGCTCCTGTCCCACTTTCACGACCTAATTCGCGACCTCTGGCGACCTTAAAAAAAATCAAAGTCGCGGCAACCTACGACCTCCCATGACTATGTGTACAACCTCCTACAACTATATTGAAGACCTCCCACGACTATGAAGAAGACATCCTTCAACCTGCTTCGACCATGTACGTTTTACTTCTGCTTGCAGTAGCCCATTTGCTTCAGCAGCCTTTTAAGAAAGCCAGAAGGGGGGGGAGCAAGGATGAAGAGGAAGCACAAGAAGAGGTCTCAATGGGTGAATGGAGATGATGTGATGGACTGTCCCAGTACACCAGATGACTGGAAGAGAGTGGCGCTGGGCTTTGACAAAATATGGCACTTTAAGCACACATGTGGGGCAGTGGATGGCAAGCATGTCATTCTTGTCCCTGTCCCTGTACCCCTCATTTTCCATTTCGTACAGGATGGCATTCTGCTGGAAACATTCCTCAAGGTCCCCCTCCTGCTGCCTGGTGAAGGTGTAGGGCATAACCTTCCTCCAGCCCTCCCTCACCACCAATGGGGCATCTGCCTCTGATGCTGTGTCAGACACAGGAGAAAGGGCTGCCTTGCTGCCTTCAAATGAGGCAGTGAAGGATGGGGTGGTGGTGGGGACATCTACTACCACCCTGGTCTCCTCCTCCAGGGGGTCTCTCATGCAGGGCTACCTCCTCCTGCACTATCACCTCTTGCGGCATCTTTTCCTGCCACTCCTCCTCCTCCTGGGTGGGCAACACCTGCATGGCCATTTTTTTGGGGAGTTGTGCCCTCCCCCTGCGCTGCTGCCTTTTTGGTGCCATCTCTAAAACACAAGTTTCCTCTCCAAAAAAATCTCCAGCTATGAATGAACAAGCCTTGGAGTGACAGAGGTGACGTTCTGCTGTTCAAATAACCTTTTTTTTCTACTGATCTTTTTTTAATAATAATAATATCTTTTATTGTCATTACACATAAGTGCAACGAGATTTGGTTTGCACTTTCCATCCGATGTCATGAATAAAATTTAGGTTTGGATAGATACCCCGAGAACAAGGTTTGTAAAACCTTGTAAAATTAACACAGACTAAAGTGCGAGGACGGGGGAGACAGTCAATGGGGGTGGGGGGAGGGGGGGGGGGGTGAGGGGGGTACTCAGCAGGGCCGGTTCAGAGCCGCTATAGCTCTGGGAATGAAGCTGTTCCTGAGTCTGGTGGTGCGGGCATAGAAGGCCTTGTAACGTCTGCCGGAAGGGAGTAGTTCGAACAGTCCATTACAAGGGTGAGAGGAGTCTTTCAGTATGCTGACGGCCTTCCTGAAGCACCGTGTGTGGTAGATGCCCTCCTGGTCTGGTAGCGGTGTCCCAATAATCTTTTGCGCTCTGTGGACGACGCACTGAAGAGCTCTCCTCTCCGCCTCCGTGCAGCTGAGATACCACACAGAGATGCCATACGTAAGTATGCTCTCTGTGGTGCAGCGGTAGAAGGTCGTCAGCAGCTGTTGGGGAAGACCTGTCCGTTTCAATGTTCTTAGGAAGAACAGTCGTTGCTGTGCCTTTTTGACCAGCGCAGCGGTGTTGGTGGACCATGTGAGGTCCTCTGAGATGTGAGTGCCCAGAAACTTGAAGCTGGACACTCTCTCCACACTGTCTCTGTAGATGGAGATTGGGGCGTATTCCCCATTCTGTGACCTCCTGAAGTCGATAATCAGCTCCTTGGTCTTGGAGGTGTTTAGCGACAAGTTGTTCCGTGAGCACCAGGTTCTGCACCTCCGCTCTATAGTTTGTTTCATCACCGTTGGTGATCAGCCCGATCACCGTTGTGTCGTCTGCAAACTTGACAATGTGTTGTTGTCAAATGCAGGGACACAGTCGTGGGTGAAGAGGGAGTAGAGCATGGGGCTCAGTACACAGCCCTGTGGTGTGCCGGTGCTCAGGGTGATAGTGGAGGACAGGTGCGGCCCCAGTCTCACTGCCTGCGGTCGCTCCGTCAGAAAATTCAGGATCCAATTGCATATCAGTGAGCTGAGGCCTAGCTGGTGGAGTTTGGTGGTGAGCTTGGTGGGGATGATCGTATTGAAGGCAGAGCTGTAGTCAATGAAGAGCATCCTCACGTAGGTGCCCTGTCTTTCCAGGTGGGTCAGGACAGTGTGAAGAGCCACAGAGATGGCATCCTCTGTGGATCTATTTGCCCTGTATGCAAATTGATGAGAGTCCAATGATGCAGGGATGCTGGATTTGATGTGGAGAGAGACCAGCCTTTCAAAGCACTTCATTGGTATTGGAGTTAGGGCAACCGGGCGGTAGTCATTCAGGTTGGTGACTTTAGACTTCTTCGGCACCAGCACTATGGTAGCTGTCTTCAGGCACTTGGGGACCGTTGCCAGAGATAGAGACAGGTTGAAGATCCTCGTAAATACCTCCGCCAGCTGTACAGCACAGTCCTTTACTACCCTACCCTGGACTCCATCCGGGCCTGCAGCCTTGCGTGGATTGATCCTACGCAGAGTGCACTGTACCTCCTGGGTGCTCAGTGTTAAGGCCTGTCCCTCCGCCCTGGCCGGGGTTGTTCCTCTCCTGGTGGTGCTGCCAGTTTCGAAGCGGGCAAAGAAGGTGTTTAATTCATTGGCCAGTGTGATATCACTGTGGGGGCAGGCGGGGCTGCTCTTGTAGTCAGTGATGTCCCTGACACCCTGCCACATGCTTCTGGTGTCTGCGGTGTTGAAGTGGTCTTCCACCCTTTGCCTGTGGATGTCTTTGGCCTTTTTTATGCCTTTGACCTGGCAGCACTGTAGGCAGAAGTGTCCCTGAATTTAAAGGCAATGTTGCGTGCCCTTAGCAGATTCTGAACCTCCTTGTTCATCCACAGTTTCCGGTTTGGGAACATCTTTATTTGCTTGTCCACTGTGACAGTCTCCATGCAGCAGTTGATGTAGGAGAGCACAGTGGATGTGTACTCCTCCAAGTCTACCTCTGTACCACTGGGAGCCTGTTGACCCCGGAGCTATTACCTTCGACCACTGGTAGCCTGTTTTCACCCCGGAGCTATTACCTTCGACTGCCTCCGACCACCTACGACTAGCATCACGACCTACCTACGAGTAAAAAGTATCCATTTTTTTCCATTCCGACCTTTTTTTTAAAACTCGTGGACATTTTTTATCAGGCTAGAAAAAACGCCGCGACCAACTTGATGCTACGAGTACCTTCGACTAGCATCACAACCTGCTATGACCTACCTACGCCCTCGTGGCGACCATGCTGCGAGTACGAGTCAAGGGCAAACTCGGCAGAGGTCGTGAATTAGGTCGTGAAAGTGGGACAGGAGCTTTAAGCTACGCAAATGGACACATAGTGCTGGAGTAACAGTGCATCAGGCAGCATCTCAGGAGAACGTCGATAGGTGACTTTTTGGGTTGAGAACCTTCTTCAGACTATTTTCAAAAATACTTTTTCTCCTAAGGCTCACCACAATTGTCTGATACTTGGGGATAGGGAGTAACTTGTGGCCTTTAAAGTTATGTTCAAATCTCAAGAAATTAATTAACAATAAAGAATCTGACATAAAGGAGGAACATTTGGGCAAGGTGGCCCTCTATTGAAACCCTATCGCAAAGACAGCCTGTTAGAATGTTCTTCTTATTGCACCAGTAAGTGAAGGGTGAGAAGTTGCCCACCTTAGATTTCTTAAATCAACATTCTCTTAAAAATCAAACATCCAAATCTTTTTTAAAAGCCCCCATGCATACTGTTTGATTATCTTTGTTTAGATTAAATGAGGATTCTTCTCATTGTTGGAAAAACCATCAACATTCATTCATAATGGTCCAAACCAAGAAAGAAGCAATTTGATTTCATTTTGGAAAATGAAGTGCAACAAGAACTGCATTTCAGGAGTGGAGCAATTCATGTATAGAAGATCAAGTCCCAGTGTGAAATTGGTATCCTTTGAAGGCGGTGGAGACCGGTCTCTGTATACTTTCAAGAGAGAGCTTGATAGGGCTCTTAAAGATAGTGGAGTCAGGAGATATGGGGAGAAGGCAGGAACGGAGTACTGATTGTGGATGATCATCCATGATCACATTGAAGGCGGTGCTGGCTCGAAGGGCCGAATGGCCTATTCCTGAACCTATTGTCTAAATGCATTTTGGACCTTCTCACAATGGTCCAAACAGTTTATATCTGGGTCAAAGGGCTCCATGCAATCCCAAGCAGTTCACAATGCATCAGTATGATCTAAGATTGCATACTGAGTTGTGCAAAACCATGTTGCTACATTTGGATCATTTCCCACCATATTCCATTGGCCAGCTCTTTGTTTTTGTTGGGTAGGTTGCACTGTATCACCAATTTTCAAGCAAAAGACCATCATTATTTCAAAATGCCTGTGCAGATAATCTGACACTGCTTTTTACAATACACTCACACATTTTATTGAACAAGGGTCTCCACTCGAAATGTCACCCATTTCTTTTCTCCAGAGATGCTGCCTGACCCGCTGAGTTACTCCAACTTTTTGTGTCAATTGTTGATAACGACCTTGAATAAAATGGGCTACAATGCATGTTTTCTCTCTCTTTACTTTCAAGAGAAACATAGAAAATAGGTGCAGGAGTAGGCCATTCGGCCCTTCGAGCCTGCACCGCCATTCATTATGATCATGGCTGATCATCCAACTCAGTATCCTGTACCTGCCTTCTCTCCATACCCCCTGATCCACTTAGCCACAAGGGCCACATCTAACTCCCTCTTAAATATAGCCAATGAACTGGCCTCAACTACCTTCTGTGGCAGAGAATTCCAGAGATTCACCTCACATAGATTTTGCTTTAGCACAATTGAACTGGGAAATATCTGGCTGATGGTTGCCAAGTAATCCCTTCTGGAAACTGAGTTGAAATTATGTTTTAATAATGACCAATAATGTTTTAAAAATGACCAATAATCATAGCCAAACTGAGTAATGGACCACATTTTGTAATTCAAAACAAACAGTCATTACTAACCTTGAGGACATTCATAATATCAGGGAAACAAGTAAGCAGTCCTTTATACTCTTTACTGATCTCAATCAGGCTGTGAGCATCTTTTTTTGGCTAGAAGACAAATGTGCCAGGTATTTATCATTTCATTAGATATTTCTGAAGCCATTAATATTACAAAATGGAAAATTAAATACAAATTATGATTAAAGCATAATCAAATAATTAAATTTAATGTCTAGTTTACCTGATCAAAATGAAGATTCCCAATATCATCGTATGTTTTTCCAACAAATGATAAAGCATTCCCAATTGAGCCTTTTCCTTTTGAAAAATGATAACAAATTTAATCTGTGTTGAGCTAATCTGAGAATTCACTTAGGTGTCTGCACTCCAGCACTCAAGAGCACTATACTTCAGTGCCATATTTATATAATATTCTGTAGCTGCAGCATGCAAGATCTTGTATAGGAAGGAACTGCAGATGCTGGTTTACACCAAAGAGACTCAGTCTGAAGAAGGATCTCGACCTGAAACGTCACCCATTCCTTCTATCCAGAGATGCTGCCTGGCTCACTGAGTTACTCCAGCATTTGGTGTCTATCTTGCATGCAATATCTTACTTAGTTGGCTGGAATGTCATTCTCCGGCTTTCAGGGTAACTATAGAGATTATAACTTTAGAGATCTACTGTACACATATAGAATAGTAGTTGCTTAAGGTTCAGGGTTTGCTATACCCACTGTGTGTAAAATCATACAGTTAATTACAGGGGTGGTTTAAATAAAGAGGTTTGAAGGACCTACTAGGTACTTCATTAACCTTATTCAACAGTCTGTCAGAATTACATTTCATGCAATGTCAATCCAAAATGATGCTTGTGCATCAAGTCTCTTGTCATTAAATTTGCAGCAAAGAAGTTGCACTTTGTCTGTTTTTTGAACTTTCACCGTCAGCAGACACATGAAATCAGCACAAAGAAGATGATTACATTTGCATTGTTTAAATTGCCCTCTAGAATTGGACTAATACCAGCATGTTTACAAAATATACTGCAATAGGAATCAGCATGGTGGAAAAAGTGCTCGAGTGACTCAGTGTGTTACACAACATCCGTGGAGAACAAGAATAGGTGACGCTTCGGGATAGGTGACATTTCGGGATAGACAAGTTACTCCAGCACTTGGTGCATTCTTTTGCAAGCCAGAATCTGCAGTTCTTTGTTTTTAGTGGAAAAAGGGAATATTATATTAATTATTATTACTGTGCATTATTACATGACCACACATCATGACTATTCATAAATCTGTAGCACCAATATCACATACTACTATTGTAAAATGAGTGCACTTAATTTTGTGATCAATGCAGATCTCCAAACAGTATATCATCTAAATTTGTTCTATGATTGAAATAGATTCATCTATGGTTGGGATTTTTACAACATAATAGCCACAGTAAAACTTCAGAGCACACAAGAAACTGCAGATGCTGGAATCGAGCTAAAATCAAAATGCGGGAGGAACTCAGCGGGTCAGACAGTATCTGTAGAGGGAATGATCAGACAACATATTGTGTCGGGACCTTTGTTGCCGTCACTTGCTGTAGTGATGTCATCCAGTCTGCAATATATACAGTAATTGTCATAAATCTCATAATTTTCTAACCTCTATACCGTATGTTCTTGGGAGGGGGGGGGGGGGGGCGGGGGCAACTGTTTTCCAGTGGACCCCCAATCATCAATATTGTTAGCACTTTCAGAGTTGTATGTGCACCGGCCCATATCATTCAGCATTCAAGTTCTAAACTGCTCCATAGCAGCCCCACGAACTAAAGCAAGTCCCTGTTAAGAACTGCACGCCATGAGCATGAAAATATTGCTCCATCTCAACGGATTTTTTAATGCATTGAAGAATTGCCACTTGAAATTATGTTGGTTTTGCAGAACTAGACAAAACTAGCTTCCATAATTTTCAAACAAAGATTTGATTATCTAGTTACCGCACGTCATGTCCAAAGGTGGTATGTTGTTTAAAAAAAAGATGAATGTATTTGGGAGTCTGGCAAGTGGCAAAATATATCAAAGCCAAGACATCCAAGGTCAACCAAAAGGTTTGATACATTTGCTTACGATTTATGATGCTTGCTGAATTTGTTTAAGATATAGCAGAGGCCAAGATCTTTATTTCTAAATTAATTGTTAAAATCACTAGATTGACACCAAAGCAGTCACTTTACCGTGATAGGTGCTTTTATCAAATGATGCTGACAGATCAGAGAAAGCTCTTCCTATTTTGATGTATTCAGATTTCAATGCTGAAAGAACAGATTCAAAAATTACACTGCAAAATTTATTTTAGCACAACTTTGAAGCATAATGCAGCAATCTGAAGAATATTGCCATTTATGTGGTTTTCATATTTTATATTATTAATTTATTAACATAATAGATTCATCCAAATATTCATAGTAGTCTACTTTTTTTAGAAGGCTTAGGAAGTTTGGCATGTCCCCTACAATTCTCACCAACATCTACAGATGCACCTTAGAAATCAGGATGCATCACAGCTTGGTCCGGGAAAAGATCCATCTTCAGGGGCTGTCCCACTTGGGCGACCTAATCCGCGAGTTCTGGCGAGTTTGCCCTCAACTCACTCTTGCAGCATGGTCAACACGAGGTTGTAGGAGGTCTTTGTAACTCTCCTTCATGCTCGAGTGTAGTCCCCGTGTACTCGAGGCTTCAGCTAGGTCGCGGCATATTTTTCAACATGTTGAAAAATGCCCACCAGTAAAGAAAGGTCGCCATGGAAAAAAAAAATCGATACTTTTACTTGTAGGTTTAGTTGTAGTAAGTCGTGTTAGTCATAGGTAATTGAGGGTAGTCAAAGATAGCCATATAGTCTTCATCATAGTCGAAGGGAGGTCGAAGGGAGATCGAAGGAGGTCATCTTCACTCTCCACTATTTGGTGTCCAATTTTCCCAAAGTTAGTCGTAGCTAGTCGAAGCTAGTCTTCAACATAGTCGAAGGAGGTCTTCAACATGACATTGTTTCAAACTCTCCTAAACACTTCTAAACTCGCCAATTAGGTCACCCAAGTGGGACAGCCCCTTAAGACTGCAATAAATTGCAGTGAATTGTGGACGCAACCCAGACCATCACACACACCAACCTCCCATCTATTGATACCATTTATACCTCACGCTGCCTCGGCAAGGCCAGCAGCATAATCAAGGACACTTTGCACCCTGGCCACTCCCTCTTCCCCCCTCTCCCATCAGGCAAAAGGAACAGAAGTGTGAAAACACACACCACCAGATTTGGGGACAGTTTCTTCCCAGCTGTTACCAGGCAACTGAATCATCCTACCACAACTAGAGAGCAGAGCTGAACAACTATCTACCTCTTTGATGACCCTCGAACTACCCTTGCTTGGACTTTGCTGGCTTTACCTTGCACTAAATTCCCTTATCATTAAATGGCTCAATTGTAATTATGGTTATGTTTCTGCTAACTGGTTAGCATGCAACAAAAAGCTTTTCACTGTACCTCGGTAGAAGTGACAATTAACTAAAGTGCACTGAACTGAAACTGAACTGTCTTGCCTTTAGCATCAATGGTGACTTGAAGTATAATCTTTAAGAAGGAACTATAGATGCTGGAAAATCAAAGGTAGACAAAAATGCTGGAGAAACTCAGCGGGTGAGGCAGACACCTTGGAGTCTGAAGAAGGGTCTCGACCCGAAACGTTGCCTCTTTCCTTCGCTCCATAGATGCTGCCTCACCCGCTGAGTTTCTCCTGCATTTTTGTCTAACTGAAGTATAATCTTAATGATTTAGACAGCAATTGGAAATATTTGGTGAAGTTTTGTTGTGGCTCGGCAGTGTCACACCGAAGGTTACCATCATTTTTTTTGCTTACAGAATGGAACCAGCAAGAGGAACTAACCTTTCATTGATGGTTTTCAATTAATCATCAGTGAGCCATCTACTTTCAGTGAGCCATCTACTTCCTATGCTTAAATTGACAATTGACTGGAGGAATGGACAGGAGTAACTCTCCCCACACAAAGTTTAGCCCCCTAATAGGGGTTGGTGTGAAGAAAGAAGATCTACTAAACAACTCTCAAGGAAGGGGCAGGGTGATATTTGGGGTGGTAAGTATCAATGCAAGCATTTGCTATGAAAGGTTTGAGATTGTGTCAAGGGTCCACCAAAGAGCAGGTAAAATATTTAAATCAAGGTCTTACAGGAGAGATCAAGAGATTTTATAATTTGCTTAAAAATCATTTGAGGGGTTTCAAGCAATACTTGTTATAATGAAACGTGTTTGCCAACCATCTTCCCATAATATGAACAAAGTAAAAAAGGGTCAATACCTTGCCCTTGTCGAGCAGAGAAAGCTCTTCCTGTTGATGCAGTAATGCTCCATGGCACACATTCCCCTGGCTATGATTTCTATGTTATTATCTCTGGTACTAACTTTGGAAATTCTAGAATTAAACATGGTGGTTTTAAGGATTCTTGTGATTCTGCCCAAGTAATGCCATTTCTGAACCGTTATTGGGAGTAGCAAAAAAGGCAAAACCCACAGATGCGGACTTCATGTCAATGATGATCATGCCTTTGTTTTACCCATTCCTTGCCCAGATTGTGCAAACAGCAACTATTTGCAACTTCTATGGTAATTTTGCCACATTCAAATACATTCAACAAATATTTCTTATCAAGTATTCTTGTTGAAATTGGAAACCATTATTTAGCAATGTTACAAAATTTTGAGATTTTAAAAATCAAGTCTGCAATTTATCCCATCAGATAAAGCATAAAAAGAAGTTTAATTTGACACCTAATTCACTTTCATATCTTCAGTATTAAAAAAGTTATGGCCATTTTCATACTTGGAAATTAGCATCTTGTTCCCCATTGCCTTTCCATTGACTTAACTCAAAAGCTGTGATCTAGAACAGTCAAAAGCCCATAACTTCCTTAAAAATTAAGAGAACTCAATGAAATGTTCAGTTATTATAGATTGAAGCATTCTGAAACGAATATGAAACAATATTACTTGGATGACCTGAAATTAAAGCATATAATTAGTTAGTTATCTAATTGTAGCTAATTACACAATTCAATTACTAGATCTAAACATCTATCAATTTCTTAAGAAATGATAAATATTTTTAAATTGCCTAAGTGTCCAAATAACATTCACACAATAATCCACAATATAACATGATTTTTAAATCTCACTTTCATGAATTTATAGGCCAAATGGAAGGAATTTAGTGTTTAATGCCTGTAAATTAATGGCCATTTAAATCAACTTGCGAATGGGTTTTAGTGGAATGCGGTGGATTAGAAGGTTGCAGTTTGCGCTGAAGTCGGCAGGGAAAATACAGCCGGTTCATACATTTTTTTTGTTCCCTTCTCGCAACATGAAAATGTGATTAAATGCTTCCTAAAAACCAAGTTTTTATGTAAAAATAAACTGTGTCGCTTCTTTTATTGCCTACGTTAGGTCCGTTCTGCTGTCAGCGTTCACAGCTTTAGAAGATGATTTTTAAACTACTCTAGTTAATAAATAATCTAGCGTAGTTTAAAAATAACTTCATGAATGAAATGTCGGAGCGATTTCTCATTAGCGACGAAATCGCCCGACATGGATCGATTTGGACTGTCTAGGGAAAAACGGTATTTTAAACCCGCCCCCCTCTGAAAGGCGCCAAAGTCACGCACACGGGGAGCGGCAGAACTGCAGCGCTGCTAACGGTAGGTATTGTAACATACCTACGTTATTATTCTAATATTTATCCTCTCATGGTGTGAATGGCACAGGGGAAATTATTTGCGCAGCAATCATTTATGCTGGATTTCATTTTTAGATCCAATAGCAAGTTCCTGTATCACTACTGGTAGATACTTGCACCAGAATTGTTCAGGTACAGTTTCTAAAGATATGACTTTTACGTTTTGCAGTGCATTAATATACATACCTCCAGTGCAGCGAGCCATGTGTTCTTCCGTTACCGATATAAGATTTCTGACACTTTCTCCCATGCACTTGGCAAAGGTCAAACATTTGTCCGCTTCTTCTCTTTAAATTGAGAGAGAAATAACCTGTCAACAAATATAAAGAACTGACCCATCACACCCAATATTGTAACAGGTATAAGATTGTAATTAGGTTTAAACTCAACATTTAGCCATGGTATTCATGGTTTTACTTTCTTCTTTGTACTTTTGTGCATCAACATGAATGACTTGCACTGCGCTCCATCCTAGACTGCTTGATATTTTGGCAACTTAAACCCCTGTCCTTGGCCTCTGTCCTCGCTGTAACGCTCAGGCGTGACGGTCTCGCGCGTCTTCATGCGCCCGCACAGCCGTCTGCAGCGCGTGATGTCATTTGAAGGAGGACACAAAATGCAGGAGTAACTCAACGGGACCGGCAGCATCTCTGGAGAGAAGCAATGGTGGTTTCGGGTCGAGATTCTTCTTCAGTCTGAAAGAAGGGTCGTGACCCGAAACGTCATCCATTCCTTCTCTCCAGAGATGCTGCCGATCCCGCTGAGTTACTCCTGCATTTTGTGTCCTATCTTCAATTTTCTTGGCCCCGCTCTGGGAGTAGAAGTGGGGGTGGATCCGGATCTGCAACGGCCGTGAGCCCCAGGCTGATTCGCCAATCGTTTGCCTGCTTCTGCTGCTGTTGGAGGTGAGACGTTGCGTCGCGCCAGGGCTGTTTGGTACAAAATCTCAGAGCGCCACGCGATACCGCGTACAACTCCATACCCCTCCGCGCTTCTCAGTGGAACCGGCCCTGCGCGACCACACGATGCCCGTGCGCCTCAACGCGACGACGAGGTCGCGTAATTTGTATGCCAAGGACACGCAAGTCAGGGCCTTAAGATACTGCAACTTAATCATGCATTCAAATCTTATAGCTCGCCATGAGCCCCCCCCCCCCCCCCCCCACCCCCATTGTATGTATGGGTGAGTGGGCAAATGTTTGGCAGATGCAGTATAATGTGGATAAATGTGAGGTTATCCACTTTGGTGGCAAAAACAGGAAAGCAGACTATTATTTAAATGGTGGCCGATTAGGAAAAGGGGAGATGCAGCGAGACCTGGGTGTCATGGTACACCAGTCATTGAAAGTAGGCATGCAGGTGCAGCAGGCAGTGAAAAAAGCGAATGGTATGTTAGCTTTCATAGCAAAAGGATTTGAGTACAGGAGCAGGGAGGTTCTACTTCAGTTGTACAGGGTCTTGGTGAGACCACACCTGGAGTATTGCGTACAGTTTTGGTCTCCAAATCTGAGGAAGGACATTATTGCCATAGAGGGAGTGCAGAGAAGGTTCACCAGACTGATTCCTGGGATGTCAGGACTGTCTTATGAAGAAAGACTGGATAGACTCGGTTTATACTCTCTGGAATTTAGGAGATTGAGAGGGGATCTTATAGAAACTTACAAAATTCTTAAGGGGTTGGACAGGCTAGATGCAGGAAGATTGTTCCCGATGTTGAGGAAGTCCAGGACAAGGGGTCACAGCTTAAGGATAAGGGGGAAATCCTTTAATACCGAGATGAGAAAGACTTTTTTCACACAGAGAGTGGTGAGTCTCTGGAACTCTCTGCCACACAGGGTAGTTGAGGCCAGTTCATTGGCTATATTTAAGAGTGAGTTGGATGTGGCCCTTGTGGCTAAGGGGATCAGAGGGTATGGAGAGAAGGCAGGTACGGGATACTGAGTTGGATGATCAGCCATGATCATATTGAATGGCGGTGCAGGCTCGAAGGGCTGAATGGCCTACTCCTGCACCTAATTTCTATGTTTCTATGTTTCTATGTATCTAATTGAACCAGACAACATTTAAATGCCCTGTTCTAATTGTGAAATATCAGTTTAAAAAAATTAAATCCCTATTAATCAGTTTTGTTCTAAAGTTAAAAATAAAATTGTTATTTCAGAACTGATTGCTTTTGTAAAATCATTGAGCAAATAGTTTCTAACTGTACACAAAATAAACCTACCCATCCAGCAACTTAAACTCTGACAACGCCATAATTTCAGAGAATATCATTCCTCCAACTGCTTCGTCTTTCTCTGCAATTCTTTTACCAGATTTCCATTCCTGGAGGGAGCAATGCTACATTCAAAAATCAGAACAAAGTACAGCAATAACTCAAAGCCAGTAGAGATGAAGGATCAGTGACTGCAAGGCTCGGAGGACATGATGACAATCCATACATGCAGCAATATTTTCAATGCTGTTGATTTAAAATAAATTGTTATCTTCTTGAATGATTGCTCTTATCGAAACAGTACAACACTTATTCATTGCATTCAATGCTATATTCAAATTGTGCATAGTGTGACAAAAAGTGCAGGACGGAAGAAAAATAAATTTCCAATATCTCTGTCGCACACACACATTGATACATTGGGTATTGGAAGTGTTAATCATATGAATTTGGTTCTTTCATTTTCTCTCTATTTTTGGTTGTAACACAGTAATTATTGCCTCATAAATTCCCAGCATAGTAGTTTGGTTTGAGAATGAAATAGCATGTGATCCAAAAATCCATGGGTTCCACTTCTAAGATACTAAATCTTTGTTGCTCATTTTAAGCATTTTCCAATATGAACTTCAACAAACATGTTCCACATATGTTATATATTATGTGTTTAGTTTCTTTTAGTTTATATATTCATTTGTTATCCTGGTTCAGATCATCACAGGAGTTTAAGAAAAGGAAGCGATGAATCTGTGAAACGTGATTAAATACAAAGATAAATAATCAAGACTGAGCATTTTTCTTCACGATGACTTTCTTTAAAATAGTGAGCCAAATACTCACTTTTACATCTCTTTTTCTGATAAAGTGTTGGAAAATTTCACTCTGGGAAATCACAGGGTGACGAGATATGCGGCTTATCCATGTTTGCAGACCACCCATTCGAGCCTGTATAAAGTCTTCACTAAACCGCCCTATAAATTGAAAACAAAGATAATCTTATATTATGTACCATACACCGAGCAAATGATCAATTGATCAGTGACTTACAGAATAAGATTTAAACCATCATGTTAACTCTTTAAGAAAATGCAAAAGCTAATTGCCTAAATTAAGGGTTTACTGTTTGTTGGATAATATGCCAACACAGTAGCAGAGTTGTTGCCTTAAAGCACCAGAGACCTGAGTTCGATCCCGACTACAGGTGCTGTGTGTACGGAGTTCGTACATTCTCCCTGTAACCTGTGGGCTTTCTCCAGGTGCTCTGATTTCCTCCCACATACCAAAGACTTGAAAGTTTGTAGGTTAATTAGCTTCTATAAATTGTCCCACATGTGTAGGATAGAACTAGTGTATGGGTAGTTGCTGGTTGGGCCCATTTCCACACTGTATCTCGAAAACTAAACTAACATCTTGGGATTGACTTGGGGTTAGTTAAGGGACAGAAAACAAAGTAGGAATAAAAAATAGTTTATTTATTGGTTAGCAGACTGTTGCTTCTGGGTAGCACTTCCAATATCCAATCTTTGTACCACAGGGATTAGTCCTAGTTCCTCAGCGTTTCATGATGGATATTAATGCCTTGGATGAACGGCAGAGTTCAGCGTAGCCACACATGCTGATATTATAAAGCTAGATGTGAAAATGAGCTGTGAGGAGGATGTAAAGAATCTGGTGGCCGATTAGGAAAAGGGGAGATGCAACGAGACCTGGGTGTCATGGTACACCAGTCATTGAAAGTAGGCATGCAGGTGCAGCAGGCAGTGAAGAAAGCGAATGGTATGTTAGCATTCATAGCAAAAATATTTAAGTATAAGAGAAGGGAGGTTCTACTGCAGTTGTACAGGGTCTTGGTGAGACCACACCTGGAGTATTGCGTACAGTTTTGGTCTCCTAGTCTGAGGAAAGACATTCTTGCCATAGAGGGAGTACAGAGAAGATTCACCAGACTGATTCCTGGGATGGCAGGACTTCCATATGAAGAAAGACTGGATAGACTCGGCTTGTACACGCTTGAATTTAGAAAATTGAGGGGGGATCTTATAGAGACTTACAAAATTCTTAAGGGGTTGGACAGGCTAGATACAGGAAGATTGTTCCCGATGTTGGGAGAGTCCAGAACAAGGGGTCACAGTTTAAGGATAAGGGGGAAGTCTTTTAGGACCGAGATGAGAAAATCATTTTTCACACAGAGAGTGGGGAATCTGTGGAATTCTCTGCCACAGAAGGTAGTTGAGGCCAGTTCATTGGCTATATTTAAGAGGGAGTTAGATGTGGCCCTTGTGGCTAAAGGGATCAGGGAGTATGGAGAGAAGGCAGGTACAGGATACTGAGTTGGATGATCAGCCATGATCATATTGAATGGCGGTGCAGGCTCGAAGGGCCAAATGGCCTACTCTTGCACCTATTTTCTATGTTTCTATGCAAGGGGATATAGACAGGATAAACAAATGGGCAACAAGGTGATGAATATAGTTTAATGTGGGAAAATGTGTGGCAGGAAGAATAGAATAACAGAATTGTTTTAAATAGTGAAAACTAGTAAATGTTGGTGTGCAGTGGATATTGGCATAAGTATTCATGAAATTCAGAAGATAGACATGCAAGTTCAGTAAACAAGCAGAAATGCAGATGATATTTTGCTCTATATCGCACACTAGTTTAGTTTTAGTTTAGAGATACAGCGTGGAATCAGGCCCTTTGGCCCACTGCGTCCGGGCCGACCAGCAATCCCCGCACACTATCACCATCCTACACACTAGGGACAAATTATAATTTTACAAGCCAATTAGCCTACAAACTTGTATGTTTTTGAAGTGTGGGAGGAAACCGGGGCACCCAAAGAAAACCTCTGCAGGTCACGGGGAGAATGTACAAACTCCATACTGACAGCACCCATTGTCAGGTTGGAACCTGGGCCTCTGGCACTGTAAGGCAGCAGATCTACTGCTGCGCCATCGTGCCACCCACTTTTCATAATAAACATTAAAACGTTTTGCTGAGTTTGTGCCGGGCTCTGGTGAGATCTCAAATAGAATAGACTCATACAGGCATACAGCACAGAAACAGGCCAATCAGCCAATGGAGGGTTCGCCTGATCATTAACCACCTTTTGTAATAGTCCATTATTCACATTTGCGTTCACATGACATTCTCATCAACTCGCCCAGATTCTACCATTCACCTACTACTGCTAATTTAAATGGGTAATCAACCTACCAAAGGCTCCTTTTTTTCGTTATTTAATGTTGCCTCTCCTCAAATTCTTTCCTAAATGCCCCACTTCATATTTCTCTATATTCAATTTCATCTCTGGCGTAACAGCTCATTTCTCGAGATCGACAACTTTCTCAAGCTTCTATCTAATCTCACTGTGTATGACATTGTTTGCACAATTTATTCATGGATTCTAGGAATTCTTGGGGTGAGTGGGTGATTTGTATAATCATATACAGCTGAGCGGAAAATTAACAGTTGTATCAATAGTGCATAGTATGTTCTAATATGTAAATGTCTGTTTTGTACTTGAATAAGTGAACATCGGCCAACAGAAACAGCTAAGAGGGGCAAGACTTTAATGGGCCAAGAAGAGAGCACAATATAACTATGGAAGCGTTGTTGAATATTTTTATCAACTAACATTTTCATCTTTTGGCTAACAACATCAAATATTTATTTGCTGTAGATTTGGAACAGGGAAGGGTGCTGTGTGGTATGAACTTGATCTGTGGAGAGGGGGAAACTGAGCTGGGGTAGATGGCATTGCATGGAACTGGCTGTTCATAGTTTGGGTGGGAGGAAGTTTAGTTTAGTTTAGAGATACAGCACATAAATAGGCCCTTTGGCCCACCTAGTCCGCGCTGATCAGTATACCAGTGATCATCGTACACTACGCACCAGGGACAATTTAATTTTTTACAATTTTTACCAAAGCCAATTAAGCTACAAACCTGTACGTTTTTGGAGTGTGAAAGGAAACACTTTCCGGAGCAGCCAGGGAAAACCCACGTCATGGGGAGACTGTACAAACTCTATACAGACAACACTGTAGTCAGGATCGAACCCCGATCTCCCCCGCTGTCAGGCAGCGACTCTACCACCGCACCACCTTGCCAAACTTGTTGGGTTTGACACTGGATCCTAAAGTGAATTAATGTCTGGAAAGAGGTTGGAATGCTGTTCCTCAACTAGTGCTGCACTTCATTGGAACAGCATGGAAGGTTGGGGATTGGGTCCCAGATGCTCCCTGGCATGTGAGGTATTTCCAGTATTTTCTATTCCATATTTATTAAATAAGCTATTTATGAATGCAAGTGAATTAATCAACAAGAGATTGAATGTGTTAAAGAAGGAACTGCAGATGCTGGAGAATTGAGGGTACACAAAAGGCTGGAGAAACTCAGCGGGTGCAGCAGCATCTAAGGAGCGAAGGAGATAGGCGACGTTTCGGGTCGAGACCCTTCTTCAGACTGGTCAGGGATCAGGGAAACGAGAGATATAGACAGTGATGTGGAGAGATAAAGAACAATGAATGAAAGATATGCAAAAAAGTATCGATGATAAAGGGAACAAGCCATTGTAAGCTGTTTGTGGTGTGAAAATGAGAAGCTAGTGCTACTAGGGTGGGGGAGAGAGATAGAGAGAGAGGGAATGCCAGGGCCCGAGGGCTGAGGGAGAGGTGGGAAGGGGAGGAGACAGCAAGGGTTAACAGAATTGAGAAAATTCAATGTTCAAGCCCAGAGGATGCAGACTCCCCAAGCGGAATGCTTACCCCGGGACCATGACCCCACTGACGAACACCAGGCCACCATCTCGAGCACCATAACCGACTTCATCAGCTCCGGCTCCCTACCCCCTCAAGCCTCCAACCTCATCGTTTTCCAGCTCCGCACGGCCCGATTTTATCTTCTCCCCAAAATCCACAAATCCGACTGCCCTGGCAGACCCATTGTCTCTGCCTGTTCGTGCCCACCGAACACATTTCCACATACCTTGACACCATCCTATCCCCCTTTGTTAAATCCCTCCCCACCTATGTTCAAGACACCTCAGACACTCTCCGTCGGCTCCGCGCATTCCATTCTCCAGGCTCCCATCCTCTCATCTTTACCATGGACGTCCAGTCACTCTGCACCTCCATCCCCCACCAGGACGGTCTCAAAGCCCTCCGGTTCTTCCTCGACCAGAGGAGCAACCCATACCCGTCCACTGACACCCTCCTCCGCCTAGCAGAGTTGGTCCTTACCCTCAATAACTTCTCTTTTGACTCCTCCCATTTCCTCCAAACACAAGGCGTAGCTATGGGAACACGCATGGGCCCCAGCTACGCTTGCCTCTTTGTTGGGTACGTCAAACAATCCTTGTTCTCGGCGTACCAGGGCCCCATCCCCGACCTCTACCTCCGTTACATCGACGACTGCTTTGGTGTCACCTCCTGCACCCACACACAACTGACTGACTTCATCCATTTCACCACCAACTTCCATCCGGCACTCAAATACACTTGGACCATTTCCGACATTTCCCTACCATTCCTTGACCTCACCATCTCTATTGCAGGTGATACACTCCTGACCGACATCCACTACAAACCAACTGACTCCCACAGCTAAGGACCATCCCCTATTCCCAATTCCTCCGTCTACGCCGCATCTGCTCCCAGGATGAGGTGTTCCACACCAGGTCATCACAAATGGCCTCATTCTTCAGAGAACAGGGATTCCCCTCCCCCACTATAGATGAGGCTCGCACCAGGTCTCCTCCATACCCCGCAACACTGCCCTCTCTCCCCATTCCCCCACTCGCAAACAGGGCAGAGTCCCCCGTGGTCCTCACCTTTCACTCCACCAGCCGGCAAATACAACACATAGTCCTCCGGCAGTTTCGCCACCTCCAACGTGACCCCTCCACTCGCCACATCTTCCCATCTCCCCCCGTCTGCCTTCCGCAAAGACCGCTCCCTCCGCAACTCCCTTGTCAATTCTTCCCTTCCCTCCCGCTCTACCCCTTCCTTGGGCACTTTCCCTTGCAAACGCAAGAAATGCTACACTTGCCCCTTCACCTCCCCCCTCTTCTCCTTTCAGGGATCCAAGCAGTCCTTCCAGGTCCGACAGAGGTTCACCTGCACCTCCTCCAACCTCATCTACTGCATCCGCTGCTCCAGATGCCAGATGATCTATATCGGTGAGACCAAGCTTGGCAATCGTTTCGCTGAACGCCTCCGCTCGGTCCGCAATAACCAAGCCGACCTCCCGGTGGCTCAGCACTTCAACTCTCCCTCCCATTCCATATCCGACCTCTCGGTCCTGGGCCTCCTACATGGCCAGAGTGAGCAACACCGCAAGTTGGAGGAACAGCACCTCATATTCCGCTTGGGGAGTCTGCATCCTCTGGGCTTGAACGTTGAATTTTCTCAATTCTGTTAACCCTTGCTGTCTCCTCCCCTTCCCACCTCGCCCTCAGCCCTTGGGCCCTGGCATTCCCTCTCTCTCTATCTCTCTCCCCCCCACCTTAGTCGCACCAGCTTCTCATTTTCACACCACAAACAGCTTACAATGGCTTGTTCCCTTTATCATCGATACTTTTTTGCATATCTTTCGTTCATTGTTCTTTATCTCTCCACATCACCGTCTATATCTCACGTTTCCCTGATCCCTGACCAGTCTGAAGAAGGGTCTCGACCCGAAACGTCGCCCATTTCCTTCGCTCCTTAGATGCTGCTGCACCCGCTGAGTTTCTCCAGCCTTTTGTGTAACAAGAGATTGAAGTTTAATTCTCCTGCACGGAATAAGGATACACGGTATTTGGGAATTTGCAGCACACTTAAAAGTCACTCAACCATTTGTGCACTTGCTCTCACTTTCCAAATCAATCCACATTATTCCCAGACCTCACGCCGTACCTCTTGCCCCATTCATTCCTCTGCTTTAATTAGTTAACTATTTTTACATAGAACATGGATCAGTGCAGCACAGAAACAGGCCCTTCAACCTATCATGTCGCGACCACGATGGCAACTAAAATAACTTCCTGCACGTGATCTACTGTATATCCCCCATGGTTCCCTGTATTTTCATGTGTCTGTCTTTGGTGGTAGTCAACTAACAAGCTCATCAGGAAGGCTGGTTCTATCCTGCAGGCAGAGTTGGGTTCATGGGAGATGGACTTGGAGGGGAGGATGCTCCTCAAACTGCAGAGCATCTTGGACAATACAGCTCACCCCCTCCATGACATACTCGTCAACCTGAGGAGTACCTGCAGCAACAGACTGGTTCCCCCAAGATGCAATACAGAACACCACAGGAAATCCTTTTTCTCTATGGCTTTCAAACTTTATAACCCCTCCCCTTTTTGTCGTGGGGAAGAGTTCCCCTTTCCCCACCCCCCCGCCCCAATCTTTTCTGCTTGTCACTTTAATTTCATGTTTCATGTATCTTGTCTTTTATGACTGTTGGCAGATCAATTTCCTTCCTGGGATAAATAAAGTTTTATCGTATCGTAAAACAATGCAAACTTCTTCATGATACTTTTAAACAGTGCTTACATGGAATGTCTTTTTCTGGAAGCAGAGGCATTAGGATTGTTGAACCAAACTTCTCTAATAATCGACCATACAGCCAGTCAAAATGTTTGTATCGATGGTAAACTGATACATTCGTGTCCTACAAAATAGTGGCAAATTAACTGTAAAAAGAAATGTAAGCAAGACATGTTGTAAAGAAACAAAATAAATATGAAATCCAGGAATAGTTGGCAAAATGTGAGGTTATCCACTTTGGTGGGAAAAACATCCTTCTAAACTCCAGTGAATACAAGCCTAGTCTTTTCAATCTTTCCTCATATGACAGTCCCGCCATCCCGTGGCGGATTAATCTCGTGAACCTACGCTGCACTGCCTCGATCACAAGGATGTCCTTCCTCAAATTAGGAGATCAAAACTGTACACAATACTCCAAATGTGGTCTCATTAGAGCCCTATACAACTGCAGAAGAACCTCTTTACTCCTGTACTGAAATCCTCTTGTTATGAAGGCCAACATTCCATTAGCTTTCTTCACTGCCTGCTGTACCTGCACGCCAACTTTCAGTGACTGGTGTACAAGGACACCCAGGTCTCGCTGTACCTCCCCCTTACCTAACCTAACCCCATTGAGATAATAATCTGCCCCTTGTTTTTGCCGCCAAAGTGGATAACCTCACATTTATCTATATTATACTGCATCTGCCACGCAACTGCCCACTCACTCAACCTGTCCAGGTACCCCTGCAACCTTCTAACATCCTCTTCACAGTTCACACTGCCACCCAGCTTTGTGTCATCCGCAAACTTGCTAGTGTTGCTCCTAATTCCCTCTTCCAAATCATTAATATATATGGTAAACAGTTGCGGCTCCAACATAGAGCCTTGCGGCACTCCACTCGCCACTGCCTGCCATTCTGAAAATGACCCGTTCACTCCTACTCTTTGCATCAGCCTTCAGATGCAGATTGCTAGTTCTAAGCAACTCTGCAAAAATTGATAGTTGGCAAGAAATCAAAAATAACAATTTGCAGCTTTTTTTTAAATTATGTGCTCCCGAGAGTTTTTATTTTGTTGGACCGAAACCTGAAAGACAGTCAAGGCAATGATTCAGTACTGATTCATTTCTTTCTTTCTTGCTTCATATCCCATAACACAACTTTGCATAGATATCTGATAGAGTGACATTGTGAATTTGTCACTGGACTGGTAATTCTGGGACTAAAGATGTGAACATGACTGATCTGTCTGACTTCCCCAATCCATCACGAACACAGAGAATCTGAAACTAACCCGACCTGACCAAAGACACAAATACAACAATCAAATATACTCTTGTCCAACATAATGCATGTTCCCACTTAACCCAACATTACAGGGTCACCATGCATACATCCACATTTAAAAATCATATCAATGTTCCAATCATTGAGTGTACTTGATTTTTCCTCCCAATGTGGTTGACAGGAGAGACAAAAGACTGCAGATGCTGGAATCTGGAGCACAAAATAAAGTACAAACTTACTCATAAGGTTATAAATGATAGGAGCAGAATTAGGCCATTCGGCCCATCAAGTCTACTCCACCATTCAATCATGGCTGATCTATCTCTCCGAATCTCATTCTTCTGCCTTCTCCCTATAACCCCTGACACCCGCACTAACCAAGAATCTATCTATCTCTGCCTTAAAAATATCCATTGATGTCCTCCACAGTCTTCTGTGGCAAAGAATTCCACAGATTCATCACCCTCTGACTAAAGAAATTCCTCCTCATCTCTTTCCTAAAGGAACGTCATTTAACTCTGAGACAATGACCTCTGGCCCTAGATTCTCCCACTATTGGAATCATCCTCTCCAAATCCACTCCATACAAGTCTTTCATTATTCGGTAAGTTGCAATGAGGTCCCCCCTCAACCTTTTAAACTCCAGCGAGTACAAGCTCAGTGCCGTCAAACGCTCATCATATGTTAACACTCTCGTTCCTGGGATCATTCTTGTAAACCTCCTCTGGACCCTCCCCAGAGCTATCAAATCCTCAGTTATGGTTCCCAAGATGTTGTAAAAGTCATTATGTAAACAGAAACTAAAGGGCTGCCTTAATTTTGCTTGCCATGTCACCCTGAAAGTGGAGTTCCAGAGAAATAATCTCAGGCAAAATTTGTCTGCTACCAGTCAATTCTGTCATGTCGATCCTGGATTTTTTTAAATTGATAAATGCAGCATGGAAACTTCAGCCCACTGAGTCCACGTCAATTATTGATCAGCAGTTATCCCTCTTTTGTACGCACTCCTTACACACTAGGGGTAATTTCTAGAGGCCAATTAACCTGCAAACCTGCATATCTTTTGAATGTGGGAAGAAACAAGAGTACCCAGAAGAAACCAACGCGGTCACAGGGAAAACATGCAAACTCCACACAAACAACTCCCGAGGACATGATCAAACTCAGCTCTCGGGCTCTGTTAGGCAGCAGCTCCACCAGCTGCACCACTGTGCTGCCCTTCAATCGATGATTTTTGCTCATCACTGGATATTTTTAAATCTGCATCTCTTGGTCCTTGAGCGAGCCTACAATGGGAAAAGCTTTTCATTATTTACTGTGTCTAAACTAGTCATGATCCTGTGCATCCCTCGAGGACCTCGAGGTGCAAAGACAACAATCCCAGCTTCTTCCGTCTCGTAACTGAAAAGCCACATCTCAAACATATTAGTAAATCATAAAATACTGCATATGTTGAAAATCTGAAATTGGAACTACAGTACTCAGCAGGTCGGTTCTGATGTAATGTCATCAACCTGAAACACTAATTCTGTTTCTCTCTCCACAGATATTGCCTGACCTGCTTAGCATTTCCATCATTTTCTGATGCTGTTCCAGTCAATCCTTTGCCTCCAACTATAGGACTTCCGAATCCTTCTAGGCGGTATGGCCAGAATTAAGTTGGGATCTAACCAGTGCTTTCCTAAGGTCCAACATAATTTCCTTACTTTTGTCATCTGTGCCTCAACTTACGAAATCAAAATTCCCACATGCTAAGCACCTCTCCCAATATATCCTGCCATTTTCAAAGGTGTACTCACATCAGCACCCATTCCTGCAGATCCTTAAGAACTCTGCCAGTTGGTGAAAGTTATCTTTCCATTCTTCTTAAGCACCTAACTTTGTCAATTGGTAATGTGAAAATATAACCAGAGATTTTAAAGCATTTTTCACTGAATGGTTATAGAATCATAGGTTTAGACAGTATGTAAAATTTTAGCCCATCTTGTTCCTTCCAACCAAGTTGTCTACCCGAGTTACACCCTATTATTGGAATTACAGTGAGTGATAGTAAAGGTAGCACTAATAATAACATTGCCCCCGATCTACTCCATTTTGAGGATGGTGCTAATACTTAAATAACATGCTAACCATTTATCCTATATCGTTACCAACAAAGATTTCCTGCCTAATTATTTTTTTAGCCCTACCAGCCTCACAAAAACAAGAATACTTACATTAGGTGTAATTTGATAAGAAATATATTTTTTCATTCCTGAATATTTAGTTTCTATCTGAGGATTGGTTATGTTGCATTCCAATGGTACTATCGGATACACCCAGGATGGACCATCTTCATTGAACTAAGACAAGAGGAAAATTGTGTTCATTTAATTTATTTTACATATTATAATGATCACCCGGTCTGCATATACTCACAATTAGAATTATATATTTATTTGATATTGCTACAAATATACAACATTCACATATTGAAGAAGCATGAACATATTAAATGTAAGACAACAGAACTTGCTATTTGAAAGAACTATGAAGGATAATGTTCTGGTATTGGAGTTACTTTAATTTACAATCTTCCTTATTGTAAAATCAATGATTGATTGAATAAATAGAATTTATTCGAGTTTGATCGAGTTCGATCCAGGCTGAGGATGCTTGACTGTACGGAGTTTGTACGTTCTCCCTGTGACCTGCTTCGGTTTTCTCCGAGAACTTCGGTTTCCTCCCACACTCCAAAGACATACACGTTTGTAAGTTAATTACGTTGGTATAATCTAAAAATAATTGTCCCTAGTGGAGGATAGTGTTAATGTGCAGGGATCGCTGGTGGGTATGGACTTGATGGGCTGAAGGGCCTGTATCCTCGCTGTATCTCTAAAACTGAAAAACTAAACCATCCCCAAATTGAGTGCAATTAATATAGTGCGCCATTAAAAAAAAAAGAATATTTTCTTCCCCCTAGCCTCTCACTGTTGTGAACACTTATTAGACAATAGACAATAGACAATAGGTGCAGGTGTAGGCCATTTGGCCCTTCGAGCCAACACCGCCATTCAATGTGATCATGGCTGATAATCCCCAATCAGTACCCCGTTCCTGCCTTCTCCCCATATCCCCTGACTCCGCTATTTTTAAGAGCCCTATCTAGCTCTCTCTTGAAAGCATCCAGAGAACCTGCCTCCACCGCCCTCTGAGGCAGAAAATTCCACAGACTCGGCACTCTCTGTGAGAAAAAGTGTTTCTTCGACTCCATTCTAAATGGCTTACTCCTTATTCTTAAACTGTGGTTCTGGACTTCCACAGTTTTGGATGATAGTTGTGCCACAATCCACAAGATCCTCTTATTTGTAACTCACAAAGGGGATTACATTGAGGAACAAAGATATCCTTCCTCTTTGAATTCATTTTAGTCTTTGCACACAAGCAGTTTGATAATCTGCCACCATTTCTCAAATATAATCGTGAGCACAAACTAACATATTTGAATTACAAATTGTGTTCATTGAAAGAATACTGTAAATAAACACTTTACAAACTCTTAAAGTGTGCAACATCTTTTAATGATAGCACAGGGTATTACATACATCTTCAAGCACTAGCTACATTCTTCTACTGCTGCGCCCAGGAAGGGGAAGGCGTTATGATGCGTTATATGTTATATGTGCGTACGGACGTCTCCCCCCTTCCCCGAAGGAGCAGAAGAAACAGGAGGACGCGAGGCAGCTGGGGAACTAGGGAAGGGCAGTGGGGTGGGAGAAACAGGAGAGGGAGAACCGCGACCGGCAACAGGGGGACCCGCGCAGAGGGGAACCAGGCGCTCGAGATGGGGACCGAGGCATGCAGGGAACACCAGCCAGGACGGCAGCCGGCTGCTGGTAGGAGAGTGGCGGGGCATAGGGCCCCGGGGGCTGCGGCTTTGGCTCATTAACTGCAAGCAGGTGTTGTCGGCTTCTTCGGTAGATGGTACCCTCATAGTCGACCAGATACGAACGAGGTGAGTCGGCCACCCCAACCACGGTGGCCAGACGGGAGTGACCACTGGCGGTCTGCATCCGAACAAGCTGTCCGGGCAACAGAGGATCGAGTGGTCTGCACGACCGATCGTGGGAACGCCGCTGGCTGTCATGTTTCTCTTGAATTCGCCTCTGCACGGAGGCGGGCTCCAGCACCCGAGGTTGCAGCTGGCGCTGGGCAATCGGGATGGTAGATCTGGTTGTTCTGGACATCAGACGCTGAGCAGGTGATCCCATGGCCGGATCCCTGGAAACATTCCTGAGGTTCAGGAGATCCAAATACAAATCAGAGTTGGATAGTCGCGCCTGTTCCATCAGAAGCTTGGCGCTGCGGACGGCCCGTTCTGCAAGGCCGTTGCTCTGTGGGTACACTGGGCTGCTGGTGAAATGCACGAAATTCCACTTGTCGGCAAAACTTTTGAATTCTCGGCTGGTAAACTGCCTGCCGTTGTCAGTCTGCAGCCTGACCGGGGTCCCAAAAGTGGAGAAGTGTTTCCGCAGCTTTCGGATCACCATCTCCGACGTGAGGGATGTCAGCAAATCCACCTCGAACCAGTTGGAGTACGAGTCGACCAGGACAAGGTAGTGGTTACCACGCCACTCGAATATGTCGGCAGCCAGCGAGGACCAGGCCAAGGCAGGAGCGGGCTGTTGCAGCAGGGGCTGTCGCTGCTGGTGTGGTGCAAGACTATTGCACGTGGAGCAGGCAGAAACTCGGTCTCGGATATATTTGGCCATTCCAGGCCAGTAGAATTGGCACTGAGCGTGGGCGAGTGTTGCATCGACCCCAGGGTGTCCGCTATGGGCTGCACAAAAGTAAAAGTCAAACAGGGAGGACGGGACTACAACTTTATGTCCCTTGACGATAACGCCATCCTGGAGCACCAGTTCGTCGCGGACCAGGAAGAAAGGCTGTGTTTCAGACGGCGCGGCGGAGCGCTTTGTTGGCCACCCTGCTTTAATCACAGAGGCGAGCCGCTGCAAAACCGGATCGGCAGCGGTGTGCTCGGCCAAAACCTGTAGCTGCTTGGTGGGAATAAAGTTAACGCCCAGTACGAGCAAATCCTCTGTTTCGTAGGGGTGGTGAGCGCAGGAGGTCCGCGGGGCACGCGACAGGGTGTCCGCAATGTGCATCTCGGTGCCCTTCTTGTAGATTATGTCAAAGTCGAAGCGCTGGAGCTGCAGCATCATACGCTGCAGCCTGGCAGGGGCAGCGTGAATCGGCTTGTTCAGGATTGTCACCAGTAGCTGGTGGTCGGTTTCGACCGTAAATCTGCTGCCGAACAGGAAGTCTCTGAACTTGGAGTAGGCGAACACCACCGCGAGCAGCTCTTTCTCGATCTGAGCGTACCGCTGCTCGGTGTCCGTCATGGTGCGGGAGGCATAGGAGACAGGATGTAACGATCCATCGACAGACTGAAGGCTGGCCGCACCCAGACCGAACTTGGAAGCGTCACAGGTGACGGTGATGGGGGACCCACGTCGAAGAACCGCAACGTCGGAGTGCTAATCAGTTTTGTCTTGAGGCAGTCAAAGGCCTGCTGGTGATGTGGGAGCCAGACCCAGGCAATATCCTTTTTTGTCAGCTGCCGCAGGGGAGCACTCAGCTCACTGAGGTTTGGTACAAACTTTCCAAGGTAGTTCACCATGCCCAAGAATCGTTGTAGACCTGGCACGTCGGTGGGGGCTGCCATCTCGGAGATGGCAGCTGCCTTCAAGGGGTCGGGTTTTTAGTCCGTTAGAGGTGAAAACATGTCCAACATATGTGACCTCTGAGACACGAAACCGGCACTTCTTGGGATTCAGCTTCAGGTTCGCCTTCCGTGCCCGATCCAGGACGCGGCGGAGGTTCAGGTCGTGCTCGGCAATGTCCTTCCCATAAACCAGGATATCATCCACGATGATGGCACATGGCAGGTCCGAGAATATCTGCTCCATCGTTCGCTGGAACACCTCGCTAGCAGAATTGATGCCGAATGGCATTCGCAGGAACTTGAATCTGCCGAACGGTGTGGCGAAGGTCGTCAGGTCAGAAGACGCTTTGTCCAACGGGATCTGCCAAAACGAGTTCTTAGCGTCTAGGACCGAAAAGATGGTGGCTTGCCCGACCTGAGCCGCCACATCCTCAACAGACTGCATGGGGTAGTGTGGTCGCCTGATGGCAAGGTTTAAGTCCTTCAGGTTGATACACACACGTATTTCGTTCTTGTCTTTCTTAATCGTGGCAACCATGGTGGAGACCCAATCGGTGGGCTCGCTAACCGCTTCTAGCACCCCCTTTTCGACCATCTTGTTGAGCATCGCCTCGACCCTGTCTTTCATGGCATGAGACACCCTGTGAGGTGCGCGACCACGGGTTGTATATTTGGGTCAATGGAAATATGGTATGTCAGTGGTAACTTCCCCAGGTCATCATCGAACAGGTCCTGGTATTCTGCAACCGGGTTAAACGACAGTTGCACTTTGTGGACCGTGCGGTCGAAGGACACCAGGCCAAGATCCTGGCACGCACGGTTGCCCAACAGGGTTACACAGTCAGAGTTCAAAACATAGAAAACCAGGTTTCTCGTGACCTTTTGCAGCACGCAAGTTAAAGTGGCCCTCCCCGCAGGCCTTAGAATTTCTCCACCATAGGCATGCAGGGTAGCATTGTCAGCAACCAGGGGCTCATTATTCCTTATCTTGTTGAAAAGATTCATGGACAAAACGTTGACCTTCGCACCTGTGTCTAACTTTGCAAGGAAGGTTACATCATTGACAGTCACAGATACGGATGGATCAGTGCGGTGGGCGGGTGTCTGTAGGAGGGTAAACACATGCGAGTCCTCGGGAGGATTAATTGGATCTGCATCATAGGATTCAGCTAAGTTGGGCTGTGAGTCGTAACGGATATCAGATTGTCTCAGCATGTTTAGACTGGGTCTGGAAGTCTGTGCCTGTCTCCCACGGGAACGGAATAAACGACAGGCGGCATAGAAGTGATTTAGCTTTTTACAAAAGTTACAGGCCTTGCCATAGGCGGGGCACGTCGACAGTCTGTGGTGCATGTAGTTACAGTTTGGGCACCTTTTTTGGGGCACTTCACCAGGACCAGGGTTGGCACGCGGCAGAAAAACATTGTTTCCCATCCGAGGCTGTGGGCTCCTAAACCCAGCCAGGTTGACAGATTTATTGCCCGAGTCCCGGTGGTCATCTGGCAATACAACGACCTCAGACAATCTGCAGGCATGCATGGCTTTTTCCAACGTTAGATCCGGATCCCTTAAAAGCTCACATCGCAGCCTCTGGTCACGCATGCCAGTTACTAAAATGTCTCTAGTGAGCTGGTCTGTCATGTCACCAAAATGGCACTACTGGGCGAGATAACGCAAATCAGCAATAAAACATTCAACAGGTTCATCCGGCAACTGTCTCCTTGTAAAGAACCGTGCCCTCTCTAGAATGCGGTTCGAGGGCAGGTCACAAATCTCCCTGAACTTACGTAGCAGGCAAGCGGGGTCGCTGGCAGACTCTGCAGGAGTAATCACCACATTGTTGTCGTCCAGGACCGCTGGAGCGTAGGTGAAAGTTCTGGCTCTCTTCATGGCATCAGGTCCGACAAGGTTGAGTAGGAGGGAGGCTTTAAGGGAGTCAGGATCAGCGCGGTGTGCGACGTTGACAAAGTGGGTGAAATCAAATTCAAACGTGGCCCAGCGCTCAGAGATGTCAGCATCAAAGACAAGCTGCGCGGGCTTTCTGCAAGAGGACGCCATGGCCAGAGAGATTAAGCACAAAAGCACAAATCAAAAAAAAGAAATAAAACCCGATAGACAGGAGACGCAAGTGTCTTCCAGCTTCGACACCATGTAAATAAACACTTTACAAACTCTTAAAGTGTGCAACATCTTTTAATGATAGCACAGGGTATTACATACATCTTCAAGCACTAGCTACATTCTTCTACTGCCGCGCCCAGGAAGGGGAAGGCGTTATGATTGATGTTAACTAGGCGGGGTTAATGGGACTGAGGTAACTATATTATAGGTTTCATATAAACCATCTACAAATACTGTATTAAAATATCAAATTGCAAGTATTTAATAATGACATGCTACTTACTACCAGATGAATTTTCATGGTTGTCTTTATGGTATTTCCAGAAATGAAGGGCTCAACTTCTGCTTTTGTAAACTGATATAATCTGCAAAAAAACGGATGGCTATATTTAGATAACTGCACCTGTACACACTTTTCTGATTATATGAGGGGATATTATTTTCCTATATGTGCACAATGTGAGGAAAATGGTACATAAATTGTTTCTAACGGATAATTTTCTTTGATCATTGCATACTCACATATTGCATGTGAGTGGAGTATCATTAAAGTGACAACTAAATTAACAACATTTTTCACTGCAAACGCCTTATACCCAAGAGTGTCTTAGCAAAAATGTGGGTTTATCTTTTACAAATGATGAATTTAGCGCCATGATGAAAATGTATAATATAGGTTTGTACACAGAATGAAGTTTGAAGTATATCAGCTGGTTAGAACAGTTAGTGAAGAATAGCGACAGTATCCAATCCTAACTTTAAATGTAATTCTGCCCGTACATAAAAGAGGACCAATGAAGCATGGATAGAAAACTGGCTAAGATACAGTAAACAGAATAACAATGAATGATTATTTCTTGGGGCAGAAGGAAATATAGAGTGGAGTTTGTACTAATGTCATTGCTTTTTACTAAACAATGTTATCATGGCGATAGAGAGGATGTTGAATAAGAATTGGAGACGATTAAAAAAACAAAAGAAACTACAACCAAAAGAAAAAAAAAAAAAAAAAATCGGGCAATCATCAAGAGAGCAGGGAAAGGAACTATTTATTTAAGAAAGAACTGCAGATGGTGGTAAATCGAAGGTTGACACAAAATGCTGGATTAACTCAGTGGGTGAGGCAGCATCTATGAAGGAATTGGCGATATTTCGGGTTGAGACCCGTCTTCAGAAAGGAAATAATTGGTTTACACTTGTGTAGAACAGGCATGGGCCCGATGGGCTGACCAGCCTCTCCTCTTCTGAATATCTTGCTATCATTCTGAAAGCAATGCAAAGCCACTTCAATCAAGTCTCCCCTTAACATCTAACTTTCCAGAGAAAACAATTTTAATCTATCCAACCCTGTAGCTCAAACCCTCTAATCCAGGCATCATTCTGGTAAACCTTGTCTGCGCTCTTTCAAAAGCTTCCACATCTTTCCTGTAGAAGAATGACCAGAACTGTATGCAATACTCCAATTAATATTCGAGGCATATTACTAACATTATTCCATCAAGCGAATATGGGTAAAGGGATAAATAGGAGATGCTGAGTAAATCTGCTATATGTTGATTTGGCGACCTGCTCATGCCAATGGTTTCTGACATTGTATTTATTCATTATAGGGCATGGGTGACACTAAAGTGTCGTCTTGTTGGGTTACTGTTCTTCTGCTGATGTTGTTCTCACAATACTGTTAAGTAGGAAATTTCAGCGTTTAGATAAAGGAATTGCAAAATACCTTATTAGTAAATATAGTGTGTAATTTGCTAGATAACCTGCAGCCTGGTTTGGCAATTTGAATGCCTAGGAGCGAAGAAGACTGCGAAGAATGGTGAACACTGCCCAGTCCATCATGGGTACCGACCACCCCATCATCGAAGGGATTTACAGGAGTTGTTGCCTGAAAAGCGCAGCCAGCATCATCAGAGACCCACACCACCCTGGCCACACACTCACTTCACTCCTGCTATCGGGAAGAAGATATACAGTGGCTTGCAAAAGTATTCATACCCCTTGAACTTTTCCACATTTTGTCGCGTTACAACCACAAACGTAAATGTATTTTATTGGGATTTTATGTGATAGGACCAACACAAAGTGGCGCATATTTGTGAAGTGGAAGGAAAATGATACATGGTTTTCAAATTTTATTACAAAGAAAAAACTGAAAAGCGTGGCGTGCAAACGTATTCAGCCCCCTTTACTCTGATACCCATAAATAAAATCCAGTGCAACTAATTGCCTTCAAAATTCACCTAATTAGTAAATAGAGTCCACTTGTGTGTAATCTAATCTCAGTATAAATACAGCTATTGTGTGAAGGCCTCAGAGGTTTGTTAGAGAACACTAGTGAATAAACAACATCATGAAGCCCAAGGAACACACCAGACAGGTCAGGGATAAAGTTGTGGAGACGTTTAAAGCAGGGTTAGGTTATAAGAAAATATCCCAAGCTTTGAACATCTCATGGAGCACTGTTCAATCCATCATCCGAAAATGGAAAGAGTATGGCACAACTGCAAACCTACCAAGACATGGCCGTCCACCTAAACTGACAGGCCGGGCAAGGAGAGCATTGATCTGAGAAGCAGCCAAGAGGCCCATGGTAACTCTGGAGGAGCTGCAGAGATCCACAGCTCAGGTGGGAGAATCTGTCCACAGGACAACTATTAGTCGTGCACTCCACAAATCGGGCTTTTATGGAAGAGTGGCAAGCAGAAAGCCATTGTTGAAACAAAGCCATAAGAAGTCCCGTTTGCAATTTGCCACAAGCCATGTGGGGGACACAGCAAACATGTGGAGTAAGGTGCTCTGGTCTGATGAGACCAAAATTGAAGTTTTTGGCCTAAATGCAAAACGCTATGTGTGGCGGAAAACTAACTCTGCACATCACCCTGAACACACCATCCCCACTGTGAAACGTGCTGGCAGCATCACGCTGTGGGGATGCTTTTCTTCAGCAGGGACAGGGAAGCTGGTCAGAGTTGATGGGAAGATGGATGGAGCCAAATACAGGGCAATCTTGGAAGAAAACCTGTTAGAGTCAGCAAAAGACTTGAGACTGGGGCGGAGGTTCACCTCCCAGCAGGACAATGACCCTAAACAAACAGCCAGAGCTACAGTGGAATGGGGGTTTAGATCAAAGCATATTCATGTGTTAGAATGGCCCAGTTAGTCCAGACCTAAATCCAATTGAGAATCTCTGGCAAGACTTGAAAATTGCTGTTCACAGACGCTCTCCATCCAATCTGATTGAGCTTGAGCTATTTTGCAAAGAAGAATGGGCAAAAATTTCAGTCTCTAGATGTGCAAAGCTGGTAGATACATACCCCAAAAGACTTGCTGCTGTAATTGCAGCGAAAGGTGGTTCGACAAAGTATTGACTCGGGGGCTGAATACTTTTGCATGCCACACTTTTCAGTTTTTTATTTGTAATAAAATTTGGAAACCATGTATCATTTTCCTTCCACTTCACAATTATGCACCACTTTGTGTTGGTCTATCACATAAAATCCCAATAAAATACATTTACGTTTGTGGTTGTAACGTGACAAAATGTGGAAAAGTTCAAGGGGTATGAATACTTTTGCAAGCCACTGTAGGAGCCTGAAAGGCTCTGAAGAAGGGTCTCCACCCAAAACGTCGCTTATTCCTTCGCTCCATAGATGCTGCCTCACCCGCTGAATTTCTCCAGCTTTTTTGTCTAGCCTGAAAACTGTAATGTCCAGGTTCAAGAACAGCTTCATCCCTAGAGCCATCAGGCTATTAAACACTACACATCCAAATAAGCTCGGAACTGCATGGGGGTATTGATTTTGTGTTTTTGTTTAGGTTTTTTAGGTTAGTTTAGTTAAGTTAAGTGATACAGCATGGAAACAGGTACTTTGGCCTACTGAATCTATGCTGACCATCGATCACCTGCCCACATACATATGTGTGTGTGTCAGGCACGTGCCGTGAGTAATTACTCAGGGTAGGCAGTCAGCCGGCTTTTTAAAAAAAATCTTAAAACGCGCATGCGCAGATTGTTCTCTTCGTAAAAAATAAGTAACAATTCAATTTTACCAAGGCTTCTCAATCTCCTTCATTTTCTAATCACTGAATGGGTGGGGGGCGGAGGATGAAGGCAGGTGGAGAGATGGTGGGAAAAACGGGAGCACACCTGGACGTTAAATCAGTTGTCATCTTATTGAATGACAATACTAATTCAAGGGTCCATTTGGAGGGAGAGTTCCTTTCACAGCGTGTGGAGAGTCTGTGCCAGGGGTTAATGATGCGGGGAGGGCAGGAGTGTTGAAAAGGAGGGGGGTCAGAGATCATATCAGTAACTCACTCACCGCTGCCGCAGCGCTCCGGACACGGACAGCAGAACTGGCCGTCACTTACGAGGATTGAAGCAGCTCGGGTGTGTGCAGCCAGCGGGACCCAACAACAGAACCAGCTGCCACTTCAGCGCCTTCTGCCGGCCCGCTCACCTCTGGCAGTGCTCTCCGTCTGAACATCTCTCACCTGCCGCTCGCCGGCTTCGCTCATGTCAACCGCATCCCGCAAATCCTTAAATTCCCACAGCTGAGTAACCTCAACTGGTCCCGTGAGCGCGCTGTTGGAATTTAAAGATTTGCAGGATGCCGGCCGGCGAGCGGCAGGTGAGAGATGTTCAGACGGAGAGCACAGCCAGAGGTGACGGGGTCTAGCAGACGGGGCTGAAGTGGCTGAAGTGGCAGGGTCCCGGTGGCCGCTCAAAGTCAGTCAACCGAGCTGCTTCCTTCCTCGGAAGTGGCAGCCAGTTGTGCTGTCCGTGCCCGGAGCGCTGCGGCAGCCGCCCAAGCTAATTCACTCCCCGGCCACAATAAAACCATATAGCAATTACAGCACGGAAACAGGCCATCTCGGCCCTTTTACTCCGTGCCGAACACTTTCTCTCACCTAGTCCCATCTACCTGCATTCAGACCGGAGTGTGGCAAGTGGGTTACTGATCCCGAACCTCTCCTTCACAACGCCAGACTCCCCAAACACTGTGAACGGAGCTCTCCCCCCCACCCCGGGAAATAAAGTATTTATAAAAATTAAGCACCAAGAAATGCACTTACCACATTATTGGTAGATTAAGTCCATTGTTCACTCTTTGTTTCCTGAGATACTATTAAAATAATGGCAATCCATATTCAAAAATCCCGCCAAGAAACTCGCGCTGGGCATGCGCAGTATACTGCTGCGCCTGCGCAGTACTGCAAAGGCAGAATTTCTGCTGCCTTCAGCTCCCCTTGAAACTGACGGCTCAGGCAGCGCTGACGGCACGTGGGTTGCACAGAGCTTCCCGTGTTACAAGCGCTGCGGATGAAAGGCACGGAGAATTATGCCTACCTAAGAGATCCATCTCTAAGATAGGCATAATTCTCCCATGTCTTTATTATTTATATTTAATAATTGCCATTTCATAATTTTAGTCAGGGTAGGCAGTGCCTACCTTGCCTACCCTGACGGCACGTGCCTGGTGTGTGTGGATCAAGCCCGTAAAAATGTCCAGAGCAAAGTGATCCCAGCATGGTTTGATCTGGTTTAGTTTTCTTTTTTTGTTAGTTAAGTTTAGTTTATTTCTCTTTTTTAGTTTAGTTTATTTCTTTTTTCTTTTTTTTTAAGTTATGTTTGGGTTTTTTTAGTTTAGTGATACAGCATGGAAACAGGTCCTTCAACATACCGAGTCTACACCGGCTATCGATCACCCGCCCACACTTGCTCCATGTCACCCCCCCTTTCCACTCCCTACTAACTAGAAGCAATTTACAGAGGCCAATGAACCTGCAAACGTGCACATCATTGAGATGCGGGAGGAAACCCACGCAGTCACAGGGAGAATGTACAAACTCTGCACAGCTAGCACCCAGAGGTCAGGATTGGCCCCGGGTCTCTGCAACTGTACCAGCTTGAACAAAAACTGGCAAGCCAAAATTAACGTTGAAAGTCAAACTGACTACATAGACTTGAAGTATGAAATTAAAACTTGAAATACTCTAAATATCCAGCATCTGTGGAAGGAGAAACAGAATTGACCAGTGAATGGCTTTGATGAACGATCTTAAACAGCAAACTTTAATTTCATTTCTTTTCCCACAGATGTTGCCTGACCTGTCAAGTACTAGCAGCTTTTCTATTCCAGAGCAGTGTCAGGCAGTTGCTGCTAGTTGCATAAAATGTTGAAATTACACCGCAACATGCAAAGTGAAAACAAATCCTTTTAAAGAAGGGCCGTGTTGGATCCCAGCAGCTATCAGTTAAGGAGTCCATGAAATATGCAGTGACTGTAAGTAACTTGAAAATCACCACAGACACAATACTAGGCTCATTGGCAAGGTATCGAAATTGCCTACCGATGTGAATATTATTCAATCAGGTTTGCCCATGTTTATCCCCGATGATGAACCAAGTAGTTTGTAAATGAGAAAATCATGAATCGAGTTATGCATTCATTGCCAATTGTAACATATGCAAATATATTTTCAATTTGAGAACACCAAAAATTTGTGTAACTTGTACCATTTGAATACTGGTATACAAAAATTTGTTCTGCAAGGATTTCCTCTCAAACACATGCAAACAAATATATTGACAGAAAATTGAATGAAAATGTTATAGTGAACTGGTTGTCTGATAAACATTGACGATGAACGGAAATTGTAGCCCATAAAATGCATGCGCATAATGTAGTAACATTACTATGGTCAGATTCCAAAGCAACTGGTATGTTTCATTGCTAAATTGAGGTTGGAATTATATAGATCCTTGGCATTAAATGGCAATAAGTTACTTATCATGGTGTACAATTTGGACTAGAAGTTGACAAGACTGAGATCCAGAGAAGAAGTGAAGAGTTCGTTGGATTGCAAATTTGAAAAATCTAAATATTCGCAGATAACATTCATATAAATGCAGAAGCCCAAGTGTAACGAATCAGCAAGCAATTTGTAATTAACTTAAGAAACTATCCCTTTTCCACTAACAATAAATTATGCATATTCTTGTGACACAATCATTCCATCCTGTGGTATTTTGAGATTACATTGTTCTTTTCCTTGGTAAGTGATATCGAGTAACTCGAAATAAAGATCAGTATGTCCCACAGTAAACCAAAGGGGAATACATTAGTATTAGCTCAATTACCATAAGTTTAATACTAATCTTTAAGCTGCTTCAAGTGTTAACCATTGCCATGAGAATTTGGTCTTATCCAAACTGTGACATTCTTTTAAAAAAAAGTGACGTGCATTTTTTTAAATTAGATCTCTTTTTATGGGTTCATTTTTAAAAACTTCAATGCAACAGGATCGTAAAAATATAACAAGCATTGTTTGGAATGTTAAAGCTGTTCATACAATTGATTTTGCAATAATTGTTTTAAGCTACTGAAAGTAAACCTTTATTTCTGCAAAACACAGTGCTGGAGGAACTCAGCAAGTCAGGCAGCATCGGGAGGGACAATGAAGGAAGGAACAGCAGGTGCCGGTTTACTCTGGAGAATTCCAGCATCCAGTGTCTATCTGGTGGGAATGGACAGGCGATGTTTCAACTCTTCTTCAGAATTATTGTATGAGGGTGAAAGCAGGAAAAGTATGAGGGTGAAAGCAGGAAAAGAGGCGGGGGCAGGACAAAGCATGGCAAGTGACAGTGGATATAGGAGTTTGATTGGCAGGTAGGTGTGCAAAGGCTAGAGTTGTAAAGGAGACGAAGGTGTGTCAGATAAGGCGAGAAATGCAAAGCCAGAGGAATGGATATGGGTAGAAGGGGATGCTGGGATGGGGGGGGGGGGGGGGTGAAGATAGGATATTGTGGAAAATTGATGCGCATAGGGGTGGGGGGGGGGGTGGACAGGAAAGAGAAATTTACTTAAATTGGGTGTACTTAAAATTAGGGAATTCAATGTTCATACCATTGGTCTGTAAGCTACCCAAGAAGAATACAAGATGCTACTCCTCCAATTTGGGTGTGGCTTCACTCTGGCAATTGACGAAGCCCAGGACAGGAAGATCAGTATGGGAATGGGAAGGGAATTTAAAATGGTTCGCAACTGGGAGATCTACAGTAATAGCCCTTGGTGGACAGAGCGCAAGTGTTCAGCAAAATTGTTGCCTAGCCTCAGCTTGGTCTTGCCAATGTCAAGGAGACCACATTGGAAGCACTGAATATAGTTAGAAGAGGTAAACTGTTACCTGTTTGCTCTTTTAGGAGACTGTTCATTGCTGCCTCGCTTGTCCTCTGGTTCAGGGATAATCTCATAATCTTGGTCAATCGATTCTGTGTGAGAATGGCAAATGCGTTCACATGCACATTGATATATTCAAACTTTATGTATTGCTGTTCCAAGACCTTCTCTTCTGAAGGCTAGAAAGACTCAGGCAATGCTATATTGCAACCAGTATTTAATTGTAGTATGTCAATAATTAAAAACTAAGTGGCAGTGTGGGCTATAAAGAGAAGGACTTCATGGGGATATGGAAAGACTAGGTTAATGGGACAGGACCAGTCAAATGGAATATAACATGAGAACATGAGGGGTTGTTCCCTACTAAAATATGAGGGAAAATAAAAAAGGAGTAATTTTTAAATTATGACAGCTTGAAAAGCATTAATGTTCGGGGAGATCTGATGTTGCGTAGACAAATAATTGAAGGTTAAGATCCATCACAGTTATCAATTTGGTAGGCAACCATATCTTGGGCTGTATAGCAAGAGGATTTGAGTACAAGAGTAGAAATATCTTGATACAATTATAATGGGCCCATGTAAGATTGTACCTGGAATACTATGTGGTCTCCAAACAACAGCAGGGTAAACCTAGGGTAAAGGGTGTACAATGAAGGATAACCAGATTGATTTGTGGATTTTGCTGGAGTTTACGTAGACTGGGAATATGCTCACTTGAGTTTAGAAGAAAGGATATGTTACTGAAATACGTAAAATTATGATCGGGAGTCGAGGTGAGATGCAGGAATGATATTATACTCATCTTGAACCAGGCATGGTTCAAGATGAGTATAGCCAGATGAGTATAGCCAGCGGGCTGGCTAATGAAGCTGATGGGAGGAATGAGCACACATTCTCGCTGTCCGAGCGCGATGTGAGGAGGGCTCTGACACGGGTGAACACGAGGAAAGCTGCAGGCCCCGATGGCATCTCGGGGGCGAGTACTTAAGTCCTGTGCTACGCAGCTAGCTCCGGTGCTCACTACAATATTCAACCTCTCCCTGGACAAGTCCGTAGTCCCTGCCTGCTTTAAAAAATCCACCATTGTACCTGTCCAAAGAATGCCTCCCCAGCCTGTCTGAATGACTACCGTCCAGTGGCCCTCACCTCGGTCATCATGAAATGCTTTGAGAGGCTGGTGAAGAAACACATCTGCGCCTTCCTCCCTCGCAACATGGACCCGTTACAATTCGCATACCGTCCGAACAGATCCACGGACAATGCGGTCTCCCAGGTTTTGCACACCGCTCTCTCCCACCTTGACAGCCAGAAGGGGGGCCACGTGAGGATGCTGTTCATAGACTACAGTTCAGCCTTCAACACGATAGTCCCCACCAGACTGGCCGAGAAGCTACTGGAATTAGGGCTCAACACCCCGTGTGCCTGGGCCCTGGACTTTCTCACCGCCAGGCCCCAGGTAGTCAATATGGGAGGGAATATATCGAAGTCCCTCACCCTGAGCACAGGATCCCCCAGGGTTGCGTCCTCAGCCCCCTATTGTACTCCCTGTACACTCATGACTGTGTGGCTAGGTTCAGCTCCAACTTGATAATCAAGTTTGCTGATGACACTGTGGTGGTGGGCCTGATCTCAGACAATGATGAGAAGGCCTACCGGGAGGAGGTGGCTGATCTGGCACTCTGGTGTCAGGACAACAGCCTCCTCTTGAACATCAAAAAAACTAAGGAGCTGATCGTGGACTTTAGGAGGGCACATCATCCGAGGACGTACACACCATTGAGGATAAATGGGGATACTGTGGATAGGGTGAGCTGTTTTAAATACATGGGAGTCCACATCTCTGAGGCTATGCAGAGATGCCAACCCTAAATTTAGTTCACAGTAACATTTAACCCATTTGTCCGTAACAAATGGGGTTAAATGCATTTCTCTCCGTAACATACTCACCTGGGGTTGTTGCCGGCGGCTATGCGCCTGCGCACTGGTGCAGATCAGCGGGCTGCCGGCGGGCGGGTGCGGCACATGCGCACTTGGCAAGGTTGCCGGCGGGTCTGCGCCTGCGCACTGGGGGGGGGGGGGGGGGGGAGGCCCGGTGATGGGGCTGCCGCGAGCGGCCGGCTGGCGGCAAGAAAGTGCCGCTGATCGCGCGGGCCGGCGCCGCCCGGGCTCTGGGCCGGGCGTGGCGTGGCTCGAAATGGCGCCAGGCCCGGCAACACTCCCCACTGCGCACGCGCGGCCACTGGGGCCCGGCAACCCTCCCCCACTGCGCACGCGCGGCCACTGGGGCCCGGCAACCCTCCCCCACTGCGCACGCGCGGACACTAGGGCCCGGCAAAGTGCCGCTGATCGCGCGGGCCGGCAAACCGGGGACACATGGCGCCGGCGTTCACCACGGGAGGAACACCGGCGCGGCGGTGTTCCGTAACAGCATGTTTGGCTGCCGGAACACCGTAAAAAGTTTATTTTCGCCGGGATAAAATACGGCGAATCCGGGACACTTGGCATCTCTGGGATATGACATGGACATGGCACGTTGCAGCACTTGTGAGTAAGGCAAGGCAGCGCCTTTACCACCTCAGGCAATTGAGGAAATTCAGAGTGTCTCCGAGGATCCTCCAGTGCTTCTACTCAGCGGCTGTGGAAATCATCTTGTCTGGAAATATTACAATTTGGTTTGGGAATTGCTCTGCCCAGGACAGGAAGGCTCTGCAGAGAGTAGTGCGTTTGGCCGAATGCACTATGGGAACTTCTCTCGCCCCTCTGCAGGAACTATACATCAGGAGATGCAACTCCAGAGCCAACAAGATCATGGGAGACCCCTTCCACCCCTGCAAAGGGACTGTTCCAGCTGCTACGGTCAGGCAAACCACATAGTATTCTCATTGCCATGCTGTGAGAACGGAGAGGATGAGAAGGAGTTTCTTCCCAGAGGCCATTCGGACTGTAAACTCCTATCTCACCAGGGACTAACTCTACTAACTTACTGTACCACAATACCACCCAAAATACCTAATATGAAAAAGAACATGTGATTCTGTTTGTAGTTTGTTGGTTGTTTGTTTGTTTGTTTTTTGCACAAAGTCCGCAGGCACGGCCACTTTTCATTTCACTGCACATCCCGTACGTGTATGTGACGAATAAACTTGACGACTTGACTTGCATCACAGTTTTTAAACAAGGGTCGGCAATTCTGGACAAGTGTGTGAAAATACTTCCTCACCCACAGAGTAGTGAATCTTTAAAATTCTCTGTCAAAAAGGGTTGTTGATTATATTTAAAACTGACTAGTACGTGTTCAGTTGGGCCATGGTAACAGGCCACGAAGAGATTAAATTGTTTCCTACTGTACGTTTTCATTCTTTATCTGGAATCTCTACACCATATTGCTAACTTTCTTGAACATCTGGAGCGTGAAGATAAGATATAGTCCAGGAGGCACTTTGCCATTTGCTGCTCCTTCCCCACTTTTAAAGGCTGGCTGGTTGGTAAAATAAAACAATCTTATTCAAATTCATGTAATGTAATTTGCTGTAGTAGATCTAGGGGAAATCACCACAAGATGCTTCAAAAATTGAAAAAAAAAAGCCTACCATTGCTGAATGCTTAGCAAAATACTTTGTTTAAGAACCTACATACACAGTGTTAAGGAATAACATGACTAATTTTATGTAACGTACCATCTGGCAACACCACCAGGAGTGGAATAACATGGCGGAGGAACAAGTCTTAACATTGAGCACACAGGATGTACAGTGCGCTCTGCGAAGGGTCAATCCACGCAAGGCTGCAGGCCCGGACGGAGTCCAAGGAAGGGTACTTAAGGACTGTGCTGTACAGCTGGCTGAAGTATTCACCAGGATCTTTAACCTGTCTCTATCTCTGGCAACAGTCCCCAAGTGCCTGAAGTCAGCTACCATAGTGCCAGTGCCGAAAAAGACAAAAATCACCAACCTTAACGGCCACCGTCTGGTTGCCTTAACACCAATAATCATGAAGTGCTTTGAAAGGCTGGTCCTCTCACACTTCAAATCCGTGTGAGAGGACCTCACATCAATTTGCATACAGGGCAAATAGATCCACAGTGGATGCCATCACTCTGGCTCTTCACACTGTCCTGACTCACCTGGAAAGACAGGGCACCTACGCGAGGATGCTTTGCATAGAGTACAGCTCTGCCTTCAACACGGTCATCCCCACCAAGCTCACCACCAAACTCCACCAGCTAGGCCTCAGCTCACTGATATGCGACTGGATCCTGAATTTCCTGACGGAGCGACCGCAGGCAGTGAGACTGGGCCCGCACCTGTCCTCCACTATCACCCTGAGCACCGGCACACCACAGGGCTGTGTACTGAGCCCCATGCTCTACTCCCTCTTCACCCACGACTGTGTTCCTGCATTCGACACCAACACCATTGTCAAGTTTGCAGAGGACACAACGGTGATCGGGCTGATCACCAACGGTGATGAAACAAACTATAGAGCGGAGGTGCAGAACCTGGCGGACTGGTGCTCAGATAACAACCTGTCCCTAAACACCTCTAAGACCAAGGAGCTGATTATCAACTTCAGAAGGACACATAATGGGGAATACGCTCCAATCTTTTTCAACAGGGACAGTGTGGAGAGATTGTCCAGCTTTAGGTTTCTGGGCACACACATTTCAGAGGACCTCACATGGTCCACCAACACCGCTGCGCTGGTCAAGAAGGCACAGCAGCTGTACCCCAACAGCTGCTGACAACCTTCTACCACTGCACCACAGAGAGCATACTAACGTATGGCATCTCTGTGTAGTATCTCAGCTGCACGGAGGCGGAGAGGAGAGCTCTTAAGCGGGTCGTCCACAGAGCGCAGAATATAATTGAGACACAGCTACCAGCCTTGGAGGGCATCTACTACACACGGTGCCTGAGGAAGGCCATCAACATTCACAAAGACTCCTCACACCCTTGCAATAGTCTGTTCGAACTTCTACCATCCGGCAGACGTTACAAGGCCTTCTACGCCCGCACCGCCAGACTTAGGAACAGCTTCATCCCCAGAACTATAGCTGCTCTGAACAGGCCCTGCTGAGTATCCCCCCTCCCCCCCATGAACTGTCTCCCTCGGATGGTCACGTCGCACATCAACCCAGCACAGACCTATTTGCACTGGATACTGTTTTAACTGTTTTTTTTTTAAATCTTGTTTCTCTGGGTGTCTGAATTTTTAGCTAATTAAGTTATTACATTGGATGGAAGCTGCATACCAAATCTCGTTGTACCTCTGTGCAATGCCAATAAAATAAATAATTATTATTATTAATACTTTGCAAAGTATTCAGATGGTACGTTACACAAAATTACTCATGTTGTTCCTAAGCACTGCGTATGTAGGTTCTTAGACATAATATCTCACAGACTTTGTATCTGCAGCCTTAAACCAAGCAGCAACCAACAACAATAGTGAAGAAGAAATCAAAAGGCAATAAAAGAAACTAATTAATATAAGAATTAAAATACGTACCAGAAGTGTCTGAATAGCTGCTGGATTTCTTTGATCTGAGCTATTAAAAGAGGAATTATGAGAAAACTTGTTCACAGCCATTATCAAGTAGGAAAAACATGGTTTGTAGTTAATCAAAAACTGAGTAGAATCAGAAACACAAGAATCACAAGTCAAATAAATTCCTGGTGAATTACACTATTCGGAATGATTATGCTTAAATTTATACTAAAACAGTTCTAGGAATAAATATAAATTTGTACTTGCAAAGGCCACATATTTTTTGAAAATAATTTTCACTTGCAAGAGTGAATTTTTGAAGGCAGAAGTATGAGATTATCCCGGGGCACAGCCAAAATTTAGTTTTGATTTGTTTTGTTTCTGGTCTTAGAAGATTCCCTTATAGCTTTGTAGCTATAAATGGATTATTGTTGAGAGGAATAGAATGGGATCTCCTCATGCATTTAAATTAAAATATACATACGTTGCATCAAGGGCATTTATGGGGTTAGCAGGGAGAGATAGATCAACCATGATTGAATGGCGGAGTAGACTTCTTGGTCCGAATGGCCTAATTCTACTCCTATTTCTTATGACTTTATGGGACTGATCAAGAGCAATGATTTCTGTGCAACCTTGACCACAAATCAATTACAGAAACAAATAGTCAAGGAAACATAATTTGTGCAAGTGTATGCAGGCAGGGGGTGGGGAGTGGAGGTGTTTGTTGGACAGAAACAACATAGCCCATAAATAAAATGTTCAGGTCCTTATATAGATATTTCAGTATATTTTCTGATAAGATAATATTTCTAACACTGCTACAGTATTTATTCTGCTGTTCTTCACTTTCAAACCCAAATTTTCCTTCATACATCTCGCCTTTTTCAAGGCAGCATGGTTTATTTCCTTGACTTAGCATGAATGAGCACCAGAGGGGTTCATAGCATTTTCTAAGTGAACCATTAAAGTGAATCAATGGAAACTGGGGCTATAGCAGGTTTAGTTGAAGTCACAGGCAAGCTTCTGTACATAAAGTATTCAGGGGCTGTTCAAAATAATACTGCAGTCACTTAGAAACATAGAAAAATAGGTGTAGGAGTAGGCCATTCAGCCCCTCGAGCCAGCAGCACCATTCAATATGATCATTGCTGATCATCTAAAATCAGTACCCCATTCTTGCTTTTTCCCATATCCCTGGATTCCTTTAGCCCCAAGAGCTAAATCTCTCCTGAAAACATCCAGTGAATTGGCCTCCACTGCCTTCTGTGGCAGAGAATTCCACAGATTCACACCTGATCCATTTTATTAATACATAGGTTTATGTATATGTTTATCTTGTTGAATTCAGCAAAATATTTATTTGCACCCAAGAATGGTTGAGATTCCACTGTGCATAAAACCCAACAAGTGTTACAGTACTGAAGCAGAGTTCTCCTGATTGTCATTACGCACTTTAACATACCTCAACTGCATCTAGTTCTTCATAAGTGGAGTCAATGTCACATGCTTCTTCAATCTCAGGATGTGATACAGTGTCCATTATCAACTAAAAAATGATTTTAAAATAATGAAGTTTAGATAATTAATATTAATAATATTAAAATAATGCTATATTACTAATAAAGTAATCCATTTTGATCATCACTCTTTCCTAAAAGAAGGACATGCAAAATTGACAATGGTGGTCTCGTAACTATAAGTAGTTTGTGATTTGTTGCAAAAAGCTATTGCAACCAGTAGGGACTAAATGTCACACTGCTCAATTCAATTTAACTTTAATGTCATTGCACAGATACAAGTATGGGTACAACGAAATGCAGTTTAGCGTCAGTTCGTAGTAATAGCAATATATAAATAGATACAGAATGCAGACAATGTGGACGGAGAGACTGGAGAAATCTATCGGCGGGACTGCGAGTTCAGCAGTGTGATGGTGTTGTTATAGAAGCTGTTCCTGTACACATTGCTATGTACAAGACTACCGCTGAAGCTATAGTTAACAGTGCGGATTTTTCTGTGCGTGCCAATTGTAATCAATCATATTTCATCAACATTCACAAACATCTTTCAACGCTCTTGACAATTTAAAAATTCATATTTTAAATGGGAAAAAAAGACAATCATAGTTTATATAGAAACTTGAAGTAAACCACAAACAAGTATTGGAAAAAAAAATCTCCTTGACTTTCTTCCTCACAGTACTGCAATCCCTATTGAATGTATTGGTTATGGATCCAAAAGCAAAATTCTCCGTGCAAATGTTGGGAATCCACACAGGGTGGAGCTCTGCCACTGGTCTCCATTGGATGGAAAACCAACAGGAAACTGAAGGAACATATAATGAAAAACAAAAACATTGGAAATACTCAGCTGGTCAATCAGCAACTGCGGGGAGAGCAAGGTTGACGTTTTCATACCAATAGCTTTACATCTTGATGTTGCCTGACCTGCTGTGAATTTCCATCACTCTCTGTTTTCATGACCTTTCTGCTTGACTGGGACAAGTTAATCATGGAACCAGTCAGAAGCTACACAATAAAGGGCATGGGCAGATAAAACAAAAGTGAAGGTCTGAAGGAGCCAGTGAAGTCTTTAGCCTTTCACTGACTCACCTCTTACTTTTCCTGCCACAGGAAGAAAAATCTGCAACTTTGAAACCTGTTTAATTTCCAATTTTTCCAAATTTTGCCAAAAGGTCATTGATCTGAAATGTTAACTTTATTCTTATTTCCACAGATGTTGCCTGAGCAGCTAGGTATCTCCAGCATTTTCTCCTCAAATACCAGATTTCCTGTATCTGCTGCAGTACATTTTGCTTTTAAGGGAATGTACTATTGTGGAAATGTAGTACAACTATTTTACTTCGGAGTCACGTGAGTGACTACGTGAAGAAGCCCCGCCTGGCGCTGGAACGGCATTACGTCGACGCTGATGGCAGAAGGAAGAGCTGCAGAGGCTAGCTCGTCGACAGCGGTAGGTACGGAACCGGCAGGTAAGTGCAGTTGAAAAACTTTTAGGGTCTGGAAAACTCCGTGCCTGGTGTATTGAACCAGGATTTGAAATGAATTTAAAAACAAAAATAAAATAAAAGAGTAAAATAGAACAAAAATACTCTGTATAATACAACGGAGTTTTAAATAAAGAACGTCCCGGGGGAATACCCAGCGATCGGGACGGGAGATTAATTACGGAGCGGTTCCGATACTGGTGACAGTTAAAAATACGTTAGGGAGTTTAAAGATGCTCCACAAACTTTTGGCGGGGGGGGGGGGGAAATTTAAATAAGTCAGAAAGGCCATAATTTAAAAAGTTAATAAAGGGCCTTCAGACGGAAAATAATGGAAATATTCCCTAACCTACCCTAAGGGGTTTCACATATAAAAAGGAAAAAATAATGATGAAATATGGTGGAATATCTACCTCAGATATTTTCTGAAGGTAGGACTCCCTTGAGGGGAAAAAACTCAGGAGAAACAAGGGCAGTGAAAAAATAAAATGGAAAAATGACCCTAAAAATGCACTGATAGTGTGGCTGGTCATGAAGTACCCACCACAGCACCAAAATATATATATATATATATATATATACACATATTAACACACACAGGTGTATGCACAACACCTGAAAAAAGAGTGAGGCCATGGAAAATTACCATGGAAACCAACAATTAGTTGGTCTCTCACTAAAAAGCTGTTATGGTTAAAACAGCAGAACTAATGATGAGTGAGGCCATGAAAATAAAACATGGAAACTAAAAAACTCACCAAAGCTGTAATGATTGAAACAGCAGAATATGATAAAACTTTTATGTTTTATAAAGATATCAACGGTGAATCCGTTTCTGATATCCATGTCTCAAATTATATGAGATATAAAGAATACAATTTCAAAGTATTTTTGGTCAAACTGGTGCATGGCATTACTATTCAAAAAGAAAAACAAAATTAAAAAAAAAAAACGTTGTGCAAATAACTAATACTTTTAAAATAAAATAAAATAATGCCATCAGTTTGTGGAGCTCAATGGGAAGAAATATATATAATTTACCAAATCTGCACTCTAGATTCGCAGATCAATACAAATCAGGTTATGTTAAACTCCTGATTATTATGGAATAAACCTGCCTTATGATAAATCAAAGATATTGATTACAAAAAAAGAACAGACTACTGATCTTTAAAACTTTGGGGGAAAAACTATGATCCAATGAAAGATTTGATAATGGATCAAAACAAAGGCAGAAGTGGTATAATCCAACATAGCCTTAATCCAAACCCATATAATTGGGAAAAGAAGGCTGAAGTACGTTGAAGAGTTGCAAACATCTTGTTACAAATAAGTTCATGAAATCTCCAATTGTGGGGGGATTACAGGTGTATTATGATCATTAATTTAATATAACTAAGGAAGGATTGGTTCACCTGTATAAGAAAACCTTAAAAATTGATTTTAGGTTTGCACTCAAAAGTAACTCCAATAAAGAAGGGGTACGTACATATATATTATAAAATTACCTCAGTGTAAAGATTTGATGGTATAAACCATACAAAACATCATTTTATATACACTTTCACAGTGTAAGAACATTTATTAAAATGGAAACATCTAGAACATGGAAATACAATTGCTATTAACAAATTGTTAATCAATATTATAGGTGCTTTTAATTAATTAAAATGGGTCAAGCTGTGCAAGTTAAAACATTGTCCAAAGGATTAAACCAGTTCAAGGCTGTTAAACAGAATACTGGAGGAACAATTATGCTGATAAAAGATCAGCACTTGCACTAATGAGGTCATGGTCATGGGTTATCCTGATTACATTTAAATTGGAAGGTTATAAGAGTCAGCTGCAAATTAGTGCTGCAATTACAAACCTGGTGGTAGGCAAGGACCTGACCCATTACATAAAGCGTATGCTTAGGCATTAATAAAATATTCATAAATTACTATTCTGAATTTAGAAGTAATTCAGCACCATAAGAGGGGAAAATTGTTTTCCATGATACAAATATGTCTCATTGTTGTTGACATACTTTGTCCCTCCATTAGGTTAGGTAAAGAATAAATAAAGTTCCAAAAGAAGGAATACAGAAGCTTATAAGAATATGTATGCCTTTGTGAGAGGCTTATGCAAATATCAAATGATACGTTATCATTATTAAAGTAATGTAAAAAAGGTTCACAAGCTGCTTCAACTATAAGCTTAACAGCTGTTGCAAACTGAAGCAAGTGTTACAGATGATGTACAGCTTCTGTGAATGTTTGGGTAAAGATAAGAATATTATCTATTCTTATAAAAATAATTGATACGTCTCTTGTTGGGACTGTGGACAATAATACCAGGTGAGCATAAATGGATTGTCCTAAGAAATTTTCCAAACATTTGTATTAATTATTGAAGTATAAGGAGTTATGGATTAAATATCGATTGTTTTAAAATTATGGAAGTGTCCATGTCGTATCAAGGTGAACAATATCACGGCTGTGGCATATGTTAAAACACACAAGATAAGTCAAATAACAATCATGGGATTATCTGAGTAAACAGATGTGGCATATTCTAAAAATTTAGTCCAGCTGTTTATCTCTAAGGAAGAGACAATGGTATCGGAGACAACAAATTTGGGAGGAAAAACACATTGTCATTAATATAGATTACTTACGATTAATCTGGTTGCATACAGATTAAATCACCGATCTTTCAAATGTTTCTTGTGGGTAAACCAAGAACAGGAAAGGTGGATGCTTTTCTCTCAATTACATGAGGAAAAGATGTTCTTTTGTGTTCCTCATTTTGTTTGATAGGGCAGTGTCTGATGAAAATGTAGCAGGACACTGCCAGAGGCATTTTGGTGGCCCAATACGGATCCTTCGTGGTTTCATAAATATTGAGTGATGTTGAACCACTTGTGATGATTCATAGTTGCAGTAATTTATTGAAGTCTGAGGAAGGGTCTCGACCCGAGGCGTTGCCTATCTCCTTTCGCTCTTTGGATGCTGCTGCACCCGCTGGTTCTCCAGTTTTGTTTAACCCTGCAGTAATTTATTGTTGTACAAAGGCATCCATGACATGAAAATATGAATTTTGGACTGTCTGCAGGTTGACCAGACCATTACAACAGCTGATGGTCAAAGAAGTCTATGAATTGTTTAACTAATATAACAACATAACAATAAAATAATTATGTATAAAAGAAGTGTTATACCTGCAATTTGCAGAAATAAGTTTAAAAAAACAATATTTTGTTATAAGAAATTGGAAGTCTGTGTATACAGTAAAGTTATTTTATCATATTAGATATATGTGAGTTCCTTGTGGATTGCATTTTTCTGAGCATCTAATTGATAGAGCCAATAATAGGGCTCAGAATGTTACCGTCCTATTAACGGACAATATACTAACCAAGAAGTTATCAGTGCATTCATAATATCCCGATATGGAAAGGGATATATATGTGGATATTAATATAAATATATATATGTTGTGTGTGTGTGTGTGTGTGTGTGGGTGTGTGTGTGTGTGTGTGTGTTGTGTGTGTGTGTGTTGTGTATATATATATAATCTGTCCAAAATTGTAATATATAAGTCGGCAGATAAAAAATCCTGAATTGCCTTACGCAATGGACTCTAACTCTATCAATGATTCAAAAAAGTTAACATTGAAAATAATAATGCTGATGACTTTAGTATCAATATAAGATGCAAACATTGCAAATGTTACGTTATAATTGCATGTGATACAGATTCATTATCATATATGTTTATGAAATTTTTAAACCAAACAAAGCACACCAAGAGGACTGAAACCAAGGTAAACCTATAAGCATATCCTGTCGGCCTTAAGTTGTGTGTGTGTGTGTGTGTGTGTGAACATTGATGAAATATGGTGAAGTAGGTAAGAGAGTCTCTGTGGTAATGAGACAGCACTACTTATTACACACAAAAAACAATAAGGTTCAGTAAAAACTGATGGGTTTCTAGAGGAATGTATTCTAGATGGTTAGAAATTGGGATACACTCAGTGGAACTAACACTGAAAGGTGGAAAATCACTCAGTTAATGAGGTAGATACATTCACAGGAATGGCACGGGAATGATCCGCTCGAGCAAAGATGCAAGGCCCGCAGGAGGGTGTAAATTAATGTTAAAGTAAAAAGGAACCAGTTCATGGTGCAGGTTTGGACACGGAGTGTGGGTTCTCTATAATTGTTGCTTTGTCATACCATCAAAATATATATATATCAATGATATTTTGTGGATAAACTTGCCTTCAATGGAAAGGGCATTACTTTTATTTCTTTATAATGTGAAATAATTTATCACATAACTTGAGGCAATGTTTTGGGGAAAAATGTGTTATTCGCTCGTCACTGTGTGAATGAGCCGACTGTCGTATGGAATAAATTCTACGACATGAAAAACACAGAAAGCTTCAAAATCTTCACGTAGTCACTCACGTGACTCGAAGTAAAAATAGTAAGATTAAACGAGAACTTACCAGTTTGAAGTTTGATCTTTATTTTATGAGGAGTAACGATGAGGGATTACGTGCCCTCCACTCCCCACCCTCATAAAATAAATGATCATCTGGTAGTTCTAAATCTATGAGAAGCCTTACTATCTTACTCCGGCTATTATGTTCTGTGTTTTTCATGCCGCTGCTTTGAAGTATGCCGTTCCAGCACCAGGCGGGGCTTCTTCACGTAATCCCTCATCGTTACTCCTCATAAAATAAAGATCAAACTTCAAACTGGTAAGTTCTCGTTTAATCTTACTATTAACAATCAGATTCCAGAACTTCCACTAATCCAAGGGAATTTTGTCCCTTTAATTAGTTATTTTAGCAAACCAGATTAGACAGATAAAATAAAATGATAACCATACTCATATAATTATTTTTATTTGCCCCTTTTTGTGAATGATCCAATTAAACCTTTTCTTGCATCTTGCATTTATGAAAGCTTTCTCTTCCATGGCCAGAATCTTTGCAATATTGAACGTTATCTGTTCCAAGCCTCATTATTGCTATCCTTCAATCTCATTGACAAATTGTCTTCTGATCATCGACCAAGCCATCACCAATGTAACAATCACTTGGTCTCAGATCCTTGTGCACTTTCCCAGTGTTCAAAGCACCCATCCAGTTTGCCTGGGCACCACTTATGCAGCATATGTTGTAAGTACTTTGGTGTGATATGGGATAGGGATGCCTTCTGCAGAAAGGTATGAAGTTCGTGGTACAAAATAAAAAAAATAAGTTGGTAGAGAGGTAGGTTTGAGGGCATCTGGGACAAGGAAAATGATTGAAGTCATTTATTGGTAACATGAGGTATGTGGGAGTCCAACAGAGACAAACAAGAAGAGTTGAAATTATTATAGGCGATAGACAAATAGGAAAACAATTAGAGAAACTATGTTTACTCACTAAAATATTAGGCTTAGCCACAAAGCTCTGCGGAAATGGCCAGCAGTGTCTCAGTTCCCGCTTATATATCATCTTCTGTGAGGTTATAAAAGTTATGTCATTCTACAGATTATTTTTAGTGATAGTCGTAAAACAATGAAGGGAAATCATCCGATTAATTTGATAAAACTCCAATACATTTTCTAATTTTGCTTTTGCTGAAACTCTCTTCAGAACTCTCCTCGCTTGTTTTCAAGAACTTACCTAATAATGAAACAAATAACCACCAAGTGGTGTGATGTGTATAGCGATTTTATTTTCACTATTCGCTGGTGTACTACAAAAGTGGAACAAACCAGAACAAACAATAAAAATGTTTCATTCAGATCAGACAGCTCAGATGGTAAGGCAAATTAGTAGCAACTCAATGCATCGCAGGTTTTTGAGAAATTCTACATCAAAGTATAATTTATAATAAATTGAGGCAAACCTGTCTTGCATCTTACCTCCACATATTTTCCAGGAAAGAGTCCTTGCTCACCAATAGAATTGATGCCTTCATACCAACAATTGTCTTTGTCCTGAAGAAACAATTGCATCTGCTGAGTAGATGAGTCTTGTGAAAACATTTTAAAGAACAGTGTTTCAAAGAAACATCACCTTCAGACTGAAAACTACAGTTGAATAACATGGAAAGTGATTCAATATATAGTTTTTGAACTAGATTCTCTTCCTGGTATTATAGATGTAGATGTAGAAATTCAGCAACATTTTGATCCGTTTTTGGTTTCTATAACTGGTTTTAAATTGTAACATTTCATCTTGGAACTGCACAAGGAAGCAATAGTTTTATTTAAGATACTCCATGATTGTCTGATAGCATAAAAAAAACAATTGCTGGATGCATTAACTAGGGATTCTGTTCTGTTGGCAGCTCCTGTTTGAACATTTATTTCTAGAAATATTTTTGAGTTGCATTTTTAACTCCACTCAGCAAAATGTTTAAAATATTGATTTGTCAATTCCAATTAGTAAAATTCTAGAATGGCCACTTTAGGGGCTAGAGTACATTAAAACTAACTTTTGTCTCTATTGGCTGTTTAGGAAGTGTTTTGTTATGCTGCTGTTGAAGACCAGTTGGAAAACGTGGCTTTGCTTTGCTTTTTTGTCATTTTTACTGAGACAAATGAGCATATTTCAGGAAATATCATTCATCTTAAATATAAAAACTTAAATATAAAGAGTACAAAAAGTTTCAAAGTGTGCATGTCTCCGTAGACAGAATTTCACACCTCAACCATGCAGATGAGATTGAACTTCAGCAAGAGGCAGTCTGTAACTTAGGTGACCAGCTTGGCAGCTGAAGAGTTATGAGAATCCAATGGTAGACAAAGCTAGTCAGTTTGCTGCCTCATGATCAGCTAGACTAGCAATGAAATAGTGATCACATATTCCATTCAGATGTACTTGCGTTGTTGGTTTTCCTATTGTAAGTCACATTTGGCTAAATACGCATTGCAATAACTTGCAGGGGTTCAAATCCTTGAACGTGTAGCTGATGTGTGATCATAGTCAGCAATAGTCTCCTGGTAACACACTGCTTCAGCTTGTACACAGAGGCTTATAACCCTTGAATGGAAAGTCGTTTGTCTCACTTGAGATATAATAACACAGACCATACCTGGTGTTAATTCTAGAAGAGAGGATTGTTATAGCCCTGGTTGTCCATATATATTTTGAAGAAAAATGAAAACTGCAGATTGAAAATATCTTGATAATTCTCAAAATAGGTGGAATATATGCAGGCAGATAAGGGTTGGTCTTGGCATCCTCTTCGGCACAGATTTTGTAGGCCAAAGGGACTGTTCCTCTGCTGTTCTAGAGAGAGTTAGATATACAGTTAGATTTAGATCTTAGGGCTGTACTGTTTCAAGAGAGAGTTAGATATAGTTAGATTTAGCTCTTAGGGCTAACAGAATCAAGGGATATGGGGAAATAGCAGGAATGGGGTACTGATTTTGGAAGATCAGCCATGATTATATTGAATGGCGGTATTGGCTCGAAGGGCCGAATGGCCTACTCCTGCACCTACTTTCTATGTTTCTATGTTCTATGGGTATTACTAAACAATGCATGATAATTTTCTCATGCACACTATTTTGCTGTACGACTGCTGAAGATTCTTTACCTGGTAGGTAACTGTAATAATCTCTCCTGGTGTTAGATTCAGTTCACCATCTTTGCGACGTTTGAAGTAGTATCGAACTTTAGCCTAAGTAAAGAAACTTGAGTTATGTACAAAGAATATGGTTCCCTAAACTTCCCACAATTTCACTTTGGTTTAGTATGAAAATAGAAATGCCAAAATGGTTCTTAATTCTGTTTTATTTTCCTGTGGAAGACAATTGGACAACAATATTGATTTTATTTGGGCCTAGATTCAAGAGGAAGAGTGAGAAATTGGCAGCAAGCAAATGTTGTGAACATATTTACAGATGGAGAAGCAGGATATATACTGTCAATGCTGGAAATCTGAAACAAAAACAGAAAAAAAAATGGAAAACTTAGCAAATTTAGCATATGTGGAAGATAATTTGCTCAAACTGAAAATTTGCTGCAAATTATAAATTGTGTTGCATTATTACCCATTCCAGTGTTATCTATATGCAATATACTTTGTGCATAAACTGATACAATGCGATTCAAGTGATTACCCCACCAGACTGAAATATTAAAGTTGTGCCATTCGCTATAGCATAGAAAATATATTTAGTTTCAATCTGCTTGACATTCCACAAGCGTTTTTGAAGTGTTTGATAACACCCATGTCCTTTTGAATCTCCTTCCACTACTAACCTTGGCAGTCCATTCCCGAACCTAATCACTTGCCGTGCGTTTTTAAAAAAATCCTCACAACACTTTCGATATAATCACCTTTTCTTTGGAAGAAAAAAATAATAAGATGAAGTATTTGATTTAAATAGTAAGGCAATAAAAGTTGTTGATACTCTGAGGAACCTGACTGTTCTGTTCAAGAAACGGGGAAAGTTGACATAGAGACAAGCGCGATAGGTTCAATTTTGTCAAATTTGTTCAACAAGGGAATTATTTTTACCAACACTTAACGGCCAACAAAGGCAATGTTCTAAACCATTACATGTCTTTATCTGTAACATAAAGTAACGCCCAATAAAATTGTTGGACAACTTCCTCACATCAGTTCAGTTCACTCCAGTCCTGATTCTTTTGAAAAGACAGTGGCCTGAAATATTCCTACTCCTGAAGAATAGTCATCTGTCCATCTCCTCCCACAGATACTGCCTGGCCCGCTGCGTCCCTCCTGCTCTCAGTTTTCTGTTCATTAATAAGATTATGGCCGAAATCTTGGGTTCTAGTCAAAGTTAAGAACTCGCCTGTCCAATTTGTTCTGAATTACAATGAATATTTTTTTTTTCCATAACCAATTTAGCACAATGAAAATAAGATTCCCGAGTGATAAAAAGCTAATGTGCCCCAACAGAGTGGCGCCTACCTTCGAGGACATGCTTTCCAGGTCCCGCCGAGGGTGTAATTTTGAACAATGATTTTTAAAGTCTGCGGAGGAAAGTAATTCAGCGCTCGGTGCTCATCAGGCAGCGGCACATCATTCCTTTTCGGCGAACTTTCTCTTTTGTCAAATGCAGAGTTATTGCCGATCTACCATCCCCTGCTGGATAGCAAACGGTATCGCTTTATAGGAGCTTCAGCGTGACTGAAGAAGGGTTCCGACCCAAAACGTCAACTCTGCCTTTTCTCCAGAAATGCTGCCCGACCCGCAGCGTTACACCAGCACGCTGGCGTCTATCTTCGCAGACCGACTGACCGATCATCGACGGTGGTGAAATCTTACTTTGAATTGATTCAATAGGCAACATTTAAATTTCACTTATATTTTGGCCAAAAAAAAAAAAATGCAAGAGTAGAACAATTCAGAGAATAAAAAGGGTGTTAAAAACCTTATTGTTACAATTGCTGGTTCCGAGTAACTTACAATTGCTGGTTCCGAGTACAACTTTTAGCAAAGCGAATAATTGTCCAATTCATTACTGTGATTTACCAAAATACTGCAGGTGCTGGAAATCAGGAATAAAGACGGTGTTACATCTTGATGTAAGGTCAATGGCCTGAAATGTTATCGGTGTCTCTCTCCACAGATGTCGCCTGATCTGCTTTAAAAAGGTGCAAAGTGCTGGATTAACTCAGCGGGTCAGGGCAGCATCTCTGGAGAACATGGATAGGTGATGTGAGGGATAAAGTGATTAAACCCTATTAAAGAAAGGAGTTTTAAAGAGAATTCAAACAGAGAGGGGCTGGAGAGGAGATTCTGGACAGCAGTGTCTGAAAATTGCCAGACCCATCCTTGAGGCCTTGAGTAAGAAGAGATAGCTTTGTCTCGCTAGAGAAGGGGGTGATGTAGAGAGATCCTATCAGTGAAAGGAGTGATGTCTGGGACCCTAGTCACTATAGCTTAGCTTTAGTGCTGATATAGGAAAACTGAGAGGGTTCACTAGAGGTGAGCGAAAGTGGGCCAGGTCATGAGCAATTGAGCATGCTTAATAGAAAAAATGAATATTACAACACCCCCTGGTCAAGAAATTGCTCATTACCATGAACATGCAATGTCGATGTGGGAGGTACGAGGGGTTGTATTCGGTGGGTTGTACCTACAGATTGTGTACCTCCGACCCTGATTGGAGAGAGGTCCGGAGGAGAAATTTGAATGTAAGATTTTGTGTATAAAGGGGGATGATCTCCCGGGCTTCAGTGTGTCTCGAGTTGGAGAGGCACCCGGTCTGCAGACTCGTAAATAAAGAAATCTCTTGCTTCCAGGATTTAGTCTTGGAGTATTTATTGTGAGCATAAAGGGTATCTCACAAATTGGGGGCTCGTCCGCGATCGCCACTCCAGCTGCTTGGTGGAGACAAGGGAGGAGGGGAAGGTGCACCCTGCTGATTTCAGCAGTCTCTGATCTCCTTGCTTGCCATCAGCAGTTTGAGCGAGTGCTAATCCGCTGGAAAAGACTCCGGAAGCAAGAGGGGGTGTAAGTAAATAGTACGGACGGTCGAGTGATTCTTGTGCACAGGACCCAGGTAAGAAAAACGACTATTAAGTATTGCCTGGGCGATCGGGATTTGTCGGACGGGAATAAGTCCGACAAGGTAATGGGAAACCGGAACGGGAGACGTAAGGGTCCGGGGAAACGGGATGAGGCTCATACTGATATGGAGCCTAACATTCCGCCCGATAGTCCGTTGGGGCGAATGTTGGATGGGGTGAAGGGAACACCCGGGGTAAAGAGTAAGGAAACTATGTGCCTCTCACCAGTATGGAGGTGCGAACCTTTAAAAGGGAGATGAAAAGTTTATTGGACGACCCCTTGGGACTGGCTGAACAAATAGATCAGTTCCTAGGGCCAAAAAAAATGTTTTTATGAAAAATATTAAGTTGTTTCAAACAATCTCATTGAAGTAAGAATGGAACTAATGTAAAAAACCGGTTTTGTATGAATGAGGAAGTTTGTATATTGATAGGTTTGTTTGCTGTGGGCCATGTTGTAAGGGTGTCTGTGTTGTTTCCTTTAAGGAATTGTAAGCAATGGGGGAGGTTATTGTAAGGTAACGGACAATGCTTTGAATCATCGCAACTTAAAAAGGGGAAGTTGGAAAATGTAGGTTGCTTGGCTTCTATAGATTTCTTTTCAGTAAAGTTAATTTGGCAAATTGTTAGTCGTATGTATTTGTAGGGAATGTTTGAACAAAATTAGAAATAAGTTAATTGCTGAACAACAAGCAGCTTTTATGGTTTGGTTTAGATAAACATTCTGGTTGGAGAAGGGTAATAAATTAATGGGGCCCAGAGAGAGAGAAAAAAAAGGAGTTGGCAGACAATGATGTCGATACTGTGAAGTTTTGTTTACTTCAGAAGAAAGACAGATGGTCAGACAGGCAGGAGAAGGGTTGCAGGCTGATGCGCCGACTTGAAGTAACCAAACAGAAGAAGTGTGAGAGATCTCAGGGAGATAATAATCAAGGGAATTAGAGAAGCCGTTCCCAGGGGACAGAATTTCGAACGGGCTTTTGAAAATCAGCAGAACAAGGACGAACTTCCGACAGTGTTTTTACAAAGATTAAGGAAGAATGTCCAGCAGTATTCGGGGATAGACCCTGATACGACCGCAGATCAGCAGTTGTTGAAGGTTAATTTTGTAACAAAATCATGACCAGATATTAGAAAGAAATTGGAAAAATTGGAAGATTGGAATGAAAAACCATTGAATCAGTTGTTAACAGAGGCTCAAAAGGTATATGTAAGACGGGATGAGGAGAAACAGAAGGGAAAGGCAAAAATGATGTTGCAAGCAGTACAGCAAGTAGCACAAAGGGGGGGATTGAAGGTGATAGAAGGCCGGGTGCTCATGGAGACCGGGGAAAGGGGAAGCGGTAGTATTAGAGGACGAGGAAGAGGTGAACGGAGGGACCGAAGTTGGGGTCCCCGGGAAAACAAGGAACAAGGATCAGGAGGGTGGTACATGGGGCCACCCTGGTGTTATTATTGTAAAGAGGAGGGTCATTTCAAGAGGGAATGTCCTAAGCGACGACGGGAGGTGCAGTCGTACACACTCATGGAGAAGAATAGGGAGTCAGGGGTTCCGCTCCCTGGGGTGTATGGGATACACACGGGAACCTCTGGTAAATTTGAAATTAGGACCCCAGGGAGAGGATATGATATTTATGGTAGATTCGGGAGCAGAAAGATCGAGTATAACTAAGGTACCAGAAGGAATGAGATTGGGTAAAAAACAGGTTAGAATCTCAGGGTAGAAGGGAAAGTGATGACATTAACCCCGAGGTAGAAGAGGTGGTGGTAAAATATGAGGATTTTTTTATGTTTTATCGAGAAGTCAGTGGAAGATTTTAAAAGGAAGGTGGAATAAATTTTGCAAAGGAGGTTTATAAACTATCTGAGAAGTAAGACATTGAGTTTAGAATGAGAAAGAAGCAGATCAGAAATCTCAGGATTTAAAGTGGGAAGCAGAGGGATGAATTGATGAGACAGCTTTAGAAAGAAAGAGCAATGAAAAAGGAAAGACAATGTTGTCAGTAACAACAGACCTGGTTGAAGTCTGGAATAAGTGATGCACCGACACACAGTGAGTCCTATGACAGAGCCAAACAGGGGCCAGAGATTCCATGCCAATAATAAATGTATTTGGGAGAGTGTTTTCTCAAATGCCCTATCGGGAGTGAAATAAATCTGGATCTGAGCCCAGACAAGGCTAGTAAGGAGATAGGTAATGGATAAGGTGTGTTGGGGATGTGAACAGGTACGATAATCAGGAAATAATAATAATAATAATAATAATAATAATGATCTTAATAATAATATTAAGATAATGGTGAACATAGCTATGATAAGAACATTAAGAAGAGGTATTAAATACACCTAGGCTAGGATGCTAAATACTAGCGGCGTGTTTTAATCAGATGTTGTAGGCAGATTTGGAAGGTGTTGATATAGTATGTGGATGATTTGTTGGTTTGTTCCACAAGTGAGGAGCAACGTGAGAAAGAGACATTGTAATTATCTTGGAAAAGATGGCACAGGAGGTCATGATGTATCAAGGAAGAAGTTTTTGTTTTGTCAGCAGCAGGTAGAATATTTTGGACGAGTAATATCTAAAGAAGTAAAAGCTATAGCGCAGGATCAAATTGGAAGCTTGCCTGCAATCTTGCTTAGCTCAATTGGCAGAAATTAAGGCTTTAAGAGCAGCATATGTACATGGAGTCTGGCATATGTTTGGAGCAGTAGGGAAACAGAAAGGGCTTTGAGAAAAGCAACGGAGACCCCCATGCAAAGTTAGCAGTGTCCCCCTATGAAAATGTTGTTTGGGTTACCTTATTTGGGAAAGATAGAAGGAATACCCACCATAGAGGGCAGTGATGTATTCTCAAGGAACTATTTACTGGCAATGTCCCGTTCCCTTACAGAATTAAAAGCGAAAGGATTATTGGCTCAAAGCCCGCCACTTGACTTTCCAATACATGCTGTAAAGGCCGGCGACTGGGTACTGGTAAAAAAATTGGAAGGAGGAGAAACTCCAGCCCAGGTGGACCGGCCCGTACCTAGTATTACTGACAACCGAGACAGCAATACGAACAAAAGAGAAAGGGTGGACCCACGCGATCCGGGTTAAAGGACCCGTCGATCCACCCGTTCCTGAGGAGGAGGAACAGTGGACGGTGAAGCCGGGAAGTAAACCCCTAACAGTAATTTTAAAAAGAAAAGCATTGAATGTATAACTGACAGTATGAAAGGAGCAGTCGTGGTATTGTTTGCTTTGTATGTAATTGTTTGTAAAAGGTATTAATAATTGTGATAAATGTTATCATCCTATTCAATACAGAGGGGTAATAACCAGATCATTTACCTATCATTCCCATGTGAATAAAGCATGCCATGACCGAAAGAATAGAATCATTTGTAAAGAGGGGGGAAAGGAGTATTTGATGGCAGGAAATAGGGGTATATATGGAAGTTTGGGCCGTTACCTGCCCAAGGGGAGAGAGATGGGTTTGTGTACAGTTAGTTTTCCCTTCTCAGATCATAAAAGGGGCAATAGATAAGACGAAGGAGGAAGTAGTGAAAGAGATTACTAAGGTAGTAGTCACGAAGCCTCCCCCTCCCCCACCTCAAGTGCACCAGACACTGTACGAAGAAATCAAGAAGCAGATCGAAATCCCTGAAGGAGGGAAAAAACCTGTTTGTGGACTTGGGCCCCCGGATAGCTGGCACCCTGAATGTGACTAACTGTTGGGTCTGCGGAGGACCGCTGATGAATTCACGTTGGCCGTGGAGAGGATCCATTGTTGAAATATGGGACCTGATGGGGTGGAACCTGACAGCTGACAAGACCGAGATCCCCAGGTATGGGTCCTGACAGATGCTCCCGGTCGGGACTGAGTGTATCGCTAGGCCCTGGGCAAAGGATGCCGTCCTAGTAGCAGCAGCCCCTGCCAGCACATCGTCACCCAGTGGCCAAATCAGTCCCGAGTGTGGTGGCCAGAGGAGCCTAAATGGTATCTAACTAAGAAATATGGAAAAACTGCGCTATCCGGATGGAGATTGATGGAGTGGAATCAGCCAGACTATGGAACTGCACGGAATAACCCTTATCAGGGGATCCCAGTATGCGAAATATATGGAACAGGTTGCCTCTAGTGGAACCGGCCCCTGAAGGATTGTTATTGGATATACGGATACAAGGCATACTCGGTTGTTACCGATGAATTGGCGTGGGATTGTTTTATTGGACTGGTACAACCTGGATTCTTCCTGTTAAACCCCAAAGAAGGCCAGTCGTTAGGAACACCTGTATTTGATGACCTATATCGGAAAAAAGAGGAAAATAACATTGGAGAATGGGAAGATGATGAGTGGCCACCAGCAAGAATCATCTCATACTACGGACCAGCCACTTGGGCACCTGGGGCTACCGAACACCAGTATATATGTTAAACCGGATCATAAGGCTACAGGCAGTACTGGAGGTAATTACCAACCAAACTGCGGGGGCGATCTGGAGATGCTGGCAAAGCAGCAGACGCAGATGAGAACAGCAATATATCAAACAGGTTAGCCCTAGATTATCTCCTGGCAGAAGAAGGAGGGGTATGCGGGAAATCAACCTCTCTAATTGCTGTTTGAACATCGATGATAATGGACAGGCAGTGAGGACATATCAGAAGGGATCCGGAAGTTGGCGCATGTTCCAATACAAAAGTGGAATTCGATTATGGGAACCCAATGGTGGGATTCTATCCTCGGAGGAACATGGTGGAGAACGGTGGGACTTGGTTTCTATGGCAGTGGCTGACTGATCTTCATCCCTGTTGTATCCCTTGTTTTAGGGAACTTATTACCAGAAGTATAAGTCAGATGCAGGCTGTAGTCATGCTATGGGAGAGAAAGGGGAAATAAACAGAAAATAATGATAATGCGGCCAGGGGAAGTATATGATTACAGGAGGAGAAGGTTAGGACGATGTTACGTCAGTTCGAATTGAAGGAACTTAAAATGAGGGTTTAATCAGTGTATGCGTAGCAAAAGAAAAAGGGAGATTGTGAGGGATAAAGTGATTAAACCCTATTAAAGAAAGGAGTTTTAAAGAGAATTCCAAACAGAGAGGGGCTGGAGAGGAGATTCTGACAGCAGTGTCTGAAAATTGCAGACCATCCTTGAGGCCTTGAGTAAGAAGAGATAGCTTTGTCTCGCTAGAGAAGGGGGATGTAGAGAGATCCCTATCAGTGGAAAGGAGTGATGGATGGGACCCCTAGTCACTATAGCTTAGCTTTAGTGCTGATATAGGAAAACTGAGAGGGTTCACTAGGAGGTGAGCGAAAGTGGGCCAGGTCATGAGCAATTGAGCATGCTTAATAGAAAAAATGAATATTACAACACACCCCTGTCAAGAAATTGCTCATACCATGAACATGCAATGTATGATGTGGGAGGTACGAGGGATGTACGGTGGGTTGTGCCTACAGATTGTGTACACTCCGACCCTGATTGGAGAGAGGTCCGGAGGAGAAATTGAATGTAAGATTTTGTGTATAAAGGGGGATGATCTCCCTGGCTTCAGTGTGTCTCGAGTTGGAGAGGCACCCGGTTCTGCAAGACTCGTAAAATAAAGAAATCTCTTGCTTTCCAGGATTTAGTCTTTGAGTATTATTATGTGAGCATAAAGGGTATTCTCACAGTGATGTTTTGTCGTGCCTGATCTGTTGATCGTTTCCAGCATTTCCTGTATCAAGAAGATTCATTGCATCTGTTCTCTTTAATGCCAAATATCAAATGCCAATATTTTGTCAACGGACGACTCACTGATGCCAGCCCCACGTGTCTGCGCCTGGCCCATATCCCTCCATTACCTTTTCGATGCATGAGACCGTCCAAGTATATTTTAAATGTAATTGCACTCAATTCTACCAGTCCCTTTAGCAGCCTGTCCAAATACACATTGCCCTCTGTGAAAACAATATCCTTCTGGCCTCTTTTAAATCGTTCCCTTCTCATCTTAAACCTCTGCCCACTAGTTTTAGATTCCCCTACCCTGGGGGAAAAGGCTGTGATTACCCACTTTGTCCAATGGTTTTATAAACCTCCATGCGGTCATCACAACAGCTCCTGTGTTCTGTGGAATAAAAAGCCCAGGCTATTCAGCCTCTCTTTACAAACCCAAAACCTCCAGTTTTTAAGCAATACCTGAAAAACCTTTTTGCACCCTTTCCAATTTAATAATATCCTTCCTATAGCAAGATGATCAGAACTGTACATGGGATCCCGCATGTGGCCTTACCAACATCTCGTACAACTGTAACATGATGTCATAACTCTTGTACTGAATTTCTAAAAACTCTGGTTATTGAGGAAAAATAAGGTCAATACTTGTTGGCCCATTACAATTAACTGAAATACCTTTTAATCTTTTATGTAGTAAATGCACTCTTGTCTTGATGGGAATGTAACTTTGTTGTGTAATTACATTTCTTGTCTGTGCATTTCGAATTATCTCATGCTTTTGCTTTCCTCTCCACCTCAATCTAAAAGAGATGCTAACGTTTTGAAAGAAATCTAGCTCACAAGTATTGAACAATTCTCCATCAAATGTTCCACACAACCTACCTCCACTTCCTCCATGTGCAGCATATCCAGCACACTCTCACCCTTTGGAAAGAACTTTAAAATGAATTTGCAGTTCCTCTTCTAAGGTGTTAATCTGGGTCTATTCAGAGTAATCATTTTGATATATGTTCTTTCCCTTAAGAATCTTGAATATTCCTCACTATCTGCTACAGAACAATCAGTCGTGTTTTCCCTCACCTAAGACATCAACAGCATAGGACCTTTAAACAGAAAAGAAAGTCTTAAATTTAACATCAATTTGTTGCAAACTAAACATGTAAATGTTTATGGTCACAAATTTATCTGCCTATTATATCTTGTACTAAAAGGATACAACATAAATTTTTACTATCCATTATCCAAGGCCAGAGAGCATATTTAAAGTAAAGAGATTGATGTACAAGCAGGCAGACAAAAATGCTGGAGAAACTCAGCGGTGAGGCAGCATCAATGGAGCGAAGGAATAGGTGACGTTTCGGGTCGAGACCCTACTTCAGACTGATGTGGGCGGGAAGAAGAAAGGAAGAGGCGGAGACAGTGGGCTGTGGGAGAGCTGGGAAGGGAAGGGGAAGGAGGGAGAAAGCAAGGACTACCTGAAATTGGAGAAGTCAATGTTCATACTGCTGGGGTGTAAACTACCCAAGCGAAATATGAGGTGCTGCTCCTCCAATTTGCGGTGGGACTCGCTCTGGCCATGGAGGAGGCCCAGGGCAGAACAATCGGATTGGGTGGGAAGGGACAAATTGACCAGGGAGTTACGGAGGGAGCAGTCTTTATGGAAAGCCGAAAGGGGAGGAGATGGGAAGATGTGGTCAGTGGTGGGATCCCGTTGGAGGTGGCGAAAATGTCGGAGGATTATCTGTTGTATGTGACGGCAGGTAGAGTGGAAGGTGAGGACAAGGGGGACTATGTCCTTAATACGAGTGGGAGGATCGGGAGTGAGTTCGGATATAGAAGAGACCCTGATGAGAGCCTCATCTATAGTCGAAGAGGGGAACCCCCGTTCCCTAAAGAATGAGGACATCTCCGATGCCCTGGTTTGGAACATCACATCCTGGGTACAGATGCGGCACAGATGGAGGAATTGGGAGTAGGGGATAGAGTCCTTACAGGAAGCAGGGTGGGGAGAAGTGTAGTCCGGATAGCCGTGGGAGTCACTGGGTTTGTAGTAGATGTCGGTCAGTAGTCTGTCACCTGCAATGAAGATGGTGAGGTCAAGAAACGATAGGGAGATGTCGCAAATGGTCCAGGTGAAGTTGAGTGCCAGATGGAAGTTAGTGGTGAAATGGATGAAGTCAGTGAGTTCTGCGAGGGTGCAGGAGGTAGCACCAATGCAGTCGTCAATGTAGCGGAGGTAGAGTTCGGGGATAGGGCCCTGTACGCCTCAAATAAGGATTGTTCGACGTACCCTACAAAGAGGCAGGCATAGCTGGGGCCCATGCACGTGTCCATAGCTATGCCTTGGTATTGGAGGAAATGGGAGGAGTCAACGGAAAAGTTGTTGAGGGTAAGGACCAGCTCCGCTAAGCAGAGGAGAGTATCAGTAGACGGGGATTGGTTGGTTCTGCGGTCGAGGAAGAAACGGAAGGCTTTAAGACCCTCCTAGTGGGGGATGGAGGTGTAGAGTGACTGGACATCCATGGTGAAGAGGAGGGAATGGGGCCTAGAAGACGGAAGTCTTGGAGGAGACGAAGAGCGTGTGAGGCGTCTTGGACATAGGTAGGGAGGGATTTGACCAGGGGGATAGGGTGGAGTCGGGGTATGTGGAAATAAGTTCGGTGGGACAAGAGCACGCAGTAACAATGGGTCTGCCAGGACAGTCAAGTTTGTGGATTTTGGGGAGAAGGTAAAATCGGGCCGTGCGGGGCTGGGAAATGATCAGGTTGGGGGCTTGGGAGGGCAGGGAGCTGGAAGTGATGAAGCCAGTGATAGTGTTTGAGATAGTGGCCTCGTGCACGTCTGTGGGGGTCTTGGGGGTCCAAGAATAAGTAGGAGGAGGTGTCTGAGAGTTGGCGCCTGGCCACACACCGGAAGAGATCAGTGCGCCAGACTACCACAGCACCTCCCTTGTCGGCAGGTTTGATCACCCAGTCTGGGTTGTTGCAAAGTGAATGGAGGGCTGTACTTTCAGGGGTGGGAGAGGTTAGAGTGGGACAGGGGAGCGCAAAAGTTGAGGCGGTTGATGTCCTGATGGCAGTTTAAAATATAAAGGTCCAGAGCAGGTAGATGGACTTGAGGGGAAGGGAGTCCAAGAGGAAGGGGTCCATTGGAGATGGGAGAAGGGGTCATCATTTGCGGGTAGTGAGGGCTCCTTCCCTGGAAGATTGCTTGGTTGCGGAAGCGACGGAGAAGAGCTCCAACATCCTGACGGACTCGGAACTCAGTGAGGTGGGGACGGAGGGGAACAAACGTGAGGCCTCTTCTGAGGACAGACCGTACGGTATGTCAGAGAGGGGGAGTGTCGGGGGGGTATGGTGAACACACGGCAAGGATGGGGGTTGGGGCAGGTGAGTGGCGGAGGCCGAGACGATGGTCTAGTAGGGGTGGTGGGGGGAGTCAAGGGGAAGAGGGCGAGTATGAGGATCACAGTGTGGATGGGAGGCGCTGGGGGTTTTATGGGACAACGGGGAGGGGGAGACCAGTGGCCTTATCCTTCCCATGGAAAACTGCCCTTGTTCGAGACAATAGTACAATAGGACTCATTGACTGTTCTACGGATGTGATTGAAGGGAAAATCCACTGTTAGATGATGTGACACTTGTTACCTGCAATCCATGAAAAGGGTCTTACCAAAACTAACTGGGGAGTTGTTTGTTATCGTAGAAATGTGAGTGCATCCTATGAGCACTATCCGTCCTGTATGGCCCAAAAAAGTCTCGGTCTCAGCATTTGGTCAAAACTTTACATATGACTAGACTTTCCCATTTGCATAACAGACATATAGGTGCAGTGTGTAAGGCATTCAGCCTTTGAGCCTGAGCGCCAATCAATGGGAGCGATGGCTGATCATCCCCGCCCGGCCCTCCCCCCCCCACATACGCCCATGCCTGCTCCCCATATCCCATGACTCCCACGATCTTTAAGAACCCTATTCTATCGTCTCGCTGGAAAGGATCCAGGCGAACCGGCCTCCACCGCCCTCTGAAGTAGAGAATTCCACACAGCTCATATACTCTCTGTGTGAAAAGTTGTGCCTGTCTCCGGTCTAAAAGCGGCTGTTCCCCGTTTGTTTCTTAGTATAAAAACTGTGGGGCCCCTGGTTCTGGACGCCCCCAACATCGGGTACAGGTGTCGGCTGCGTGCGGGGCGTGATATAACGCATGTACATCGTAGATGTTACAATAAGATCCCCTCCCTCCTTCTAAACGCGTGTGTTACATGCCCCAGCCGCTCCTGTCTCGCAGAATATGACCGGTCCCGCCATCCGGAATTAACCTTGTAAACCTACGCGCATCCTCCTCAATAGCAAGAATTTCCTTCTCAAGTAGGGGACCTAACGCACACAATACTCCTAGGTTTGGTCTCACTGGGCCCGGACAATTCGAAGGACCTTCTTTGCTCCTATACTCGACTACTCCTGTTATAAAGGCCCAACATGCATTCACTTTCTGCCTGTACATGTCTGCTTACTTTTCAGAGACTGATGTACAAGGACCCCAAATTCTGTTGTACTTCCCGTTTCCCAACTTGGACCACATTTTGATTAGTAAAGTCTGCCTCCTGTTTTTGCTAAACAATGTTGGATAACCTCAAATTATCCACATTATACTTCTCTGCATGCATCTGCCCCACCTCCGCCCAACCCCCCCATAGACCTCTGGGTTTCCAGCCTCCTCACAGTTCACACTGCCACCCTGCCTTTGTGTCAATCTGCAAATTTGCTAGGCTCGATACTTTGTGGGGGATCCTTCATCCAAATCATTGAGGTATATTGTAAAATAGCTGTGGTCCCAGCACGAGCCTTGCGGTACCCCACTAGTCAACTGCTGCCATTATGGAAAAAGGGATCCCGTCGATCCTCCCAATTCTTTGGTTCATGTCTGCCAACCAATTATCTTCGGAGTCACGTTGTGTGACTACGTGAAAGAAACCCGCCTCACGCTGGCAAACGTCATTACGTCGACGCTGCGGCGGGAAGGGAGGAGCTGCAGTAAGGAGCAGTCTCGAGCGGTCGGAACGGCCCGCAGGTAAGTGCAGCCAAAGTCGGGATGTTTTTTGCGTCGTGGGGTTGCGGTTGTCCAGCAGTAAAAATAAAGTAAAATAAAAGTCAGAGTCACGTTTTAAAGTGCTGTTTAGCACAGTTAAGGAAGATGGAGAAATCGCAAAGAATATATTTTTGTTGGCAGGGGTAAAAAGAGCTTCCCGGGGTGAAAATAACAAATAACGGGGAACAAAGCTAGTGCGGATCGGTTCGATACCGGTTGGGCCGCTGCCTGATATCCCGCCTAGGTGAGTTCTAGATTCTCCAGAAGTTATAACCCGGAGAGAAATGCTCTAAAATGTGTAAAAGAATTCTGAGGGCGTGGTTTGATGACTTGATAGTGAAAAGTCCTCCATGCAATTAACTAATATGGAACTATAATGGATCCTATGGAGAAAAGTTCTCAAAAAAAATTATGAGGACTAGGGTCACAGTACCAGAAGGTTCCAAAAAAGCCCTGAGGGGTTTATTATTGTTATGGCTGTGGGCCTAATTGGGGTTGGAAACTCCGGACCCAGGATTTGGCCGAAGGAAGTCTTCATGGGATGAAATCCCCATTGATTTAGGGCTGCAGAAGGCAGACCCTGCTGATGGTGATTTGCATTTGAAAGCACACACTAAATAAAAGAAAGGCCATGTGCTGAGATAGCAAAAGAATTTGCTATATATGAAGAAGTGGTGAGGCTATGGAAGGAAAACAGAGCTGCACATTAATATTATGGGATCCTCACAACTTCATGATTCTGTGATGATTTGAAACATCAGAATTTAAATGCACAGGTAAACTTGTGCCTCATTGAAAGTGCCTACGGTTTATCCGTGATTTGGGCATCCATGACCCCAAATATGAGAGCTCAAGATGTGAGGTTCAAAAAAATCCTCACAAATTATTCTCTGCCATTATGGCTTTTGGGGAGATGGGATAAGTTTAAAAAGAGGCCTATTGTGCAAATTCTTTCTATGAAAATTATTGTATGAGGGAAAAAAGGCTATTCGGCCCATATTTCACTCAAGGTTTGCGTAGCTTGTGTGGGTCGAGCTGCATGTTGGTGGCGTTGCAAGCTCCTGGTTTAACTGTTTGGGAGTAAATCTGCCTAAATGATTAAAAATTGGATGAAGAAGACTAAAAATTTTAACTGCATGAAACCCTTCGTCTTAGACAAAAAAGGTTTATTTTTCGCCCCGAGGGATTGGGATTTTGGTAAATAAAGGCAGAAAATATGTCAAGGAGATATTATTGTACTGCACAGCCCAATACTTACCCGATTCGGGGGAATAGGAGGACACCACGCTCTTATAGAGAGTATTAAAGGATTGTTGCATCTTAGAATGCGGATTAATCTCAGTTGGAGGAGATTAAACAAATAGTTTTATAAAGACTGGATTACTATTATTTCTGATCGGTTTATTTTACAAGCAGTGTCAGAGCCTCACTATTACATTTAAAGAAGGATTAATCCTTCAGTACAGATCAACCTGCCTATGCTTTCGTGTTTACTGCAATTGGAAAAGCAGAGATTATGTGAAATTGATACATTATCTGAAAGGGGTTATTGAAAAAAACTTATGAATGGAGCATCAATTGTGTCTATAGATATTTCAAAAGACATAAAAGATGGCGATTGCTAGAATTTATTTTCTGGTCCTTACAGATCTAAATAAGTGGTAGAATACAAATGTTTAAATGGATAAAACATTTTTTACTGCAAGATATATTTATTTCAGCAGGTTGTGTATATGGCTTCGATTTGATTTGAAAAAGCCTATTATTCTGTACCAATATATCAGTTTAAGGAGGTATTTAAATTTAAATGCGGGACAATTATGGCAGTTTAAAGCTTTGCCAAATGGCTTGAGTCAGCTTCCAGGCTCTTTATAAACTGTTGAACCAGTTTTAGCCCAATTGCGTACAAAAAACATCGTTGATGGCTTATCGCGATGAATTCTAATCAATTTTATGGCAATCAAGAAGTCAGCTGAGACTAGTGTCAGTACAAAATGCTTTGGTAAAGCTAGGGTTCTTGTTCATCAATTAAAATTCCAGCTGCAGCCAGCACAATCAATTAACTATTTGGAGTTTGTAATTAACTCAGAAACTATGTTAATACTGTTACACAAGATAAAGTTGACGTTTTTTTGGTGACTTGTAATAATCTCATTCACAAAATTTCTTATCCTTCATCGAAAAGTAGCGAAAACTTTGGTAAACTCGTAGCAGCATTTCCTGCAGTAGAATTTGGTTCCATTACATCGATGTGCAAAAATTGCAAAGGGACAAAATAAGAGCTCTCAAAGAAGAGGGCAGGCACTTTGTTGATAGGCCTATGTAATTTACCCCCCCCCCCCAAAACGAGTTTTGTTGGAATTACCATGGTGGGTTAAAAAATACCCACAAGTGCTAAAAAACATTCTGATTAAACAGCCTGAAATTGTTTATAAATCGATGCTAATGCTCTCGGATTGGGGGGGGGGGGGGGGGGGGGGGGGGGGGGCGGGGGGGGGTTCGGTACAGATCAGCCTCCAGTTGTGGAGGTTGATGGAAAAGTCAAGACGATCCGTTTCTCAACTTATGGTATTAACTATTTTAGGTTATTGGGTGCTTTCTATTGTCTAAAAGCTATTGCTGTTCAAAAAAGGGTTCTACAGGTATTAATACAGTTAGACAATAAACGGCTGTTGCTATATTATCACATGGGGAGTCAGATCAGTATCATGTGATTGTCTGTGTCATGCAATATTGGCAATGGTGTATTGAACGCCCAATTTGGATTTCAGCAAAACTACATTCCAGGTAAAGACAAATGTGGTGGCAGATAAAAGAATCAAGGATATTTAAAGATACAGACAGAATGGATGCTTATCCAGCAATATTAAGGGATTAGTGAAACTAATTTGGTTTACCAGAATTGATTTGTTTGCATTCAAGGCTTCATCATCAATTGCCTAAATATGTGTCTTGGAACACGATCCAGAAGCGTAGCAGTAGATGCTTTTCATTGAACTGGGGGAATATGTTCTTTATACTTTTCCACCTTTTGCTTTGGTTCAGCAATGTCCTGAAGAAATAGAACAAGATTCTGTACAGGATTGTTGGTAGTTCCAAATAGGCCAAACACAAACCTTGGTTCCCATTAATGCTGAATATGATTAAAGAACCATATATGTTCAATTTCCTAACTGTAGTGATATTTTGTTTAATCCAGTAACAAAGGAAATTTATGCATTATAGCATATATGAATTTATTAAATCTGCAGGTTTTGACAGACAACTACAGGAGTGGGATTGTCGGACAAAACTATGGAGGTTATAGTCGCATCCTGGCGAGATAACACACAAAAAAACAATTATGACACTATAATGGAAATGGGAAGCAGAATTTTGCACACAGTCAATATTTCTTATGATACGGTGGAATATGGCAGTTTTGATATTGTGATACTGTGATATTGATGGAATGTTTGGGCTCTCCTTGCTAAATTGCATTTGAGCAACATTTACGTTTACAGTGCCCCTAACACTGCACGCAGTGCCTTCTCATTTTATTTAGGACGTATGTCTGACCAGAAATCAATTGGATACATCCACTAATATTAGATTCATGAAGGAATCTTAATATTATCCACCAAACCTAGATACACAGCGATTTTTTGGGGATGTGAAGCATTGTACTTCCTTACTTAGACAGTGGACTCCCCAAATTGAAGGATTGTTCATTGGCTCGCATTAACCTCCCAATTAATAATCGTTAATATCATTGGTTTCAGCTCAAAAGAGTGCAAACTTTACATATGTTGCGTTTTTAGACTGTATGCATGTGGATACAGATCAACATTGTGGTCTTTGTTTAACGATCTGATCAAACAATGCCGACCAGGGAGAATTGGAGCTAAGGTAATCTTTCAAGCTTATCCTTTGAGACTACTTGTGTGTGGTTAAACATGTTGAATCAATATGTTAAAGTTACTGACACTCTTCGAGGAAATGAAAAAAAACGTTAAATGATGTACGCATAAAAAGCCACACACAAAAAAGCGCAGTTCAAAACTGTCTCAAAAATGGTTGAAACAGGTGTGCTTTTAGCAGGAGAAGGTAGACACTGAGGTGTGCAAATCTCACCCACCAGGGCTGCAGTACGTCGGGCGAAGGTGCGGGTGTACACTCGAGCAGATTTTAAAATCGCAGGGTGGAGTAAAGAAGAAGACTCTTTTTCAAAGTTCTACAATAAACCTGGGCACACTATGACCAGCTTTGGCCACGCGGTGTGGGGATCATTATAATCACTGCTTTGTATTATATGATTACTGTACCAATTATGTAGTCACTTATATCTTTTATCACTTGTAATCATTCCCTCGGATATAAGGCGGGTTATTATATGTCTGTAAACCATTAAAACGTTATTAGTGAAAAGGAACTATTATAGTCTGGTTTTCATGTTAGATTTACTTAGCCGGACTGTAGTACTGATTAATACTACGACATAAAAAAGAACAGAAAAGTTTAAAATCTTCAGTGTCATCAGTGACTCCGAGTTAAAATAGTTAAGATTTAACGAGAACTTACAGTTCGAAGTTTGGATCGTTTATTTTATGAGGTGTTCCGATGAGGGATACGGTGCCCTCCACTCCCACCCTCATATAAATAAATGATCAATCTGCGTAGTTTCTAAGGCTTTTATGCGCCTTACTATGGGACTTCGGCTATTTGGTGTTCTGTGTTTTTCATGCGCTGCTTTTGAAGTATGCCGTTTGCCAGCGATGAGGCGGGGTTCTTCCACGTAATCCCATCGTTACTCCTCATAAAATAAACGATCAAACTTCGAACTGGTATGTTCTCGTTTTATCTTACTATTTTCTATCCATAGTCAGCGCTCTTCCCCAATACCATGTGCCCCAATGTTGCCACTTATCTCCTATGTGAGACCTTACCAAATAGCTTTCTGAAACGTCCTCCAGGTACAACTACATCCACTGGCTCTCCCTTGTCCATTTATGCAGTAATCCATGCTTTCGTAATCCATACGGACTCGGACCGGGATCTGTTACTGCTATCCCAAATGTGCGGCTATTCATCTTTTAGAATTGACTCTAACATGTCCCCACCTCCGAGTTGTCAGGTAACTGGTCTATAATTCCTGTTTTCTGCGCTTCCCGCCTTTTCTTAAAACGTGGGATAACATTAGCTCCACCCTCCAATCACACAGGAACTGATCTGAGTCTATAGAACATTGGAAAATTATCCCAATGCATCCACGATTTAGAAACCACTTCCTTAAGTACCCTGGGATGCGGGACCTTCAGGCCCTGGGGAATTTATCAGCCTTCAGTTCCATCAGTCTACCCAACACCTATTTCCTGATATTGTGGATTCCTTCAGTTCCTCCGTCACCCAGATCCTCTGGCCCATACTATATCAGGAAAGAGATTGTTGTGTCCCCCTTTAGTGAAGACGGATCAAAAGTACCTTTCAACTTTCATTCTGCCATTTCTTGTTCCCCATAAATAAATTTACCTTTTTTTTCCGGTTTTCATCTTTGGTCTTATCTAATTTTTTCCTTTCACATACTAAAGTAGCTTTTACTTTTCTACTTTTATTCTTGGCTAGCTTAACTTCGTCCTCCATCTTTTCTCCCCGTGTCGCTTTTTGCAGTTATCATCTGTTGCTCTTCAACCATTACACAATCCTCTTGCTTCCCGCTCATCTCTGCTTCGTTATACTTCTCTTTTATTTTTCTACTGTCCATGACGTCCCTTCTGACAGCCACAGTCGCCCTTTCTCCCTTGGAATCTTTCTTCCTCCTATGGAATGAATACTGATTCTGCACCTTCTGTATTATTGCTAGAAATATCTGCTTTTGTTGTTCCACTGTCATCCGGCTAGTGTCTTCTTCCTGGTCATCCTTTGGTCAGCTCCTCCCTCTTGGCCCCATTAATCCATCCCATTTTTTTCAACTGGTACTCTGACACCTCATTCTTACCCTTCTCCCTCTCCAATTGAAGATTAAACCTGACCAGCATCTGCAGTTCTTTCTTAAAGATCTAAAAGCAGGCCAATAGTTTACCATATCATTTCCAAGATATAACCTTTTGATACATATGGAAAGCTCACAGTGCATTACATATCATTGTAATGGAGAACTAATCATGATTTTGTATGTTACATATGTGTAATTTTAAATACGTAAAGCAGAAAGGAGAGATGGAGTAATTCTCAAGTTTTGTAATCATGCATAAGTTACAATAGGATCGAGTGGGAAATTTCAAATACAGAAATGCCGTGGGTAAGAAGATGGTGTAGAAATTATATATAGAGTAATGAAGAAGATTGAGAGCGGAAGCTATACATAGCTTAGTTAAAAAGGGTTACAGTGTTTGATGTAAAATCAGTGACTTTAGTAAATGCATCAGTCCAGTATGCATGCATAATGTATGGTATATCTATTTGGACCAAATGCAAAACAAAGATTTACATTGTACATACACCCAAAACTAATCATTCATAGGAACATAGATTCTACAAACATGAATTGAAGGCATAGGACATTCGGCCCCTCGAGCCTGGTCCACTAGTCCATACAATCATGGATGATCTTTACTTCTGTACCATATTTTTTTTGCACTCTTTCACCCCCTTAATGCCTTTTCTATCTAGAAATCAACCTATCTTCTTCATCGGGCAAAAGTATAGAAGTGTGAAATCGCACTTTCAGATTCAGGGATTTTCTTTCCAGCTATTGTTGGCCAGGTAACTGAAATCTTCCTCCACAACTAGAGAGCAGTCGGAACTTCTATCTCATTGGAGGACCCTTGGACTATCTTTGTCGGAAACTTCAGGTTTTATCTTCCATATATGTTATTCCCTTTTCTGTATATATACACTGCAAAATGGCTCGATTGTAATCATGTATTTGTCGTTCCGCATGATGACTGGTTTAGCACCATAACAGAAGCTTTCACGGTACTCGGTACACGTGACAATAAACTTAACTAATTTCAGCTTGGCCTCTTGACCACAGGATAATAGATGGGTTCCTCTGAGGAAAAAATATTTCTTATCCTGAGAAAGTGTTCTGATAACACAACTACTATTTAAAAAATGATTCAAATGTTTCCGTTTTCCAGGATCGCTCCGAAGCAAGGACTCAAACAAAAAATGTTGGACGATTGTATTTCCCTCCATAGATACGCTCACCTGTTTGAGTTCTCCAGCAGTGTATTTTTGAACAATTATTAAGTAGGCTACCTCATTCAAACCTTTATATCTGTTGGGAATATCTGGGCTCAGGCACTAATCCTTTTGCTACCCCTTGATGCACCATGTGCCACTTTAGACTTTACTTTGGTTAAGAGGAAGATACAGACTATTCTGAAGATCATTCATTACTACTCTATTCATTATTGTCAACCAAATTTCATTGGCTTGCTAGTTATCCCCATACCTACATGCTTTAGGTTTTCCACACCTCTTCTGTGAGAATTTATCAATCCAAATAAAATCCAAATATACCGCATGCACTGGTACTTTCTTATCATTGGCTCTAATTAATTCCTTAAAAAAAAACTCCAGTGGATTTATCAAAGTTATTTCCATGCCTACCTCTTCTGGTACTCTGGTAAGTTATCAGGGCCCAATATCAAATTATAGTCTAATGCATGCAATCAACTTCAAACGTGCACAAACGGAAGATCAAATAGTACAAGTTGTCAAACAACTTTAGGCTGTGCACGCCACACGAATGAAGAGTCTTGCTGCCAGCATTGAGTAAAGCATTAAAGACTTCTGTTGTAAATTGAGGACTCTCAAGTTTTGTGCAGATCTAGAAAACGAACACGAAAATTTAATCTAATTTTCACCGTTGCCCTCCTTCCTAAATATTGAAAATCCTTGGATATTCAAGCTCCAGCTCTTGTTATCCATGTTATAGCCATTTCATCCTAATGGCAATTATGTGTTTCCTTTGTTAATGTCAAACTTGTTACAAATGTTTTGTGCATTCAGATAAATCATCTTCTTTGTCGTGAGACATTTTTAGGCATTCTGGAATTTCTTTTTCTTCCATTTCTTTTTCTTATTTACTATATTTTCTTACAGGAAACCTACTTGTTAATGGCAGTCTGTTTTACAATCTGTTACCTCCTGACACTATTTGTTACTTATCCCTAATCACTTTCTTGCCTCTGTTTTTCTTCCTTGGGACCAAGGAACTGCGATTGCAGTTGTTACACCAAGTGCTGGAGTAAATCAGTGGCAGACAGCAGCTCTGGAGAAATTGGATAGGTGACGTTTTTGGGTCAGGACCCTCCTAACATGAAAGTCACCGAACCATGTTCCAGAGATGTTGCCGATTCCATCCAGACTTTGTGTTACTTTTTAATCTTTTCTATTTACAGTGCCCTCTTTTAAGGATTAAGGGGTGCCATTTTAGAACAGAGACGAGGAGGAAACACTTTTTCTCAAGGGATGTTGTGAGTCTTGGAATTCTCTGCCTCAGAGGGTGTGGAGGAAGGTTCTTGGATGCTTCAAGCGAGTGGTTAGGGCTCTTAAAGTAGCGGCAAGCAGGGGTTATGGGGAAAAGGGCAGGAACGGGGGTACAGATGGGGGAGGATGATCAGCATGATCACATTGAATGGCGGTGTGTTAGCTCGAGGGGCGAATGCTATTCATGCACCTATTGTCTATAATGTTTGGGACAATGACCAATCATTAATTGATTTGCCTCTGTACTCCACCATTTGAGATTTGTAATAGAAAGAAATCACATGTGGTTAAAGTGCACATTGTCAAGATTTTATAAGGGTCATTTTTGTCATTTGGTTTCCACCATGTCAAAATTACAAGCAAGTTTATACATAGACCGAATTTCAGTTGCACCATATGTTTGGAATGAAAGTAGTCTGTATAAGTTTTTTGTTGCATATCCTGTGCATGCAATGACTGCTCGCAGTTGCGATTTCATGGAACATCCACCAGTGGCCTTCACTGGTGATGCTCTGCCAGGCCTGTATTGCAAGCCATCTTTGGCTGCGTGCTTGTTTTGGGGGCTAGTCCCTACAGTTTTCTCTTCAGCAAATAAAAGAAATGCTCAATCGGGTTTTCAGTTCGGTCGATTGGACTTGGCTGCTGAAGAATTGACCATTTTTACGCTTTGAATAATTCCTTTGTTGCTTTTAGCAAATATTTTGGGCTCATTGTCTTACTGTAGTATGGACTACCAGCCAATGAGTTTTGAGGGGATTGTTGAATATGAGAGCCACATATAATCAACTACTTCAGAATTACATTATGCTACTACCATCAGCAGTTGTATGATCAATGAAGATAATTGAGCCAGTACCTACAGCAGCCATACACGCTCAGGCCATAACGCCCCCAGCACCATGTTTCACTGATGAGGTGGTATGCTTTGAATCTTGGGCAGTTCCTTCTCTCCTGCATACTTTACTCTTGCCATCACTCTGATATGTTAATCTTTGTCTTGTCTGTCCACAAATCTTTTTCCAGAACTGTGGCTGCTCTTTTAAGTACTTCTTGGCAAACTAACCTGGCCATCCTATTTTTGTTCCGGAAAAACCAGTGTTTTGATCTGCAGTGTAGCCTCTGTGTTTCTGTTCATGAAGTCTTCTGCAGGCAGTGGTCATTGACAAATCCACACCTGACTCATGAAGAGTGTTTCTTGGAGGTCTTCTTGACCTGCCATGTCCCTTTGCGATTATTAGTAAGCTCACAGTGCTCTCTTCTTCTTAATGATGTTCCAAACAGTTTGATTTTGGGAGGCCTAAGGTTTGGCTGAAGTCTTAACAGTTTTATTCTTGTTTCTCAGTCTCATAATGCTTCTAGAATTCATTGGCACTAATTTGGTCCTCTGTTGATAAAACGCCAATAAGTGATGGAAAGACCTGGACAAAAGGACTAGGTGCTGAGAGCTTCTCTTATTGTACCTGCATTAAGGGGGCAATTAAAACACGCCGAGCAATTACAAACACATGTGAAGCCATGTGTCCAAACGTTATGGTGCCTGAAAAATGGGGGTGGTGGACGACGGACAAACTATGTTTAAACACAGCTGTAATTTTACAGGGTAGACCAAAATGTTATAAATATCTCTTTATTAAAAGCTGACAATGTGCACTTTAAAACACTGTGATGTTTTCTTTACAAAATCAAAAATTGTGGAGTACAGAGGAAAATAAATCAATGACTGGTCTTTGTCCCAAACATTATGGAGGGCACTGTAGTTTTCAGCATTTCTGTTGACCAGGACCCTGCCCTCCTCCCAATTTAGGTTAAAGCCCTTTTATCAGCCTTGTTATTCATTTCACCCGAACTCTGGTCCCAGTGCAGTTCAGGTGCAGCCTGTCCCAACGGAACTACTCTTGCTTTCTTCAGTACTAATGCTGGTGCAAATGATTGAATCCTACTTATTTTACACCAATCTTTGATTTATGCACTGACCTCACTAACTAACCTACTGCCCCAAATTGCATGATCCAGAGATTATTAGTGGAACCACAAGGCTCTGTAATCTCACCGGTTCTGTACACACTATACAGAAACGACTGCAGGAGCACTAACCCAGGTTTAACACACATTAAATACTGTGATGACACTGTGATCATGGACACCACCAACTCACAGGGACAGCTACTTTCTGAGATGGACATTTTTGCAGAGTGGTGTAGGCGGAACTGTCTCAATACCTCCAAAACAAAGGAGTTGGTTGTTGACTTCCGTAAAGGTCCTTCCATCACCCCCACTTTGTTAGTCGACAACCAGACAATAGAAAGGGTCGAGTCATACAGACACCTTGGGACAATAATTGATCACAAACTCGCCTTCGAACTAAACAATGAAACTATCTTTTCTAAGTATCAGCAGCGCCTCTTTTTCCTGAGGAAACTCCGCAGACTTCAGGTTCACCAGTCAGTCCTGACAGCTTTTTTACAAATGTTTCATTGAATCATTAATAACCTTCAATATGTCAGCCTGGTTTGAGTCACTATCCAACATTCATCGCAACCCACTAAACAAAATCATATCAATGAGCAGTAAAATAAATCGGACTGGGGAGCAGGACCATGTTCAGTAGTTACAATAGGACTAAACTAAAGTGGACAAAAATAGCTTCAGATTGCCAACTCCACTCACTGGACAGCCAAATACAGTCTTCTACCTAAGGCCAGAGTACAGGTCATACATTTGGTCTAGGAACCAATGTCATGTTCGTGCCTACATCCTTAGACCTCTAAATATTTATTTATTAATTTATTTAAATATACATTTTTATACATTCTTTTAATGTTTTTATTGCCTATTCTTCATGTATTATGCGTTGCAAGTTTTACCTACTGACCACTGTTGGACTGCTGGTATGTGATGTGTGTGGTATATTGTGTTGTGTTGCTGGGTATGTGAACTGTACACGCATTGATGTTCTGCACACATGAATGTATCCGTAACGATAAAAAGAAAAAGTTGCATTGAATTTTACTATCTGCTCTGGGTCTGCTTTCGATTTTTTTTTCCACAGCTCCTCAAACTCTCTCGTAACACTTTTCTTAATTTCTAGGTTCCCAAGTCCCAGCAGCCCTACCCTGGCACTGGGTGTGCAACATGCCCATTAAAGCACATTCTCTTGATTGTTTAGGGCAGTACCCATTTACCAAACTTTTTCATTCATTACTTCAACTATCTTCCACTTTACTTAACCCACATGAACAGCTTTTCTTACCATGATGTACACTTTAAGATTATACTCGGTCTCCCTGCCTGTCCACAATCCGCACAACAAATCAATAAGTTTCTAATAAGTGTGTCCACTTTCTATTGCCTTTAATTGCCAAAGCGAATCTGATGCATCAATATCCCTATTTTTTTAATTGGTAACTTTCGAAGTCCCGTCTTTGAGATATGGCATAGGGGCACACTACGCAAATAATATAATAAAAGGCAGCATACCATTAAACTAAATAATGTTAGCATTACTGCAATTACACATAGACAAGAATACATGGAAGGCCAAGCTGACATTTCTAAATTGTATTCATCCTAGTTTTTGGGAAGTAATGCAAAACATTCCCACAGATCCAAAGCCATTGGGTTACTAAAGTGCAAGAACGACGATTATAAATACAAGGGTGTTGAAATGAGTTGGACAAATATCCTCTTCAATCTAGATAACAACCCATCCCCACTCCCCCCTCTCTCCCCCCCCCCCGCCCTCCCCACGTCCCACTATGAGGCACACGCAATATCTCCCACTATTCTGCTCGCCTCCCCGGCCTTACATTTCACCTCCTCTCACCTTATCTCACTACCCTTTTGCCTTTCATCTCTGGACATTGCTCACCATGCTGATCAACCCACCCTCCCCCCCAACACCCTGTATGCATTGACCACTATGCCAAGCTTTGTTCCGTTCCCCACCTCTGTTTTTTAGTTATTATCCCCCCTAACTACAACAGCCTGAAGATTGTGATCCGTACTATCTGTCCTCCAGGAATGCTGCCTGCCCAGCTGAGCTACTCCAGCACGTTTTTTTTTGTTGGAAACCATGCACGTCACCAGAAAGAGGAATCCAGGCAAAACATCTTCCAATATACTTGGTGCCACCCTTGAAGAATCCAAACAAACCAAGCATCTTGGCATCAAATTGCAGAATGATCTGCGTTGGAATGGTCAGACTCATCATGCAACGGTGAAAGCAACAGGTGTCCTAAATTTTCTGAGGCGCAACTTTCATAATTGTTCAACTTCTGTCAAGGAGAAGCTATACTTAACCCTCGTTAGACCTCATTTGGACTACGCAGTTGCAGCATGGGACCCATACACAAATAAAAATATTTCTTCCATCGTCCAAAGACAGGCAGCTCGATTTGTTACTAACACCTGTGCGAGAAGCAAGTGTTACCAAACTTCTGAATTCTCTGGGGTGGAACCCTCTCCAGGACGTGAAGCTCACTGTTTGACTTGTTTTTACAAAATGTTAAATGGCCAGCTCGACATAGATTACAAGACCTACACCAAACCCAAACCAATTCGGAGCAGACGAGGGCATTCGATCCAATTTGTGATTCCAGCTACCAAGACAGATGTGTACAGCAATTCGTTCTTCCCCCGCACAATTAAAGCATGGAATAATCTCCACCCTACTATAATTACCCAACCAGATGCAACTAAATTTAAGGTAGCTCTTTCTTCCCAAAAACCCTTTCTGGCTTAAGTCCTCCCTCCACCACCTCCAGTTTAAATTCCATTTGGAATATTTTGGAAGACCAAGAAACAGTCTCTGCAGTTCTTTGCTTTTTCTCTTCATTCTATTATTCATCTCAGTTATGATGCAATATCATGAAAGCAATAATATATTGGAGTCTGTGTGTTTTGGGGGGGGGGGGGCGAAGAGAGAACATACGTTTTGTATGTAATGCACATCTTGAATAAATCTTTCAACTCAACTTTTACAATAGCCGCCACTAGCAAACTAAACATAATTTCAACACACTGAATAGCTTGTTTATTTTATTATATTCGTAAAATAATAAAACATGTATTCAGCAGGTACTAAATTAAACAAATGCAACCCAATGATACTTGACGATTATCTGAAGGTTCAAGTTGTATTTTCACAGTTTGTTTCCAGTACTTGCTTGGAAGTAATCTTGAGTCAGAATCCACAAATATTTGGATGGCAACAACCAAAATCTTGTTAATAATTGCTTCTTGTAAGAGAAACCAGCAGATATTCAAAACGATAGAAATCCAACCAGGATGGATTAAAAAAAAATTACATTCTCAAAATTTGTTGTGCACGGGTTGCTGGCTGAAGGAGAGTGTTTTTCAAGAGTCTAGCTGTACCTTTGAGCACAAGAGATGGAAAATATTAAATATCAAACAGTTGCAATTTGACAACGCCATCAATTTTCTTTTACAAAGCATCTGTACATATATACATCATACAAATGGCAGGAATGTTCATGTTTCTGTCCATAATCTCACTTCCCATCAAGTAATGCCTTAATGTCCTTCACACCATATTCATTTGCCACAGCTGTTGCATGATCCAAAGCATGGATGATGGCCAGAAATTTAATCACTTGCTTTATATTCTCCCTGCAAAGTAAATGAGTTTCAAAAAGGCAAATTACATTCATAGAATAAAAAGAAAATTACATATTATTGCACACTACCTTCAACCCACCCGTTTGCAAATACAAGATTAAGTAGAACTGCTCACTCTTTCCCCCTTAAGTATTTTGTCTGTTAACACTCAATTCATGATATTTTAAAGTGCACTGCAGAGTTATTGCATTTATAAATTTAACATGAACAAATTAACGTTTCACATTAATTTTCTATTATTTTGTGGTTCAAAACTCCCTAAACCTAACTTAGACAGCAATCTGCTGTAGCCCACATATGTCGCAAAGGGAAACCTACAGCTTGCATGAAGACACATTAGACATATGATATTCATTTCTGAAAGCAGATCCTTTACTCCAATGCAATAAAAATAGCAATTAAATACGTACTTGCATACAGGAAGCGATAAATTAGACACAACCAATAGCCTTGAAGGAGGCCACCCATTTTATGTCAGGGTTGGAAATGAAAAAGCTAGGTGTGGGATACAGTGCATATATATATTTCATTAGGGTAAATTTATTCCAAGCCACTCTTCCCCGTGGATGGGTTTTAATAAAATCACATTACATATCACCCATCAGTGTCCTATAGACGATGAAGCTGCTTTATGCACTTAATTAGGGAATGGACAGTCATTCTCGGAAATTACTTTAGATGTAGCCACTAATGTGAATGCTAAACTGAATCTGTGCCACTTATTTACCTGGCTGTGCGCTTTTCCACATCTGAGCACCCAAGGCTTAACCTATAAGTCGTATTGGCCAAGTGAACAAGATAACAGCAGAAATTTTCCATCTGTGGAATACTCTTATCTCCTTTAAGGTTGGCAAACCAGTTCTTTGGTAAACAAGTGATCAGCTGAAAAACAAAAACACCATCATAAAATTCAGTATTTTTTCCAACCTCAATATAATTTCAATTGTAAGCGATGCACCATATACATACCAGCATTGTGTTTTAAACCATTCATTTGAAATAATGCCTGGGTGAATAAGTGCCAAAATAATTTAAAGCAAAGCACCGACGGCCATACAGCAGAGCCTGTGCCAGCCCTATGAAACACTGGTTGTACATGGCATTCCAACAATTATCTAACTAACAATTCAAACTCAACATATCTATGTTTTCCTGACCATATCCACTTTTGATATTTACATTAGGATTATAATTCTAAAAAAAAGATTGTTTCAGTTTGATCTGGGAAAAAAAATAAAATATATGGGATTGAAATTCAAGAAATTTGGATTATTACTATCCCGATGAACTGATTTCCATAATTGAGTTAACTATTGCCACTTTCCACAAGGGACAGAATTCTTGCATCCAAGGCAGATAGTATGTGTTTGATGCATCCATCATTGATCTTAGTAGATTGTCTGGACCAAAACACTGGTTTAGAACTTGGGGAGTAATACATAGATGAGACAGCAGAGTGAAGCAGCTAAGTGAAGCTAAACCTCAGCTCTAGCTATGCAGGTTCAATGCTGACCTCTGGTGCTGTCGGGGTAGAGTTGCAGTTTTTCCTTGTGACCATTTTGTTTTTGAAAGGCTGTTCTTTTTTCCATGGCTTAAAGATGGGCAGGTTGATAAGTTAATTGGCCATTGAAAATTGCCACTAGTTTTAGGTGAGTGGTAGAATCTGTGAGGTATCAATGGGAATATGGAGAGAATAAGAGATTAGTGAAATAATAGACTAAATGAGTGCTTGGTCAGCAAGAATTTGGGGAATTGAAGAGTCTGTTTCCTTGTTGTATGACTCAATGGCTTCAAAGGTGGCAATTTTCAAAGAAAGCATCCGTTCTTTCAAGCCACTGTGAAAGCTCCAGTGATAATGACAAGTAGGAGAATTCTACGTGTTTACTAAAGAATATTTATGTCTCAAGTGATATACAGCATCATCAGGTAATGAATGGGTTCTGTTTTAGCAGATATCCCCAAGTTGATGTTTTAATGTCTAGTCACGATGGTAGAGAATCAGGATGCCCCATGCACAAAGGCTGGCTTCAATATGCTTGAAGTAACATTGACTGTTGTATTCAATGGTGTATCTGTGTATATATCAATTTATGTGTTTGTTTATCAACTTCCAAAGCAACTGTGTTGAGTGGTTTCCCACGATAAAACTGGTAGCATTTTTGATCTACAAAATGTACTACTAGGATTTCCTATACAATAACAAAAACAACTTTAAAATACTTCACTGGCAACAAAATGCTCTTGAATAATGAACACAAAGAAAAGCTAGTTGAATACAAGTTATTTAAATGAGTGGAATAAAGTCTTGTAACAATATATTTAAAATAAGAGAAAAGCAAAACAAAGTTGGAAAGGAACTAAATTTGAAAGAAGGGTCTCGAACTGAAATGTCACCCATTCCTTTTCTCCAGAGATGCTGCCCGTCCCACTGAGTTACTGTAGCATTTTGTGTCTAACTAAATTTGAAAGTCTGACTTTACAGACTTCACAATATCCGACTTTGGGTGCAAAGATCATAGCATGACCAGTCAATCTCACCGATGTATACACCAAAGAGGCATTAGTGCATAACATTTTAATGTCTGGTATTTAAAAGTCTGGGATCTTTGAATGTTTTAACCCATTCCTTGGCGTACTTACACTTTGACACTTCTTCAGACTGTCATCTCCTGGATCAGAGTTTTGTAGAGCGAGAAGAATATGGCGATTTAACAGACTGTCCACTGTTAACTCTTGTAGCACTCGATTTGAGATTATGCCCGTCCACTGCAAAATGTTGTCCAATAACTGGAAAAATATAAAAATTAAGAAAGCTTAATTCATTTTGTTGCAAAGATGCTATTTGGTTGTCCATTGTCTGTGTCCATTGTTAACCAATAATCTTACATTTACAATATTGTACAAAATAACGTTTTTTTTTGCAGTCATCGGAACATAAACGGCCAAATTATGAGCCACCGGATGGTGTCTACGTTGATAATTAAACCCCTTCACTAATCAAAATCGAAACACCTCAACACACATAGGTCATAAAAATGTCCTAAAGTAGACCTTTAATGTACAGTTATATTAAAGATATATGGTAGCTTGATTATGAAACATTACTGAAATTGATTCAATAAGAATGCAAATTATTTGAGAAAAACAAAAATCAGTTGCAAGTTTATCAAAAAGTTGCCAGATAAAGTCTTCCTGAAAAATCACAAATGGAGGGTTATTCCATGAATCTGTACAAATCAGGGGAAGGCAGCAGCAGCCAAGTTCATGGCACCATGGGTGGCTCTGCGGCAGAGGGGAGAAAACAACAGTGGAAGGGCTATAGTAATAGGGGATTAAATTGTATGGGGAATAGACTGGCGTTTCTGCTGCCGCAAACGAGACTCCAGGATGGTATGTTGCCTCCATGGTGCAAGCGTCAGGGATGTCACTGAACGGCTGCAGAACATTCTGGAGGGGGAGGGTGAACAGCCAGCTGTTGTAGTGCACATTGGCACCAACAATATAGGTAAAAAAACGGGATGAGGTCCTACAAGGCAAATTTAGGGAGCTAGGAGATAAACTTAAAAGTAGGACCTCAAAGGTAATAATCTCTGGATTACTACCAGTGCCACGTGCTAGTCAGAGTAGAAATAGGATATTGCAGATGAATACGTGGCTTACAAAATGGTGCTAGGGGGAGGGATTTAACTTTCTCGGGCATTGGAACCAGTTCAGGGGAGGTGGGACCAGTACAAACAGGACGGTCTGCACCTGGGCTGAATTGGAACCAATGTCCTTGGGGGAGTGTTTGCTGGTGCTGTCAGGGAGGATTTAAACTAATGTGGCAGGGGGATGGGAGCATGCGCAGAGAGACAGAGAGGTGTAAAATGAGGGTAGAAGCAATAGGTAGCAAGGTGAAAAGTAAAAGTGGCAGGCAGAAAAATCCAGGGCAAAAATCAAAAAGGGCCACTTTTCAACATAATTGTAGAAGGGGTAAGAGTGTTGTAAAAACAAGCCTGAAGGCTTTGTGTCTCAATGCAAGGAGCATTCCTAATAAGGTGGATGAGTTGAATGTGCAGATAGTGATCAATGAATATGATATAGTTGGGATTACAGAGACATGGCTCCAGCGTGACCAAGGCTGGGAGCTGAACATCCAGGGATATTCAATATTCAGGAGGGATAGAAAGGAAAAGGAGGTGGAGTAGCGTTGCTGGTTAGAGAGGAGATTAACGCAATAGAAAGGAATGACATTAGCTTGGAGGATGTGGAATCGATATGGGTAGAGCTGCGAAACACTAAGGGGCAGAAAACGCTAGTGAGAGTTGTGTACAGGCCACCTAACAGTAGTAGTGGAGTTGGGGATGGCATCAAACAGGAAATTAGAAAAAGGTAAAACAGTTATAACAGGGGACTTCAATCTACATATAGATTGGGTGAATCAAATTGGCAGGGGTGCTGAGGAAGAAGGATTTCTTGGAATGATTGCGGGATAGTTTTCTAAACCAACATGTAGAGAAACCAACGAGAGAGCAGGCTATTCTAGACTGGGTATTGAATAATGAGGAAGGGTTAGTTAGCAGTCTTGTTGTGCGTGGCCCCTTGGGCGAGAGTGATCATAAAATATGGTTGAGTTCTTCATTGGGATAGAGTGTGACATTGTTAATTCAGAAACAAGGGTTCTGAACTTAAATAAAGGTAACTTTGAGGGTATGAGATGTGAATTGGCCAAGATAGACTGGCAAGTAATTATTAAGGATAGTATGAAAACAAAAGAAGAAGCATACAAATTAGTCAGAAAAAGCAGCCAACCAGAGAACTGGGAGAAATTCAGAGTCCAGCAGAGGAGGACAAAGAGCTTAATTAGGAAATGGAAAATAGATGAAAGAAAACTGGCAGGGAACATAAAAACTGACTGCAAAAGTTTTTATAGATATGTGAAGAGAAAAAGGTTAGTTAAAACAAATGTAGGTCCCTTGCAGTCATAAACTGGTGAATTGATCATGGGGAACAAGGACATGGCAGACCAATTGAATAACTACTTTGGCTCTGTCTTCACTAAGGAGGACATAAATAATCTGCCGGAAATAGCAGGGACCGGAGGTCAAATGAGATGGAGGAACTGAGTGAAATCCAGGTTAGCCGGGAAGTGGTGTTAGGTAAATTGAATGGATTAAAGGCCTATAAGTCCCCAGGGCCAGATAGGCTGCATCCCAGAGTACTTAAGGAAGTAGCCCCAGAAATAGTGGATGCATTAGTGAAAATTTTTCAAAACTCGATAGATTCTGGAGTCTCGATAGGTTCCTGAGGATTGGAGGGTAGCTAATGCAACCCCACTTTTTAAAAAGGGAGGGAGAGAGAAAACGGGGAATTACAGACCAGTTAGTCTAACATCGGTAGTGGGGAAAATACTAGAGTCAGTTATTAAAGATGGGATAGCAGCACATTTGGAAAGTGGTGAAATCATTGGACAAAGTCCGTATGGATTTATGAAAGGTAAATCATATCTGACGAATCTTATAGAATTTTTCGAGGATGTAACTAGTAGAGTGGATAAGGGAGAACCAGTGGATGCGTTATATCTGGACTTTCAGAAGGCTTTCGACAAGGTCCCACATAAGAGATTAGTATACAAACTTAAAGCACACGGTATTGGGGGTTCAGTACTGATGTGGATAGAGAACTGGCTGGCAGACAGGAAGCAAAGAGTAGGAGCAAACGGGTCCTTTTCAGACTGGCAGGCAGTGACTAGTGGGGAACCGCAAGGCTCAGTGCTGGGACCCCAGCTATTTACAATATATATTAATGATCTGGAGGAGGGAATTGAATGCAACATCTCAAAGTTTGCAGATGACACGAAACTGGGTGGCAGTGTTAGCTATGAGGAGGATGCTAGGAGGCTGCAAGGTGACTTGGATAGGTTGGGTGAGTGGGCAAATGCATGGCAGATGCAGTATAATGTGGATAAATGTGAGGTTATCCACTTTGGTGGCAAAAACAGGAGAGTAGACTACTATCTGAATGGTGGCCGATTAGGAAAAGGGGAGATGCAACGAGACCTGGGTGTCATGGTACACCAGTCATTGAAAGTAGGCATGCAGGTGCAGCAGGCAGTGAAGAAAGCGAATGGTGTGTTGGCATTCATAGCAAAAGGATTTGAGTACAACAGCAGGGAGGTTCTACTGCAGTTGTACAGGGTTTTTGGTGAGGCCACACATGGAGTATTGCGTACAGTTTTGGTCTCCTAATCTGAGGAAAGACAATCTTGACATAGAGGGAGTACAGAGAAGTACTGATTCCTGGGATGGCAGGACTTCCATATGAAGAAAGACTGGATAGACTTGGCTTGTACTCGCTGGAATTTAGAAGATTGAGGGGGGATCTTATAGAGACGTACAAAATTCTTAAGGGGTTGGACAGGCTAGATGCAGAAAGATTGTTCCCGATGTCGGGGAGGTCCAGAACAAGGGGTAACAGTTTAAGGATAAGAGGGAAGTCTTTTAGGACAGAGATGAGAAAATCATTTTTCACACAGAGTATGGTGAATCTGTGGAATTCTCTGCCACAGAAGGTAGTTGAGCCCAGTTCATTGGCTATATTTAAGAGGGAGTTAGATGTGACTAAAGGGATCAGAGGGTATGGAGAGAAGGCAGGTACAGGATACTGAGTTGGATGATCAGCCATGATCATATTGAATGACGGTGCAGGCTCGAAGGGCCGAATGGCCTACTCCTGCACCTATTTTCTATGTTTTTATGTTTCTAAATGAACTGTTGGATTGTTGGCCTTCACTTGAATCAATAATTATCACATTCCTTCCATTAGGCTACATTGGTCTCATTCCATTTTAGTAGCAATCTATCAATAGATTCAAATTAGCGCAGCTTTTCCCAAAACTGGAGAATGGCTCCCAATTAGACAGATGACAGAAAACCAAAATGAAAAATGTCCATTTTTAAGCTCTCACCTTTAGTGCTGACCAAAACTGTCGTTGAAAAAATAAGTAAGGCGCTGAATTCTTGTTTTCCAGTACACTAAAAAAATGAATTAAATCATTAATTAAATATAAATATTAAGGTTTAGACATATTGGCTTTTCAGCACAAAAAAACTTAAATGTTCATGGCTCAATGTGTTCCTTTTAAATGCAGCTATTAAAGCAAACAAATATCAGAAATGATTCATTGTTTTGGGAACACTGGATAACTGGTATGGATCTTTGAATTGATTTCTAAAACACCCCAAAAAAAATGCTCTTTTGCTCTAGCTAATACCCAAAGTTTGAAGTAAATTACAGAATGAAACTGCAGAGAACGACATCATTCATTCCATGTCGAGACCCTCTTCAGACTGATGTCAGGGGAATAAGCGTGACAGAGATTGAATGTAGTCGGAGACACTAAGACTGGTGGGAGAACTGGCACCAGTCCCGACTCCCCACTCCCCTGACATCAGTCTGAAGGGTCTCGAACTGAAACGTCACCCATTCCTTCTCTTGCTGCGTTACTCCAGCTTTTTGTGTCTACCTTCGATTTAAACTAGCACCTGCAGTTTTTTCTTACACATCATTCATTCCATTGCTATTTGGTAGAACTGCAATTGAAAATTGAATAATTGAATAGAAAAATTGAATAAATTTTATTAGCCAAATATACATGACATTACAAGGAATCCCATTTGCCTGCTTTTGCCTCCGTTTTGTAATTTTTAATCCTTCACGTGCTTAGCCCAGTCTCTATTGCAGTCTACGTGTTAAACAGTACCTTTCCAGCAATGCAATTTGAAATATTTAAAAAAAAAGTTATTTGTGTAAGATTGTTGTAGATGGTTGATGATCAACACAGATGCAATAGGCCAAAAGGCCTGGTTCCATGCTATGTGTCTATAACTGTTTCTTTTTGTGGGAAGGGGAAAGCTGGAGAAGATGGCACTCGGATGCACAAGAAAATGACAATTTCTTGCCACTGAGATCGTGCAAAGAGATCAGATGTGACGGACAAAAAGACAGTACAAAGCTTCTTCATAGGTCTCCTCATATCAGAAATAGAAGAATGCTCAGGTATAAAATTAAAATTTGCACCCCAAGCTGATGTCCCCAATGCTCCACATGTTGGGGGAGTCCAGAGCCAGGGGTCACAGTTCAAGAATAAGGGGTAGGCCATTCCGGATTGAGAAGATGAAAAGCTTTTTTACCCTGAGAGTTGTGAATCTGCGGAATTCTCTGCCACAGAAGGCAGTGCAGGCCAATTCACTGGGTAAGGGAGTTCAGCCCCTGTCCAACTTGCGTGTCCTTGGCATGGTAATTACGCGACCTCGTGGTCCTGATGAGCTGCGACGGCCATCTGGAGCGCGTGACGTCATTTAACGAAGGACACAAAATGCTGGAGTAACTCAGAAGGACCGGCAGCATCTCTGGAGAGAAGCAATGGGTGATATTTCGGGTCGAAACCTTCTTCTGTCTGAAAGAAGTGTCTTGACCCGAAACGTCATCCATTCCTTCTCTCCAGAGATGCTGCCGGTCCCGCTTAGTTATCCCAGCATTTTATGCCTATCTTCAATTTTCTTGGCCCCGCTCTGGGAGTAGAAGAGGGGGGGGGGGGAAGAGATCCGGACCGCAATGGCCGTGAGCCCCAGGCCAAGCTAGGCAACCGTTTGCCTGCTTCTGGTGCTGTTGGAAGTGAGAAGTTGCGTCGCGCCAGGGTCTTGGGCCTATCCCACTCTGGCCGTAATTTACGCGACAGGCCGGTGGCGCGCGAAGATTTTGTTCGCTACAAAATTTCGGAGCGCCTCGCGATACCGCGCACAACTCCATACCCCTCCGCGCTTCTCAGTGGGACTGGCCCTGCACGGCCACACGATGCCCGTGCGATGACGAGGTCGCGTAATTTGCGTGCCAAGGACACGCAGGTGGGACAGGGCCTTTAGATTTAGCTCTTAGGGCTAACGGAATCAAGGGATATGGGGAAAAAGCAGGGACGGGGTACTGATTTTGGATGATCAGCCAAGATCATATTGAATGGTGGTGCTGGCTCGAAGTGCCGAATAACCTACTCCTGCACCAATTTTCTATGTTACTATCTTGTATTTCTCTTTACCTAACCATACCCAGAATCTTTTCCAGGCACTGAACTGAGTTAGGCTTGAGGTGTCCAAAATAAAATTCTCCAACCTCGGGGTCAGACAATGGGCAGATGTCAGCACTTGACCACAATACCATGTAAACCTGAAGGCATCACCAAGAAAGGTTGCTCTTGATCAGTTCCCTTGCTGAGTATTACACTTTCTTGATGGCATAGTTAAACTTGAAATTGATACCAAAATGGTGTTTCTGGATGCCTAAATGTTCCTTAATGTCACAGATTTGGTGGGGTGCTATCAGACTAAAGTCGGCAAGTAATTACGGTGCATTATGTGGATGGTACACACTGGTGAACAGGGTGTCAAATAAGTGGGCCGTTTTGTACTGGACCGCAATGAGCTTTGTGACTGCTCTTGGAGTTGCAGTCACCCCAGGAAGTATAAAATATTCCATTACCCTATGGTGGAAAGTCTTTGGAATGCAAGCTCAGGAAATGCAGCCCTGCTCTGTTCTTGTAGTCACAGAATTGATGTGGCGGATCCAATTAAGTCTGTGGTCAATGGTGATCCTCTCAATGTTGTTGGTGGAGTCTTGGTGACAGTAATGCCGTTGAGTGTTTATTAATTTATCTCATTGGAAATAGTACGATACTTTTCTGGTGCAACTGCTACATTTATCGCATCAGTCTATGCCGGAAAAATGCCGAGGACTTGCTGCATGCGAGCATGGGCATTTTACTGTGCAAAGGAGTGTGAATGGAATTGAACATTGTGATCACTTTTGACATTATGATGGAAAGTCATTGACAAAGCAGCCAAAGTTAATTAGGCCTAGAACTCTGCCGTGAGGAAGTCATGCAATCAAACATCCGCCTTTGTGCAATGCATGACTCCAATTACTGGAATATTTTCATAAAATATGAAAACATGAAAATGACTAGTTTTACTTTGATGAACATCGACTAGTTTTACCAGGACCCCTAAATTTCAATCTCGTTCATACTGTCATATCTTGCCTTGGTGACCTCATTAGAGAATGATTTTTTTGAAGGTTTGTGGAGAAAATTCAAAATGCAACAGATTTCATATATTCCCTGCTCACAAAAGATGTGCCCAATGCAAACAACATAGGAGAGGCTTTGAAGTGTTAAATTATCATGCTCCACTCCAGAAGAAATTTACAACCAAACACCATAAAATATACATCACATTTCTGTCATACACGTGGCATTGTGGGAAGTAATTGGAACTTAAGCTCTCAACTTCCACCAACTGTCTTAGCCATGTTCCATGAAAATGACCATGAAAACTTAAGATAATTATCAATGTATAATTATTTGCACTTTAAGTTTATCAAACATCGCATATTCTTACATTTAAAAAATGTAAAACTATTATATTCAGGCATCATCATAGGATGCAGTCTTTTGAGATACAGCGCGGAATAAAATTAACACACTAATAAGAAATACTGTGCCTTATTTGTCACAGTTAAGACAATGTCTAAAATACGTACAATAAGGAAAAGCATACCTTCTGGGATATAATGGCACAAATACATCTTCATCCACTGATTTTCTAATTCTCAAGATGATGGCTTTTAATAAATTCTGAAAGAAAATTTGACTTATCAATGGGAAATAATTTCAAATATTAATGTTCTATATTTCCAAAGATAGTTATGAAACAGATGCAAAAGCAAACAAATTTAGATATTAATTTAGATATTAAAATTATGATAAAACTGGTATGTGGCCTTTTGAAGGTGACTTAAGATAATCCTACATTCTAAATTATTCAAACAGAGTCTGAAGTCTCTCGACCCAAAATGTCACCTCTCCATGTTGCCTAGTCTGCGGAGTTACTCCAGGACGTTGTGTCCTTTTGTGCATTAACCAGCATCTGCAGTTTTGCGTTTCTATATTCAAAGAGTTTTCCTGATATGTGTAGGAAAGAACTGCAGATGCTGGTTTAAAGCGAAGGTAGACATAAAATGCTGGAATAACTCAACGGGACAGGCAGCATCTCTGGAAAGAGAGAATGGGTGACATTTCGGGTCGAGACCCTTCTTCAGACAGATCCTGATAATTTGTACTGATATTCTTTTCTTCAATTCATGAAAATTAGTATACGAGCATGCCTTCGTTATTGGTCACTGTTGCCAAATGCAATGTAAATAGCTACTTCCACACCAAGTAAAACGCATTTCCAACACAAAAAAAATCTCAAATGTTCACAGCTCATAATGTCTTGTTCTTTTTAAAAGCTGTTATTAAAGCAGGGAAATATCAGAAAGGATTCACTGTTCTGGAAACACTGGACACAGAGGATAGTTAACTGGATAGTTAGATCTTTGAAATCATTTCTAAAAACACCCTTTTAATATTAGCTTTTGTTCAAATGCAGCTAATACCTAAAGTTTGAACTAAATTACAATGAAACTGCAGAGAACAAAGTCATTAATTCCATGGTAGAACCATCAGTAATCCATTTGCCTACTTTTGCCCTTTTGTTTTGTTAATTTTAACTCTTAATGCAGTTATCCCATTCTCTATTAAAGGCTACTTTTTAAACAGTATCTTTCAAGAAATGCGTTTAGAGATCACAAAAATGGTGTAAAAAATGTTGCTTCTGCTTCGAAAACCTGCATCTTCCTTGAGCAGTTAATGAACCCTGTGTCACTGGAAACAGTTTCTCTTTATTTACTCTACCTACCCAATTCTTGACCGTGACACATTGATCACTAAATTATCTTAACTTGCACTCGAAGGACTGAAAAGAATGGATAGAGATCAAAATGGAAACAAAATTTAACATAGTCATACCTGTGTATATTTATTTTCTCCATTAACAACTGAAGGATAGCCTTCAACTAACTTCAATAACAATTTGACTAGTCGAGATGTTTGAGACGTTGATAAAGGATCCCAAACGTTCTCTGCGAGGCCTAGAGTAAGGATTAAAAAATATTTATTCATGCGTTAGATTTTCTTGTATTCAACTCCTTAGGCTTCAACATGTCATAACCTGTTCAAATAGAATGCAGTATTTCCAATAACTCGGATGAGCTAGCCAGCATATCCCATCACATTTTGTTATGGGAATAAACATTATTCCTTTACTGTCACCATTTTACTTAGTTGTTTTCATTGCAAATTTTGCACAATCATACGAAGCACACATTTCAGTTATTAGGAATGTTAGCCTGCTTTAAAGAGAATCGGTACACCTAAGTTCGACCAGTTAAAACTATGCTCAAATTTAGTATTCCTTTTAATCATTTGTGTATTATCTGATCATTATATCCCCATCTATGAAAATAGTTTGCATTCTCTAGTGAGTATAAACTACCAACTGCATTGTTGACCAGCTACATTGTTGATGTAATCAGTTGCTGATTTAATATTTTAGAACCAACAAATAACAACAAATAATTTAAATTAATTTGGTCTTAATAGTGCACTGTGGAGGTAAAGGGATAAAGTAAGTTTAAATTCTGCAAAATAGATTGATCTTCAGACTAGAGAAAACTATAACATTGAGTTTCTCCAGAGGTATGTACGGGAGCCACTGTTTTTCTAAATGTTACAATTATACAAAGCATAACTTCAAAGTATGCAGATGAAATAGTATCTGAAGACATGGTGAACTATGCGGAGAATAGTAATAGACGAGCTGTGGAATGGGAGAACTGGTGCCATATAAAAGTTAATGCCGAGAATGCAATGTGTTACACTATGGTAGAAAGAATGGGAAGACAGTAAAAATGAGAGGATGCATTCCTCATTAAATAAAGATAAATCAGCCCCTCATGCCAGCGCTATCATTCAACACAATGATAGCTGATCTTTTATCTTTGTTCCATTTCTCTGACAATATTCAAATCACAATTCCCTTATTATCCAAAAATTGAGCTTTGCTGAATGTCCTCAGCAACCGGGTTTTGTACAGCATTCTTGGATATGGAAAGAGACTTTCCATATCCTTAGTTACTGAGGTAACGCAAGCAGTTTTTTTGTTGCGTGCTATCCAGTCACCGAAGCGACTATACATGATTACACAAAACTAAACGCAGCATTAGTGATTGGCATCCTGTTCAACAACTTAAGTAACCATATTTAGTAACTGTGTTTAGAATGCTTGGCCATGCCCATTAGTTCCCTATTAACAATACGGGTGTTTCCTAAAGTTGCTCTGTAATTAAATGCACTAATAACACTTTTGTCATATGTTAATAGAATGGAGCAGCTGGGCTTGTATACTCTGGAATTTAGAAGAATAAGAGGGGATATTGAAACATAAGATTATTAAGAGTTGGACATGCTAGAGGCAGGAAACATGTACCTGATGTTGGGGGAGTCCAGAACCAGGGGCCACCGTTTAAGAATAAGGGGTAAGACCATTTAGAACAGATGAGGTAAAACATTTTCACAGCGAGTTGTGAGTCTGTAGAATTCTCCACCTCAGAAGGCGGTGGAGGCCGGTACTCTGGATATTTTCAAGAGAGAGCTCTTAAAGATAGCGAAGTCAGGGGATATGTGGAGAAGGCAGGAATGGGGTACTGATGGTGGATGATCAGCCATGATCACATTGAATGGCAGTGCTGGCTCGAAGGGCTGAATGGCCTACTCCTGCACCTATTGTCTATTATGAAATGGTAAAGTCTAGTCATATGTTGCAATGTTTTGACCCATATGCTGAGACAGACATTTTTGCAAACAGGAGGATAGTGCTCATAGGATGCATTCTTTCACTTTTCTAAGATATTAAAAACGTAATTACCTGTTAGTTTTGGTAAGACCACTTTTTCAACGATTGCAGGTAACAAATAAGTGTCAACATCATCTATCTGTGGATTTTCCCCTTCTTCACATCCGTAGAACAGTAATGATTCAAACCAGAGCATACTTTCAAAGTCACAACAATTTGGCTGTTAGAAAGATATAGATAGTGTTAGCTGTTGAAGAAAATGCAAGAGCAATTTGCAAAATACTATTTACATATCATTCGATATTTACATTTTAAGTGAATGAAAAAGACATGCATCTGCGTAGAGCCTTCCCCAACCCAAGAATATCTCAAAATGCATTATAGATAATGGACTTCTGAAGCGTAATTAAAACAGGCAATTTGCGCTGCGAGCTCCCATACAATGAATTATTGATAGGGTACGAAACAGTGTCTCAAAAACGTTCCCATCCATTTTAATGCACCTCATAGCATTCCCGCAATACCACAAAATGTAAATCTTTACCCGAGTACATAACAACATAATCCATAAGGGTATATTCAATTTTCCACTTTAGAGGCAAACATTTTAAAATGTTCACGACTATTATAAGATTTAGTTTTAAAAATACAAATTCAAACTTGGCTTCCAAGCTTTGAATGGACAGCTCAATAAAAATGTAGAGACCAATAAACTGGGTTTGAAAAATCATGAGCAGCACTGGAAGGATGCTTTCAAGTTTGTTCCAGAAGGAAACAGTGCAGAAGACAAACAGAGGGACAATGGGGGGGGGGGGGGGGAGCTGGCGTGAAGCAAAAAATAAAATTGTATAGGGGCCAATATGGGGATGGGGATAGGATTAGACCAGGGATGGGAGGAGGAGAAAGGAGGCAAGCGAGAGGAAAGTGTAAGGGTAGATGAGAGCAATAAAATTGGAGAGGGATGCAGCACGAACTTAATACATGGAGAGGGATGCAGCATGAACTTTTAGCCTCTGTTACGCAAGTTTAATGCAGCTGTCGCACATTTAAAAAATAACTTCATTATAAGTATCCATCTTTCTTTTTTTAAATCAGCAGTGAAGTTATTTGCATAGCTCTATCAGAGAATATATTTATTTGAATTTTTATTCTATTCCAGTCAGCCACAGCTCATTTACAGGATTACATAGACCAGTATCCACTTCAGAATGTTAAAGCACAACAAATTGAAATACAAAAGACTAGATCATGAACAAAAAAAAAATAAAAAAAATTGCTGCATCAGACCGCATCTGTGGAGGGAAATGGATAGACGTTTCAGGTCACGGCCCACCATCATCACACTGAAGAAGAGTCCCGACCCAAAACATTGTGCGTCCATATCCCTCCACGGACGCTGCCTGAACCGCCGAGTTCCACCAACAGTTTGTGTTTTTGCTGAAATACATCAAATTTGGTCACTCTCAAAGCAACTTTTTATGCACTTGATAGGAATGACAAGTTTTTGGTATTAGTAGTGGGTGAGAATTGTATTCACAAAGCCAATACTCAATGCTCATATCTCACAATTCTTTGAGAAGCCGAGATTATCCAAATCACAAAACCATTATTAGTTCTCACCTCAAAAGGATTCCATTTGATGAGTTGTAATCGAATTAGTGGATTGAGCAATTTTGGAAGGCAGAGACCAATATATGCATCTTTGTAATGAGTGTAATACATCTGGCGCCAGACTTCGAATCGGGACTTGATCGAATCAAGTGTACAGAAATCATCCAAAACATCTTCAAACACTTTCCGGGAATCACTAACTATTCGATCTACAAAATAATTTTGAATTTGTTTTCATTCAACATTTTTTTCTGCATCACCTGTATTATATCCATGCTCCGTAAAACACATTTAGCAGTCATGTTTTAAACAAACTAACTGTTTTAGATAGTTTGAGACTTGGTGAGAAAATGAGAAAGAGCCAGCTGTATTCTAATTCCATCTTTGCAAACATTGTTATCAGGGTTTAAAATGAGAAGGGATCAATAAATTGTTTGTTATTCCAAGATTACCAACTGAAGTCAGGAATTAGTCATAGTGTGATAAAGCGTGGAAACGGGCCCTTCGACCTAACTTGTCCACACCAACTAACATGTCCCACCTACACTAATCCCACCTGCCCACATTTGGTCCATATCCCTCTAAATCTGTCCTATCCATGTACTTGTCTAATTGTTTCTTAAACACTGGGATAGTCCCAGCCTCAACTACCTCCTCTGGCAGCTTGTTCAATACACCTACCACCCTTTGTGTGAAAAAGTTACTCCTCAGATTCCTGTTAAATTTTTTCCCCTTCACCTTAAATCTATGACCTCTGGTCCTCAATTCACCTACTCTGGGCAAGACTGTGCATCTACCCAATCTATTTCAATCATGATTTTAAATTGAAAAGCAAAGAAATGCAGATGCTAGAAATCTGAAATTAAAACATAAAATACTGGAGATATTTAACAGGTCCAACATTACATATGGAGAAGGAGCAAAGAAAATGTTTGCAATAGGGCAGAGAAAGATTATCCAGGTGACACAAATGTTTTCGGGAGCATGTAGGGGATAAGAACAACTTATCCCTGTTAATCATAACTGATCAGTCTGCAGTAATACAAATAGTACGTCAAAACAGAAAAGTACATGCAGGACCAGGTTCTTCGGCCCACAATGTCTATGTGGAATGATGGTTTTTGAGGAAAAAAAAATTCCGGAACTGTGAGACGCAGGACAAAAATTTATGCTCCTTTCCTTTGTTGATAAAGTCCACGATCTTCAACATTTTAAAAGGAAAATTTGAACAGTACAGACTTGCCGCTGCTTGAATTTAAAAGAGTGAGATGGGACTTGATTGAAACATACAGAATCTTGAGGAATCTTAAATGGTGGATGTGATGATACAAGGACATGATGATGATTTTAAAAAGAGATAGTGACATTTTTACCCTGAAAGTTGAGTTTCTTTATACTCTCTCCCGTGTAGGGTGGTGGAGGCAATCTTTAATATTTTATTAAGGCAAAGCAGATAGATACTTAGCGAGCAAGTATGTAGTCAGGAATATAGAGTTCAGGTTATATTCAGATCCGCCACAATTTTGTAGCATGTTTGAGGGACCCAGTGGCCTATTCCTGACCCTAAATTGTATGCCATCCAATGATTTAGGCACATGTACCCTAAGATCTCACGGTTCCATAATCCTATTGAAAATGTGCATTCTGGTTGCTTTTCTTTCCACTGAATGTAATGTTGTATTTTTGTTACATTTTATCTGGCACACTCCAATAGCCTGGTTTTATCTTCTCTGTCTACTACCATCCTTCCTACCACTTCAAAGCTTATCACATTTGCAAATTTGGAACTAGTGCTGAGTCACTAGAGTCCTCATTATTAAGCATTACTTAGTGGACTTATATGCAAACAACTTTAAGTTGAACCATCTTTGGTCAATCTATTCCACAAAAGAAACTAAAACCACCATTGTATTAGCTGAACAATTACACCTTTAATTCTATTAATTTCTATTAATTTCCACATTGAAAATAAGAATTTCCCCACATTGACAGTCCAAAAATGTGCTAAAGTTTAGCAATTAAACAAATATATCAGCTTATCTTCCAAGCATCATACCATTTTCTGTATTAAAACTTGTGATGTCTGTGGATGTCTCTTCATCGTCACTTGATAATCCCTCATGGTGTTCAGCCATCTTGCCTGCTTGCTCTCTAGCCAACCTTCGACGTGCTCTAAATAAAAATAGTCCATCATTAGGTCCTGGAAATTTTACAGTGTCATTTTCTTTCCAGTAAAAATTTTTCTCTATAGCCATATATTTACCTTACTCGTCTTTATTAATTGTGCTAAATACTACCAATTTGATGTGCTATAAATTGCAATAGGAGGACAATGTTCTGGCAGGTCATATGCAAATCCTGCTCCACAACAATTGTCTGCGAGCACCACAGTATAACTTTTAGTTTAGCTCGCCGAGCTGGACCTTGCAATGAATGATGCATGGTCCAGCTTGATATATTTAAACAGCACCGATATTTCACAATGAAAAAAGATAGATTTCAAGTGTGCAGTCATACCTACGGGCCTCCCTCTCTGCAATCCTTCGTTGTTTGGCATTTTCTTGATATAAAGCACGGTCACGACCAAATGCATCCAGACTTGGTACCATTACAGTTTTGCCTGAAAATACAAATTTTTCAAAATTACCAAAAGATCTTGTAGAAAAACCTATTAAGTAACACTAACTTTAATTTTCATTGAACACAAAATTTAAACCTATTGGGACCCACACCGTTTTGTTTGTAAATTGAGTAAAGACGAATGCAACTAGCAATGTAAGAGATCAGTGAGAAGAGTAAAATTACATATATTTTTTTAAAACATTACCGTTATAATCTGATTGAATTTTGGAGATACAATTTAAGAAAATGTAGTAATCTACAATTTACATATCTTTAAGTGCAAAAAAATAGAAAATGCTATGAAATATGCACGCTGCTCAGAATTATTTTAGAGGTCAGCTTTGAGACACGTTTGAAATTTGAAAGAGATACTTTTCTCCCTGCTGAACCACCAACTGGTAGATCCTAATCGTTAATGTATAATACTTAAGTGAGACCCAGCACTCAAAAAGCAGAATTAATATGAACATAGATTCTTTGCATCGCAGTGGCTCTATGCTGATGGAGATCAGCTGATAAACACAGATATTCATGCAGGCCCTAGACAACTGACGTACTCTCCCATGAGTTTATTCCTGTTCAAATCATAATCTGACAGAAGTGAGAATAATTTAAGAGTGAGTGAACCCTCAAGTCACAAACAAAATAAATCGTAATAAAAATCTTAACATCATTCTTCAGCTGAATGATCTTAAGAATATTTATTTTTTTAAATATATCCGTAGCAGTCATAACTGATCCAAAACAAAAATAACCTGTCATTTAACAATACCACAAGTATCTATCAGCACTTGCCCTTTTAAACAGAACACATTATTTCTGCTAAATAAATTATTTAGCTCTTTTTGTATTACATATATCAAATGATTCCCTTGGTAACGTCAAGCCAGTCTGCAATCTTATTAATCTAAAGTATTACAGTGAACAAGGCCGTTCAATGAAAAATAAAAACCTTCAAGATGGACTGACTTGAATGGCTTGAATATTCCGATGATTCATCTTTAATATCATCTTGCCGTCTCTGGACAAACCGGGTAGCCTGCTGTTTCAGCAACTGGTGCATGGCAGTTTCAAGCTCATTCACCAGGGGTACCTGAAAAATATAACACACAACGTAATACCTAGGCCTTTCATAATAGGCCCTGGTCTGCACGAATTATACCATGGAAACAGTTTAAATTCCAGCCAAACCCTGCATAACTAAAATGCCCAAAGCAGTGAGGAAGTAAGATTAGTTTCACACACTTTCTTACTGAGTTAATTTCTACTTGGTCTGCTGCAGAATATTTCATCAAATGGAAATGGAAAATGTAAGAAAGATTTTTACATTACAAAAAAATTAAAAGCACAATTTTGAATATTAATGGAGGAAAATTATTTATTGCGTCATTTTTAAATGGATCTTTTCCCAATAAACTGCTAGGAAAATATGTAAGAAAGTAGATTAAAACATATGAAATAAATCTTCTCAATATTAATTCCATACAGTATTCCCATTTACAGCTTCAGCAGCCATAAGAAATTGAACGAAATTGTGTCATTTCCTGCATATATGATTTTTTATGAATGTTTAAACAGTATGTGTGTTGGTTTGCAATGACCAGGCGCAAAACCATGTGCCATTATGGAAACTTGGCTCCAAAGGTTAGTCATTGCAAAATAGAGCCAGTTCATTTTTTTTGTTAATGACCATCTATTCTGCTGTGTGCCTAGATTTTACAGAGGTCCCAGATGAATGAAGTCCTAGATTCCTACTGCATCAACAGTATATTTTGCAACTGGACTCCACACGGACTAGCAATGTGGAGTTACCAGCCCAGTTGGTCTGGGATACCTCACCATTAACCAGCCTCTCTGATCCAAAACCTTGTCATTGAATTTGTATTTGGGTGTCTGAGTGCATGGAAGGGGTAGGAAGTTATTATTTTATGAGTCTTGGTGTTTCTAATGGATTTTAATTAATTGATTTAAATTGTTTTATAATTTTCAATGTTTTTGAATGTTATGGTAGTTTACACAAAGTACATAAATCCCATCTAGATTATGTCCAAGCGCCAGGTTGTGTGTGCCTCTCCATTTGGCTCTGGTGGGCACAGCAGGCAGTGAGTTAATCTGGCCTGCATTGTTTGCAAAATTGAGTTCTGAAGCTGAGGCATACTTTAACTGATAGAAAGGAGAACATCACAGATACTCAAAACTGAAGAAGGGTCTCGGCCCGAAACGTCGCCTATCTCCTTCGCTCCTTAGATGCTGCTGCACCCGCTGAGTTTCTCCAGCTTTTTGTGTACCCCCATCACAGATACTCAGACTGAGTTGGCTATGAAGACTTTCTACACAATGAGGAAACATTTTATATATTTAAAAAATATTCCTATTTATTTTTGTGCCTGGAAACAGATTAACAAACTAAAACCAAATTTAAACGGCAGAGAGAAAAATAATTTCTGTTGACTGAGAATGTAAAAGTGGGGGGGAAGAGTGCAAAATTAGAAATAAGTCAATGTTTTCACACGATCGGAGAAATTTGGAACATTCTTCAATAAATAGCACTATTCAAAATGAATTGCTGATGTTAAATCTGGTAGATCTTTGTAAAACAAAGATTTGAAGGTAATAAAAATGAACTGCATATGTGTTTTTATACCAAAGACATACACAAAATGCTGCACTAACTCAGCGGGTCAGGCAGCATCTCAGGAGAAAATGGACAAAGGCTAGTTTGGGTGGGGACCCTTCCTCAGACTTGAAGATTCAAAGATTTGAAGGTACTTGGCCCAAAGCATGATAAATGAAATTGGGGTCACAGTTCTGCTGATCTCATTAAATAATAGCGCATGCAAACTGCCCTCTCGTTACCAAACTTGGTCAGCATTCTGACCACTCCCTCATAGCAAAAGCATCAGGTACCTCCCACAGTATAAATAGAGAAAATGGTGCAGTTTCATTGAATGCAGACATTACCCATTTCTTAAAAGTCTCGATTTTCCCATTTTAATCACAAAATGAAACGTACATTTAGTTATCAGAAAATATTAAATTTACACAAAGTTTGTTTAATTTAAACCTGAGCCCGTGCTGATTCATTCATGAGACCCAGCACCTGCTCCCAATCTTATCTCTAGTAAAATGCCAATCACCCCATTTTATTTCCTACTCTAATCAACCCATACAGTATTACAAAACAGAAGGTGGTCTTTTGACCCAACTTGTCCAAGGTGACCAGGATGGCTATCTGAGCTAGTCCTATCGCCCCACATGCCTCTCAACATTTTCATTCCATATACCTTTGAGTGTCTTTTAAATATTGTAAGTGTACTCTATAACTTCCACTGGCAGCTCACATCCATACATCCACTATCGTCTGTGTGAAGAAAATTCCTCGGCTCCCTTTTAAATCTTTAATTCTTTCCTTGTAGCTAGGCCCACTAGTTTTAGACACTTCTACCCTGGGGAAAAGACTGACCTTCTACCTTATCTAAGCCTCTCTTCATCTTATATACCTGTAGGAGGTCATCCCCCAGCCTCCTATGCCCCAGGGAAAGAAGTTCCAGCCTTTCGGTATAACTCAAGCCCTCCATTCCTGGTAATAATCTTTTCTGCACCCTTTCCAGCATAATAACATTGTTCCCATTGCTGGGCAACCAGACCAGCCCTCAATCATTCGTGTGGTCTCACCAATTAGTTGTACAGTTGCAACATGACAATTCAACTCCCCTACTCACTAGCCTAAACAATGAAGTAAGCATGCCAAAACATCATCATCGTGACTACTTGTGTTGCTACTTTCACGGAACTATATATCTGTGCCCCTCAGTCTCTCTATTTTACAATACTCCTCAGGGCCACAATTATTTACTGTGCAAGTCCTGCCCTAGTTTGTCCTACCAAAATCCAACACATTGCATTGATCTGGACTAAACTGCATCTGACCAATTGCCTGATTGCTAAACAATAGCAAAGTACTCCTTCCAAATTGTCTCATTCTGCCATAGTAGCAATGCAGTCGATAGACTGGTAAAGGCGGCATACGGTGTACTTACCTTCATTGATCAGGGCATTGAGTATAAGAGTAAGGTCATTTTGCAACTTTTAAAAACTTTAGTGGGCTGCATTTGAAGCATTGTATGCAAATCTGGTTGCCCCATTATGGAAAGGACGCCGAGGCTTTGAAGAGGGTGCAGGAGAAGTTTATCACGATGCTGACTAGATTTGAGGGTATTAGCTATTGGAGAGGTTGGACAAACTTGTATTGTTTTCTCTGGACTATTAGGGACTGGGAGGAAACCCAATAGATGATTATAAAAAGCAGGGGAGGCCTAGATAGGGCAGAAAATCAAATCGTCCCCCCCCCCCCCCCCCCCCCCCCCCCCCCCCCCCCCCCCCCCCGCAAGATGTAAATGTCAAATATAGAGGCCATAGCTCTAAAGTGAAGGGAGAATGTTTAAAAGAGATGTGCAGGGCAGATTTTTGCAAGAGTAGTGGTGGTCCTTGGAACGTGCTGCCAGGAGTGGTGATGGAAGCAGATACAATATAATAGGGATTTAAGAGGCTTTTGGACAGAGGCATTAATATGCAGGGAAAAGAGGGATATAGATCACGTGCAGCCAGAAGGAATTCATTTGATTTGACATCACACTAGGCCAGTGGCCAGGTACTGCTTTTTTCCAAATAAACAGTGCATTCCAAATAATATGCTATAATACTGCAAACTCAAAAGCTGAAAACAAAACCCTCATTAGGTATAAAAAACATTGAAATTGTTGAAAGCTCTGTAAATATGTTATCCCTCCTCTCCTTATCACTATAAAATAATTAATTTTGATGTATAAAAATTAGGAAACCTGTTTCTTGTCCAATCAGACTTCCACCTAATGGTGAAAGGTAGTCAGGCTGCAATTAGAACAAATAGTTTTGTAGACTGATTTGAGTAAGCAACCTGCTGACAGAGTACTGAATGATTGATTACTGTTCATGTTCTCGTGACATAATCAATTGCTGTACTCAACCAAAAAGTCTTCTAACAAGCCAACATGAGAAATTTTAAGAAGAAACAAAGACCCGCAGATGCTGGTTTCTACCAAATATATAGACAGGCAGCATCTCTGGAGAAAAAGGATAGGTGAAGTCCTGGGTGGGGGCACTTTTTCAGACTGACCTAAAATGTCACCCCTCCATGTTCTCCAAAGATGCTGCCTGACCCACTCCAGCACTTTGTGACTAGCTACACTTTACACTTATCCAAAGTGCAGTGTTTCAAGATCATTCAGACATGAAATTTGGATATTCGTGCATGGCATTTCAAATTTTCAAACGCAGAGTCCTCAAAATACACAGGCTGGAAATGAAAGTCTCACCAACTATGTGGCTATATTGAGATAGCTGCCACCCTGACCACTGACAACCGATTCGACTTCAATTCTAATATAAAATATCTTGAGAGATGCAGGCCACGACAAATTCATCCCATATCATATGTCTTAAAGGTAAAAAGTACTGCACTAATCCCACTGCTATAACTGTGGATGGACAGTTCTATGAAGAAAGGCTCCCTGCCCTGCAGAAGACACTTAGACTAAAAACATAAATCCACGATTAGAGGAGCATTACATTTATAGAGACTCCTATGGGATAAACATAGTTTTTTAACGTTAGTATCACTGAAATATTGTACAATAAATCAGCATCATTCTTGTCGGAGAAAAACTTAAATTTAAGTACATTTAGCAGCATGATTTAGTAGCAGCACTGCAACACCGTGAAGTACATTGAAAACAACAATTCCAAGAGATTTTAAAAAAGGTTACATTTGATATGTATTTGTAAAAAACATGATGTGTGTGTGTGTGTGCGCGTGTGTGTGTGTGTGTGTGTGTGTGTGTGTGTGTGTGATGCCCTGAATAACGCCAAAACTGTACATGATAGCGCGACAATTTTTTGGACCACCTTACTCACCATTGTCCTGTGGTGTGGTGTATCAAGTTTTGTTCAGATTGATGGTATATTTTGCAAGTTATTCACATTTTCACTTTATAAAATCCAGTTTGAGAAAAATCATTTGAAGTTGCAGTGGCAGTTACAGCTATGGCATCACAATGGGATATCATTTACATAAACTGCCCAGCAGAAGTGTTCCACTGTTACAATTTTAACAAAGACAGGACCTCCAGTCCAGAGAGATTTGTTACATTGTTGTAAGGAGAGGGAGGGAGTGGGGGAGGTGACAAGGAGAGGATTGTTGTTTAATGTTATTTAAACAGATAGAGGGAGAGGGGTTATGGAAGGAGGGAGGGAGTGACTGAGGGTAGGGGAAAGGAGAGGGAGGGAGGGAGTTGGGGAGGGGAGGAGAGGGGAGGGGAAAGAAGAGGGAGGGTGAAGAGGAGGGGAGGGTGTACTGGGGGATGAGGGCAAATGAGCCACACCTGTGCAGTTGGGGGCTATGGGTGAGTGGTGGAATATTGGGTTGGGGGAAACAGATGAGTGGTGGAAACGGGTTGCGTTTGGGGACCAGGCTTCCCGTCGGGGCTATGGGTGAGTGGTGGACTATTGCGTTGGGGGAATGGGTTGCTTTGGGGGACCAGGCCTCCCGTGTGACAGGGACCCAACTGTTTTGTTCATGAATGTACAAGATGAGAGCGAGTTAAGCATTTCCCTCGTCCATGGGCATATTTTCTTTCCAGCCAATGATTTCATACATAAATTTCAATATCTCCAAAATCTTATTTTTTAATTTACTAGATATCTCAAAAATCAATCATCACTATTTTATGTTGTTGCCATAACATGTTACCTGAAAGTTTCATGGAGCCAAAGATGTTTTATTCTTAAGAAATTCTGAATTCTGGCCAGAATTACTTTTGAAATTATGTTACTAATAACATCAGTTGTCAAGATTGAATGGATGCTCAATATTTAATTCAGTAGCTAAGGCTTATCATACATACAAGGGACACATTTACAACTATGGGGCGATTTCACCATCAGAATTGGCCTCACAGCTTGTCAGCCAAGATCGTAAGTAACATTTCACATAATCCCTTAAAATTAGTCTTCAAGTCGTTTTAAGTCCAACCACGGGGAAAAATGGAAGAGGACTGACCAAACTTAGTGCCTTCCACCACAGTGATGAATGCTGTGGTGGATGTTTGTGTTAAATTTTTTATTGTGTATTGTGTGTTATTTTCTTCATTGTATCGCTGCTGGCAAATTCATTTCACTGCACTTTATGTGCACGTGATGAATAAAACTTACTTGACTTGACTTGTAGAATACAACACTACACCAAATTAGTCAGGGCCATTACATAGATAGATTCAAACTTCCAGAAGAACTTGAACTAACATGAAACCTTAAAAATAATTTTCATTTGAATCAAATCTAAACCTGCAATTATTTTGTAACATTGCAACAACTTGCCTTTTACCTCGCCAACTCATTCATAATGCTTTAACATGTTTGCATCCCTCTCCAATGATTAATGTGAGCCTCAATCAGTATTGTTCCATTTCTAAAACAGTCTACAGCACTACAACTCTATTTCATAAGGACTCAATTTAGTTATCATGTTTTAGCCATTAAAGCATGCATGGCTACATTTTGAACTAGTACATAACTTATTCATTTATTTTCTCCAGTAACAATGTCATTTCCCTTACTCACAATTTAGCATCTGTATAACACTCTTAATAAGCAAATATCACACCAGCAGGCCAAGACTTTAATTTTGCTGATATTCTACTTTCTCAAAAAGGCATTTCTTAGATTACATGGAAAAAAAAAAATAGCTGGGCAATGATATTCAAGTTCAAAATGCCATCTCAGTAAGAGATCGGCACCACTAAAATATGATAGAAGTAAAATATGGCAAGTATTTAGGGTTTTTTTTAAAAACTGTGGCAGTGGAAAGAAAAAGTGAAATGAAATTGATTTCACTGAATCATAAGGAATCATTCAGCTGCATTATCTCAATACATCAACTTTAGAGTCTCTGCAACCCATTAAAGAAAAAAAAATTGTACTAACAGCAACTTCAAAGTAAATAATTCTGTTCTGCAGTAGTCAATGTCTCCTTGAACAGCTCTGACATACATGACTAGATAATCTGTTTTAATGATACTTGTGAGAAATAAACATTGGATCTTTAGTATTTATCCAAGACAAGTTGGGGTCCCATTTTTTTGCCTAGACTGCATTCCATTCTCCAATTGAAAATAAGTTGTGGAATTTATGCTGGGAAGTGTTTATCCCTAAATTAACTTTTATTTTTACATGGATTAAGTGCAAATAAAAAACCCATCCAGATTAGACCAATCACTTGTTCTATTTAAAGATCTGAAGAGGATTTACCAAGTTACTTGGGATGCAGCATTTCAGTTACGAGGAGAAAATGGATTGACTGGGCTTGTCTTCTTTAGGACAGAGGACGTAGAGAGGGACATTTAAATAGTGAAGCTGGTAGAAACCATTTCACCACTGCAAAAGTATCTAAAGGGTTTGGTAAGGGAGAAGAGGTTTAGAGGGGATCTAATGATGAACTCTTTCAACCAAATGGTGGGTAGCACCTGGAGCACACTGCCCAAGTGGTGGTGGATGCAGGTATTGTCGCAAGCATGTTTAGTGCTTAGATGGGCATTTGAGTTGCCTATGTATACAAGGCCAAGGACCAATTGCTGGTAAATTGTATAAGAATAGATAGATATTTGATGGCAGGCATGGGTACGGTGGGTGCATGGCTGTTTAGACCCTGACTTGATGACTAAGATTCAACAATGAAATCTAGTACTCAACAATTTGAAATTGCTAGTTTCTGCCTATCATCATTTTTCCAACTATTTTACTGCATGAGACAGGTTTGCTTTACAGAGAAATTCAAGACATGTTATAAAACATGGGAAATAGAGAACGGAACTACACACCGAGGAAGAAAGTGAATAAGCATAGAGATGTTCCTGGAGTAACACATGGCTGAGAGATAAGATACCGGAGTGAGAAACATTGAGATTCTGCTAACTAAAGTCATTATATGTCCTCAAATATATTTAATATCATAAATATAGGGATGAATAGTTTACATCCAAAGAATGAATCAAACTTTAAAATTAAAGATACTAAATTAAAATATCACTTAATGAAGCTAAACGGTTCCAATTTGAAAATCGGCAAACAGGCTAAAAGTGATAAACGACTATTAACACAAACGCTTGACATGGAATAGAGAAAGTTAAAGACAAAACCCAAACAGATTTGTTTAGGGTATAAAGTTAAAACAAAACTACTGTTATCCTGATCGCTAGTATTTTTTCTGGAATGCATACACCTTTAGCAATGTCAGGTGCAAACAAAGATAGACAAAAACAATGGGGTCAGGGTACATCAAATTCTGATTGCTATACCATTTGTACATCTTCACAGTTCACTTCTTCCAACAAATGTATTGAGAGTTCTCACCACAGTACTGACAAATAGCAATATTTCCACCCAAGGTATTTTTGCCATCACATGTGGATATCTATCCGATTCTAAATCCAAAAGTAGCAAATGATTACTTAAAACAATAAAAAACTTATAGTTCATTAAGATTTCTAGAATCTAGTAAAGTGCCAGTAAATTCTCTGTACGTTGAAGTCTGCATATTAAATGTAACTTTGGAGGAGTTAACTATTACTCAAGGTGCTCCCCTAACACATTTAAAATCTGAAAAGCAGAGTTAAATTTGTCAACCAATTGTTTCCCCCAAGATTTTATGTGGAGAATCGCAACACACTACGACAACACAGGACTACCGAATGACAAAAATATGTAACTTAAACTTTTGTGGTTGGTCTTAAAAGATCTGGTTCTGTACAACACGCGCTGCTATGGGACAATCAATAATGACTAGAAACAAAGATGTTCGTTATCATATTTAAGTTATTATTGTTTCACACTCTTAGAAACTAACCTCGACAAAGTTGAATACATTGCTGGCTATGCCTATGAAGCCTTTTTATTGAACACTGACAAGTAGCTGGCTCGCTTCTCCATTTAAGTAATTATTTTTAGAGAGGATGCCTATTAGTTTCATTCTCCTGTTGTTTTCACCTCTTCTATTCTCACCAAATTGGCATAATTAATTTCAAGCCATTCACTTATTTCCCCAAATTGGCTGATGGAAGCTACAGCTGTCGATCAATTACAACACAATTACCTCTTTTAGAAGAATTGGTTTCCAAGTGCATTTTCACCACATATACAATCAAAGTAAGCTACAAATACATGTACAAGTTCACTAAGCATCAACACCTTAATGTTGTAGAACAAGTGATTTGCTGAGAAACAAATCAACTTAATCATCAATATTAGGTTACACACATAAGAACCACCTACATGCAATTATTGATCTGTATCATTATACTCTACCATTATATGGGATACATATTATTATATGGAAACCCTTCAGCTGCTGTTTTCTCAAACTGTAGAAAATAAGTTTGTATAACAGATAAAGGGATGATTTTAATATTATACATTTCTTGGTCAAAAATGTTACTTTTGCAAATGGAAAACACTGACTTTTAAACCACAATGAAATAATTATACACCTAAAGTGAACATACACTTTCACAAAATTCAGGATAATTGGTGAAATGACTCCATGAAGTTTATTTTAACCTAATACAGGGAATTACTCTAGATGCTCCATTGATTCTGCCACTGGCTTTAACATAATCAACTAAGATCAACACCTACCTTGTTATTTTTCTAAAACATGATTATATTGAAATGCATAGTATTCACATTAACTGAGTTGAGTCTGGTGAATGGCAGCTGGAAAGTCAATTACTCAAATCAAGAGATTGGAAACACAGCCAGCCATCAGTTTACTGCACCAGTACAGTGGGAGCTGTGGTGAGGACCCTTAATACATAGCACATTATTTTGTTTTACTTACAAGCAGGAAGCCCATTAACAATTACTTCAACTTACCTTTTCGTTGAAACACTCAAGCAAGTCTCGGACATACCCTCGCATTTCTTGAAAGAATCTGTACCGCCCACTATCATCGGTGATGCCTTCAAGTCTATCTATTGTCTTAGAGGAGTTTTCCAGATCTTCATGAAGTGTATCCAGTCGATGCTGATTGGTTTTGTGCACTTCTTTCATTGAATCCAACCTAACAACAACAGTAATCCATGAAAGTTATTTTAAGCATTGATTTTAACGACAATTAGGAATATTGTATTTACCACAATCAAAAATTAAAATTTCAACCTCCACCAATTTTCATTACATACCCACAATAACATACCATTATTGCTGCTTAAACCGAGATTTATATTAACAAATATATCTACATGCTCCTGATTTGGAAACTAGCTGGAAAAGTGAAATTCATAACAAGCAAACCCTGAGCTATCATTCAACTGTCCTGATTCCAAAAGTGTCATTCACATAATTCTCTGCACATGTTTGAGGAGTTCTAGTTTCCGTAAATTTTTAACATTTGAGAGCAAGGCATCTATATCCTAATTCAACAAAGGGAAACATTTACCTTAGTTTATAAAAGCTTTGAGGTCCAATAGACAATTGCACTTATAAAATATGACTTAATACTGCAATGATTTATATTTTATTTGGTATCAAGCACAAGTGCAGCCACGGACAGAGTCTGGGAGGAGACTGCTTTGTGGAAGTACAGAAACAGCTGTGCTACTCAATCTGTGTTCAATCACACCTTTAAAAAACATTAACTAATTATAGATTGATGTACTTTAAGTATGATTAATCTCCCCATGCTTCCGTTTGTTTTTAATTCAGCATTAGAAACTGACCCAAAAGTACTCCTGGGCATGATGTAAGAGATGCACAGAGGATTAAGGAAATAATCAAATTACAAGCCAAGGTGATTCAAGTAAATGCTAGGATGAAATTATAGAGTAATAATTTGTTTAAATGGCCAATTGTGAAATCAGTTACAGTCCAGATTATTTTTTTCGAATGACTCGAAAAACAATTATGCCTGGATTGATAAAAATGTCAGCATTTTCATATTATTCTCAAGGCAATGTAGACTATTAGCAATAATTTTCTTGACTGTGCTTTCTTTTTTGATTTGTTAGAGTTCAGCACAGAAGCAACAAGTTGCAGAGATTCAATGTCACCCACGGTGAGGAATCCTTCTGTTGGTGCAAGCTCTTATGTATTCATTTCAGAGGAGTAACAGCCCTAGAAATCAATAGCACCAGTATATTTAGATGTAATTATCTGTTTAAGGTTATTTCAATGCTTAAGTATTCTTTTTATTAAATAAAAAGCTTTAAATGTTATAATTGGTCAGCATTCTTGAATATCAGGTTTATAGTTTTTTTTCAGCTTCGAGCGTCCAAACCTGTTAGTAGATAGCCTTAAGAGCCTGTCCCACTTGGGCGTCATTCACGAGACATCATTTACGCGTCACGACGCACGAATCGTGATGCGCGCATGCCATGCATTACGTGCGCATGTTGAGGCGTGGTGGCGTAGGCAGTGACGCGTGGCGCCCCAGGATTTTGGGATTCACAAAATCCTCGTGCGCCACCTGCATGATGCGCAAATGACGCCCAAGTGGGATAGGCCCTTTAGTGCTGAGAATTAGGTATGGTTCCTGGAGCAACTTCCTGTCAGGAGAAACATGCAAGGTGAGTATGAGGGACTTGTCACTCAGCGGTGAGCATGAGGGACTTGCCACTGATTGTATATTCTGGATTATAATTCTTTGCTCATTCAGCATTAAATAAAGTTTTCAAAATAATCTATGTGGGTTCATTTGGTTAAAAACATCTAAAACTGAACTATTCTGTTATTGATTCTAAATTGCACTGACAATTTGTTGTTTTTAAATTGTCTGCCTCCCCCTTTTCCGGTACCCTCCACAGTTGCTGCCTGAACCACTGAGTGACTCCAACACCGTTTTGCTCAAGGTTCCAGCATATGTTGGTTCTCATGTCTCCCTCTTTCACCTTTCTGTTAGGAGTTCCAATGAACTGTAGCTGTATTCTTTGTTTACAGATTTTAGCTTCATCTGACATTCTCCTCTACTAGTATAAAACCTCCTAACACCAAACTTAGCAACATCTATTGCAAGACTGCAGCTGCAAAGAGGTAAGATGTTCAAACATTACCTCTACATTAAAAAAATCTATTTTCCCTTTTATTGGGCCTATTGGATAAATTTAAGCAACCCTTTTAATTTATCAGCAATGAGGTAGCTGCGGTCTGAAATAAACAATCTTTCTATCAAATTCAACATAGTTGGTCAAATAAACTTGTACTTTACAGTATAAAGAGGTAATAAATTTTCAGTCAATTAAATCTTGCCTTATGTCACACTTGCACAGATCTCTAAGATCCAACTCTTTAAAAGTTAGTGGGTACAGTTTCAGAAGTGCAAATATGATATTGCATTCTTAAAACACAACGACTGTAGTCATACAGTCATAACCGATGTCGTGTTCCAAGACGACATCGAGTACTGGCTGATGTCTTCTTATGTAGAATGTGTGCTGTTTAGTAAATGTCCCACGACACAATTCTGTCACTTCTTCACCAGGCTGCTTTGTGCCTGAAGGATAGAAAGCTACAGCACAGGTCTCAGAAGCCTGTTTGAGAGAGCTGGTCTGCCCTACCTGTCTTTAAGGCGTTTCTTTACCAAATCAATAGTAACAGGAGGCATCTCATTAATGGAAGGTTTGAAAGGAATAGCATTATCTGTCTTGATAGATTTGGGTTCTGTTGCTCCATAGGTGTTGTACGCGTAAGGAAGACTGTATGAAGAACCATATGGAATAGACTGGTAGCTGTTCTGGTAGTAAATGTTAGTTGAATCAGTAGGATGGCTGCTTTGCACCTATTTGAAAAGATACAGCAATATTTATTGTGCATTCACACAAAATTGAATAAATATCGTTCAGGATCTATTATCGAAATAAGGCAGCAAAATAATATATGTGTTTCATACATACACTATAGACATGCATATGTGCCTTTCTTTGCCAAGAATTTTTTGTTTTTTTATTTTTTTGTTTATTTTATTAGAAGTTAATACAGTACAAAACAATACAGTGGCACCTAATTTTAGATGCCAACTATGTCATAACGTAATACATTCTATGTACAACTTCTAGTTTTATGTTTTTGAAAAGGAAATAAAAAAAAGACAAGAAATAGAGAGAAGAAAAAGAGGAAAAATAGATAGTAGAAAATAGTGAAACGTGAAGTGTGTAGAAAGAAAAGAAAAAGTAGAAAGTAGAAATAGGAGAAAAAGGCCCTTAAAAAAGACAATTTTCATATCTTTGTTCGGAGATGTAATTCTACCCATGACCTGACCTGAAATCAGTAATCTTTACGGTACTGCTACATCGCATGATTCCAAAAAGTCAATGAAAGGGGACCAACTCCTTAAGAATTGGTCATATTTATCTGTTAGGCGGAGTCTCATTTCTTCAAGGTGAGCTATGTCCGTCATATTACTAATCCACATTTTAATAGTTGGTATAGCTGTATTTTTCTAAAATTTAAGCATCAATTTCTTTCCAATTATTAACCCATAATTAAAGAATACTTTTTGGTCTTTGTTTAACTTGATATCTTCTACTATTATTCCAAATATAATCCATTCCGTATTTGGTTCTATTATTGACTTGAAGAGCTTTGTAAATATATCAAATATATCGCTCCAAAATTTATTCAACTTTATACATCCTACAAATGAATGTGTTATATTGGCATTTTGAAACAAACATTTATATCTAGGAGAAACATTTGAGTAGAATTTATTCAACCTCGTTTTTGAATACTATAGTATATGTAATAATTTAAATTGAATTAGATTATGGAATGAAAGTTTACAATATATACATCATTGTTCATTAAATGCTAGACACTCCTTGATACAATTTAAAGTTATACATAGATTACATCTCTCAAAGTCCAAATTAAATAGAATTTTCTCAAATGTGTCCGCAATATGTGAGAAGTGTCAACAATTAGAAGCTAATTTAACGCATTCATTCACAAAATGTATAAAAATCACTAATTTTTGGATAGAAATTTTTAAGATAATCTCAATTGTAGTTAATGCAAAGTTAACTCCAGACTCAAAACTAATTATATTGGGAATACTAGAAACAAATCAGATATCAGACCTCCCAACATTTGATTGTCAAAATTCATAATATTTCCCCTCAAAATTCATATTTTTAAATGAAAATTCATAATATGTCGCGGCGCCCTATTCGGGTCCCATGTCACAAATTCTAAATTGTGAAGAAGTATTTTAAATGCCAAAATGTGAAAAAGGTACATGTATGCTGAAACATTTATAATTCTTTGTTAAACTTTGATAAACTTGGCACTAGACTCACCTTCATTTCTCTCACTTGGGTTGTTGCCGGCGGCTATGCGCCTGCGCACTGGTGCAGGTCAGCGGCTGCCGGCGGGCGGGTGCGGCACATGCGCACTTGGCCAGGTTGCCGGCGGGTCTGCACCTGCGCACTGGGTGGGGGTGGGGGTGGGGGGGGGGAGGCCCGGTGATGGGGCTGCCGCGAGCGGCCGGCTGCCGGCAAGAAAGTGCCGCTGATCGCGCGGGCCGGCGCCGCCCGGGCTCTGGGCCGGGCGTGGCGTGGCTCGAAATGGCGCCAGGCCCGGCAACCCTCCCCCACTGCGCACGCGCGGGCCACTGGGGCCCGGCAACCCTCCCCCACTGCGCACGCGCGTCCACTGGGGCCCGGCAACCCTCCCCCACTGCGCACGCGCGGCCACTGGGGCCCGGCAACCCTCCCCCACTGCGCACGTGCGGCCACTAGGGCCCGGCAAAGTGCCGCTGATCGCGCGGGCCGGCAAACCGGGGACACATGGCGCCGGCGTTCACCACGGGAGGAAGAATTTAGCGGGATAATTAGGGTACAAATCGGGATGGCGGGAAGGGAACCTAAAAAGCGGGAATATCCCGCCAAAAGCGGGATAGTTGGGAGGTCTGGGATATTAACAACACAACAAATAATTTTTATCGGTTATAGTTTAATAATTGGTAAAAAATTAATACTAAGATTTTGGAAAGGTCCTACTTCCCCTACAACTAAAATGTGGATTACAGAAATGTCGGAGACGTTGCACTTGGAACGATTAAGGCTTGCCCTGATGGACAGGCTGGACCAATTCAGAGGAATATGGTCTCCATTTATTGAATATTTAAAGGGTCAAGATGGTCCGGTTCGAAGCCATGACGGAAGCCTGAATGTATGAATGGATGAAGAATTATAGACAATAGATCATAAATATGTCTCCAATGAAGAATATCTTGTTTAATACTCCACTCAATTAGTTTCTCTCTCTTTTTTTTCCTCTTTTTCTTTTTTTATTTCCTACTGCTATAAAATAAAAAGAAAATTATAGAAGTACAAATAAGATTGATTGTAAATTTTAAAAATATTAAGAATGTATGTGACGATAATATTTTAATTGGATTTTATATTTCTTCTTAATATGTAATTACTTCTAATAAAAATATTTTACAAAGGAAAAAAAAGATTATGTCTTGCATTAATGGAACAATTATGTGTGTTCATCAGATTCTTTTCCCATCTATCTTTCGGAATCTTTATCATTAGTTCATGTTCCCAATCTTCTCTTAGTGCCTCTGTTGAGGGTAATTCTCTATTTAATATACTATTATAAAAATATGATATTAGTTCTTGTGAATCGGCCTTAATATTCATTGCTTCTTCTAAAGGGTCTAAAAATATAGTTTGAAATCTATTTATATATTTCTTCGTAAAGTCACATATCTGTATATATTTAAAATATTGATTATCATTGTTTAAATTTAGATTTTAATTGTTGAAATGATAACAATTTACACAATTCCTACATATCTCCTACTTTCCTAATTCCCAGTCTATATGTTTTGTCGATAAGAGATGGTTTAAATGCAGGATTATTCAATATTGGGGTTAGTACTGATAGATTATTTAATTTCAAGGATCATTTTATTTGTTTCCAAATTCTTATTGTATTGTGAATAATTGGGTTCTTCTTATATATTATACTATTCAATTTTATCGGTCAAAACAAGATTGTTCCTATATCGTACAGGAAACACTCCTCTTTCTCCATTCTTATCCACTCCGACTGGTGAGTGGAATTATCCAACCAGTACATTATGTTCTTTATATGCACTGTCCAGTAGTAATACGTAAAGTTAGGTAATGATAAACCCCCAACTTCTTTAGGTTTACACAGATGTTTTCGTTGAATTCTGTGTGCTCTATAATCCCATATAAAGTTAGTGATATTAGAATCTAGTTTTTTGAAAAAATATTTTGGAATATATATTGGAATCGCTTGAAACAAATATATTAATTGTGGTAAGAAAGTCATTTTTATAGCGTTAATTCTACCTATCAATGAGAGTGGTAGCGTTTTCCAAAATTTAATCATAACATTCAGTTTATTTAATAGTGGCATAAAATTAGCACTAAATAATGATTTGTGTCTTCTCGTAATTTGAATACCCAAATACTTGAATTTTTCTGTCGCAATTTTGAAAGGGAATTTTAATAAGTGTCTCGCATCCTGTGGTTTCAAAGACATAATTTCGCTTTTATTCCAATTTATTATAATTTTTTGATATGTACTAAACATTAATAGGTATACACGCCTTGAGTGAAAAAAAAAACTTTCGCCAAAATACTACAAGTTTAAGGATGTAAAAAAATATTTTGCATTATGTGTAGCATCAAAGGTGAACAGATATTTTAAGAAATTATCTATGATTGCAATATTTTGTCGGTGACAACTACATGACTTAAATGTCATTAAAGTTTATTTTAGAATAAATCTTTAAGAATATTCAGAAAATTACACAAAAACACAGACGGTACAGTGGCAGAGTTGCTGCCTTACAGCGCCAGAGATCCGGGTTAGATTCTGACTATATGTGCTGTCTGTACGTTCTCCCTGTGATAGCGCGGGTTTTCTCCCGGTGCTCCAGTTTCCTCCCACTCCAAAGACCTACAGGTTTATTGGCTTCTGTAAACTGTCCCTAGTGTGTAGAATAGTGCTACTGCACGGGTGATTGCTGGTCGGCGTAGACCAAAGGACCCATTTCCATCTCTAAAGTCTAAATAAAAGGAAAACTAAAAATCATCTGAATTATTTCCTGCTACTGGTCAACCCAGGCTATATACTGCAAGAAGTTACCTGAGGGACACTAATTCCTTTCCTGATTTGCTCCTGTTCCCACATCTTTAATTCTTCATCTTGATCTGTTGTGTCAAGTGCTTCATCATCACTTCCTTCAATTCCTGTTACAGAAACAAGAGAAGACCACTAGATTATAACTCCTGCTGTTTGTTGAATTGAAATGATTAAAACAATTAAGTGATATTACTACTGTAACATATTGCAATAGAGACGACTCCTTTCATTACGATCATTCTAGCAAAATAGGTTTCCCTTAGAGAGTTCACAAATCACTGCAAGAATTTGAGATGCGAATAACATTTGCTCTCACGGGATTTGCTTGAATTTTTTTTTTTCCAACTAGCATATATTGACGCTAGCGCAGATTACGCAGTTTTGCATGATGGAAAATTATGATACAGGCTGTTGTCTCGAATGCAACTCCCCCACACAGTGGCCATCTGTGCTGCAGCATATAATGCGAAATGCGAAGCGTTTGATACCTTCAACCAATACAATCCACACAATAGTCGGCACTACAGATTTACTGGATGTTTTGAACTCAGTTTATTTTTCTGAAGAATATATATTTTTTTAAATCAACAAGCCTATTCCTTTTAGTTTTTTTTTTTTAATCCTCTCTTGATTCTATCATAAGTCTAGGAGCAGAATTAGGTAATTCGGCCCATCAAGTCTACATCGCAATACAATAATTTTTCCTTTTGCTTGATTTTACTTTCTGCACATGAATTATTATAGAATTAACTATTCCTGTTATATTTCCTGATGCAGACTCAGAGGGACAAAGATTCTTCAATATGATTACTAATGGTCCTACATAGTTATTGATCCTGTTTACAGATCTCAAACCCCTCGCTGAGGAATAAGTTTGGTGTAAGTATAATGAACAGAGATGACATTACATGTTTAACTTCAACTGCAAAATCCCAAATTATCACTTTGTGTATAATTATCATCAAGTACCAACCTATTTCTTCCGCAATCTTTTGTCTTTGTGTCTTCTCCTTTACCGAGAAAACTATCCTGTGTTTTTCATCATCATCATCACTGGCATCATTCTCATCCTCGCGTACAAGTCGGTTTGTGCTGGTCTCAATTTCTACAGCTGGACAATCTCCAAGCTCACGAGCCATTTGCCTCCTCTTGCGAGCAGCATGAATAAAAGCAGCATCTGGAATTTCTCCTAAAAGAAACCCCAAAGTCAGCTAATCACAAATGCATAGGAAATCGCAGTTAGTTTGTTAACAGTAAGGTTGTGCTTCCATGCTGGGAAGTCGTACTAAGCAGAGTTTCTGATAAAAACGACAATTTAAATTCAGCAATATAAATAGCTTAATAGAATAATAAGAATAGGAATTTGGCTCCAATAAAGTTGATTTTAATTTATACTGAAGTAATATAGTTAATATAAAAATATAACATTCAGTAAACTATACAAGTCTTTGAAATCAAGTTAAAGACCTAAACAAATAAGAAAATACATTTAATTCCAAATAGAGTTTGGTGTTGCTTTACGGTAACGCAAATTTATGAAGGTCAAGGATAAAAAAAATATATTATTCAGCTTGCTATTTTTAAAAAAACAAAACATTTTTTAACTGCTCACAGAACATGTGACGGGAAATTTAAGTAAATTGAAAACAAAATATATTATATGATGCAATGAAATTTAAATTCTAGATGTCAAGGTGAAATTCTGTAGAATTTTTTTTTTTTAAATATATATATTTCGCACCTGGTCGAAGTGTATTTAGTGTGGAGAGAGTATTTGCAAAAGCTCCCACAGTTTTTGTTTTGCCTTCTTCATCATGCTCATCGCTATCGACTTCCATCTCCTCCTCTCCTTTATCACTTTGGCATTCATCTTGTATAAGTTCCTTGACCAAAATAGGTTTCTCTGCAGTGATATCTGACAAGGAAGTTAAAAACATTGAACACTTGGCAATGCAACATGAACTATGTATTGCCACCTACAAGAAATTAAGCAGAGTTAAACATGTAACTGGTATGGTAATGGAGAAAGTGGGAGAGATTCTATATTATTAACTTGAAAATTAGTAGCACCATCACCACCAATCTAAAATGACAATACTTTGGTGTTCATATGCTATTATTGCACAATGTTCTATCTTTTATTAAAGTCATTGTATATATGCAATTTTTCATTTTCTAATGCAAATATTTGCAAAACTAACTGTTAGAAACATTGATTTATTACAAAACTGTTAGAAATAAAATTGGTACTAGTTGAATTTGCTTCAGAACAATTTATCTTATGGGCATTGTTGAGCAATAGTTTATAATATTATAAGGAATATGCACATTTGCTTGGCTGACATGTGAAAATGAGTTAGAATATAATGTGTAAAGCGTTCAACGTTCAGGAACAGAACCAGTGGTTCGAATTCAAACATAATGTTCAGAAAAAAATAATTTGAATCTAATTGTATCTCACGCCATACATACGCATCATTACTAGAGCAATAAAGTCCTTAACATCTCAACAGTCCCTTCTTTTTGACAGATTAGGTCTATTTATTACCATGAAAGTTCTTTATGTCCCTGGGTTTTGCACTTGCATGAGCACCGCACTCACCTTGATCATGTTGAAGGCAAATTCCCTCCAACATCATCCTGCCACAGACTCTGAGCAACTGATAACATACTCATTTGAAGAGTTGCCGATGAGATTGCATTTAACAACGACTTACACTTTATAGAGCATCTTTAATGCTACCATATGTCATAAAAGCATAACCTACACTGGATTTAAACTCCATGGAGTTATAGATATGGAGAGGTTTATAGAGGAATATCCAAAACATTGGCTCCAAATATCTATGGCACATCTGTCCATAGTGAAGCAATTGAAACTGATGATGCTGAGAAGCCAGAATTAGAATTGGCCTGAGTTATCAAAGAACTGTAGATTTAGGGAGGAGGGAAATATGTGAACACAATAATGATAGTTTTAACGAAAACTTCAATTGTGACAATCATATACTATATCAGGCAACACCTGTCAAAAAATAAATTATAATTTTAAGACGATAAGATTGTGTGACCAGAGTTTCAATGTGACGGTGCAAAGGCACATACAACACTCTTTTGGATGAGATGAAGTTTATTGAGGTTGGTGCTAAGGAAACAAGCTGAGAGAAAATTGGTGCAGTTATTCGAAATTATACCTGTATTTCTCTCAGAACTACATTAATTGAATTTATATTCTACAAGCAAATTTCCATAATTCAAGAGCAGCAAAAGAAATCAATATACACAAAATCTGTGATGTTTCAATGCTAAAGAAATATAAAAGTCAACCTCCATGTCATTACTTACTTGAAAACTGAGAATTCCCATCATTTTTTGTCAGAGATTTTTCCAAATCATCCTTGTACTCTTTCTTGAGTTTATTTACAATCTTTTTACTATAATTTGATTTCTTCACTTTAAAGACCTCCTCTTCTGTTGAAACATAAACAAATACCCGAATGCATAAAGACATTGTGCAAATTATAAACAGAAATTCTACAAACAGAGAGCGTTGTCCATTTAAAGTTTGATCTTTAAAGAAATCTTTCCTTTACCCAATGAAGGCAGTGGGGCAAAAAAATCTGCATAAAGCAAGCTGTGACTTTCTCTGGATATGAAACCGCATGGAATCACAATGACATTATGTACTTTAAACACAGCCACAAGCTTTAACCATAAAGTCAAATCCCTGTATTACTATCAACAAGTTAGTAGACTTAACGTGAGAGGAATTTATACAAGTCCTGCACTGGACAGGAACGGCTAGAGCTGCTCGGGACAATAAAAGGAAACGGACAGGCAGCAAATTGGGTCAGGGTCCTTCTTTGGTCTGATGGCGCAGAAGGGAAAAAGTTGGTAAAGACAGCTTGAGGGGAAAAACTTTTTTTTGTTTCTCTCAAATTCCCCACCTCTGACATTACCACTGCAAGTATAGACAGAAAAAACTGATGAAAGAATCGCAAGCCTGGAGTCAATTTTACATTGGAAGTCATACACAAGTTTTCCAGAGTAATCTGGTTGTTATGACATCATAACTCATTTCAGTCATTAGCTCCAGTGTAAATTGTTTTCATTTGAAAAGCTCTCCTCAATCTGCACTCTGAATAGGGCTGTGATCATGATACTAAGTGAGGATGGAAGGGCGAGATGGTAAGGCTACATATCACTGCCCGCTGTTAAAGTGAGGAATTCATGCAGGCCACATCGACCATAACATATTATTATCTGTTCACTCAAAAGCATCTCTCTATTTATGCAGAATAATCTACTCATGGAGGATCTCTCCATTCATGGAGAATGGAAAGTTCCTCATTCGCAACATTGCTCTGTCTTTGTACAACCACAAGCTGCTCATGGGTCATCATATTTTCTCAGTTAGGACAGCCAAATGTTCATGAGTGGGATCTCTCTGTAGACTTCTCAAATCAAACACTGAACTGTCTTGATTTGAAGGTGGCTCTTTAAGGAGCATTCCAATTAAGATTTGCAAAAAGATGCAACAATATGCAATTTCACCACCATATGGTGAGTTTACATTGCACATGTCACATGGGAAACAGAAAACACCTGCTTGAGATGCCATATAAATTGATGCAGCAGTCCAAAAATAAAATTTACTTGTGAAATCACTGAATTAGAGGCTTAAATGAGAGCAAAAGAAAATGGAAAATATTCAGTAACCTGATGTGTAATGGGCTGAATAACATAAATTTGAAATGGCAGTAACAATTATAAAAGATTTGAGAACTTTGTGAACAATTTTACAGGTTAAATTATTTTTCAATGTGATTGATAAAGAAATATAATTATTTTATTAGTTACAGTATGTTATTAAAAATGATTAAGATATCACCAACAATAAAAACCTGCAAATGTGCAAAATATTGCATAATAAACAATAATCATTAATGAATAGCTCAAATTTTATTTCTTAGCTTGTTACAAACCAAATTATTTTTGCCACATAGTAAGTACATTGTGCAACTGAACAGCACAATGGTAAAATCAAAATGGATGTAATTGAAAAGACAGACCCCGATCTTCTTAATATTGAATTATTATTGAATTCAATAAATTATTGAATACAATAAATCACTGTAATATTACTACAAACTTTCCCAGCTTAGTATAACCCAATTTTCTCTACAGAAAGCATTTCTAGCAGTACTTGTCATAGCTATGTCTAGCTTCTGCTCATCAAACATGAATATTCTGCAAATAATTGGGATGCCATGTGTCAGTGTTCATTGGTGGGCAGGTGTGAAAAGAGTTAAGTGTTTCAAATTCTTAGGTGTTAACATCTCCAAAGACTTGTCCTGGGCTCGGCACATAAATGATATCACAAAAACGGCTCACCAGTGCCTCAATTTTCATAGAAATTGAAAGAGATTTGGCACTGAATACTCGACAACAAACCTCTACACATGCAACGTAGAAGATATTGTCACAAGTTGCAACGTGGCTTGATATGGCAATTCCAACACACAGGAAGGCAAGAGGCTACAGACGGGGTGGACTGAGCCCAGTCTATCACAGCTACAGGCCTCCCCACCACCAAAGGCACCTACAAGAACAGGCACCTATCATCAAGGATCCTCACCACCCCATGCCCTCTTCTCGCTATTACTGTAGGGCAGGAGGTGCAGATGCCCGAGGTCCCACCCCACCAGGTTCAGGAACAGATATTTTCCTCCATCCATTAAGTTGTGCAATCCATCTGCACAACCCTAAATCACACCTCTGCAAAGGAACACTATGTACCACTTCTTGTACTACATTCAGATTTGTTTCCTGAATGTGATTTTTGCATTGTCTGGTTTATTTTCCAATCAATTTTCCTTTCACTATCGAAATGCTGAATATCCATGTTACAATAAACGACAAAGGCAAAAACAAAGCTCAAGCATATTACATATGATATTTAAATTGCTTTATGCTGGTAAAGATTTTCATTAACTGTGTTTCACCATTTGATTTCTATTTGTTTCTCATTCAAATCCACTATAATAGCAATTGGCTTCCAGTTAATTTTGATAAGCTAAGCAAAATAATCTCCAAATATAAAGAAAAGTATGCAAATTAAAATAATACATTTTAAAACTAACCTGTTGTAAAATATGCAATGGCAAGAAATATATCAATAAATTATAACTCCACTGAGTAGTTGAACATTATTAAAAGCAAAGAGAAAACTGGCTCCGTCATTCAAATGTTGAGCACATCATTTTACCTTGAACACTAAATCAGTTCTTTGTGTAATCTAATTACATTTTAACATTTATCCTCTACGCTCATACATCGTTGACCAAAATGTTACTATTGGGTTTTTTTTCCCTAAAAGACACAAATTGTTAGAGTTACTCAGCAGGTCAGGCAGCATCTCTGGAGAACACGGAAGGCTGATGTTTCAGGGTGAGACCCTTATTCAGACTCTCATCTAGCAGACACTTTGCTATCCACATTGGTTGCAAGTAAAAATATACCAATGTTTCCATTTTTCTAACAAGCCTCAAAAAAAGACTGCGAATATCTAAGAATTTAAAAACAAAATCGCTACTACATAATTGTGCAATGACTTCCTGCACTTCTTTATCAATAAGGTTGTTTCTATAAGGGCTCTCATCTCAGCTCCTGCCTCTGACCCCTCTGTTTCGGCCCCATGCCTGGTGGCATTCGATAAGTTTGAGCCTCTGACACTGTCGGGTCTAGAGGATGTGGTTAGGCATATGAAGCCGTCGGGTTCCCCTTGTGATGCTGTTCCTCCTCTTCTTTTTAAAGAGGTTTTCCCCAGTATAGGGCGGTCGGTTCTCGCCATCATAAACAGTAGCTTGTGTTCTGGGGTTGTCCCCATAAATTTTAAACATGCTGTAGTGCAACCACTACTTAAGAAACCAGGCCTGGATCAAACTGTTTGGCCAACTTTAGGCCGATCTCCAAGTTGCCTTTTATCTCAAAGATCATGGAGAAAGTAGTTTATGCTCAGCTGAAACTCTTCCTGGATGAGCACAATATTCGGGAAGTTTTCCAGTCTGGATTCAAGGCTATGCATAGCACAGAGTCGGCTCTGCTAAGGGTCTTTAACGACATCCTCCTGGCAAACGACTCTGGTAATTATGTGGTCCTTGTCTTGCTGGACCTATCTGCTGCCTTCGATACAGTGGACCATGGAATTTTAATTTCCCGATTACAGCACCAAGTGGGCATTTGTGGCAGTGCCCTGGGATGGTTCAGGTCCTATCTGGCTGACAGAACCATGCGTGTAAGCCTTGCTGGCTTTGAATCCTCCTCCACTCCCTTGGTATATGGGGTTCCACAGGGCTCAATTCTAGGGCCCCTGCTCTTCTCTTTATACCTACTTCCTCTGGGCTCAATTTTAAGAAGGCATGGCATCTCCTTTCACTTTTACGCAGATGATAGCCAGTTATATATGCCACTCAGGAAAGAAGACGACTATTCTCTAAAATCACTTCTGTCTTGCCTTGAGGACATTAAGTCCTGGATGGCCTTAAACTTTCTGGGACTTAATGAAGGGAAGACAGAGGTGATTTTGTTTGGACCCAATGGCTGCCGTGATCATCCCTTTGTTGATTTGGGCCCATTGGCATTGTCCGTAAGGCCAACCGTTTTGAACCTGGGTTTTAGGATGGACGGTGATTTTAAACTAGATAAACAAATAGGCGCGGTGGTTAAGTCCAGCTTCTTTCACCTAAGGAAGCTGGCAAAGGTGAAGCCCATTCTCGAGCGGCAGCATTTTGAAACAGCAATCCATGCCTTTATTACATCTAGGCTGGATTATTGTAACGCACTCTACTCTGGAGTCGCAAGAGCTTCATTGGCTCGTCTCCAGCTTGTCCAAAATGCCGCCGCTCGCCTTTTGACCGGAGCTCGAAAGAGGGAGCACATTACGCCAATTTTGGCCTCCCTTCACTGGCTCCCAGTGCATTTTCGAGTTCACTTTAAAATCCTTTTGTTTGTTTTTAAATCGCTGAATGGGCTCGCCCCGTCTTATCTCTCTGAGCTGCTCCACCTATATGCTCCTGCCCGGTGCCTCAGGTCAGCTGATCAGCTGCTCCTTGAGGTACCAAGGTCTAAGCGGAGGCTCAGAGCTGATAGAGCCTTTTCTGTTGCTGCTCCGGCACTCTGGAACACCTTGCCGCTGCACATCAGACAGGCCCCCTCACTGTCCATCTTCAAATCCTCCCTCAAGACTCATTTTTATTCCTTGGCTTTCGACACTGGCTGAGGCTTTGCTCCTGTTCTTAGTGCTTTTAATGTCTTTTAACTTTTAGAGTGTGTTTTTTATAGTCCTTCGTCTTACGGTTTTTAATGGTTTGTAATGCCTTGTCCATGAGTTCTCATGTACAGCACTTTGTGGCAACTGTAGTTGTTTAAAGCGCTTTATAAATAAAGTTATTATTATTATTATTACATTCCTTTTACTTTTTAATCAGTATTGCTTCATATGGGGGTATTTATCAAATGCAAGGGTACACAAAATGTTGGAGAAACTCCGCGGGTGCAGCAGCATCTATGGAGCAGAGGAGATAGGCAATGTTTCGGGCCGAAACCCTTCTTCAAATGCAAATTGACTATCACAAATTAACGTTAACTGTCATTATGTTCAATTGTTCATCAACTTTAAATGAGCACTTGTTCATCAACTTTAAATAAAACACTTGAAAGAATTCAGAACAAGAAATATTAAATGGCACTTTTAATTCAGCTTCCTATTATTGACAATTAAGAATTTGGAGCTTGACAGTATAAATGTGAAGAGGATCTAGTGTGGGAAATCTGAAACAAGAAAATGCTCCAAACACTTATTAGGTCAGGCAGCATTTGTCGAAAGAGAAATTGCACTGAAATATTAATTATGATCATCTTTCCACACATTACCTGGCCTGCTAGATATTTCCATTATCTTCACCATTTAAAAAATAAGGGTTCACCCATTTACATCAGACGAGCCATTATTTATTTCCTCTGGGATTGCAATATTTTGAAACTGTTCCACGGAGGGTTGTGCAAGTTGGATCTTTGATTATTTTAAAAGTTCTCAGTAAACCAGAGGATGAAAGATTAACAGTTGAGTTTAAAATCGAATCGGCCACATCTCACTAAATGGCAGAGCAAACTCAAGACAAGTGGCCTACTCTTACCACTAATCTGTGTTTGAATGATCTGTTAGTCGCTTTACTGAACAGATGCTGCCTCAGTGTCTTTAGCAAGTTAAAGAAAAACACTGAATCTTTCAGGATCTAATATTTGTAAACAAACCCTTGCCATGTCTTCCCCACCTACTATTTGAACCATCTATCTCTCCCAAATCGATCCCATAAGTTACATCTTGCGGAGCGGTAATTAAATTATAACTTTAAACAAAAGCAATTACGACCACGAAAATCCAATACTGTGGTATAAATCGGAATTGGTTTTATGTTACTTGTCTCCTTCGACTGGACATGATTATTTTTAACTGCTTGTAACAGTATATTTCGATATGCCTTGTAACTCCCGAGTGCCCTGCAGGGTTGTAAACTGACCCCAGCCCTGGGAGTGGGGTCTCCGCTCACCTTCTATTTCATCTTGGAAGCTGAGTAACGCCGCCCGGGGCGTCTCTTTTTCTCGGCTTCTTTTCTTGTCTTTGCCGAGGAGTTTGGCAGCAACGAGGACGGGCGCAATTTTGGAGAGACCGAGGCCAGGAAAGGTTTTGGGAGGGTCGAAAGGCGGCAGGGTTTTGCCAAGAGCCAGGCCGGGTGCGTGTTTGGGGGCAACCAGACCCGGTAAGGGTTGGACAGGATCGAAACCTGGTGGGGGTTTGATGGGCCCGAGCCCCGAAGCGCAAAGGGCGGGTCTGGGAGGCAACGGTAGGCCGAGGCCCAGCTCGCAGATGCCCGGCGCCGCCGGTGGCGGCTCGGCGCTCTTCTCATGGCTGTTGTTGGTGAGCGCGGCCTCGGCTGCCGGAGCTGCATGCGTCGGCTCCTGGCTCGACAGCTCCTCCCGCTCTTCCTCTTCGGAATCATTCCGCCGCCTGAAGTTTCTGCGCGTTTTCTTGAACATCGTCAGCGCCTGCGACCGGGCAGCGCCGCAGCCTCGAGTAGCCCCCAGAGTCCGGGAGCGCCGTCACAGCGCCCCTCGCAGCACAGTGCCGGGATTTAGTCACAGCGCCCCCACAGCACGGGAGTACAGTCACAGCGCCCCTCGCAGCACAGTGCCGGGATTTAGTCACAGCGCCCCCACAGCACGGGAGTACAGTCACAGCGCCCCTCGCAGCACAGTGCCGGGATTTAGTCACAGCGCCCCCACAGCACGGGAGTACAGTCACAGCGCCCCTCGCAGCACAGTGCCGGGATTTAGTCACAGCGCCCCCCACAGCGCGGGAGTACAGTCGCAGCGCCCCTCGCAGCACAGTGCCGGGATTTAGTCACAGCGCCCCCCCACAGCGCGGGAGTACAGTCGCAGCGCCCCCCACAGCACGGGAGTACAGTCACAGCGCCCTCCACAGCGCGGGAGTACAGTCACAGCGCCCCTCGCAGCACAGTGCCGGGATTTACTCCAGCCCTGAACGTACTGCCATCGACTCACTCCGTAACAACCCAGAGTGGGTTATCAAACCCGCCGACAAGGGAGGTGCCGTGGTAGTCTGGCGCATCGATCTCTACAAAGCGGAGGCCGCGCGCCAACTCTCGGACACCTCCTCCTACTTACCCCTGGACCATGACCCCACTGACGAACACCAGGCCACCATCTCGAGCACCATAACTGACTTCATCAGCTCGGGCTCCCTACCCCACCGAGCCTCCGACCTCATCGTTTCCCAGCCCCGCACGGCCCGATTTTACCTTCTCCCCAAAATCCACAAACCCGACTGCCCTGGCAGACCCATTGTCTCTGCCTGTTCGTGCCCCACCGAACACATTTCCACATACCTTGACGCCATCCTATCCCCCTTTGTTAAATCCCTCCCCACCTATGTTCAAGACACCTCAGACACTCTCCGTCGGCTCCGTGCATTCCATTCTCCAGGCCCCCATCCTCTCATCTTTACCATGGACGTCCAGTCACTCTACACCTCCATCCCCCACCAGGACGGTCTCAAAGCCCTCCGGTTCTTCCTCGACCAGAGGAGCAACCCATACCCGTCCACTGACACCCTCCTCCGCCTAGCAGAGTTGGTCCTCACCCTCAATAACTTCTCTTTTGATTCCTCCCATTTCCTCCAAACACAAGGCGTAGCTATGGGCACACGCATGGGCCCCAGCTACGCTTGCCTCTTTGTTGGGTACGTCGAACAATCCTTGTTCTCGCATCTGCTCCCAGGATGAGGTGTTCCACACCAGGTCATCACAAATGGCCTCATTCTTCAGAGAACGATTCCCCTCCCCCACTATTGATGAGGCTCGCACCAGGGTCTCCTCCATACCCCGCAACACTGCCCTCGCTCCCCATTCCCCCACTCGCAAACAGGGCAGAGTCCCCCTGGTCCTCACCTTTCACCCCACCAGCCGGCAAATACAACATATAGTCCTCCGCCAGTTTCGCCACCTCCAACGTGACCCCTCCACCCGCCACATCTTCCCATCTCCCCCCCTGTCTGCCTTCCGCAAAGACCGCTCCCTCCGCAACTCCCTTGTCCATTCTTCCCTCCCCTCCCACTCTAACCCCTTCCCCGGGCACTTTCCCTTGCAACCGCAAGAAATGCTACACTTGTCCCTTCACCTCCCCCCTCCACTCCTTTCAGGGACCCAAGCAGTCCTTCCAGGTCCGACAGAGGTTCACCTGCACCTCCTCCAACCTCATCTACTGCATCCGCTGCTCCAGATGCCAGATGATCTATATCGGTGAGACCAAGCGGAGGCTTGGCGATCGCTTCGCCGAACACCTCCGCTCGGTCCGCAATAACCAACCCGACCTCCCGGTGGCTCAGCACTTCAACTCCCCCTCCCATTCCACATCCGACCTCTCGGTCCTGGGCCTCCTCCACGGCCAGAGTGAGCAACACCGCAAGCTGGAGGAACAGCACCTCATATTCCGCTTGGGGAGTCTGCATCCTTTGGGCTTGAATATTGAATTTTCTCGATTCTGTTGACCCTTGCTGTCTCCTCCCCTTCCCACCTCTCCCTCAGCCCTCGGGCCCTGACATTCCCTCTATCTCTATCTCTCCCCCACCCTAGTCGCACCAGCTTCTCATTTTCACACCACAAACAGCTTACAATGGCTTGTTCCCTTTATCACCGATACTTTTTTGCATATCTTTCACTCATTGTTCCTTATCTCTCCACATCACCGTCTATATCTCTCGTTTCCCTGATCCCTGACCAGTCTGAGGAAGGGTCTCGGCCCGAAACGTCGCCTATCTCCTTCGCTCCTTAGATGCTGCTGCACCCGCTGAGTTTCTCCAGCTTTTTGTGTACCCTCGATTCTCCAGCATCTGCAGTTCCTTCTTTAAAACTAAATCCTTGTTCTCGGCGTACCAGGGCCCCATCCCCGACCTCTACCTCCGTTACATCGACGACTGCTTTGGTGTCACCTCCTGCACCCACACACAACTGACTGACTTCATTCATTTCACCACCAACTTCCATCCGGCACTCAAATACACTTGGACCATTTCCGACATTTCCCTACCATTCCTTGACCTCACCATCTCTATTGCAGGTGATACGCTCCTGACCGACATCCACTACAAACCAACTGACTCCCACAGCTACCTGGACTACTCTTCCTCCCACCCTGCTTCCTGTAAGGACTCCATCCCCTATTCCCAATTCCACCATCTACGCCGCATCTGCTCCCAGATGAGGTGTTCCACACCAGGTCATCACAAATGGCCTCATTCTTCAGAGAACGGGGATTCCCCTCCCCCACTATTGATGAGGCTCGCACCAGGGTCTCCTCCATACCCCGCAACACTGCCCTCGCTCCCCATTCCCCCACTCGCAAACAGGGCAGAGTCCCCCTGGTCCTCACCTTTCACCCCACCAGCCGGCAAATACAACATATAGTCCTCCGCCAGTTTCGCCACCTCCAACGTGACCCCTCCACCCGCCACATCTTCCCATCTCCCCCCCTGTCTGCCTTCCGCAAAGACCGCTCCCTCCGCAACTCCCTTGTCCATTCTTCCCTCCCCTCCCACTCTACCCCTTCCCCGGCACTTTCCCTTGCAACCACAAGAAATGCTACACTTGTCCCTTCACCTCCCCCCTCCACTCCTTTCAGGGACCCAAGCAGTACTTCCAGGTCCGACAGAGGTTCACCTGCACCTCCTCCAACCTCATCTACTGCATCCGCTGCTCCAGATGCCAGATGATCTATATCGGTGAGACCAAGCGGAGGCTTGGCGATCGCTTCGCCGAACACCTCCGCTCGGTCCGCAATAACCAACCCGACCTCCCGGTGGCTCAGCACTTCAACTCCCCCTCCCATTCCACATCCGACCTCTCGGTCCTGGGCCTCCTCCACGGCCAGAGTGAGCAACACCGCAAGCTGGAGGAACAGCACCTCATATTCCGCTTGGGGAGTCTGCATCCTTTGGGCTTGAATATTGAATTTTCTCAATTCTGTTAACCCTTGCTGTCTCCTCCCCTTCCCACCTCTCCCTCAGCCCTCGGGCCCTGGCATTCCCTCTATCTCTATCTCCCTCCCCCACCCCAGTCGCACCAGCTTCTCATTTTCACACCACAAACAGCTTACAATGGCTTGTTCCCTTTATCATCGATACTTTTTTGCATATCTTTCATTCATTGTTCCTTATCTCTCCACATCACCGTCTATATCTCTCGTTTCCCTGATCCCTGACCAGTCTGAAGAAGGGTCTCGACCCGAAACGTCGCCTATCTCCTTCGCTCCTTAGATGCTGCTGCACCCGCTGAGTTTCTCCAGCTTTTTGTGTACCCTGTACTCCTGTACTGTTGGGGGCGCTGCGACAGTACTCCCGCACTGTGGGAGGCGCTGCGACTGTACTCCCGTGCTGTGGGGGGCGCTGTGACTGTACTCCCGCGCTGTGTGGGGGCGCAGTGACTAAATCCCGGGTACACAAAAAGCTGGAGAAACTCAGCGGGTGCAGCAGCATCTAAGGAACGAAGGAGATAGGCGACGTTTCGGGCCGAGACCCTTCTTCAGACTGGTCAGGGATCAGGGAAACGAGAGATATAGACAGTGATGTGGAGAGATAAGGAACAATGAGTGAAAGATATGCAAAAAAGTATCGATGATAAAGGGAACAAGCCATTGTAAGCTGTTTGTGGTGTGAAAATGAGAAGCTGGTGCGACTGGGGTGGGGGAGGGAGATAGAGATAGAGGGAATGTCAGGGCCCGAGGGCTGAGGGAGAGGTGGGAAGGGGAGGAGACAGCAAGGGTTAACAGAATTGAGAAAATTCAATATTCAAGCCCAAAGGATGCAGACTCCCCAAGCGGAATATGAGGTGCTGTTCCTCCAGCTTGCGGTGTTGCTCACTCTGGCCGTGGAGGAGGCCCAGGACCGAGAGGTCGGATGCGGAATGGGAGGGGGAGTTGAAGTGCTGAGCCACCGGGTTGGTTATTGCGGACCGAGCGGAGGTGTTCGGCGAAGCGATCGCCAAGCCTCCGCTTGGTCTCACCGATATAGATCATCTGGCATCTGGAGCAGCGGATGCAGTAGATGAGGTTGGAGGAGGTGCAGGTGAACCTCTGTCGGACCTGGAAGGACTGCTTGGGTCCCTGAAAGGAGTGGAGGGGGGAGGTGAAGGGACAAGTGTTGCATTTCTTGCGGTTGCAAGGGAAAGTGCCCGGGGAAGGGGTAGAGCGGGAGGGGAGGGAAGAATTGACAAGGGAGTTGCGGAGGGAGCGGTCTTTGCGGAAGGCAGACAAGGGGGGAAATGGGAAGATGTGGCAGGTGGACGGGTCACGTTGGAGGTGGCGAAACTGGCGGAGGACTATATGTTGTATTTGCCGGCTGGTGGGGTGAAAGGTGAGGACTAGGGGGACTCTGCCCTGTTTGCGACTGGGGGAATGGGGAGCGAGGGCAGTGTTGCGGGGTATGGAGGAGACCCTGGTGCGAGTCTCATCAATAGTGGGGGAGGGGAATCCCCGTTCTCTGAAGAATGAGGCCATTTGTGATGACCTGGTGTGGAACACCTCATCCTGGGAGCAGATGCGGCGTAGACGGAGGAATTGGGAATAGGGGATGGAGTCCTTACAGGAAGCAGGGTGGGAGGAAGAGTAGTCCAGGTAGCTGTGGGAGTCAGTTGGTTTGTAGTGGATGTCGGTCAGGAGCGTTTCACCTGCAATAGAGATGGTGAGGTCAAGGAATGGTAGGGAAATGTCGGAAATGGTCCAAGTGTATTTGAGTGCCGGATGGAAGTTGGTGGTGAAATGAATGAAGTCAGTCAGTTGTGTGTGGGTGCAGGAGGTGACACCAAAGCAGTCGTCGATGTAACGGAGGTAGAGGTCGGGGATGGGGCCCTGGTACGCCGAGAACAAGGATTGTTCGACGTACCCAACAAAGAGGCAAGCGTAGCTGGGGCCCATGCGTGTGCCCATAGCTACGCCTTGTGTTTGGAGGAAATGGGAGGAATCAAAAGAGAAGTTATTGAGGGTGAGGACCAACTCTGCTAGGCGGAGGAGGGTGTCAGTGGACGGGTATGGGTTGCTCCTCTGGTCGAGGAAGAACCGGAGGGCTTTGAGACCGTCCTGGTGGGGGATGGAGGTGTAGAGTGACTGGACGTCCATGGTAAAGATGAGAGGATGGGGGCCTGAAGAATGGAATGCACGGAGCCGACGGAGAGTGTCTGAGGTGTCTTGAACATAGGTGGGGAGGGATTTAACAAAGGGGGATAGGATGGCGTCAAGGTATGTGGAAATGTGTTCGGTGGGGCACGAACAGGCAGAGACAATGGGTCTGCCAGGGCAGTCGGGTTTGTGGATTTTGGGGAGAAGGTAAAATCGGGCCGTGCGGGGCTGGGAAACGATGAGGTCGGAGGCTCGGGGGGGGGGGTAGGAAGCCGGAGCTGATGAAGTCGGTTATGGTGCTCGAGATGGTGGCCTGGTGTTCGTCAGTGGGGTCATGGTCCAGGGGTAAGTAGGAGGAGGTGTCCGAGAGTTGGCGCGCGGCCTCCGCTTTGTAGAGATCGACGCGCCAGACTACCACGGCACCTCCCTTGTCGGCGGGTTTGATAACCCAGTCTGGGTTGTTACGGTGTGAGTCGATGGCAGTACGTTCAGAGCTGGAGAGATTGGAGTGAGACAGGGGGGTGGAGAAGTCGAGGCGGTTGATGTCCCGACGGCAGTTCTGGATAAATAGTTCTACAGCCGGAAGGCTACGAGGGGGGGTTCCAGGAGTACAGTCGCAGCGCCCCTCGCAGCACAGTGCCGGGATTTAGTCGCAGCGACCCCAACAGTACAGGAGTACAGTCGCAGCGCCCCCAACAGTACAGGAGTACAGTCGCAGCGCGCACCAGAGCCCTCCAGAGTCCGGAGTTCAGTTGCAGCGCCTCCCACAGCACGGGAATACAGTCGCAGCGCCCCCAACAGTACAGGAGTACAGTCGCAGCGCCTCCCACAGCACGGGAGTACAGTCGCAGCGCCCCCAACAGTACGGGAGTTCAGTCGCAGCGCGCTCCAGAGCCCTCCAGAGTCCGGAGTTCAGTCGCAGCGCCCTCCAGAGTCCGGGAGCGCCGTCGCAGCGCGCCCAGAGTCCGGAGTTCAGTCGCAGCGCTGCCTAGATGCCGGGAGCGGCTTCGCAGTGCCGCCCGAAGTCCGGGAGCGCCATCGCAGCACCCCCAGAGTACAGAAGCGCTGTCACAATTAGAAAATAAGTCTATGGCAATAAAAGAGGTGGTCGGAAAAGCGAGTTCGGTATTCTGACTGCACCTGGCCAGGTCATAGGTCACTACAGATAAACATTGCCGGGTGTGGATACGCTGTGTGTTAGCTTTGGTTATCCGACCTTTGTTTCAGTGAATGTTTTATGCTTTGTGCTGCCCATTGGGGTCGGGGTCCATGGTCGGGCGCGGGTCTCCGGCGCCGCCGAGCCGCCGCTGGGCCTTCCCCGAACCCCCGGGGGAGGTGTCGGACCGGGCTCGCAGCCGGCGCAGGAGGGGCTAGGCGCCGTCTCCAGCTCCCAGGGTGTCCGTCCCCCGGTGGGTCGGGGACCGCAGACAAGATACAAGATACATTTATTTGTCACATGTACCAATTGGTACAGTGAAATGTGTGGTCACCATATAGCCATATGAATAATAAAGAACACATAACACGATAGTCTTAACACAGACATTCCCACACAGCGGGATTAAAGTTTCCCACTGTGAGGGAAGCCGCCAAAATTCAGTCATCCTCTGTTGTCCTCCCATGGTCGGGGGGATCTCGAACCCCCCACAGTCGCCGCTACGGGTGGCCTGATACTCTGGCCCGCTCGCCGGGACGATGGAAATCCGATGTCGGGACTGGAGGACATCTTCAGCGGCTTGGACATCCGAATCGGCCACCTCCTACCGGAGTCCGCGGCTCCCGAAGTCCACAGGCCGCGCTGGGCGGAGATTCAATGCTGGCGGCCCTCGGCAAAGGGCCCCAGGACTCCGCAATGTTGAAGTCAGCCCTGGCCGCACTGGAAACTCTGCAAACACAGCTCCGATGTTGGAGCAGCAGGCCCAGCAAGATCCAGGTAAGCAATCGCCCTCTCCGCGATGTATCCAGCTGCCGCTGCTGAAGCTCTAGTCCAGGTCCCCAGCAGGAAAGGCCGCGCCAATCCAGTTGGTAGGCCGTGAGGAGGGGGGCGAGGACGCGACTCGGAGAATAGTCGCGTCCTTGCCAGGAAGTGACTGGGAAACGGTTTCCCCCTTACCCTACCCACCTCCCACACATAGAAAAGCTAAAGAAATCTCCAAAACAAACTGACCCAGGCAACATCTCCAGAGAAGGGTCTTGACCTGAAACATCACCCATTCATTTTCTCCAGGGATGCTGCCCGTCCAGCCGAGCCGCCGCCGCAACCTGCGCGCACCCCTGCCAACAGCCGGCACTCGGAGGTTGGCCGGCCGCTGGGTTGGGCGGGGGGGGCGCAGCCTTCGGCAGTGGTGCGTGCGGGGTGCTGCGGTGGCTCAGCTGGATGGGCAGCATCCCTGGAGAAAAGGAATGGGTTCCTCAGGAGTAGGAGTGGGGCCGGGCTGGAGCAGGCACTTTCCCCCCTCCCCCGTGCCAGCCACGGGCCTGTGGGCCGCCCCGGAAGTCTCAGCCCACCACCCCCCCCCCCCCCCCCCCCCCCCCCCCCCCCCCCCGGCCCAGCGGTGGCTCGGCAGCGCTCTCGGTGCCGGGGCCACGGGCTCAACCCAGGCTGCGGATGAGGCGCGGGTCTGTGCGCGCTCTCCCCTGTCTCCCACTGGCATCTGCCCCCTCTCTCGCTGTTACACCTGCTCTCCCGCTACCTGGGACCCCCGTTCCTCAGATTAAATTTATTTTTACAAATAAATCATGAATAAAGATAACAATTTACATACAGTTTATGCAGCGAGCGCTTTGTTCGCTTCTTCCTTATAGCCAGTGACCTTTGACAAATCCCATGATTCCTTGCATTTTTCGAAATACCAAATTTGCTTATTGTTCCATCGCGAGGTATGCCATCTTGTTCTTCTAGTACTAATTTCACTGTCCTTTTGATCAATTTTACTGATTGTATGCCTCCTTCTCACCTTCCTCTCAGCTAACAATGAATCATTCTACATTCCCTTGCCCAGCGTCTGCTTTGAACTGTCATTTTCACACCTTGCCCTTCCATATCTCTAGTTTCCCTCTCCATTGACTCTCAGTCTGAAGAAGGGTCTCGATCCAAAGGAAACGTCACCCATTCCTTTCAACCAAAGATGTTGTCTCTCCCACTGAGATATTCCAGCATTTTGTGTATCTTTTATGATTAGGATTATGACAGGTGTTGGAAAGTGGAATATTATCTCAGGCTTCTGAACCAATGAGAAGTGTGTATGGGCCACATGGTGCGATCCCAGATGATAGATGCTGCTTTCTTGTCTTAGCGCCTCATGTAGATGCTTTCAATGGAGTGAAGGGCTATGCCTGTGACGGACTAGGCTGAAAGTCTTTTACCTAGGGTAATGGAATCAAGAATAAGAGGACATAGATTTACAGTTAGAGGAGAAAGAATTAATAGGAACCCATGGGGGAATTTTTTCACTCGGAGGGTAGTCGGTATATGGAGTTAGCTACCAGGGGAGGTAGTTGAAGCAGGTACAATAACAGCATTTAAAAGATACTTAGACAGGTACCTGGATAGGAATGGTTGAGAGGGATATGGGCCGAACATAGACAAATGAGGCTAGTTTAATGGAACATCTTAGTTGGCATGGGCGAGTTGGACCAATGGGCCTGTTTCCATGCTGTATGACAATGTGCACTATCTTTTGCAGCATCTTGCATTCCTATTGTTTCCCATGCTATCCAGTCAAATCATACCGTACATGAGTACAACAGATGGCGCAAAAAAGACAATATACAGAATCCAGAATGCAGTGTTACAGCAACAGAATAAGTGCAAATAAGAAAATATGCAAGGTCTGCAACAAGGTAGACTGGAAGGTTGAGAACACATCCCTTACATATGAGATGTCTGTTCAACAATCTGATAACTGTGATGAAGAAGTTGCCCACGAATTTGATGATGCATGTTTTCAAGCTATTGTATCCTCAGACAGAAGAGAGAATGACCACGGATAATGTTGGCAGCTTTCCCGAGGGGTGTGAAGTGTAGATGGAGACGATGGAGCAAGACAGATGTGAATGACAACTCTCTACAGTTTCTTATATTCTTGGGTAAAACAGTTGCCATACCAACCTTGGATGCATCCCGATAGGATGTTGTCTATGGTGGATTTTTAGAAATTAGTAAGATCATTCGGGACATGCTGAATTTCCTTAGTCTTCAGAGAAAGTAGAGGTATTGGTGTGTTTCCATGGCCATATCATCAACGTAGCTTGTAAATGGGGTCCAAACAAACTTTGACTGACTGTCCTGAATGCATAGGGAGTATCATAGGGGGATGAGGACACAGCCTTGCAGGGCAGTAGCGATGAGATTACAGATAAAGCTTTGCTCAGAGACTGAACTCTAAACTATCGTCAACTTCTTCACTGACACATATGAGAAGAAGGGCCTTACACTCATTATCCATCAGACAAAGAACCTCTACCAACCTGTCCCTGCTGTGCAATTCCATGCTCCACCACGCTCTATCAACAAGGGTTGGTTGAGATCCTGGATTACAGGCTATCCCCAGGTTACGGGCAGTGTTCCGTTGCGAAGAATAGTTCCTAAACTGAACTGCTCCTGTCGGAAATGAACAAAAACAATGTATGGCAGTGAATCAGAAACAGCTGTGAGAGGTGAGTGGGCAGCCATGGGAAGAGTGGTCGCCTTCCGGTCTCACTAACTCAGTGTGTGAGCGAGTTTTAATTTAGAGATACAACGCGGAAACAGCCACTTCAACCCATCGAGTCCGCACTGACCAGCGATCCCCGCACATTAACTCTATCCTACAAACATTAGGGACAATTTACATATAAACCAAGCCAATAAACCTACATACTGGTACGTCTTTAGAAACATAGATAGAAACATAGAAAATAGGTGCAGGAGGAGGCCATTCGGCCCTTCGAGCCAGCACCGCCATTCATTGTGTTCATGGCTGATCGTCCGCTATCAATATCCCGTGCCTGCCTTCTCTGGAGTGTGGGAGGAAACCGAAAATCTTGGAGAAAACCAATGCGGTCATGGGCAGAATGTACAAACTCTGCACAGACAGCATCCGTAGTCAGGATCGAACCCAGGTCTCCAGCCCTGCAAGCGCTGTAAGACAGCAACTCTGCCGCTGCGCCACTGTGTCGTCTGTGCTCCCAGACCCATACAGCTCGACCCAGACCATGATTGTTGTGGTTCAGGAGGGAGAGGGGCGGGGAGCGAATGCACGAGGAGATATTTCAGCTGCACAGCAACTGGCAAATCTATGCCCAAGTGAGAGTTACTACGGTATATACAGGCTGTTCATGACCTGGGGAGGACTGATATTTATTTAGAAACAAGGAACTGCAAATGGAGATTAACCATGGACAGGCACAAAATGCTGGAGTGATTGGGTCAGGCAGCATCCCTGGAGAACATGGATAAGGACGTTTCAGATCAGGACACTTCTGCAAACATTTTTCGGGGGTGGGGAAGAAGAAACCTAGAAGAGTGGAGGGACTGGACAAAGCATGGCAGGTCATAGTGAACACAAGCGAGGGGGGGTTTGATAGGCAGATGGTTGGACAAAGACCAGAGATGAACAGAGACGAAAGGATTAGAGAGTTGTGATTAAGCGGGCGGTATTCCGAAAAACGCAAGGAATCATGTAATTTGTCAAAGGTCATTCGTGATAAAGAAAAATGAACGAAGCGCTGGCTGTATAAACTGTGTATAAATTGTTCAGTATTCAACCAATGAATTAATCTGGAATTCTGTCAACTCAATAGCGGACAGGCGTCACTCTTTTATGAACATTAATTCGATCTTATTTCTATCTCACTTCACAAACCCATCCTCTGGAATTTCACAGAATCTCTCCCGGCAGCGTTGGAGGACATTCTCTCTCTCTCTCTCCGAGGGGGTTAACCGACAGCCACTGGATAAGGCGAGAGGTGCAGCTGCCGATCCCCGTCCCGTCGGGGAACGGGTTCCTTGGGCGTTGGAGCAGAGTTGAGCTGGAGTTAGCGCTTCTTCTCCGCGCTGGCTGTAACCCTGGGGCTGCCACTGCTCCGGGCTGGTGTCACCCCGGACATCTCTGGCTGCCCCCGGACAGGGATGGGACACTCGGGAGGGGATGGGGACGGTAGTAATCTGCCTCCTGGGGTATGCAGGAGAGTGGTGCGTGCTTCGCCCCTGTATAATAACCCTGTACAGGCCCGTACGAAGCTTTTCAAAACTGGGGGTGGCATGACAAGATTGCAAAAGTTTAATGAGAAATAAGTGCACGCAGTGCATATCACAAGAGCGAAGCTCGAAGTCCCTTGCAGCCGGGGACCAATTTATGACCAATATTTCATAAATAACTTTGGTTGAATCAAGAGTAATGAATGGGATGATTGGGGTCATTGTTGTATGCATTTTTTTTTAAATCAAGAATTGAAGTTGTCCTTGTTTTAATAATCAAGTTGTACTGTTGTAAAATGTTACGTAAAATGTTATAAAGGAGCATGTAAAAACTGCAAATAAAATACTGTAGGTTTTTGCAGTAAATAAAACCTTTTTTTAGAAAATGTTTTGTGTGTTGATTTGATTGCCTGTTACTGTTCGATTCTGTTAGTGTGTGCAGTGCACCTTTAATGGTTCTCCTGACCTAACAACTTCACCACATCAATTTCAACATGGAATAGTGATGTGAATACAACATTGAGTTCGTCTCCAATTTCCATCTTGAAAATTGAAGTCAAACTAAATGCTGCATTTACATTACTAAGAATTACTAAGTCTTAAGAAGGGCCTCGACCCGAAACGTCGCCTATTTCCTTCGCTCCATGGATGCTGCCTCACCTGCTCAGTTTCTCCAGCATTTTTGTCTACCTTTGATTTTCCAGCATCTGCAGTTCCTTCTTAAACATTTACATTACTATGATCGCTTTCAAACTAACCTATTTTAATGTCATACTATTATAACAAATTTTAGTTCCATGATGACACATAAACAAGATCACAAATCACATTTTGAATTCTCAAACACAAAGTGATTGTGAATGATTGCAGAGCTGCCAAGTTTCACCAAGTATTTCCGTATTTTGATGGCTGAAAATCAGTATTTTGTTGGGGAAATCGGTATTTCTCACATAAATGCAATAGAACGCACTACACAGAAACTGGATTTTTGAAAATCAGTATTTTGCATGCAACCTCATGTATTCTCAAATATCAGTATGGAATACTGAAAAATCAGTACTACTGAATTGTGAAACCATTTTTGAAATGTAAATTTATAATTCTTGATTTTGATTCAATCATATCCCTTTTATATAACTATAAAAGTCTGATCTTGGATGTGTGTGTGAATTTATTTGTTTGTGTGTGATCACATCTACTCAAAGAAACGATGCATTAACGGAAACATTTTTACATATTCCTGTAGAGATCTACTCCCTGGAGTAAAAAATTGGCTTACCTGAAAAATGTGTGCTTTATTTCTTGAATTATTAATAAAAATCTTTACAAATCCGATCCAACTTTGAATTTGCTGGTGACGTGACAATGGGTCTGCCTGCCGTCGGCTCACACTGCAACTGACGTCACCTCCCACCCCCTCCTCCTCCCCCCAGCATGTACATCACCAATGGACTTCTGCAGACAGAAACATGATGACCCTGAAAACATGCAGATATTTATAATATTCAAATTATATTAAAATATGATGCAAAAAGAAAGTCGCAAACTATGGGGGAGGATTTAAACTAATGTGGCAGGGGGGATGGGTACAAGAGCAGAGAGGCAGGTGGGTGTAAAATGAGGGTAGAGGCAATAGGTAGCAAGGTGAAAAGTAAAAGTGGCAGGCAGACAAAACCAGGGCAAAAATCAAAAAGGGCCACTTTTCAGCAAAATTGTATAAGGGGTAAGTGCGTTGTAAAGACAAGCCTGAAGGCTTTGTGTCTCAATGCAAGGAGTATTCGTAATAAGGTGGACGAGTTGAACGTGCAGATAGATATTAATGATTATGATATAGTTGGGATCACGGAGACATGGCTCCAGGGTGACGTAGGCTGGGAGCTGAACATCCAGGGATATTCAATATTCAGGAGGGATAGAGAGAAAGGAAAAGGAGGTGGGTAGCGTTGCTGGTTAGAGAGGAGATTAACGCAATGGAAAGGAAGGACATTAGCTTGGATGATGTGGAATCGGTATGGGTAGAGCTACAAAACACTAAGGGGCAGAAAACGCTGGTGGGTGTTGTGTACAGGCCACCTAACAGTAGCAGAGAAGTTGGGGATGGTATCAAACAGGAAATTAGAAATGCGTTGCGACAAAGGCAAAACAGTTATAATGGGTGACTTCAATCTACATATAGATTGGGTTAATCAAATTGGCAGGGGTGCTGAGGAAGAGGATTTTTTGGAATGTATGCGGGATAGTTATCTAAATCAACATGTAGAGGAACCAACGAGAGAGCAGGCTATTTTAGACTGGGTTTTGAGTAATGAGGAAGGGGTAGTTAGCCATCTTGTTGTACGTGCCCCCTTGGGCAAGAGTGACCATAATATGGTTGAGTTCTTCATTAGGATGGAGAGTGACATTGTTAATTCAGAAACAATGGTTCTGAACTTAAAGAAAGGTAACTTTGAGGGTATGAGACGTGAATTGGCCAAGATTGACTGGCAATTAATTCTAAAAGGGTTGACGGTGGATATACAGTGGAAGACATTTAAAGACTGCATGGATGAACTACAAAAATTGTTCATCCCAGTTTGGCAAAAGAATAAATCGGGGAAGGTAGTGCATCCTTGGATAACAAGGGAAATCAGGGATAGTATCAAAGCAAAGGATGATGCGTACAAAGTAGCCAGAAAAAGCAGCATACCAGAGGACTGGGAGAAATTCAGAGACCAGCAGAGGAGGACAAAGGGCTTAATTAGGAAAAGGAAAAATAGATTATGAAAGAAAACTGGCAGGGAACATAAAAACTGACTGCAAAAGTTTTTATAGATATGTGAAGAGAAAGAGGTTAGTTAAAACAAATGTAGGTCCCTTGCAGTCAGAAACAGGTGAGTTGATCATGGGGAACAAGGATATGGCGGACCAATTGAATAACTACTTTGGTTCCGTCTTCACTAAGGAAGACATAAATAATCTGCCGGAAATAGCAGGGGACTGTGGGTCAAAGGAGGAATTGAGTGAAATCCAGGTCAGTCGGGAAGTGGTGTTGGGTAAATTGAATAGATTAAAGGCCGATAAATCCCCAGGGCCAGATAGGCTGCATCCCAGAGTACTTAAGGAAGTAGCTCAGGAAATAGTGGATGCATTAGTGATAATCTTTCAAAACTCTTTAGATTCTGGAGTAGTTCCTGAGGATTGGCGGGTAGCAAATGTAACCCCTCTTTTTAAGAAGGGAGGGAGAGAGAAAACGGGGAATTACAGACCAGTTAGTCTAACATCGGTAGTGGGGAAACTGCTAGAGTCAGTTATTAAAGATGGGATAGCAGCACATTTGGAAAGTGGTGAAATCATTGGACAAAGTCAGCATGGATTTACGAAAGGTAAATCATGTCTGACGAATCTTGTGGAATTTTTCGAGGATGTAACTAGTAGCGTGGATAAGGGAGAACCAGTGGATGTGGTATATCTGGACTTCCAGAAGGCTTTCGACAAGGTCCCACATAAGAGATTAGTATACAAACTTAAAGCATACGGTATTAGGGGTTCAGTATTGATGTGGATAGAGAACTGGCTGGCAAACAGGAAGCAAAGAGTAGGAGTAAACGGGTCCTTTTCACAATGGCAGGCAGTGACTAGTGGGGTACCGCAGGGCTCAGTGCTGGGACCCCAGCTATTTACAATATATATTAATGATCTGGATGAGGGAATTGAAGGCAATATCTCCAAGTTGCAGATGACACTAAGCTGGGGGGCAGTGTTAGCTGTGAGGAGGATGCTAGGAGACTGCAAGGTGACTTGGATAGGCTGGGTGAGTGGGCAAATGTTTGGCAGATGCAGTATAATGTGGATAAATGTGAGGTTATCCACTTTGGTGGCAAAAACAGGAAAGCAGACTATTATTTAAATGGTGGCCGATTAGGAAAAGGGGCGATGCAGCGAGACCTGGGTGTCATGGTACACCAGTCATTGAAAGTAGGCATGCAGGTGCAGCAGGCAGTGAAAAAAGCGAATGGTATGTTAGCTTTCATAGCAAAAGGATTTGAGTACAGGAGAAGGGAGGTTCTACTTCAGTTGTACAGGGTCTTGGTGAGACCACACCTGGAGTATTGCGTACAGTTTTGGTCTCCAAATCTGAGGAAGGACATTATTGCCAAAGAGGGAGTGCAGAGAAGGTTCACCAGACTGATTCCTGGGATGTCAGGACTGTCTTATGAAGAAAGACTGGATAGACTCGGTTTATACTCTCTGGAATTTAGGAGATTGAGAGGGGATCTTATAGAAACTTACAAAATTCTTAAGGGGTTGGACAGGCTAGATGCAGGAAGATTGTTCCCGATGTTGGGGTAGTCCAGGACAAGGGGTCACAGCTTAAGGATAAGGGGGAAATCCTTTAAGACCGAGATGAGAAAGACTTTTTTCACACAGAGAGTGGTGAGTCTCTGGAACTCTCTGCCACAGAGGGTAGTTGAGGCCAGTTCATTGGCTATATTTAAGAGTGAGTTGGATGTGGGCCTTGTGGCTAAGGGGATCAGAGGGTATGGAGAGAAGGCAGGTACGGGATACTGAGTTGGATGATCAGCCATGATCATAATGAATGGCGGTGCAGGCTCGAAGGGCTGAATGGCCTACTCCTGCACCTAATTTCTATGTTTCTATGTTTCTATGTCTATGGAATTCATATTTTTCAGTATTGTTATCAAGGAAAAGAAAGCAGTTCCAATTGTTTGATATTATTCATATGGAGGAGAAAATATCATTGCTCTAAAACCTACCTTAATTTTGCAATCTCACTAAAGATAATCCCCCTTTCCCTCTTCCCCTCCTCCTTCCCCGTTCCCTCTCGCTACACCCCTCCCTCCCTCCCCATCTCCCTCTCCCCCCTTCCCCTCTCTCTCTATCTCTCCCCCTCCCCTCCCTCTCTCCCCTCTCTGTCTCTCCCCCCCTCACTCCCCCCTCTGTCTCTCCCCCCCTCCCCCTCTCCCCCTCTCCCCCTCTCACATTCCCCCTGTCTCTCCCCCAGGGGGGGCTGGTGGGGATGACGTGGGCCCGGCGGGGGTGGAAGGTGGTGTGGGTCCTGCAGGAGGGGGGGTGAAGGTGGCGTGGGCCCAGCGGGCGGGGGTGGCGTGGGCGGAAGGATAGAAGGTCGGAAGGTGGCGTGGGCGTACGAGGAAAGTGGCGTGGGCCCAGCAGGAGGAGGGGTGGCATGGGCCCAGTGGCGGGGAAGGCAGGGGAGGCGTGGGCCCGGCCGGAGCGGCGCCTGGTGTCACGGTCACGGCCGCTGCCAGGACTGCATTCAGATTCAGTCGTTCTCATTCCCACTCCCGCCCGGCAACAGGAGAACGGTCTCCCCGGACCGCTGGCAGCGGACCCACTCGCTGGGAGCCAGGCTGACCAGCGGCGAGGTTTCAACGTCGCGGACAGAGGCGATGGAGACACCGCAGCCCCCCCTCGGGCCCTGAGAAACGGACACTCCTTTTTTTTCCAAATCATCCCGCGGGCCGGATTGGAACCCTCGCGGGTAGTTTGCCACCCCGGATAAAAACAGATTCACCCTCTGGCAACGCAATATTCCACTACTTACCCAGAGTAGACACGAGGCGTCGAGGCGATCTCTGATTGTGTGGAGCACAAATGGTGATCTGATCCCGCAGGGGCCCTCTGCGCACGTGCGGAGAGACAGCGTCATTTTGCGTCACTACTGCGTCCACGGCTTCCCCCAACTGCACAGGCACGGATTGTCGCAATTTCTTTTTTCCCGAATCATCCAGAGGGCCCGAACTAGAATTTCGGGTAATTTCCGTCTAAGTGGAATCGCTGATTGCACTCAAAATTGTTTGGTTTTTTTTTCTAGATTTTTCCTCATTCTGGGAAAAAAAGGGGGGGGGGGTGCGACCGCACCCAACGCCACCCCCCTTCGGACAGCCATGCTGTATAACCCAGGAAGGCAGCCCAGGTGAGAATGTTGCGTGCCCTTTAGGCAGCAAGACTATCCACTGCCAAAGCGATTGTGGTCACCCTATTTATTCCACTCGAACTTCATTCCACCTGAAATATTATCGTTTGTCTGCTGCAGTTGGAGCCGAGCAAATTGATATAATCCTACAAGTCTTGCATGGAGTCGTTGTAGGGTGCACCTCTGTTCGCGATCGTTCAGACGGTAGCTTTCAATGAGAGCTAATACAAGCTGTGAAGTAATGCAGTCATAGACTTATACAGCCGGTAACGGGCGAGTCGGCCCACCAGTCTTTGCCGACCAAGGTAGCATTCTGGTCAGTCCCTTTTCCCTGGATTTGGCATACAACCCTCTAGATTCTTCCTATGTATGCATCTGTCCAAATGTTGTTCCAACGTTGTAAATTTATCAGACCACTGGCAGCCCATTCCAGATACGTTCTACTCTCTCAGTGAAATTATTATCCTTGAACCCCTTCCTAAATCCCACCCCCCTCACTTGAAGCAAATATTCTCCAGTTTTAAAATCCTACACTCTGGGATAAGAACAGAGTTTGTTCACTTTATCCAGGATACCCGTAATATTTTTATAGAAATGCTGGAGCGGGCTCCAGTGAGCTCCGGCAGCGCTCTACCCCTGGATATAAGATATTTAACTGTGGATTTGTGCAGCCTGCAGCACGCTATGGCTTACTGCTGATATATTTAATGGATACATTTATTTATAAATCTCATTCAAATGAATATGCAGGTCCGTACACACGCAGCAGCTCAGCTGTCGAGAATGTTTTTCTCAAGTGGCCTATGACCTGTGTATGTGCTGTTGAAATACCAAACTCGCTTATTGTGAACTGCTTAAGAATGATATTTACATGTTGGGTGCTGCCTCCCAAAGAGAGACAATGAAGATGATTTTTTCCATCACCTTCAATGTGCCAGCACAAGTTTGGTCGATTGAGGGAAAGTGTACTTTCCCAAATCACCCATGTGATGGCACTAGAGCTTCATTCATTGTCAGTTCCATGTTAATCTCCTGTTTATTGAGTGCGAGTGTGTGTGTGTGTGAGAGTCTGTGTGAGAGTGTGTGTAAGTATACGAGTGAGTGAGATTATCAAAAGTTATGATAATGAAACAGCATAAAACAAAATGCTGGAAAAAAATCAGTAGGCCAGGCAGTATTTGTGGAGGGTAGACACAAAATGCTGCCGTAACTCAGCAGGTGAGGCAGCATCTATGGAGAGAAGGAATTGCTGATATTTCAGGTCAAGGCCTTTCTTCAGACTCACCCTCACCTCACCCACTGAGTTACTTCAGCATTTTGTGTCTACCTTCGATTTACCAGCATCTGCAGTTCTTTCTTAAACAGTATCTGTGGTGGGACATGTAAAGGCAATGTTTCAGCTCGGGATCCTTCATTCTAATGGAGTAGACGAGAGAGAGGTAATGAAGGGAGAAAGATGATGATGAAACTATTGGATTGTTTATAATCACCCACTTCACTGATGTTGTCCAGTGATGGAAATCTGCAATGTGAGTATAGAAGTGAGATCGACCATTTGACCAAATGGTGCCAGCACAATAACCTGGCTCTCAACACCAGCAAAACCAAGGAACTAATTGTGGACTTTGGAAGGGGTAGGATGGGGACCCATAGTCCCGTTTATACCAACGGGTCGATGGTGGAGAGGGTCAAGAGCTTCTAATTCCTGGGCGTGCATATCTCTGAAGATCTCCCCTGATCCGAGAACACGGATGCAATTATAAAGAAAGCACTTCAGCGCCTCTACTTCCTGAGAAGATTACTGAGAGTTGGTATGTCAAGGAGGACTCTCTCAAACTTCGACAGGTGCACAGTGGAGAGCTTGCTGACCAGTTGCATCGTGGCTTGGTTCGGCAACTTGAGCGCCCAGGAGCAGAAAAGACTACAAAAAGATGTACACACTGCCCAGTCCATCATCGGCTCTGACCTCCCTACCATCGAGGGGATCTACCGCAGCCGCTGCCTCAAAAAGGCTGCCAGTATCATCAAGGACCCACACCATCCCGGCCACTCACTCATCTCCCAGCTGCCCTCAGGTAGAAGGTACAGGAGCCTGAAATCTGCAACATCCAGATTCAGGAATGCTACTTCCCCACAGCCATCAGGCTACTAAACCCAACTCATACAAAACTCTGAACATTAATAGCCCATTGCACTTTATCTGTTTATTTATTTGTGTGTATTTATTCAATGGTATATGGACACACTGATCTGTATTTATGCCTACTATATCCTGTTGTGCTGAAGCAAAGCAAGAATTTCATTGTCCTATCTGGGACACATGACAATAAACTCTCTTGAATCTCTTGAATCTTGTATTATGACTTTAGACTCATGGCGATGACTTAAGTCTTAACGGCCCTCAGTTCAAGGCCAGTTATGGATGGGAATCACATTTGTGAACATTAGTGTTCACAATTTTCACTTTTCTTCACTTTTTTCCATAAAATGAACAAACAGTGAAACTCTTGATCCTTAAACATCAGTCTGCTCAAGGCTCCACCTGGAATTAATGTCCAGAGGGAGATTGGCTACATTGGAACGAGCATTTAGAGGTACATCAGTCTAGCAATCTGTGGGATGATCTAGTTGGTGGGACCACAGCAGAGGAGCTCCAGAAAATGCTGGAACTGTGAAAACTAAAACCTTGCAGATGCTGGAAATCTGAAGAAAAACAAAGAATGCTACAATACTCAGCAGGTAGACAGCGTCTGTGGGGATTGAAGGATGGAGTTAATAATGTATGTTGATGACACTTTAACAAAGTGGATCAGTACTGATACGTACTGGAGATGTGGTTATTTGAAATTGAGAATTCAGTGGTTCCACTGATCCAGGTACTATTTTGACCCCCACTGCTTTCTGTGGCTTTCTCTTGTGTTTTGATTTTAGTTTAGTTTTCAGAGATACAGCATGGAAACAGGGCCTATGGGCCGACCAACGATCACCCTGTACACCAGTTCTACCCTACATACTAGGAGCAATTTACAGAAGCCAATTCACCTAAAAACCTGCACGCCTTTGGAACATGGGAGGAAACCGGAGCACCCGGAGAAACCCGAGCGGTCACAGGGAGAACTTGCAAGCTCCATACAGATAGCACCTGAGTCAGGATAGACAGCACCCGTAAGTAGGGTGCTTCTGTTTCCTCCCATATCCAGGATGTGCAAGTTGGTAGATTAACTAAATTACTCCTAGAGTAGGAGGATGTGGAAGAATTAGGAAAGTTGAAGGCAATATGGAAGAGTATGGGTGAGAGGGAAGTAAGTGGGTGAATGAGATTGATAGGATTGGTTTGAGCCAGCAAAGACTCCCTCGGTGTTGTTGGGAAGTAGAAATACAAATATAAATAATATAACTGCCCCAACATTCATATGCCAAATTGGAAGAAGAGATCATATTGGGCTTAATTGAAACAATGTAAAAGGGAAAGAGATGAAAATCAGAACGGGAGCAAAGTGGAGAATTAAAATGACAGGCAACCAGAAGCTCAAATTCACAATTAGAATTTATTTGTCTTTTCAATTCTCAGTAAACATTTAAAATGGTACTCGGAGGCTCTCTATGTGATAGGAAAATCTGGCTACCAAAAACAAATAGCGGTGTTGAAATAACTTGCACATGTAAACAGCAAGTAATATTAACTTATACTCCACCAGGTCAAAGAAAATGTAATGTCTCCTTTAAAAACAGAACCAGGTCACATCAAACAGGTAGGAAACTGGCATCCGGAAATGGCACGTGGGTATCTGCCATCAGTAATTTACAGAAGATTGAATTGCATCCTGTGGGAATTCATCACTGCTGGCTTTTAATTGCCCTCAGGTGACTCCAAACCCATTGTGTATCTGGGTGAGGAGGGTGGCAGTGGTTGGGAGACCAGTGCGAAGGAGAGGGGGTTGGGGAAAGGTGATTTGGGCATTGAGAGGTGGCGCAGGTTCATTGCAAGCGCTGGAAAGAGGGCTGAATTAGAAAGGACATGCGGTAATTAAGTAGTCAAGTAAATTAATTCCCTCTTGTCGTGCTTGAAAGTAACAGGTGCAGTTGCATTGTTTCCAGATCCCAATCTTTTACTCCTGTGGAGAATTTGGTAATGATCTGATCAGTTTAACTTTTGCATATTTACCTTCCGGTGTTCATAATCAACTTTTGTCTATTAAATTATTGATTTTTCCAACCAAATAGGTGATTCATGAGCTGTAAGTGTCTATGTGTAAGCAACATAAATGAGCTGTAGTGCACTGCCTTACTGCAAGACTCGTTCTATTTAGATTCAGCAGTGAATTGTCATAACATGGAAGGAGGCTATTTAGTCTATTGAGCCATGTTAGTTCCAAGAAGACTAATCAGCTCAGTCTAGTTTTTTGCTTGTTCCCCAATGCTCTCCAATTATTCCCAATCAATATGTGGTGGTTTAGCAATTTTTATTTGTAATTGCCAATTTAAAAATAACTAAAAAGCACAAAATGCTGAGCAACTCAGCGGGTCATGCAGCATGTCAAGAGGACATGGATAGGTGATGTTTCGAGTTGGGATCTTTCTTTTCACTCTTAAAATTACTAAGCTGTTCTGAGATATCATTTAAAAGTCAATAAATCTGAAAGCAAGGTTACAATTTCTCTCATTGCTAAAAATGGTGTGCATAAGATAAAGCTCATTCCCCAGAGTCTCTGGCAGTACACATCCCAAAAATAATGACACCGTTTCTACACATTTGCCTGTGTGTTAAATATACTTTTACAACATTTAACATTTATAGGTATTATAGATGCAGTGTGCAATGCTATCCTTAAAATGCATTAATGGATTAATTCAAAATTGTTCACCCATGCATAATTTATTTTAAATAAAAAATGTTCTAAAAATATATTTTATTGGAAAGGTTATAAAAAAAATGATAATGAGATTAAAGTTTAAAATATCCTTTTTCTTAAAGCTACATATGTTGAAGACACACTCTGGTAGGCTCACTTATAAATTAATAGTAAGGCTAGAAAGACCTTGTCCTGAGTTTGAAGAAGGGTCCCGACTCGAAAAGGTCACTCGAAAGTGCTATTTGCTTGATATAATTGGCTTCAGATTCATGGTGTCAGAAAAAGAAAATAAGGACAGAATTCTTTTGTTTTTTTTAATTTACATGGTGACCCATGCCTGCAATCTCAAGGCAGAATTTCACCAGATCGGGGGTATGGCAATACCCCACTGGCCTGTTTGCGAGAAAAAAAAATCACTGTGTTAGCACTTCGCACACGTGACAATAAAATCACCATTGAACCAAATAAGTATTTGAATCATTCTTTGACACAAACTCAGCGGGGCAGGCAGCATCTCTAGACCGAAGAAATGGGTGACGTTTCGGATCGAGACCCTTCTTCAGACTGGAGTTCCCTTAAAATTAATGACCTTTTCAAAAGCAAACATCTACGCTTTGAACCTGGACATTTTATTTAATATTACTGTCATTTTTCCTCAATGTAAAAGTGTATGAGGTTATTGTGATTTAAATAAAGTACCATATCCCATAGGTTGCTATTAGTAATTGGTGTCACAGGTGAAATGAAAGATAGAACTGAAGGTAATTTGTGATAATCAAGTGCTGGTTTGTAATGGACTCATGATCACCGTGGCAATCATTAGCTTTAGTCCTTATATTTTCCAATTAAAGGATGGATTCACTGGGAATAAGACACTTATACAGGTTAAAATAATTAGATTGGAGCATGACTTCTTTTCCAGCAAAATTATTTTTTGTGACATAATTTTGAAATTATGGATAATGCTATTGAAGCAAATTAAAAATGAATGCATTTTCAACAAAGTGAAGAGGCAGTATGGTCTTTGCATGTGTATAGGTATTAGAGCGAGTTCAATGCTCACAGAATGTGCAGCCTACATATACAGTGATCCGTGTTGCACTTTCCTTAATATTACTGTGGTACAAGATATTTCCTTAACGTATGATATAGTATGCAGGCAACCATGCCATATGTGAATTACTGATCTTGGTAAAATACTTGAAATTTTAATGCAAAGATTAGTTCAATTTAAATTCCAGTAAACAACAGAAAAATAAGTAAAAATGTAATATTGTACAATGATGTTCATGAATTCATTGAGAGTACTGTATACCTTTTTGGAAAAAGCAGTTATTTTATTTCAACGTTAAATGTCATTCTAAATGTGATCTGAATAATTCTATATATATATATATATATATATATATATATATATATATATATATAATCATATATATTTATTAAAAGTCTGATCTTTTACGTGTGTATATGTGTGTGTATATGTGGTTGTCTTTACATCTTCGCGAAAACACTACGCGGTAACGATAACATTTGTACATATTCCGATTGACATATTTCCCATGGAGGCCGGGATCACCTTATCTGCACATTTTATGCTTTATTTCTCGACTTATTCTCGACATTACGATTAAAAGTCTAAAAAATTAAAAAGTCACAAGCTTCAATTGATGACGTCACAATGGCTAGGCTAGCCTCAGTAAAGGTTTCATCCTATATTTGACACGTTATTCATGATTAAAGCTTTAAAAATGCCAACTTTCACGAGATTATTACATATTCTGATTCACAATTTCCCCTTCTAGGCAGAGCTCACTTTCACTGAACATTTTATGCTTTATTTCTCAGTTTATTACTGATTAAAGTAAAAAAAAAAAGCAAAATACCTTGAATTTCAAACCGACCAGCTTCAACTGATGACATCACAATGGCAGCTTCAACTGATGATGTCACAATGGCTCGACTAGCGGGGGGGGGGGGGGGGGGGGGGAATTGCCATTGCAACACGCAGGGCAAGTGCAATTGGAATTTTTTTTTTTAAGAGCATTGCTGAGGGAAGCAAGGGGAGTGCTGGAATCTTACATTCGGGAACGGCTTGAGTTGGAGGACCACGCCTCCCATGGGGGCTACTGGTAGGGAACGGGTGCGTTGGGGGAGTAGACCCAACGGGTCTGCACTTGGTCTAGTATATATATATAAAGTTTAAAAGTTTAAAAGTGTGATCTAATATGATTCGAGTTATTTATTATTTTTAGTACACTGATTTCATTTCACTCAATATTCAGCATGAACTTAGTTCAATTTATGATAACTGCTCCAATGAAGGAGCGTCAACTAAAACATCTCACACATCCACCAAGATGCCGCTGAAACAGTGGGCAAAATTGACATTGGTAAAAGAATCAATACAATTCTCAAGTTTTGTGGAGTTAAGCTAACCTCTGATTAATGTTCTTGGGTGTAGGTGAAGCAAGAAATTTGTTCAAAATTGTGGTTTAATGAAAATGGTGCACCGATCAGCAGCAACAGAATTGTATCCTGCCACAATGTGCAACCTCAGGACATGATCTTCCTCACTCCTCCATCAATATCAAGCAAGAGACCTATATTGATTTAATGTATAATATAAGGTGCACATCAAGCAAAATATCAATCCAAAAAAAATGCAAATTTCTTAAACTAATTCATTTTCTGCCTCTCAATTTTCCCCACACAGCAAGCTAATCTAACTGTTCATCACCCTCTACTGATGACATTTGCATTAAGTTTTCCTTTCCTACGCTTTTCTGTATTTCCTTATGCCATAGATGGAAGCTATTTGGCCCACCGTCCATACTAGCCCATTTATCCATTAATTTTCTTGTAATCTATTTCTCCCTGTATCCCCACCTACTTCAGAGTCTATCACTTACCTAAAAATGGGGGCAATTTAGAATGATTAATTAACCTACCAAACTGCATATCTTTTGGATGTGGGAGGAAATCAGAGCACAAAGAAAAAATCCACCCAGAGGAAGCACAAATTCTGCACAGATGGTACCAGAGGTCAGAACTGAGCCTGGGTTGCTAGCACTGTGAGGCAGCCAAACTACAGGCCATGCCATTCTTTTGCACATCACGTTGTAATGTTGTTGTTTTCTCAAAGTTAAACATTAAAATATCCTTTTTTGTTGCATGGAAGTAAAAGCTTGCATGTGCCACTGTGGTCAGCACAATGGCGCAGCCATAGAGCTGCTGCTCCCAGTGCCAGAGACCCGGTTTCAATCCTGACTATAAGTGCTGTCTGTGAGGGGTTTGCACGCTTTCCCTTTGCCCCTATGGGTTTCCCTCTGGGTGCTCTGGTTTCCTTCCACATCCCAAAGCCAAGCAGGTTTGCAGGTTAATTGGCTGCTGTAAATTGTCCCGAGTGTGTAGCGAGTGCATGCAAAAGTGGGATAACATAGAACTAGTGTGAATGGGTATTCGAAGGTCCGTGTGGACTCTGCGGGCCGAATGACCCGTTTCCATGCTGTACCTCTAAACGCTAAAATAAATCTCTACAGATTTGTGAGAATCTGAAAAAATATATATATTCAAGCGGGTACTCAAGGTTTCTTCAAAAAGTGTAACATCTTTAAGGGTGGCCCCATGGCGCGGCTGGTAGAGCTGCTTTCTCACAGCACTAGAGAACCATGTTCAATCCTGACCTCGGGTCCTGTCTGTGTGGAGTTTGCACTTTCTTCCTGTGACCGTGTGGTTTCCTCTACTCCCCTGTTACATTGGACTTTGCCTAGGGAACTGGTATACTAAAATGATGAGAACTATATTCTGTCCTCTGTACCTTTTCTTTGCACTGCCTATTGTTTCTGAGTTTGTCATAGACATAGAGTCATACAGCATGGAAACAGGCGTATCCCTGTAGCTCAGGCCCTTGTGTCATTGGCAACATCCACGTAAATCTTCTTTGCACCCATTCCAGCTTGACAACATCTTTCCATGGTGAGCAAAATAAACACAATATTCTAAGTGTTCTCTATTGCATTTCTTCATTTGCATTGTTCAGTATTCAGCCTGCACTTGTACAGTGATAAAGACATTTGAAATATTTTTAAATTCTCACTCATATCTCTTTGCTCATAACAGTGCATATTTTGACAGCCCTGACATAAAACCCACTCTTAAAGGAATTAAATATATTATGTGATACAAAATAGGCTACAAATTCACCATTATTCTATTGCACCATTTAAATCTAGTTCTTTGTATAGTGGAAAGAAGCATCTATTTGAAAGATAAAGCACAGACTATCCATGTAATTTGATTACAATCATGTCTGAATTACATTTTGCGGCAACATTTTTTTTTACACATATTCATTACTTCACATTCAGCATCAGATTCTACACCAGTGCAGGAGTTAACTATCTGCAAACTAATTTACTGATGCTAAGGGCAAAGTCTGGCTGTTTAACTGCATGGTGTTCCCAAAACAGCACAAGTCAATGCTAATAAGGGGAAGGGAAGCTGCCAAAAAGATAGTCTCATCTGTCTGCTGAGCAATGATAAGCATTAACATCAGTGAAAGAATAACAGAAGCTGTGGCTGCTCAGCCTTCCACAGACACCTACTCAAGCAATACATCTTCTAATCAAAGCACAGCAATAATATACAAGACAAAACTGACTGGATTCCAGTGTGGAAATAATTGTTCAGTCATCAAATGAATGAGTGTCACCTCATTCTGAAAAGCAACAACAAACAAGTTTCCCATTGGTTTGAGTTGATTGAATGGCCTCTCTTCGCCTCCGTTCACTGAAAGACACAGATGCACATAAAGTCTACGCTTGGTTTGAAACGCACAAAACAAAAGTCATCTGTACTTGTGGGACATGCAGCCTTTGTTCAAATAAACTGTTCCTTAATTGTGGTCCCTATGAAATCCATTGGACTGTGAGTGCCATCTGTAACTTTTGAGGAGGTGGGCAGTAGCAAGGCAACCTTACAAGTGGAGTCATCGATTTTAGGAAACTAAAGAGATGAACTTTCCTCATTATTCTTCAATGGTTGCCTAGGGTTCTCGGCCTCTGTTGCATACGCATATATCAGGTCATGCTATCTATAACAACGCATGTGAGTAATTACGTAAAAATAAAAATATTTTCATCATTTACTCTTTAGCATAAAATACCGCATCAATTCTGCAAATATGTTTGGTCTTTATTAATGTCATTTCACATAACTAATCTTTTCGTTAATTTGAACTGTAAATTTCTTCACCATCTCCAATTGCAAAAGAAGTGGACTTTTCATTATTGTGGATATGTAAAAATAATCAACAACTATTCAGGAGATTCGTGCCAATATTAAAGAATCTAACAAGTTAAAGTATATTTCAAACATTTATGGTTAATTATTCAAATGCATTAAAAAATTTAACTATTGAAACAATCTGCCAAGAACGAAGGGGGGGAATCGGTGGGGGGGGGGGAGTGAGAACATAGGGGAAGATAAGATTGTTCAATGTACTTTTTGTAAGAAAGGTGCCAGAAATGTGACGACTCTTTGTGTACTGCCTTGGTGAGGTCTGCTGTATGATTTTACCAGTTTGTATGCAAAATCAAAGATTTTCACTGTACCTAGGTACATGTGATGCTACAGTATTATTGAAATGAATCATATCCAACTCTTTGGCTTCAACAGGAGCTATTATGTTTCCTATTGCAAACTAATAATAATGAATATAATGATGCATGTGACCACCTTTACATAATTCCTCAATCAAATCAATGCACAAGCAAAAGACTTTGTACGGGAGTGAACAATTTAGTGCAGAAAGGTCAATTTTTCAGTTTCTGAATCTAGTTATAGTAACTCAGTCGGGTCAGGCAGCATCTCTGGAGAACGTAGAAAGATGACGTTCGGGACCCGATGCGAAACGTCACTTAGCATGTTCTCTGGAGATGCTGCCTGATCCACTGAGCTACTTCAAAACTTTGTGTATTTTTTTTTTAAATTTAGAGTCATAGGATTGCACAACAGAGAAATAGGCTCTTCAGTGCTCTGAGTTGTTGCTGATCATAGAACACCAATTTATATCACACGTGCTCCCTGGATTATGAATGTCCAATTTATGGACACCCTGTACATACAATTATACATTTGGGAGACCAATGGGATGAACTGGGATGGAATTGCTGGCTGTTGCAGGACCTCTGCTGAGTGGGAACAAGGCAATTTCTCCTGCCTTTATTTTACCCACACCCCTACGCTGCAACAAGAGATTGGATGGAGTCGAGCAGTGCTGGGAATGCTGTGCAGACTCACCCACTCACTCACTGAGTCAGTGAGGTCGGCTGGCGGCTGCTCTTCCTGTGCCTGCACCTTCTCCCATCACAGCTGCTCACTGAACCTCTCCCACACCCTCTTTTTGTTTATTTCTGACTTACGAACAGTTCAGGTTACGAACAGTTCCCAAGGTCCCTATCATAACCCGAGGACATCCTGTAATGATATTTTGTTCATCCCACATTTCCATCAATGCCTCTGGATTCCAATACTAACCCCATATTCAAAGGATTTTACTGCAATCAACAAATCTACCAGCCTGCATGTCCTTGGGATACTGTATACCGTTAACCAGCCTCTGCTGAGAAATAGCTGAGTGCTACAATTGACATCAGCATCACTGAACAGAATGAAAGAAAATCATCGCAGATAACCATTTCTGACCCCTCCAAAAAGTACATAATTAGCAGTGGTAGAGAGACATAATTTAACTGACCCACCCCTTATGCTTCCAACTACTCCCCCAATCTCTGTTGTCAAATAGCTCGACAACACTTCAGAGTTTAGACTCAGACACGAAGAATCTACACAAGGCATGGATTTTATTAGCCCACAGAAGCTGAGCACATTGTAATTGTGAGCCACAAGGTAAAATTGGCGTGGGGTGATGGTATGGGCTTTCATAAAGCAGACATTTCTATCACATAACAGTGCTGTCTTTATTATTTAGTTAATAATTCTTATTCATCAAGATTATGCCTTTTCTACTCGGCAACTGTACATTTTCTCAGCTTTTCCCTGTCCTCTGTCAGTAAGCTTGTTAAATCCTTGCTCATCTGTGCCTGGAAACTCTTGTAGATCTTTGTGCCAAACAGACTGTAAAAGAAAAAAAGAAATAAATTAAAGGCGATGTGTACTGGAGAAACTCAAATTGTTACAAAAGCTGTTGTTTGATTAGTTTGTCTCAAAAATAGAAAGAATGTCAGAAAAATCAGTTGGGAGAAAAATGAGCCCGATTTTATAACGTGACCAAAGAGTGAGTTTAATTAGTGCTGCTTTTCACAATCTTTAAGTATTGCTAATACTTGTAATGTATTCTTTCAATCTATTCAGATAAAGGAAAATTAGCAAGTAATTGTTCCTTCCTCTTCTTCCCGGAAATCTCACTAAGATTGCAAAGGTAATAAATCATGAACAACACTGGAAATGTTGGGGGAAAATAGATTACAAAATACTTCAGTCATTAATGGATTAAGCTACTGTTATCTTTCCCCACTGACTGAAAACATCATAATTGACAAAAAATAAAATGGAAATTCAATTATAGTAATAAGGGAAAAATATACATTGGGTATCCATTGGGTATGCAAGCAAAGAATTTCACTGTGCCTAGTCACATGTGACAATAAGGCATTCCATTCCATTCCATATACTTAGGATACAATGTTGTAAATTCGGAGTTTAGCTATATTTTGGCAAAGATTAACTCCAAAATTCCTTCCCTGCTGAAGAAATCGCAGCTCTTTTGTTTAAAGAATTCCTGCTGGTCGCATCTTGCATAGATTCCAAAAGTTGCCTTTTGATCAGTTTGTGTTAATAAGTTAATATGAAACTGTGGAGGTTAAAAGATTCTGGGCATCACACTGAGCTATCAGCCCATCATTTTCCATGTGAAGCCACAGGCTGATCCCAGTTCACTGCTTGGAACATTTCCTTGGGTGTGCCAGCTCTGAATTGTTGTACTGATGAACCGTGGAACTTAATTTGGTTTGACAGTCACCATTTCTACAGATGCTGGCAGTTCAGCTCCGCCAAGCCAAAGAAGCGGACTTGTATGTTGCAAGCAGAAGAGACTGGATGATGACCCCCCACAGCTCAGAGTATCATGATGTGGGATATTTCCTTGTGTGTTTCAGTTATGCACATTATGCAGTTGGTTACAGCAGGGTATTTGCAATATGCTTAAGACTGCAGCCCCCGCGTTGTACAGTTGGTTAATTAAGGCAGCCTGCATTTGCAGCCATCTGCTCACAGTAAAGTGCACCATTTTACTTAGCATGACCTGAAATTAAAACATGTACGGTCACACACAAATATGAAAGTGGCCTCATTCTGTGCAGATGGATGAGCAATCCATTGGCATTTGTGCCTGCTCACTGAATGGCAAGAACTGTTGCTACAGCTTCCAAACAGATGGAACATTTTGTGTTTGATAAATTTATTCCATATTGACATTACAATTTGAACTAGTATGTCAAAAAAAAGTAAATTGGGTGGACGATTTTTACATTGAACGTTTCTAGCTTTTGCAAAGCTCATGGCTGACTCACAGATTTGAATTTAAATCCTACATACTATAAACTCAAATATCAATATTTCTAAAAATTCTCCACATCATCACCTCTTGCTAATTAATCACATTTTTTTTCTGCACAAGGATAATCATGGATGAGAAACAATTCAAACACTAAAATAAATCACTCTGATATATTCACCCTCACACTATGCACATGCTGAATAGGATTCTGTTCGGGCACCTGAACTATCCTTACAACAACTTGAGAGAAGTCCTGAACTACTATCTATCTCATTGGAGACCCTCGGTCTACCTTTGATTGGACATCATTGGCTTTACCTTGCACTAAACGTTATTCACGTTATTCCCTTCATCATGTATCTGTACACTGTGAATGGCCTGGTTGCAATCATGTATTGTCTTTCCACTGACTGGTTTGCATGCAACAAAAACTTTTTGCTGTACCTCGGTACACGTGACAATAAACTAAACTCGGGATGGTGCGATATATAAGATACTGGTCTACTATTACACAGCTTGAATTTGAGTCTGAAGATCAGTCAGAAGAAGGGACTCTAGCCGAAACGTCACCTTTTCATGTTCTCCAGAGATGCTGCCTGACCTGCTGAGTTACTCCAGCATTTGGTGTCTTTTTGTGTATTAACCAGCATCTGCAGTTCCTTGTTTCTACATCCTGGATTTGAGTCCACCAGGCAAGTGATGAAACTGAGTTAAAAAAAATCTACTGACAAAAGAATTGCTGACAAGTGAACATAAAATCCATGGAAGATTGACTTGAAAAAGATAAATAGCTTTTCCCAGAAAAATATATTTATTCAGGAACATAAGTTTATTTCTCCTGTTGTGTTTGTTTGGTACATAATCTGCTCTATATGATGGACTTTTGAAGTTGTCCAATGAGACATTCAGTCACTACTACCGAATGTCACAACCTTCTCAGGCAATAATACCACTCAAGAATCCAACATTGGCCATATCCTCCAGCTATAACCTATGCTAGAAATTTTTTCTAAGATGCTTCAAGAAGGGAAAAGTAAATACAGAAGCCTAAGATGAAGGGGGGTGGATTGGTAAATGAGGTGAGGTTTATGGGGAATTTGAAAAGTAGAGCAAGAATTGGTGAAAAAGAATGGATTAGATGATAGATTAGTACCTGAGTGGTTGAAGGCACAAGTGCCAGTGAGGAGGGTGAACATAAGGCTGAGGTAGAGGAAGTCAGTGCACTCGGAGGTTTGCAAGAATGGAGATATAGACAGAGAAATGAGAGTCAACAGATATAATTAAACATGGTGATGTTTTAAATGTAATTAGGGAAACCAAATGCATTGGTGTATTAGTGAGTATACATGTGAACAGGATATAGGCAATAGTGCTTTGGATGAGTTATGGTTATGGAAGGTAGAAGATGGAAGGCCATCTATTGGGGCAAAGCACAAATGACAATTTTCAGCAGCAAATGAACTGAATCAAATGCAGATACAGTTATGTTATAGAGGTAGAGTTAACAACGGCAGTCTTTATAAGAGGGATATCATTCAGTTCAATCTACAGTACTACTTTGGTTAGGCACTTGCAATTATAATGTGTGTAGATTCCAAAATCATTTGATTTCTACTGACACAAATAAAGGAAAACAATATTTGGTCAGCTGCAGCCACCCATAATTTTTAATTGACTCCCATATCCAATGCCATCTGAAAGCAATGCACGAGACATGGCAGTTGCACATAAAGTCACCGTAATCCATCAGCAAACTGCAATTTTTGATGGATGATACAATTGGCCTTATCCTTTTGGAGGGTACTGAAGCATTCTCCAACTTTGTTGGAAGTGAATGTGTGGAAATGCAGATATGATTTATCCATTTGCAAAGTGTCTGGTTGTAGAGGGCTTTACAAGCCATTAACCATTATTGTCTGATTTAATGTACATTTAGGTATGATCCAGAATGCAGGAATGGCAGGAGCAAAGAGATTTTTTTTAAAGTTAGAGGAGGGGAAAAGTGTGGAACACAATCCTTACAATAAAAAAAAAATGTGGAAGTATTTCATATTATTATAGTTTTAAAGGCAATTAAATCATGACTGATTTTTAGATAAAACATTAAAACTAATATATTCAATAAACTCCAACATATAACTAACATTTTTAGTTGAAATCATAACAATAGAACCTAGTGTTAAATGTTGCAGCAGAGGTATTGTCGAGCTGGTTCCCAATTGAAAATAAGGAGCAGGATCCCTATGCATGTAAATAAACATTGCATAGCTGCAAATTGAACCAAGGGGATAGCTAACTAAACTAATTAGTTTAATCTTCCTGTGTGTTTTTTAATGAGCACTTCCAGGGGCACTATGTCACCTGGAAAAAGCTGCACCTGATTTAAAAGTTGCAACTTTTAAAGATAAGATGTGATCTAAGCGGTTTTACGGGTTTTGTGTTAGAGCTTGCTGCTGACTAAAGATGGCTGGAGGAATTCAATGACTTAACAATCCTTGGAGGGACCCAGGAAATACAGAAGAATTAGAAGGTGCTTATGGATGTTGCTTGCAAACATTGAAGCAAAGGGACTCTCTCCACAAGCACTTGATGCATATAAATACCTAATATAAAGCATGACATGTTTGTTCTCCCTTTCTAGGCATTGTCCCATGCAAGTGGGCAATAGAAGAAGTACTGTAGCTACCCTTTTCTCCTCTGTGCTTTACCTATGGGAGCAAGAATGATAAGGTAGGGAACACGAGTGGATCCCCATTTAGAGGAAAGTACTGTCCCCATATCAAGTCATCAGTCCATAGAAGTTTGCCATTTCAATGCAAGATTTGCATTTTATATACAACAAGAACTCTAGACTAGTGCCAAATGCGATAAAGATAATCCTCATCTTTTTGTCTTCCCAACAGTTCATGATCAAGTCATCAACTAATTTTGTTTTCTGGAACAATAACCTTGTTCATTCTCTTTGTTATAATGTCCCATTGACCTGAGCTGGTGAACTGTACTATTCTTCGTATTAGGAGATATCAACCAGTGACTTCTGAGTACTTGAACCTAAAGATCACTGCACTGCATGTTGCTGACTTGTTGACACCAAAAGCTGTATTGATTGAAGGGGAAACAAATATGCAAAGTGCTGGTGTTCTGAATAAGGGTGAGGTACACTGCTCCCATTGCACCATTGCCACCTATGTGAAGCTTCCATTCATTTGCAATAGATGAGTGTGTTCTGGATCATCTTGCCAGTATTATCCACTCATCTCTCCAAAATTGAGCTTCAATCTGCTGATCAGTATGTTGAGGAGGTTTCTTTAGTTTTTTTATGTGGGGGAGGGGGGTAGGGTAAGGGGGAAACCGTCTCCCAGTCGCCTCCTGGCGAGGATGCGACTATTCTCTGAGTCGCGCCCTCGCCCCCCTCCTCGCGACCTACCAACTGGATTGGCGTGGCCTTTCCTGCCGGGGACCGGGGACCGGGCCAGAGCTCCAGCATCGTGGAACGGGCGATGCCTCACCTGGGATCGCCGTTTGAAGCTCCCGAGTGCTGGGCCTGCTGCAACAACATCACGGGGCTGTGGTTTGTACAGCTTCCAGCGTGGGCGGCGCTGACTTCAACATCGCAGTGCCCTGGAGCCCTTTGCCGAGGGTTGCCCGCGTGGGTCTCCGCTCGGTGCAGCCTGTGGGCTTTGGGAGCCGCGGACTCCGGTAGGAAGTGGACGATTTGAAGGTCCAAGCCGCTGAGGTTGTTCTTCCGTTCCGACGTCAGAGTTCCATCATCCCGTAACAGCGACTGTGGAGGGCTGCGGAGGTCTCGGGAGGCCCCGACCACGGATGTACATCAAAGAACATCAAAGAGGAGGATGACTGAACCTTGGGCCTTCCCTCTCAGTTGGAAACTTTGATTCCACTGTGCTGGGGATGTTTATGTTAAAATACTATCGTGTTTTGTTCTTTTTTTTAAATTCGTATGGCTGTATGGTGACCCCAAATTTCACTGTACCAATTAGTGCATGTGACAATAAATGTCTCTTGAATCTCGAATCATGAACTTTCAATAAAGCTGCTGATGGGATTTTCCTTGTGCAGTCCCACTCACCAGGATAGACTACAGACTTATACTTGTCTAAAGAAGGGTCACGACCCAAAACATCACCCATTCCCTCTCTCCAGAGATGTTGCCTGTCCTGCTGAGTTACTCCAGCATTTTGTGTCTAGCATCTGCAGTTCCTTCCTACACAGACTTATGATTCCACCCATTCCCAAACTTTCAATCCTACCATGAAAGCTCCCTGCTAGACTTCCTAATAACCTGGCACCAAATTGTGTGTGAAACAAATTGTTTGATTTTCATGACTGATCTCAGGAGATTAGTTATAGATTCAACGTGGAAACAGGCACTTCGGTCCACCGAGCCTGGGCTGACCATTGATCACCTGTACACTAGTACTGTTATTGCAGTATCACCCCCTACACACCAGAAGCAATTTACAGAAGCCAATTCATCTACAAACCTGCACGTTTTTGAAATGTGGTGGAGACCGGAGCATAACCATATAACCATATAACAATTACAGCACGGAAACATGCCCTCTCGGCCCTTCCAGTCCGTGCCGACCATTTGTTTTCCCCTAGTCCCATCTACCTGCACTCAGACCATACCCCTCCATTCCCTTCCCGTCCATATACCTATCCACTTTACTTTTAAATGTTAAAATCGATCCTGCCTCCACCACTTCTGCTGGAAGCTCATTCCACACAGCCACCACCCTCTGAGTAAAGAAGTTCCCCCTCACGTTACCCCTAACCTTCTGTCCCTTAATTCTCATGTCATGCCCTCTTGTTTGAATCTTCCCTACCCTCAATGGGAAAAGCTTATCCACGTCAACTCTGTCTATCCCTTTCATCATTTTAAAGACCTCAATCAAGTCCCCCCTTAACCTTCTGCGCTCCAAAGAATAAAGACCTAACTTGTTCAACCTTTCTCTGTAACATAGTTGCTGGAACCCAGGCAACATTCTAGTAAATCTCCTCTGTACTCTCTCTATTTTGTTGACATCCTTCCTATAATTAGGCGACCAAAATTGTACACCATACTCCAGAATTGGTCTTACCAACGCCTTGTACAATTTTAACATTACTTCCCTACTCCTATATTCAATGCTCTGATTTATAAAGGCCAGCACACCAAAGGCTTTCTTTACCACCCTATATACATGCGATTCCACCTTCAGGGGACTATGCACAGTTATTCCTAGATCTCTCTGTTCCACAGCATTCCTCAATTCCCTACCATTTACCATGAATGTTCTATTTTGATCTGATCTGCCAAGATGTAGCACTTCACACTTATCAGCATTAAACTCCATCTGCCATCTTTCAGCCCACTTTTCCAAATGGCCCAAATCTCTCTGTAGACTTTGAAAATCTACTTCATTATCCACAACACCACCTATCTTAGTATCATCTGCATACTTACTTATCCAATTTTCCAACAGTGGACCCAACACAGATCCCTGAGGCACCCCACTGGTCACCGGCTTCCAACCTGACAAAAAGCCATCCACCATTACTCTCTGACATCTCCCATTCTTGCTGCTCCGCCATTAACACCCAAAGATTGAACCTTCTTAACCAACCTTCCATGGGGAACCTTGTCAAAGACCTTACTGAAATCCATATAGACAACATCCACTGCTTTACCCTCATCAATTTCCCTAGTAACTGCTTCAAAAAATTAAAGAAGGTTTGTCAAACATGACCTTCCAGGCACAAATCCATGTTGACTGTTCCTGATCAGACCCTGTTTATCCAGATGCTTATATATATTATCTCTAAGTATCCTTTCCATTAATTTGCCCACCACTGACGTCAAACTAACAGGTCTATATTTGCTAGGTTTATTCTTTGAACCCTTTTTAAACAATGGGACAACATACGCAGTACGCCAATCCTCCGGCACTATTCCCGTTTCTAATGACATTTGAAATATTTCTGTCATAGCTCCTGCTATTTCTACACTAACTTCCCTCAATGTCCTAGGGAATATTCTGTCAGGACCTGGAGACTTATCCACTTTTATATTTTTCAAAAGTGTCAGTACTTCCTCCTCTTTGAATCTCATAGTTTCCATAGCTACTCTATTTTTTTCCCTTACCTCACAGAGTTCAATATCCTTCTCCTTGGTGAATACCGAAGAAAAGAAATTGGTCAATATCTCCCCCATCTCTTTTGGCTCTGCAGATAACTGTCCATTCTGGCTCTCTAATGGTCCAATTTTATCCCTCGTTATCCTTTTGCTATTAATATAGTTGTAGAAACGCTTTGCATTTACTTTCACCTTTCTTGCCAAAGCAACCTCATATCTTCTTTTAGCCTTCCTAATTACTTTCTTAAGATTCTTTTTACATCCTTTATATTCCTCATTTACTCCATACCTCCTATAATTATTGTAGATATCTCTCTTTTTTCGAAACAAGTGTCCAATTTCCCTTGAAAACCATGGCTCTTTCCAATTTTTACTATTTCCTTTCAACCTAAAAGGGACATAAAGATTCTGTACTCTTACAATTTCCCCTTTAAATGTCCTCCATTTCTCTTCTACATCCTTCTCATAAAACAAAGTGTCCCATTTCACTCCTTTTAAATCGGCACGGACTGGAAGGGCCGAGAGGGCCTGTTTCCGTGCTGTAATTGTTATATGGTTAAATCCTTACGCATTCCCTCAAAGTTAGCCTTTCTCCAATCAAAAATCTCCACCCTAGGTCCAGTTCTGACTCTCTCCATAATTATATTGAAACTAATGGTATTGTGATCACTGGTCCCGAAGTGCTCACCAACGCATACCTCCGTCACCTGACCTGCCTCATTTCCTAACAGGAGGTCCAGCACTGCCCCTTCTCTTGTCGATACCTCTACGTACTGCTGCAAAAAACTATCCTGCACACATTTTACAAACTCCACCTGGAGAAAACCACCTGGAGAAAACCCAGAAGGTCACAGGGAGAATGTACAAACTCTGCACAAAGAGCACCCATAGTCAGGAGGGAGCCTGGGTCTCTGACAGTGTGAGGCAGCAGCTCTACTGCTGCGCCACTGTGCCACCCTCTGATGTGTCTGCGCATATTTCTTTGAACATCAAAACCAAATCCTAGTTATGCTGATCCCATTAGAAACCTTCTTCTATACTTCCATTACTTTAGGACTAAGTGGCTTCACAGTCTGTAGGGACGATAACCTGCCTCTTTGCCATTATTTCCTCTATTTAATGTACAGCTCCATAATGTACAATGCATGTTTATGTAATGTTGTCCCTTGTCTGGACCTTGAGTCCGAAAAAAATTACTATTATTATTATTATTATTATTATTATTATTATTATTATTATTATTATTATTATTAAATGACCTTTTTATAAAAAGGCCTCTTTATAAAAAGTTATTCTAAAGGCAGAACATAATTATCTTTGTCAGATATAACCATTTATTGTTTTAGTTCTTTTTTGCATGATAGGAAATAATTCAACCTCTGTAAATTGCATGGAGCGATTACAATATGGATGCATTCACACGAAGCAATGTGTAAACCAGTGCTGGAATATTAGGCTGTGGCTTGCTGTAGTCTGGCCAGAAGGCAGCAATGAGCCAAATATAAACAGAAGCATCTGGTCACCCAGCATGGACTGGCAGACCCATGAAGCATGGCAGATGCAGCTTCAGCTGTTATTGGGTACAAATCAGCAGCATACTAGCCAATGTGTCACATGATGGGCTCAAATCAACAGTGACAAAACAGTGTCATCCTGCCAATCAATTGACAATGCAGCCTGACAGATTCAAAGGCAGTGCTAACATATACCACTGAGCCCATTGAACATGTACATATAGAATAATGTTGATAAATATTTTGATATTTTAAGCCTTTTATATCAGCTAATAACAGCATATTATCTCATAATTTGTATAAATCAAGGTAATCAAATATGGCAGTGGGTTTAACATTGCATATTAATCAGTTTGAATTACATAAAGCAATCATGAGTTACTCCAGATTTTTGTGTCTCATTTTCACTAGTTCTCTAATTTTGAATCAAAAGTTACTGTAACATTAAACATTACATAACTCCATTGTAGCTCAACAGTGGTTGATATAAATGGCAACTCCCTATTGGTACACATATAAGGATGACTTGCAATCATTCAGATCAATTATTTGCATTTATAAAGGGAAATTAGATTTTTAAAACTTCATGGTAGATTTATTAGAGTTTATATTGAGTCCTGGAGATTCCATTTTCATTAATCTGAGATTTCTCTCCTTTACTAATTTTCGTCATCCTTTATGTTACAAATTATTTTTTATAAAAACTGTTTATCCAACATTATAAAAGGCGGCAAGTGATATACTCCAAAATCTCTGCAGTGGGAATTTTGATATGGGGAGATGTAGTGATTAGTGTTTTTTTTCTTATTAACGTGTTGGGAGGGGAGAAAATTATTTTTAATCACCACCTCAGCCTTGAACAAGGTTGGTAACATGCGGAAATCACTGATTAATATGGTACATCTCCTTGTAAATCTAATGATCTAGGTTATGCAGAATTAGTAAGGCAAAGATTTAAATGTAAGTTAACCTTAGATTTACAGGTGAAAACTCTGTCTCAACATGTCTTAAAAGTTAACCCTATTATCTGAGACTACCTTACCACCTGACACAAAGGTCTTATACAGTTAACAGCTCACTGTGGATAAGTTTGCCAGTACACTGGAACGATCAGTTACTTATGCAAATCCCAGCAAATTTGCTTTCAGGATATATTGATAATGGTGCTGCCTCACGCATTGTGAACTGAAAATATCAATGAATGTTATCAATGCATGTAACTTCATGTGGGTTTAATGAAATATAAGAACAACCAGGGTTCTTACTTGCTACATAGCTTAGGTGTAATGTGGGACTGGCACTTGATTATGCCGAAGATAGACATAAATTGTTGGAGTATCTCAGTGGGTCAGGCAGCATCGCTGGAGGAAAAGGATATGCAACATTTTGGGTCCGGACCCTTCTTCAGTCAGTCTTCAAATGTCGCCTATTCTTTTCCTCCAGAGGTGCTGCCTGGCCTGTTGAGTTACTACAGCACTTTATGTCTATCTTTAATCTATATCTACATTTTTGAACCAATATACTTAAACATGTCTGCATATTTGCACCAAGATTTAAAGATTGGTACTACTTATGTGGCAATATGGAGTGGAGTGGTCAGTCAAACCACATGTACCTTGGGGTCAGCAGGTCCGCTGCAGGCTGCTGCTGATCCATTTGCATCAGTGCAGATTGAGAGGGGCAAGTCACAGGAGATACACTTTGTATGCACATTTAGTTTCCTTAATATTACAGAACAGCAATGCTTTAAGAAGCCCAAGTTGTGACACCATTTTATTTTAAGTTTCTTTATTATTTAAAGATAAAATGCCAAGTAGACCCAGGCTACAAAATGGCGTTCTGAACATTGAATTGCAAATCTCCATTTGGGATCGATAAGAAATTATATCAGACTGGGTGATGGTGTCATGGATCTATCACCCATATCTGTATTTTTAGTCTTCAAATTCCTTCACTCGACATGCTAAATCTTACACTGTGATTGTACAGTAGTTCCAAATCAAAGTTTCCAAAATCATTTAGAGGTTACTTCCTTTTTTTGCCTCACCCAAAAATAGCTTAGTCCTTGAGACCAATGGGCCAAACGGAGCTATTTGCTTTGCAGCCAATATTCTACTTCTTTCTTTTGCTCTTTCTTCTTCTCTCCCAATTTGAGTTTGACTTTAGTTTATTGTCACGTGTACCGAGGCATAGTGAAAAGCTTTTGTTGCATGCCAACCAGTCAGCAGAAAGACAATACACGATTATAATCGAACTATCCACGGTGTACAGATACATGATAAGGGGAATAACATGAATAAAGTTTAGTTCAAGATCAAGTCCAGTAAAGTTCGATCAAACAGAGACCGAGGGTCTCCAATGAGGTAGATAATAGCTCAGGACTGCTCTCCAGTTGTTGGTATGATGGTTCAGTTGCCTGATAACAGCTGGGAAGAAATCATCTCTGAATCTGGAGGTGTACGTTTTCTCACCTCTACACCTCTTGCCTGATGGGAGAAGAGGGAATGTCCGGGGTGCAACTCATCCTTGATTATTGTCCTTACACAATGAGGAATTATTAGCTACATGATCAATGGACAACACATGTTATCTGGTAACCAATTTTTACTTTGCCTTCTAGATATAAGGAACCGCAGTTGCATGTTGACAAAAAAAGACACAAAACACATTGTGTCTTTTTTTAAACTTTATCTCGGTGGTTGAAATACAGCTGGCATGAAGGATTGCAAGCAATTGCTGACAGGATGTCACCTCTAGCTTGCATGGTATATTACCTATGGTCACAGACCAGTTGTACATTGAAGTAGTGGAAGGCCAAGTGGTTTACATATTTGGCCAGCTGTAATATAATAAGTTACTGGCTCTGTGACCAGGGAAAATTCTACAATCCTTGCAAATATTTGGCCTCACTCTACCTACTTCCCTTTGGAAAGGTGAAGGGATAAAATGGCATTATCTGTTTGCATTAAGAGCATTATGTGGTAAGAAAGATTTACTAAATTTAATTTCCCACCAATCTTTTATGGATTATGGTATTTACATTGTAACTCATGCCTAGATGGGTATTACTTTTGCGCAGTTAAAAATGAATAATTGGTCTTCTATGGGGAATAATGAAACTGTAGATGCTGGAATCGTGAGCAAAACACAAAGTGCTGGAGCAACCATGCAACCAAACGAGAGATATCTCGTTTCCCTGATCCCTGACCAGTCTGAAGAAGGGTCTCGACCCGAAACGTCGCCTATCTCCTTTGATCCTTAGATGCTGCTGCACCCGCTGAGTTTCTCCAGCTTTTTGTGTAACCCTCGATTCTCCAGCATCTGCAGTTTCTTCATTAACACTAATTTTCCTTGTTTAGGAAGGAACTGCATTGCTGTTTACACCGAAGATAGACACTAAATGCCAGAGTAACCCAGCAGGACAGGCAGCATCTCTAGATAGAAGAAATGGGAGACGATTCAGATCAAGACCCTTCAAACTCCAATCTACTATCCACCTTTACATTCATTCCAATCAGGTCTAATCACATCTTCTTCTCTATAGATTCCTACCCCTCGCCTGTTTACATTTTGCATATCTATAAAACATCTTCTTCAACCTCTCTTAATTGTTGTGGACCTCTCCAAGGGATACTTGTGCTGAAGTAGAAACCTGATTCTCAATGCAAATAGGTTAGCAGCTGCCTTGGGGCACTCTGTACGTGTTCCTGACTATCCATTTTCATTTAAATGCAGTGAAAAGCCTAATAATAGGCACACCACAGGTCGAACGGCGATGCAATTCTTAGATCGGTAGCTGTAAAATGTCTCCTCTGAAGCCAACATTCATTGAACTGACTAATCTAATTGTAAGTAGACAAAAATTGCTGGAGAAACTCAGCGAGTGAGGTGGCATCTATGGAGAGAAGGAATCGGTGACGTTTCAGGTCGAGACGCATTTTCAGACTGAACAGTAATCAGCTGCACAACTACGACACCCTTGGTCACTGTAATACAGGGTTTTCTTTGAAATACCCAACACTACATGTTTTATTTAGATCAAGTACTAGATTAGCTTCATGCATTGTGCTTCATCCAAACATGGTCGATGGCCTCAGCAATTGGTGGCATTCTTATCTGAAGGTTGTGTATTCAAATCCCAGTCCAGAGAAATGAGCACAAACCGGAATCTGCAGTTCCTTGTGTCATATAACCATATAACATATAACAATTACAGCACGGAGACAGGCCCTCTCGGCCCTTCCAGTCCGTGCCGACCAGCACCAGCATCTGCGGTTCCTTGTGTCTTTTAGTAAACAAACTCCAAGTTAACAGTCCAGTCCTGAGCAAGGGCTGCATTGTTGTCAAGGTGCCATTTTTTTGGGTGATAAATATTATTGAAACCTTGTCAACTCAGCTGGATGTAAATAATTCCATAGTATAAGTCTAAAGAAGAGTGGGGGAGATGCTTTCCCTGTCTTGATCTGTAATTAATCAATCAATCACTAACACAGACCTTCAATGGACCTCAACTTTACTGTATTTTCCACCGATCGTCAATCAATGTCCTGATCAGTAATATAAAACAACAGATGGTCTTGTCATTATCCATGATGTGTGTACACACAAATTATCTGCCTGGTTTCCAACTAATGACTTCCCTTCCAAAGTAATTATTTGGCTGCAAAATACTTTGGTCATCTTGAAGAAGTAAAATATACTATCTAAAAGGAACTCTGACACTTTCGTTACAATTCAACCAGGGAAAAGCTATCAAGTAATTACTTTAAACAAAAATACATTATTCAATAAAAAATATTATCACAAAGTGATTATCTGTTTTGCTACCATATTGCAGAAGAAATGTGACATGCCAATCCACTGGCTACTGATATCCGAATTGTCAAAAGTCTGAAAAGAGGAAAATAGTGAAATATAATTTAAAAAAACGAACTACAAATGTTGGTTTATACCAAAGATGGACGCAAAGTGCTGGAGTTACTCTCAATGGGTCAGGCAGTCTGTCTGGAGAAAATGGATATGTGACATTTCAGTTCGTGACGCTTCTTCAGGCCCGAAACGTTGCCCATCTCTTTTCTCCAGGGATGCTGCCAGACTTGCTGAGTTGCTCCACAATTTTTTGTCTAACTTAGGAAAATAGTGAAGATGTAGCATTCTCCCAGCAGAGTACTTGTAATTTGTTTTCTAGGAATTTGACATAACATGATTACTGATTTCAAAATATATTATTGAATGGTTTCCTGTTCTTACCTTTTCAAATTGGATGATTTGGTACCTAGATTTGTTATTTACTGATGGTAAAGCAACATTAACATAATATTCCAAGATCTTACTCCGTCACCACCCCCTCCCCTCCCCATGGCCAAACTGTATTTAATTGTCACGTTAGAATGGTCCCTATCCAATTGTTTATCAGTGCATGAAAGATTAAATCCAAAGTAGACCAAGCTTTGGCATAGAAACAAGAAGAAGATTCATCACCTGATGTTATGAAAGGTTCCTTTCCATGGAAAGCAGCTGGTCCCTTGATAAATAGTTACTGTTACCATTTATCGCTTCCCAGTACCTCAGTGGAACAAACGTTACCCTGTGCTGCACACACTGCTGCTGGTATGTTCTCAAGTTGTTGCAGTGAGCTGTCCGTATGATGACAATTAGGAGCTGTTAGTGTGCAGATGAGGCTCGCGTGTGGCAGGTGGTGAGAATGAGACTCAATTAACTAACAGGCGAAAAATCCTTCCTAATGAGGCTGGGCCACTGCTGATAAGCAAGAAACATTTGTTACAGGGCACAGTGAGATTTTGAACTAAGAAAAAAAAAATGGTAACAGGTAGTCGATGCTAATCAATGATAGATTCAGGTAAACATTATATTAAACAATTAACATTCAACTCCATGGGCTTTTTATAGCATTACTGTATTAACATGTTAAAACATTAAGTTGAGAAATTCTTGTCTCCATTTAATTTTCTGCAATTATTTCACAGTGACTATCTTGCTACTAAAACTTTACATTTGATCTGGTACAAAGATTACTTGTTGAATGGAACTGATTATTGATGCTGGTATACTTTGCACAATTAGAAAATAAGGACCCTAGGTCCTTCAACTAGTATTAAAACATCTGAATATACAACTCAGCTACATGTTCACATTACTATTGCAAGAAGTCTCTGGCCATAGACATTTTCTTTTTAACTATTTACAAAATATAAGATTTGAAAGTAGCAAATTTTAAATAACGTTGCTCCAAATGTCGGCGTAACATTTTCCTTTTTTAAAAAAATTCTCCATTTTGGGCAAATTTCGAAGCAAAAAGCAGCTGAAAAAAATAAGATACATATATGGAATTTTAAAAATGTTTGAACGTTTACAAGAAACGATGAGACACATGAAATAGTTCCTTTTAAATTAAAAATATGATTTGCCATTTGAAAAATAACTTTAAGCCGATACATAATGATGAATTTGGATGTAGTAGATGCTTAATTGGAATATTACTTTGAACGGTACACCTGTTCATTCTGCTGTTTCAAAGCATGATTTTGAAACCATTTACAAAGTTCTGAAAGCAATAAAACTGCAAAATATACGAAAAAGTACCATATTCACAGGGCAGCATCTCTGAAGAACATGGTTAGGTGATGTGGAGTCAATCTTCAGTCTGGTTGTGGGGATGGGAGTGGAAGAAAGCTGAAAGACCATGGATTTGCAGCGGTAAATAGAGTAAAGATAAGGTCCACTGCAGGTCTGGGTGAGTGAGGCCCGGAGGTTACGAGAGAGACAGAGCGAGGGCCGGCTGGTGTCGGTGCCTGGCAGAGAGTGTAGAACTCAGGGCATGAAAGAAGAACCGTTGTGAGAAGCGGTAGATTGAGTATCCTGAAATCCTGGTTGGGCCCAAATTGGGAGGCCTGGAACTGGAGCTGAAAGCCGCACGGCACAAGATAGCGGCACAGGCAGGTTCTAGGGAAACACATGTGGCTGTGATAGAGAGTCCGGGTCAGAGCAAGATCAAAGTGCCAGAGAGGAATTATAGTGGGGGAGCAGTGTGAAAGCGTCTCACAAAACTCCCGTCAGAGAGAGGAGAACCTCTTCAAAGTTGGCATAACTTGAGGAGATTTTGCAGTGGAGAAGTAAAATTTAGAAACAAGGAATTGTAGATGCTGGTTTACAATAAAAGAGACAAAGTGATGGAGTAACTCACGGGACAGGCAACATGGATCGGTGACGTTTCAGGTTGGGACCCTTCTTCAGATTGAATGTAGGGTCGATTGCAGCCTGAAGTAGGGTCCTGACTCGAAACATCATCTGTCTATGTTTTCAGAGATGCTGCTTGACCAGCTGAGTTACTCCTGCACTTTGTATCTTTTTTGTAAACCAGGTTCTGCAGTTCCTTGGTTCTACAACCACATCCACATCTGTTTTTGTTTGCTTAATAAAGGGGAAAGCTTTGCTTCCTCAGAGATTTGAGAAGATCCAGCATGTCACAGAATACTGTATTGAACTTCTACAAGTGTATGGTAGAAAGCATATTGATTCATTGCATCATGTCATCATTCGATAAGTTGAAAGCCCAGGACCGAAGGAAGCTGCAGAAAATGGTTGACATTGTCCTGTCATTATCCAGCACTCCCCACCAATGAAATCGAAAGGATCTATAGGAATGTCTGCCTCAAGAAGACAATAAATATCATCAAAGACTCTCCACACTGGCCACCTTCTGATCTTGATGGGAAGTAGGTGCGGGGCCTTGAGAACCAATATTTCCAGGTTCAAGAACAGCTTCTTCCCTGCAATCATCAAGTTTCTGAGCCACACAGTAGAACCCGAAAGACAACCCTACCTCAGCACCAAACTACCATGGACTCTGCTCTACAGTCACGTTGTGTATTTGGGCTTGAATGGGCTGGTTTACCTAGAATAAGCAATAATTTATTTATTGTACAATATATTTATTTGTCGTACCTAATATACCTGGAAAGCTGCAGCAAGTAAGAATTTTGTTGTTCCGGACCCAGTGCAAATAACAATTAAACACTCTCTTGACACTCTCTTGACTCTCTTGACATTCTTGACTCTTGAGTAGAGTCATAAAGTTATGAATAACAATCATTATACCATCGGGGTTTTACAGTAAATTTATCTGAGATGCAGCTTGCCAAACCCTTTTCAAATCAAACCCTTGTCCAATATCATCTGTCTTAGATATTTTATCAAACCAGAAAATTCATTTTAAATTTCAGCTGATGTTAATATCATTAATAAGCTGTGCAGTGTGATACCAAATTAGATGGATTCAAACATTCATTCCTATCCCAGCAGTCACTGGGCAACTAAATGAGGAAGGAATTTAAAAAAAAAACCAATGAGTTTCCTAAATTATTGGCAGTTCCTTTTATGTTTTTTAAAAATATTTTTTATATTTAAATTTATATTTTTCCCATCATTTACCAACCAGGTTTTTCAAATTGTTTTGTCTAAAATAGCTAATGACAATCCAGTGAATGGATAAAGACAATTTCTAACAAATCACCATGCAAAGGTTAATATCCAGCCGCCTTGTGCCTGCTCCAATTTACATTTGAGGTTAGTACAGCAGATGTCATATTGCCATCTTTTGAGTAAGATACAGTTGTCCAAACGCAGTAGAAATCTGCTGTGTTTTATTGGCTGTGTTTGTTTATCAAGTGTTAAATGTATTGCCATTACTAACTTTAGCTGTGATTACTTGGTCAGCTTATTCCATAAAATATACAAAGGTTGCATTAGGATATTAATTATATAAACATTATCTGAAGTTTTCTGTTTGGAGAATTATCTTGATATAAGGTAGGGAACAAGGGTTTGTCTTTTAAAAAGGGTTTGAGAAGCTGCTTCTCAGAGAAACTCAACCACAGATCAAGGAAGACATTGGTATACAAGGCTACACATTTAAAAGCAACTAGACCAAGTGCAGACCCGTTGGGTCTGTTCCCCCAACGTGCGTTTGCGGGGGGGGGGGGGGGGGGAGGGGTGGGGGCAGGGTAGCATGTCCCTGAGGGTGGGGAGAGTGGTGGGGGAAGGGGGAGGGGAGAGGAGAGGGGAAGGTGAGGAGAGGGGTTAGGGAGAACGGGATAGGAGAGGGGGAGGAAGAGGGGTAGGGGAGAGGTGGAGAGAGAGTGGAGGGGGAGAGAGAGGAGGATGAGAGGGAGAGAGGTGGGGAGAGAGAGGGGGTGAGAGAGGAGGAGGAGAGAGAGAGAAAGGGGATGGCGAGGGGAGGGAGAGGGGAAGAGTGGGGGGAGAGAGGGGGAGAGGGGTAGCAGGGAGTGGTGCAAGAGTGAGGGGAAGGGGGTGGGGGGGAGATGGGGGTGAAGAGGGGTGGGGGAGATAGGGTGTGGGAGGGGCGAGGAGAGAGGGAGATGGAGAGGGAGGGGAGAGGGGGGAGGTGAGAGGAGAGGGGTGGTGGAGAAGAGGGGAGGAAAGGGAGAGGTGGCGGGGAGAGGGAGGGGGAGGAAGAGGGGGAGGGGAGAGGTGGGGGACAGTGGAGGGGGAGAGAGAGAAGAGGGAGAGAGTGGAGGGGAGAGAGGGAGGAGAGAGAGAGAAAGGGGAGGGAGAGAGGTGGGAAGGGGGAAGAGGGAGAGGGAAGAGTGGGGAGTGAGTGGGAGTGGGGGTAGCAGGGAGTGGTGCAAGAGAGAGGGGAAAGGGGTGGGGGGTAGGGGGTGAAGAGGGGTGGGAGGGAGGAGGGAGGGGTGAGAAAGAGGGAGATGGAGGGGAAGAGAGAGGGGCAGGGGAGGAGGGGTGGGGAGGGGAGGGTTTGGGGAGGGGGTGAGAGAGGGGTGGGAGGAGGTGGGAGGAGGAGGGAGGAGGGAGAGGGTGGGAAGGGGAGAGAGAGGGAAGAGTGTGGAGGGAGGGGGAGAGTGGTAGGGGGAGGGGGAGGGGGGGAAAGTGGGGAGGGAGGGGTCCTTTTCTCTCTCTTTCCTCTAAAGGGAGGGGGAGAGAGAGGGGTGGGGAAGTGGTGGAGATGGGGGAGAGAAGTGGAAGAGTGGGGAGGAAGAGGGAGAGGGGTAGGGGGGAGAGGTGGAAGTGGGAGGAGAGGGAGGGGGAGTGGGTTAGGGGGAGTGGTAGAAGAGGGAGAGGGGGTAGGGAAAAAGGGGTGGGGGAGAGGGAAGGGGGGTGGGGGGGAGGGATGGGGTGGGAGGAGGAGGGGGGGAGAGGGAGAGGGGTGAGGAGAGGGAGATGGAGGGGAGGAGAGAGGTGTGAGAGAGGGGAGGGAGAGAGGATGTGGGAGAGGGGGGAGGGAGGGGAGGGAGGGGAGGGGGAGTGGAGTGGTAGGGGAGAGAGGGTGCAGAGTATGGAGGGAAGGGGGAAGAGTGGGTGGGGGAAGAGAGGGAATGGGGGTGGGGGAGAGGGAGGGGGGTGTGGGGAGAGGGATGGGGGTGGGAGGAGGACGGGGAGGAGAGGGAGAGGGGTGAGGAGAGTGAGATGGAGAGGGGTGAGGAGAGGGGTGGGGAGGAGAGAGGGATGGGGAAGAGTGAGAGAGGTGTGGGGGAGGGGGAGGGAGGGGAGGAGGGAATGGGGTAGGGGAGGTGAGGGGGGAAGAGAGTGGAGGGAGGGGGAGACGGGTGGGGGGGAGAGAGGGGAAAGAGTGGGGTGGTAGAGAGGGAGGGGGAGGGGTAGGGGCAGTCCATCTATTCCCCACTCCCTATCACCCCCAATCCTCTTTCTCTATTCCCACACAAATGACCACGCACTTGACACAGGCTGCGGGGGGGGGGGGGGGGGGGGGTGGAGGAGGGGCTGGGGCTGGTGCAAGGGCAGATGTAAATGAGATCCATTCCGATTGGACATCTGTGAGCATTGGGCATTGTGACATCACACGATAGAACGTTCACCAACATTCTATGGGTGAGAGCAGTTTGATTGTTTTAAGATTTTGAAAAATTGGGGGGGGGAAGGATTTTATTAAAAATTGTGTACGTAAAAACGTCTAAACTTAATTTGGAGTGCCTTTGTGAATGTACAAGCGTAACGTCTGGCGAAATGGAAAAAAAACGGCGCGTCTGAGGGTCCGGTTTTGGCGGAGCAGGGAATCAAAGGGCGAAAATCTTATCTGAAAAAAACGGAATGTGACAGCCAGCCGGCAGCCGGACGGCGGTCGCCAGACACAGTCACCGGCAGCCAGACGGCGGTCGGCAGACACACACAGAGTTTTAAAAGTATATAGATAGATAGATAGATAGATAGATGATATTTGAACAACTGATTTCAATTTATAAGATGTACATTAGTGATGTAGTGTAAATGTGGTCAAACTTACTAGTCTTCAGAATGAATTCAGAAGTATGAGAGCTGCCGGAAAGATGGAACTAACACAAGTTCATTTTCACCATTTTCTGCAGCAGATAATATTACATATTTTGAGAAATGTATTCATTGAATTAGTCTGAAGCAAATGTTTTCAAATATCTCAGGAGACAGACAGGATTGAAAAAGGTCTTACTTTTGTTTGAAGAACATTTTAAATTTTTTGATACATTATCTCCAAAAGTTTGCCATTACATCTGGTTATCAGTTGCAAAGCTAAATGTGTTGCTGCCCTCTCCAAAACCCAATGATTACCCTGAGACTCAGATGTAAAAGTAAGTTGTACTTCTTGGAAAGAGTAACAATGATGGATGACCATGCTGGAGTAACTCAGCGGGTCAGGCAACATCTCTGGAGTAAAGAAACAGGTAACGTTTTGGATTGAGATCCTTGTAAGACGGTGTGCACGTAATCAGGTTCTCCCTGTTTTTATTTTAAGTGTGACAATTTGCAATCCAACCACGGTATTCCACCTACCACGGTATTATAACCAACCCAAAGTCCTATGCCCTTAAAATGTGAGCATGGGTGCGTTCATTAACTGATTGATCAATTATTGTTCACAGCCTATGTCTTCCATATGAAAACCCACCCAAGGAGTCCAGCTCTGTCAGAACTAGCAGGGCAATTGTTATTTTGTTGGTGGGGATTGGAGTTTCATCTACCAGTAGGATTTAAATCAATGAACACATTGAAATTGCATTTGTAGAAAGAAGGAACTGCAGGTGCTGGTTAATACACAAAATGACACAAAGTGCTGGAGTAACTCAGCAGATCAGGCAGCATCTCTACAGAAGATGGAAAGGTGATCTTTGCAGGACAAGACCCGAAAAATCACCTATCCATGTTCTTCAGAGATGCTGCCTGATCTATTGAGTTACTCCAGCACTTAGTGTCCTTTTTTGAAAGGGATATTTGCTTTGTTTACGCCTAGCTGGCACCAAGCTGGTTTAACCTTTGACAAGTTCTATATTATATACACATCTTCTAGTATGCGAAGATTCATTGGACCAATGAGAATAGAGTTGAACGGCTACTTAACATTCAACTGTGACGGTGTGAACATTGACAGAACCTCACAATTAATCGCAGCAGTCAAAGCTAATTTGGTGGATAACTTCATTGGTTAATGACATTTCTGGGTAATTGAACACATTACAACAGAGGATGTACATTCTGACTTCAGCTTTACTTACAAGACAATGATTCCTTTCTGAATGATGCCCGAGGGACACATATTTGGAGGGGAACACAAAAGATACATTTTGTAGTTGAGTAAGCAGAAATTGTTTACACAAGCAAGCGTTTAGTAAACTCAGAAGTTAATGAAGCATACTGAAGGAATACCACTGTGCGTTATTTTTTTGGGCTTTAGGTAATGAAGTTTTGATGATATATAAAATAATTTACTCAGACTCAATGAGGAATTTCAATGGCAGAGCAAATTATTTAAGGCTAAAAAATAATTTAAAATAAGAAAATGATGACATCTTACTCTGAATACTCTTGACCAACAGGTTATTCTTATGGCTTTGGAACAAAACTGAAGTAAAGAAATATCACTTAGTATTAGGTTTTAAGCTAGAAGAATTTTGTAAGTTAATTCTCATGACTATCTTTCTCCCCAAATCTTTGGAATTATAGTTATATCTAAAATGAAGAGCTTTTAACTGAAAATCATGTTTAATGAGAGGATAAGATTTATAATATCTTAGCAACTCTCACTCAGAGTGACCGGAAATGCTTAATCATTCATTTATTACTTATATGAGATTTGGGCCATCTCATTTTTGAGTTAACCACTCAGTTAACCATTGGCAGCAGTGATCCCTGTATCCTGTGTGCTTCTGAGGTATAGATTACCTAGAACAGTTATGCTAAAATATTAATGAGGTACCACGATTGCTTCCTCCGCAAGCTCCACTAAATTTATTGGCAAAATAGGTAAACCTATTTTAACATTAATAGGTAAACCAGTTAACATCAACATTATTCAGGCAATAATTACACTATTAAGAGAGACACAAGGTGCTTGAGTAACTCAGTGGGTCAGGCAGCATCTCTGTAGAAAAAGGGTGGATAACGTTTCAGGTTGGGACCCTTCTTTAGATTGAATGTAGAGAGCGGGTGGGGGGCACAGATGGTGCCTGATAGGTCCATTGTCGGCTAGGGAAGGCGTGATCTCAAGTGGAAAGCAATTTGGAGAACAATGGAACTGATAAAACTGAGGTGAGGTGATAAAAATAGAACTGAGGTGAGGGGAGTGTAAGTACAAGTTACTTAAAATTAGAGAATTTGATGAATATCGGGATCAAACCCGAAACGTCACCCACCCTTTTTCTCCAGAGATGCTGCCTGACCCATTGAGTTACTCCAACACCTTGTGTCTATCTTTGGTATAAACCAGCGTGCTTAGTTCCTTGTTTCTATAATAATTATATTCTGCTGGGCTGGCCACATCTTTCATGCATCCAGACCCCAGAAATAGGTGGTCTATTCTGAGCTCCAACATAGCAAGACATTCAGGTGGACGAAGAAAAATATTCAAGAGGGTACTCAAGCTTTCTTCAAAAGAATGTAACATATTTTAGGACACCATAGTAGCACAGCTGGTAGAACTGCCTCCTTGCAACGCTAGAGACCCAGGTTCGATCCTGACCTTTGCTGCTGTCTGTGTGGTGTTTCCACGTTTTCCCAGTGACTGGGTGGGTTTCTTCAAGTTGCTCCGATTTCCTCCTACATCCCAAAGACTTGCAAGTTTGTAGATTAATTGGCTGCTCTAAATTGTCCTGAGTGTGTAGCGAGTGCATGGGAAAGTGGGATAACATAGAACTAGTGTCAACGGATGATCGATGGTGGTGTAGACTCGGTAGGTTGAAGGGCCGATACCTCTATACACAAAAATAAATCTCTACAGATTTGTGGGAATCTCTGGTTCATGTCTGCTCAAAGTGAAGAAAGAACTACGAAATCAAGCGATATGGGGAAAAAGCAGGAACGGGGTACTTATTTTGGGTGATCAGCCATGATCATATTGAATGGTGGTACTGGCTCGAAGGGCCGAATGAGCTACTCCTGCACCTATTTTCTATGTTTCTATGTTTCTACGTAACTCTCATGATGACTCTGAGCTCTTCTAGTACATTTATCAGGAGTACATAGAAACCTAGTATAAACTGCGGGAAGACCTCTCAACCTCGGAAACTATCCACCTACCTGCCCTGTCAAGCACAGAATCCATGGGTTCCACAAAGGCCTCATCAGCCACATCACAACCCGCAAAACTGTGAAAAAGTATACCGATATAATAAGGCATGTAATAAGGTTGGTAACTGATTTCTTCTGCAAATAGCAATGAAATAAATAATCAAAAAATGTTGGTGAGATTGGTTTGGGTGATAAATATTGTCCAGGGCAATTGGAGTCCTTCAATGTTCATCTTTGAATAGTCTTATGTTGATAATAAACCCCTTTCTGGCTAATTCTTTTTCACTGTAATTGAGTGAGGAGGGATACATGTCTGAGCTGATTAGAAAGGAGGGGAGAAGTCTAAACGTGACAATAGAAAGGAAATAGAAGACCCAGAATGTGGATTACTCATTTTCTTTGCAATGCCACAGAACTGATTATGGCAATAATTATGTGTGTGTAATTATTTAACTCCAGAATTTGCAGCCATGCAATATCCTTAGAACACTAAAATTAGTAGGAAGGATTAGCAGATACTGGTTTATACAGAAGATAGACACAAAATGGTGGAGTAACTCAGTGGGTTAGGCAGCATCTCTGGAGAAAAGGAATAGGTGACGTTTCGGGTCGGAACCCTTCTTCAGAGAACATCGGTTTAAGGTTGGAGGGGAAATATTTAATGGGAAGCTGAGGGGCAACTTTCCCAGAAGGGCTCTGACCCAAAACGTCATCTATTTTAACTCTAAATATGCTGGCTGACCCGCTGAGTTACTCCAGCATTTTGTGTCTATCTTTGGATTAATACAATAATATTGGTTTGAGTTTCAGATATGCTGTGTAAAACAGACCACTGGGTGGAGCTCTTGTTAATTTTTCCAGAATGCAAAGCTCATTGCTAAACCGATGATAACACCATGTGAAATACGTGAAAACGGAAACATTATTCGACCCTGATCTTTGTGCATGTGAAGCACTGCTATAAAGTACGTTTTAAAGAAACAAATTAAAGTTTATTTTCATCCTGAGCATTTAGAGGCACACAGCATGGAAACAGGCCCTTTGGCCCAACTTGCCCATGCTGACCAAGATGCCCCATTCACGTTGGTCCCACCTGTCCATGTTTGGCCAATATCCATCTAAACCTTTACTATATTTAAGAGGGAGTTAGATGTGGCCCTTGTGGCTAAAGGGATCAGGGGGTATGGAGAGAAGGCAGGTACAGGATACTGAGCTGGATGATCAGCCATGATCATATTGAATGGCGGTGCAGGCTTGAAGGGCCGAATGGCCTACTCCTGCACCTATTTTCTATGATTCTATGATTCTATCCATGAACCTATCCAAATGTCTCTTAAATGGTGTTATAGTACTTGCCTCAACTACGTCCTCTAGGAGCTCGTTCCACGTACCTGCCACCTGCTCTGTAAAAAAGCTGTCCCTCAGGTTCCTGTTAAATATTTCCACTCCAGTCTTAAACCTATGTCCTCTAGTTCTTGATTTCCCTACCCTGGGTAAAATACTCTGTGCATGTACCTTATCTATTCCCATCATGATCTTGTCTCAATAAGATCACCCCTTATCCTCCTGTGCTCGAAGGAATAAAGTCCTAGCCTGCCTTGTGAGCTCAGGCCATTCATTCCTGGCAACATTTTCGTAAATCTTCTCTGCAGTTTTTAAGGCTCAACAACATCTTTCTTATAGCAGAATAGTAGCATACACTATTCTGGAATGCACCAGAATCCTCTCATGTTCCCGCGTTCAAATGTTCAGTGTTGAGTGGGTATTTTATTTGCAAATGCTTCGGATATGAGTATTTTCCGGTAAATGAGTGCATTCCCATTACAGGAAGGAAATTCTGCTCTCGGTATGGTTGCATGTGTACCCCTCCCTCTCTTCAGCCCACTCTTGTTGCCATGCCTTCAGCCCCCAACATCACAGGCTTTGGAATTCATTCCCTTGCCCTTCTGCCTCGCCACTTGCAATCCTCTCACTCAATACTTGGAGCATATTCCCTGCGTATAGAGTCACCCAAACCAAATCAGTTTAAAACAATGAAGAAGCCAGTGCATGACAGCTCTCCACAATGGGCAAGCAAGGGCTGCTGCATACCTCCAAAAATACTGACACCAAACTGCCACAGAACAGCACGCCGCTGTGTGACAAATGCTAAAACTTATTTAACGCCACTACCCAATTAGTTATTCTTTGTTCATTCTGCAATCTATACATGTTCACAACAAAACTATTTACCCACACCCAGCTTTCCTGTAAAAATTTTGTATTTTGCACTGCTTCATATGCATGCATTTACTCTCGTGTGATGCAATTGTCTCTGACTGAAACATTTCTCATGCGATAGAACAATCCTCTGCATCGAGGGATTTCTTCTGACCTCCTTCTTGACATCTTTTGAATAATTTCAGATCATCATTGCACAATTTTGATGAGGGACTGGGGAGATATTCCTGGTGCCTGGCCAATATCTATTCAATTGAGATCATTTTAAGGAAAAAAAATGATCTGGTCATTATTACATTGCAAACTCTATTCACGGGATGAGTGTTTCAAGCAGTCTGCATTTTTTTGCATTTCCAGCAACAACGGTTTTTAATTACTGTTAAATTCATTGTCAGGGTGGTGGTGGAGGTAGATATGATGGTGATGTTAAAGATGCTTTTAGATAGGCACATAGGAGTGCAGGAAATGGAGGGATATGGATCATGAACAAGCGGGCGAGATCAGTTTCATGATCACAAACATTGATCTCAATGTTCGTCACAAACATTGTGGGCTGAAGGGCCTGTTCCTGTGCTATACGGTTCTAGATAGAAACAAAGAACTGCAGATGTAGGTTTACACCAAAGATTGACACAAAGCGGTGGAGTAACTCAGCGAGTCAGGCACATCTCTGGAGAAAGAGGATGGGTGATGTTTCGCATTGGGACCCTTTTTCAGACTCTGAAGAAGGGTTCTGACTCAAAATGTCACCAATCGTTTTTCTACCGAGATGTTGCCTAGCCCGCTGAGTTACTCCACCACTTTGTGTCTGTTCTATGTTCTATATTCTATATTCACTGCAATTTCTGTTCCAGGACTTCCAATCTCAAAGAATCTCTGCTCCTGTCCCCCATAGGCAGGATTATCCAAGCTGACGCACTTTTTAAGTTTGCTCTTGACCCACTGAACTTAATGCTTTCTGCATACTTCTTCTCCTCTCGCATTCCTTTCCCATTTACATCAACGGCACCTCTGATGACCTCCGCTATTGTAACATTTTCCAGTTTCTTGGTGTCAGCTGGCTCATGTAGACCATGGATGAATAATCTTTTCATACCAGGGCCCTTCACTTCTTCTTTGAACAAAGGCCCGACTATTTCCATTCCACCGACATGTTCATTCACCTGGCTGAACCCATCCTCAAATAGAACATCTTATCCTCACCTCCACTTATTTTCTCATCAAAAGTTAATGGATCAGCTCAATCTAAGCCCTCAGTGGAATACATGGAAGAGTAGCCAATAGCCAATCTACAGACCTTGTTTCAGTTCTACTCAGATCCTTCCCCTCAATTCATTTTACTGGTACATTGGCAATTGTATTAGAGCTGCTTCTTACACTCATATAGAATCCAAACATATCAATACTTTTGCTGCCTATGTCCACCGTGCTCTCACTTTCACATGGCCTAATTGTAACTCTTCCCTTTCTAGATTTCTCAGCCACATTCCCGAAGAATAAATTAGCCATTGATATCCATCACTAGTCCATAGACTCCCACTATTTTGACTGCACGCACTCCACCCTGCTTCCTGTAGGGATTCTGTTCTAGTCCCTCAGTTTCCATCATTTTGCTTTGTTGGTGAAATTTTCCACAAATAACTTTCTCCTCTTCTATTTCTTATTCTCAATGTTGTGTCTGTGCATCTTTCTGTGCAAATTGCCTGCATTTCCTCGTGTAATGCACCAGTGCCCATTTCAAAATTTCTCAATAACGTACAATAAGTAGATTTTCACATTGTTTTGTTTAGATAGAGTAGTTAGAGCCAGCTAGAACTATTTTTATTATGGGATTAAATGGTTATTAAAGGCATTTGCCATTTTCTAAACTCAGCAAATTTGCAATATGAATGCAAGTTCTTTCTTTTTATTTAATGTAAAATTGAGTTCCCTAAAACAAGTCGGCCCCAGGTTTATTCCTGGTCTCCACCAAGTTAGCTGGACTCAGTTCATCAAAGTAGTTAGGGCACTGGAATTGTTCTCAGTTCTTATCAGGTCAGAGGTGAAAATCGGCCCGTTACTCGCTCCTAATCTCTATTCAATGCTACCTGTTGTGCCAGCTGTAGATATTGCATGACAAGGCTGAGCAGTAAAATCCTTCACATCTCAATAAGATACCAGTGCTCACTGTCGATCAGAGTGAGCCCTAAGGTGCAGTGCTGGACAGGAGCCAGCATCAATGGATCCAAATCATTTGTGTTAGAGGATTAAGAGAAAAACAAGCAGAAAACTGAGAGTGAAAAGAAATAATCTAAAACTCTTCAACATAAAGTATTCAGTGTTTTTTTTTTCGTTAGAACTGATTAATTCATTTTAGATTGAAGAAAATGGCAGAAATCCCCTATTAATTCAGATTTAAATATCATGTCTAAATAGGACTCTTAGTGACCAGATTCAATTGTGCTGGTAACATCTATGTTCCATGATTTCATAGCTGGAGAAGGCTGCTTTATATAGAAGCCAGTTAAGTTGGTTCTGTGGATGCAATCATGGTAATTTATTTTGTCACAGACAATGTTTTACTGTGAAGATATTAGCCAGATGGCCCAGCCACTTGCAACCCAGGAACTAAACAGTGTCTTTATTGTAGATGAATAAACAGTATTTATTGTGTACTTCCCATCACACTGTGATGTCCCTCACATTTTACACCAGATAGTTTTCTTTGGCTCCTGTACTGAAGCATTAAAGAACTTTTTTTTTAAACACTGTGACCAACTCCAACCTTGACTGGCAAGGAGAAAGCCGCTGACAGGTTTGGGCTCTGTCCAGACCTTTTCTGAAAATTCTGTCAGCCGACTGTTTGACAGTATGCAAATATATGCAAATGCAGGACACTGATGAACACCTGCAGAAAGTGACCATCTCCGATTATAACTGTATCTCTATGCTATCGGTTTAAAATGCTGCTGGAGATTTGCGCACAGTTTTATTATTCATTCGTCAGCATAATGTTAATTCTGAGAGGGGGAAAAAAGCACTCTCTTTGTCCTGGTGAGCCGCAGAGCACCATGTGGAGCTATAGGTGCCAGGAAAGTGTGATGGCTCTTATCCAGCCCTTGTGAATCCTTCACACTGTCTGGGCCTTTGCTTGGCATGCAACCCCTTCTGCTAAGCCAGTGCCACCCTCAGTAACCCTCAGGCCTGCACTGTTATACCAGCAGCTCCAGGTGCTTGCCTTTGAATACCCTGAATGGCCAGTGGGTCATAGTCACATCAAAGGAAAATAATTAATTCTTTCATTGGCACCTGCTTACTTTGCCATCAGATCGCCTTCAGGATTTTTGTGTTTAAGTGTACAGTAAGTTTATTTTTTGAAAATATCAAGTTCTAATCATACAGTGGGAAACTCCATTCTGTCCCCAGATACCTTGTAGGATGGCATCTGTGAATATTAATTTTGAATTGCACCAGGTGAGATTCTAGTGATTCCTTATGCTGATGAACAGAAGTAATCTATCTTCATTAATAATGTCAGAAATGCTGAACTATGTTCATCTTATATGTTAAGTAATATTTCCCACAGAATGAAAAGGAAGTTGCAATAAGATAAAAAGGAAGAAAGCCCTATTAAATATTTTTGCAATGGAATATTATAAAGTTGGAAATGAGACAGCCTATTTGTGCAGGTCAAAGTTCAATAATCACCAGTGATAATGACCAGGGAATCTTGTGGCAACAACATAGCAATAAAAGTAAATTCATTCACAATATGTGATGGCCTAACTGACTTTAATTTAACTTGGAATGTTAGAACTTAGAATTGTACTACAGCACAAGAACATTCCCTTCGGCCCACAACATCTGTGCCAAACATGATGCCAAGGCAGTCACTTATCTACCAGCACACAACCCATCTCCACCCAGTAGTTGTAGTTTAGCTGCTCCAGTAAACAGCCATTAACTGCTGTGATAGAGTTGTGTAGCAGCCAGAATTCTAGACCTTTGCTATTACTTCAAACCTCACCATAATTTACAATCAAGTAATTCAATAAGTCTGGAATAATGGATACTTTCAGTAATGGCAGCTGTGGACCCATTGGATTGTTCTACCCTGCTGATTTTCCAATATCCTATAGGGAAGGAGCTGCTTTCTCGACCCGAAACGTCACACATTCCTTCTCTCCAGAGATGCTGCCTGTCTCGCTGAGTTACTCCAGCTTTTGGTGTATATCTTCGGTTTAAACCAGCATCTGCAGTTCCTTCTTACACGTTGAGCCGCTTTCCTTGTCTGATCTATATATGACTGCAGACCCACTAAATCTTGACTGCTGCCTTGCTGTTCCAATCAATGATCCGCAATAATATCCGAAATATTGGCATTTCCAGCGATGGATATCCGGATTTAATGTTGGCATGTAGGAAGGAACTGCAGATGCTGGTTTAAACTGAAGATAGGCACAAAATGCTGGAATAACTCAGTGGGTCAGGCAGCACAGGAGAAAATAAGTAGATGATGTTTTGGGTCAAGACCCTTCTTTATGTGTTCATCTAGATCTGGGAGATGATTAGATTCACTCGTTGAAAAGTCAGTTGATATTTATCGACTATGGCGCGTCTTAAAAATGGTCACTTGGGGAAGGATAGGATCTCGATGAACTGGGGAAATTGGCCAAAGAATGGCATGTGGAATTTTAATCGGACAATGATGGGTTGTTGAATTTTGGTAAGTTAAAACAGGGCAGGACTTACACAGTAATGGGCCTGGAGAGTGTTATGGAATAGAGAAACCTCAGAGTACAGGAACATAGTTCCCTGAAAGTGGAGACATGCATAGACAAAGTGAAGAAGGCATTTGGCATGCTTCATTGGCCAGGGCATTGCGTACATAAGTTTGGACATCTTGTTATAACTGTACGTCATTTTAACTAAAGAAACAACATTAGCCATTATCCAGTCTTCTGTTACCTCACCAATGGAAAACAAATGGTGCAAATATCTCTGCCTGGGCCCCTGTAATTTCAACCCTGCCTTTCCACAATGTTAAAGGATACACTGATACCTCAGAGATTTATCCATCTTAATATGCCACAAGATCATCTGCACCCCTCAGTCTGTAAATAGCTCGTTCTAAGCTTCCCCCAGACTAGTTTCAGTCAATAAGATACTGAGTCAGGCACTTGCGCATCTAAACTTTATTTTGGAAAAACACAATAACAGTTCCCCACAACTATGCCTAACCACCGCGGGTTCGATCCTTGTATCTGCTTGGCCAAGCCCTCCTAGCCTCGTGCAAGCAGAGACACTCCAAAAGGTCACACAGTCCTAAGCCTTCTCCCAGAAGATTGACACAGGACCTTGTGGGAGCTACCTTTTATAGGTCCCCGACCTTGAGGGGCCGAAGCATATGGGGGTGGTCTCTTTACAGTCCAATAACAGATATCGACCAACACAGTACATGATGGACATTTCCCTAACCCAATAATACAGTAACCAATACATTGTATTCATACGGAACTTCTGGAAGGAAGCAAACATAGCAACTTTTTCCCAGATATTCAAGAAACCTAGACAAGGCTCAACACTTAACCCAATCAACATATAGCAAAGTAAAGCCTTGCAACAATATTTACAATGTGTATGTCTGATTTGCATTCACCCAATCTGTTTCATGCAATTTACACCGAATTGTAAGAATCTGACCCATTCTTTCCCTGCAACTCTTATCTAGGCTCCAGACAAGCTGGCACCATTCTGCAGCTTGTCCCATTTCTGCACAAGCCTCATTTAAATTGACCATATGGCATAGCAGCCCAGAAGCCTTTACTTAATTTTAGTGTCCTGGCATCTCCAATTTCACCAGAATTAACATTCCTTTCTTTTATCATATATGATAAACCATCATTTATGATAACCAAATAATGAGATAATCAGATAACCAGATATTCATATGTGCGACTATTACATTTTCCATCTATTAATAACAACAAGACGATGATGTTTCTTCCCAGAATCTTATCAAGCTTCCCGCGTTTTCATGGGCACGAATTCCCTCCATCCATGTTGTTGCCCATTCTTCCATCCCTTTCCATAGTCGAACCTATAACCTATAACCTATAATTCCTGAAAAATTTGGGACAAAGCAAGTTACCATTCATGCACTAATGCTTTCCCATACATTCACTGTATTCTTATTTCACAAACCCTTTTCTATTTCACTATAACTATCTCTACTATATTCTGCTCTATCTATTCCTATTACTATTCTGGGATCAACACTAATCAGCCCTCTCCGTAGTCACACAATGTTCCTTAATGTATATCTGATGATGTTTTCTCATATAAATTTCAGCTGGGTTCAGTCCAGATTTCGCTGCGGGGTATTTAAAGCAAACCATGAAGAATGTTTCAATTTAACCAAATTCAGTCTCAGCCTTCAATTTAATATTTTAAATTTCAGGGTCTGTCTCACCCTACTCATTCCACAGCTTGGTGGTCGATAACACAATTCCATTCCAATTCCTGTGGAATTCCCAGCTGTTCAAATGTAATCAATCGATTTCCATATCATAATTTTATCATAAAGCCAATTAAGAATGCCGAATCTAGGGACAATTTCGTTCCACCTTGATAATAGAAGCTGCTTTACTATCAAGGGTTAAACAATTTAGATCCACCGTTCAAATACATCAACTCTGATATCTCAACAGCCATTTCCTCATTTCTCCCAATTCAATAGACTTCTCCTTCAGTACTTCTTCCTTAGTCTGTTGGCTCATTTCTCAGCCAACAGGGGTTCTTTCTCATAACTAATTTCCTTTTACCATTGAGTAACTCTTTCTAGTATGCAAACTTTGGTCTCTTAAAGGGAAGTCTTGCTTGTTCGCAGTTCCTCTTTTTTACTATCTCCAATTCCAACTCTCATGTTCCCTGAATAGTTCTTCCATGTTACCAGATCTTCCCAAGTTCCATCCTTCCCTGATGTTCTCTGAATAATCCTTCCCATCTTTGGCTGGCTGTCTGTGGATGAGACAATAACAATACCCGATTAATAATCAAACTTTAAGTACTCCTAAGCCAAATCTGACCAGTCAGTTCCAAATCTCAAACTTTAAAGTCCCTCCAATTCATTACCGTACAATTTAGAGACCCAATTCAAAATATTATCAATTTATTTCTAATAATATAATTTATAACTACAATTTAGGCGCAAAGTAGGTGTTTTGCCAAAACCACAGAGGAGAGTCTATTTTCAGATTCAAATTCAATTCTTCGAATTAGAACTTGCCCCAGTAGTGGTCTTTGGCTGTCAGTATCTTTTAGAGAAGGTTGGATGGTGTTATTTTTTTTCCTTCACTGGTGTCAAAAGCTAGATGATGTTAAAGTTGGGCACTAGGGTAGGTATCTTCTTCTTCTTCCTTGATGTTAGTTTCAAAGGAGTAGGGATACTGAGGAGCAGCTTTCTCTATCTGTTGGCCTTCCCAGATGTGTCTTAACGAGACAGGACATTATCATTTATTTCTTGTTGTGGGTCTTTGTTTCTGGGGAGCTACCTTACCTGAGCTGTGTCTTCTGCCCGTTCTCAAGGGTCCACATACACTTTACCTCACTCCCCAGATAGTAGTATGCTGTAGATTACACTGCCCTGCAGGCACAACAACTTACTAACAAGTTAGTACAAAAGCTCCTTTCCCTACTCCCGTACCTCCTGTGCAATAAGTTTGTTTCTTCTCTCCTTAGTGCCAGTTCAGTTCTCTTTAGTTCTTATTCTCGTTGCCACCAATTACTATGTTTCCCTTTTCATAGTCCTTTTAGTGATGTTTCTCGATCCCAATTAGATTCTCTTCTCGGTATTCGGAAGGGGTGGTGCTTTTTCTTGTTCATATAATTTATTATTATTTTTGGGTCTTGTGAGAATACCCTCAGATTTCATACTTTTTATTAGCTGGCAGATCAGGGCTATTGGAATGTCCCTACTCCTTGATCTGCTGGCCAGTGTCCCCTTCCTCTATCTTCGGTGTCCCAAATGTCCCTGTAACCTCTGGGGATCCACTGACTTCTTAGACCCCGTGGCCCTCTTCTTTGCCCCCTTCCTTCTCGGTATTCCATCATGGGGCAAGATCGGCTCCAATGTCCTGATTCCCCACAGTTGTAACATTGATCAGGTCTAACTGCTCTATACCCCTTCCACCCAAACTGAGGGAAAGTCGGCTCTCGGTATGGCATGGCTATCCACGCTTTAACTTCCTCCTCCTCCTTATCCTCGTTCGAAGTTACTTCCCGTTTCTGGATTTTTAGTACGGGTCTCTGGAAGGATTTAGCTGCCGTCAAACCAGGTTGCATTGAAATGTGGACGTCTGTGGCCCGGGGATAATTTGCACCTACTGCGGGATCTAATTCTAAAGGCGGAGTAGGCAGATTCTTACAAGGGAATTGCCTACGGGGAATCCGCTCCATATCCATATCGTCGGGAATTTGCTGTGATCTTATAATGTTATCGATGTCAGGATCAGCTACTTCATAGCCTCCTGCGGTCTCACCCTCAGAAGAGCTGCTCGTTCTTCTACCGGAATCTCTATACTTTGAGAAGGATTCTTTCACTTTCCCACTTGATTTCCCAATTAATTTTGGCACCCACTTCTGCGCAACCTTCCTTCTAACTCCTTGATCCCCCACACTATCCTCTGCTGGTGAAGCAATCATCGGAGCTAGAGAGTCCTTTCCCGATTTTCCTACTTTGGATTTGAATTTAGTGGGTGGAGTCGAAGATATCACTGACTCCACCCGGGCGCCCTGTTCGTAAGCTGCACAAGGTGTTTCCGAACTAGGAACATGAGAGGGCTGAGATGAATGCTGTGCCTCGGTTCCGAAAAAGTCTGCCCACCCTTGTATATATTGGGCTTCTCTCCCTTTGAGATCCACATTAACCGCGGCACCAAGTTTAATAAGCTGGATTTTAGTCGGCACCTTCCCTTTAAGAGTCATCTCAGTCATTTCTCTTTTAAAAGCTGATGTTCTCTCCTGTTCCTGCTCCTGCTGCTGGCTTCCACTATCTTCCTTTCCCTGTTCCGGAATGTCCAGAGAAGGACCAGTTCTCTCTTTTTCCATTCTAATCCCTAACTTGAACGCTGCCATTCTTAACGTAGAAAGCAGAACGACTTATTTATTTACTTTCCTTTCAGTGAAGAACATTCTCCATATTTCAATAAGCTCATTACCTTCTTCACTGTTTCCATATCGTCTAACAATCGTCTCTATGTAGGTTATCCCTACTATAGACTTTAGCCCACCTATCGGCCAAAGTTCGTTCCTCAAAACTGTTTAATTTTCCCGATCATTTTCTTAATCTCTCTGCTTCATGGGGAATTTTCTCACAACTTATTCTTCTCGGACTTTCAGGAATATTTGATAGGTCCTTCTCCGGTACATTCCCCATCCTCCTGTACAATAAACACAATACAAATAAGATTCAAAGCACTCACACCTATTCAATACTCGCTCCTCCCTTTCAGACTCCAAGGCCACTGCAATCGCTCCCACACAATGACTAACGTCTAACAGATTCACACCTCTCACACAATTGTTCCTTCTATCTCTCCCAAACATTATTCAATCTCCCAAACTCCACTCAATCGCTCTTATTCAGTCGCGCTCTCAACTTTCTTATCAGCTCGATCACAATCACTTCATTCAACTCTCAGCCTGTAAGCAAAGAATCTCCGGTTGCCCAAACTGTGGCTCTGGCTCTTAATATTCAACTTTTAGCAGCAATCTCTCCCACTCAGAACACTTTAAGTTCACACAGACAAATAAACCCGAACCACGCTAGTAAAACTATAATCAAACAAGAAATTATTCCCCCGATTACAAGTAAACCAAGACGCACCCCAATATAAACTGAAAGCATCCACTTATTATGACGATGAATCACACACTCTAATAAATCCTCCTTGTGGCGTACTCAGTCACTGGAATGACTCCTCCCCGACACAGCGATCGAAAGAATACGAACCCTGATCCAACTACCACAAATTAGATTCTAACAATACTACAATCCCGATTTAAACAAATACAAATATTCAATTCAAACACACTTTTACTTCAATTATCTAACACCCAAAAATCCTTAAGCACTCACACAGACAATACAAGTAGCGGTCCGCAATCTTAACACACTCTAAATCTTTTTAAATACACAAAGTATACAATTTGGATCCAATAAGACGATGCTGGATCTTTACAATTTGCAATAATAATTTAACACGCTAGTGCACAGTTTACAAAAACTCGATCTCAATGCCGTGTCACGCTGTCATCAGTCAGTGAACCTCTCCCTCGGACTACATTTTCTCTTAAATGTTACTTTCCTCCTGCTAAGACTAGACTTCTATAGGAGGACCTCTATCCCTCCTCTCTAAGTTCTACAGAATCAGGGGTACCTCTCCCATCCGGGTACTTTTCACCAAGTAAACCAGGTTCCCATCTCACAGTTACTCTTCACTATCAGGTACTAATCAACAATCGATCAGAGGGTAACTATTCACTGTTGATCAGTTGAAATCGATCGCAAACATGCGCAAATTCCGAAGTTCCATTTACACAGAATTCAAATTCTATCATACGGACAGAACTTCAATGTGAAATTCTGTATTTGGAAATTTAATTCTACATATCTAAATTCGTTGTGAATGAAAACTTTACAAGCTCTTAAGTGTACAACATCTTTTAATGATAGCACTGGGTATTACACACACCTTCAAGCACCGGCTACATTTTTCTACTGAGGGGAAGGCGTTATGATTGATGTTAACTGGGCGGGGTTAATGGGAGTGAGGTAACTATATTATTGGTTGCATATAAACCATCTACATCCTTCCCCTTAGAAATCAAAAAACAGATTGTTGTCACGACAACCGAATTAAACAGCAGAATTAAACGAAATCGCCGTAGCGAACAGGCGGCTTACTGATCCTGCCCGAGCGCGTACGGATGTCTCCCCCTCCCCCCGAAAGAGCAGAAGAAGCAGGGAGGACGCAAGGCAGCCGGGGAACCAGGGAAGGGCATTGGGGTGGGAGAAACAGGAGAGGGAGAACCGCGATCGGCAACAGGGGACCCGCGCAGAGGGGAACCAGGCGCCCGCGACGGGGACCGAGGCATGCAGGGAACACCAGCCGGGGCGGCAGCCGGCTGCTGATAGGAGAGTGGAGGGGCATAGGGCCCAGGGGGCTGCGGCTGTGGCTCATTAACCGCAAGCAGGTGTTGTCGGCTTCTTCGGTAGATGGAACCCTCACAGTCGACCAGATACGAACGAGGTGAGTCGGCCACCCCAACCACGGTGGCCAGACGGTAGTGCCCACTGGCGGTCTGCAAACGAACAACCTGTCCGGGCAACAGAGGATCGAGTGGTCTGCACGACCGATCGTGGGAACGCCGCTGGCTGTCATGTTTCTCTTGAATTCGCCTCTGCACGGAGGCGGGCTCCAGCACCCGAGGTTTCAGCTGGCGCTGGGCAATCGGGACGGTGGATCTGGTAGTTCTGGACATCAGACGCTGAGCAGGGGACCCCATGGCCGGATCCCTGGAAACATTCCTGAGGTTCAGGAGATCCAAATACAAATCAGAATTGGATAGTCGCGCCTGTTCCATCAGAAGCTTGGCGCTGCGGACGGCCCGTTCTGCTAGGCCGTTGCTCTGTGGGTACTCTGGGCTGCTGGTGAAATGCACGAAGTTCCACTTGTCGGCAAAGCTTTTGAATTCTCGGCTTGTAAACTGCCTGCCGTTGTCAGTCTGCAGCCTGACCGGGGTCCCAAAAGTGGAGAAGTGTTTCCGCAGCTTTCGGATCACCATCTCCGACGTGAGGGATGTCAGCAAATCCACTTCGAACCAGTTGGAGTACGAGTCGACCAGGACAAGGTAGTGGTTACCACGCCACTCGAATATGTCGGCAGCCAGCGAGGACCAGGCCAAAGCAGGGGCGGGCTGTTGCAGCAGGGGCTGTCGCTGCTGGTGCGGCGCAAGACTGTTGCACGTGGAGCAGGCAGAAACTCTGTCTCGGATATATTTGGCCATTCCAGGCCAATAGAATTGGCACTGAGCGTGGGCAAGCGTTGCATCGACCCCAGGGTGTCCGCTGTGGGCTGCACAAAAGTAAAAGTCAAACAGGGAGGACGGGACCACAACTTTATGTCCCTTGACGATAACGCCATCCTGGAGCACCAGTTCGTCGCGGACCAGGAAGAAAGGCTGTGCTTCAGATGGCGCGGCGGAGCGCTTTGTTGGCCACCCTGCTTTAATCACCGATGCAAGCTGCTGCAAGGCCGGATCGGCAGCGGTGTGCTCGGCCAAAACCTGTAGCTGCTTGGTGGGAATAAAGTTAACGCCCAGTACGAGCAAGTCCTCTGTTTCGTAGGGGTGGCGAGCGCAGGAGGTACGCGGGGCTCGCGACAGGGTGTCCGCAATGTGCATCTCGGTGCCCTTCTTGTAGATTATGTCAAAGTCGAAGCGCTGGAGCTGCAGCATCATACGCTGCAGCCTGGCAGGGGCAGCGTGAATCGGCTTGTTCAGGATTGTCACCAGTGGCTGGTGGTCGGTTTCGACCGTAAATCTGCTGCCGAACAGGAAGTCTCTGAACTTGGAGCAGGCGAACACCACCGCGAGCAGCTCTTTCTCGATCTGAGCGTACCGCTGCTCGGTGTCCGTCATGGTGCGGGAGGCATAGGAGACGGGATGCAGCGATCCATCGACAGACTGAAGGCAGGCCGCACCCAGACCGAACTTGGAAGCGTCACAGGTGACGGTGATGGGGCGACCCACGTCGAAGAACCGCAACGTCGGAGTGCTAATCAGTTTCGACTTGAGGCGGTCAAAAGCCTGCTGGTGATATGGGAGCCAGGCCCAGGCGACATCCTTTTTTGTCAGCTGCCGCAGGGGAGCACTCAGCTCACTGAGGTTTGGTATAAACTTGCCAAGGTAGTTCACCATGCCCAAGAATCGTTGCAGACCTGGCACGTCGGTGGGGGCTGCCATTTCGGAGATGGCAGCGGCCTTCAAGGGGTCGGGTTTTAGTCCGTTAGGGGTGAAAACATGTCCAACATACGTGACCTCTGAGACACGAAACCGGCACTTCTTGGGATTCAGCTTCAGGTTCGCCTGTCGCGCGCGATCCAGGACGCGGCGGAGGTTCAGGTCGTGCTCGGCAAGGTCCTTCCCGTAAACCAGGATATCATCCACGATGATGGCACATGGCAGGTGCGCGAATAATTGCTCCATCGTCTGCTGGAACACCTCGCTAGCAGAATTGATGCCGAATGGCATTCGCAGGAACTTGAATCTGCCGAACGGTGTGGCGAAGGTCGTCAGGTCAGAAGACGCTTTGTCCAACGGGACCTGCCAAAACGAGTTCTTAGCGTCTAGGACCGAAAAGATGGTGGCTTGCCCGACCTTTGCCGCCACATCCTCAACAGACCGCATGGGGTAATGTGGTCGCCTGATGGCAAGGTTTAAGTCCTTCGGGTTGATACACACGCGTATCTCGTTCTTGTCTTTCTTAATCGTGGCAACCATGGTGGAGACCCAATCGGTGGGCTCGCTAACTGCTACTAGCACCCCCTTTTCGACCATCTCGTTGAGCATCGCCTCGACCTTGTCCTTCATGGCGTGAGACACCCTGTGAGGTGCGCGGACCACGGGTTGTATATTTGGGTCAATGGAAATATGGTATGACACTGGTAACTTCCCCAGGTCATCGTCGAACAGGTCCTGGTATTCAGCAACCGGGTCAAACGAAAGTTGCACTTTGTGGACCGTGCGGTCAAAGGAGACCAGGCCAAGATCCTGGCACGCACGGTTGCCCAACAGGGTTACACAGTCAGAGTTCAAAACATAGAAAACCAGGTTTCTTGTGGCCTTTTGCAGCACGCAAGTTAAAGTGGCCCTCCCCGCAGGCCTTAGAATCTCTCCACCATAGGCGTGCAGGGTAGCATCGTCAACAACCAGAGGCTCATTAACTCCTTATCTTGTTGAAAAGATTCATGGACAAAACATTGACTCTCGCGCCAGTATCTAATTTGGCAGAGAAGGTTACGCCATTGACAGTCACAGGTACGGAGGGATCATTGCGGTGGGCGGGTGTCTGTAGGAGGGTAAACACATGAGAGTCCTCGGCAGAATTAATTGGCTCCGCACCATTGCACTCAACTAAATTGGGCTGTGAGTCGAAACAGAGATCAGATTGGGCCAGCATGTTTAGACTGGGACTGGAAGCTTGTGCCTGGCTCCCACGGGAACGGAGTAAGCGACAGGAGGCTGAGAAATGGTTCAGCTTTTTACAAAAGTTACAGGTTTTACCGGAGGCGGGACACGTCGACAGTCTATGGTGCATGTAGTTACAGTTCGGGCATCTTTTTCGGGGCACATCGCCAGGTCCAGGGCGGGCACGCGGCAGAAAAACATTGTTTCCCACCCGAGGCTGTGGGCTCCTAAACCCAGCCAGGTTGACAGATTTATTGCCCAAATCCCGGTGGTCCTCTTGCAAAACAACGACCTCAGACAATCTGCAGGCATGCATAGCCTTGTCCAACGTTAGATCCGGATCCCTCAAAAGCTCACATCGCAGCTTCTGGTCACGCATGCCAGTTACTAAAATGTCTCTAGTGAGCTGGTCTGTCATGTCGCCAAAACGGCACCGCTGGGCGAGATAACGCAAATCAGCAATAAAACATTCAACAGGTTCATCAGGCAACTGTCTCCTCGTAAAGAACCGTGCCCTCTCTAGAATGCGGTTCGAGGGCAGGTCACAAATCTCCCTGAACTTACGTAGCAGGCAAGCGGGGTCGTCAGCAGACTCTGCAGGAGTAATCACCGCACCATCGACGCCCAGGACCGCTGGAGCGTAGGTGAAAGTTCTGGCTCTCTTCATGGCATCAGGTCCGACAAGGTTGAGGAGGAGGGAAGCTTTAAGGGAGTCAGGATCAGCGCGGTGTGCGACGTTGACAAAGTGTGTGAAATCAAATTCAAACGTGGCCCAGCGCTCAGAGATGTCAGCATCAAAGACAAGCTGCTCGGGCTTTCTGCAAGAGGACGCCCATGGCCAAAGAGATCAAAGCACAAAAAACACAAATCAAAAAAAAGAAATAAAAACCGATAAACAGGAGACGCAAGTATCTTCCAGCTTCGACACCATGTAAATGAAAACTTTACAAGCTCTTAAGTGTACAACATCTTTTAATGATAGCACTGGGTATTACACACACCTTCAAGCACCGGCTACATTTTTCTACTGAGGGGAAGGCGTTATGATTGATGTTAACTGGGCGGGGTTAATGGGAGTGAGGTAACTATATTATTGGTTGCATATAAACCATCTACAATATCTAAATTCGTTCTCGGACCAACTGGTTTTGGTGCGTACCACTCCACATACGCGGGCTCTCGAATTCAAATATAATTGCCCAATGAAATCTCAAATGGACTAAAGTATTCCCAGCCATTCTATACTCTAGCCACGAGCCCTTTACGAGATTCCTAGTCCACCCTGGTTTTATGGGCCCCTAACCCAAAGAATGCTATCACCCCCCCGTACTTGCTAGACTTTGTTCTATGATCTCATTGGGACCCTTTCCCAAGCCTGTGAATGATCGATCTGCACCGACTAGCGAGGCGCCGAAAATCAATGTGGAAACCGCACAGTGGCGCCGATTTCTGCACTCGCGATCGAAACAGCTCAACACCCTTAATCGTAAACTTGTGTTTGGGGGTCTGTTAAGATCCCGGACGAGCCCCCAATGTAAATAGCTCTTGCTAAGCTTCCCCCAGACTAGTTTCAGTCAATACGATACTGAGTCAAGCACTTGCGCATCTAAACTTTATTTTGGAAAAACTCGATAACAGTTCCCCGCTACTATGTCTAACCACCGGGGGTTCGATCTTTGTATCTGCTTGGTCAAGCTCTCCTAGCCTCGTGCAAGCAGAGACACTCCAAAAGGTCACGCAGTCTCAAGCGCCCTCCAAGAAGATCGACACAGGGCCTCGTGGGACCGGATCTTGAGGGGCCGAACCATATGGGGGTGGTCTCTTTACAGTCCAATAACAGATATCGACCAACATAGTACATGATAGACATTTCCCTAACCCAATAATACAGAAAACAATACATTGTATTCAAACAGAGCTTCTGGAAGGAAGCATACATAGCAACATTTGCCCAGATATTCAAGACTTCCAGACAAGGCTCAACACTTAACCCAATCAACGTCTAGCAAAGTAAAGCTTTGCAACCATATTTCAATGTGTATGGCTGGTTTCCATTCACCCAATCCGTTTCATGCAATTTACACCTAATTGTAAGAATCTGCAGATGTCCCATTCTTTCCCTGCAACTCTTATCTAGGCTCCAGACAGGCTGGCACCATTCTGCAAGCTTGTCCAATTTCTGCAGAAGGCACATTCAAATTGATCAAATGGCCTAGCACCCCAGAAGCCTTTATTCAATTTTAGTGTCCTGGCATCTCCAATTTGACCAGAATTAACAAGTCCTAATGTACTTCAAAATGTTCCTGAGTAAATGCAACGACCGAAGATATCATGATTTAAAGTCTCATCAAAGAAAATAACAGCAGGCTGAGTGAACTGTAATTAACTGTCTCCTTGTCACTAATGTGTGATATCAATCCACAAACTTCTGAAGCAGAGACATGAACAATGAATGAAGGTTGAAGGAATGGAGGTTTTCCCTGTGACCATGTGGGATTCTTCAGGGTGCTCTGGTTTACTCCCACATCCTAAAGATACGTAGATTTCTAGCTTAATTGGTCTCTCTAAATTGGCCCAAGTGTGTAGGGAGCTGATGTGGACGTGAGTAACAAAAAGTAATGTCATTGGTGATCAATGGTCGGCACGGTCTGGGTGGGCTGAAGGGCCTATTTACATGGTGTATCTCTAAACAAAAGTAAACTAAACTAAACTAAACATGGCAAAAGCAAGGTCCTTGAATTATTTCAGCATCATTGTCATTCAAGGGGAAAATGTATCTTACAATGCTCCATGAAAATACAGTTACACAAGCCTGAATGAGAAATGGTTCAAATAGACCATCAATAATCACTGGTAGGTATCTTATATACGGAGAGAAAATAAGAGAAATACAAGTAGAAAATCAAAAAGCTGCTGTTGCTATCCTTTGAAACTAAGTTGTTTTGCTCTCGCCTAGTTGGGCTAAAAGATTTCCACCTGAAGGTTTTCCCTTCCACAGATGCCACCGAACCTGCTGGACATCTCCTGCATTTTCTGTTTTTTATTATGAGAGAGGAGAATATTCAGTCTTAAATTTGAAATCCAACTAAAAAAGTAATGAAAATGCTGAAAAGACACAATGTCAATATTTGAATGGTAGATTATAATTTGGGCCTCGTTTTCCAGAAATGGCTACTTTCATTACATTGACACTGACTTAATTCTGAGCATTTGCTGCTTCTTATGTGTTTTCATAATATGCTCTACAGCTACTTGTCAGTGAGGAGACAAGATGCTGTATATACAAATAAATTTCCCTGATTCCCCTGCCCCACCCAATGGAAAAAAATGACAGAAGAATTTGTGTTATAAGCAAACTGATTGGATATTAAAATATTGCAGATATAAACGAAAGGCAACAGACACTTAATTTACTCCTGATCATTTAACACAGTCATCAGTCGTGTCTTACATGATCTCAAATATGGCTTTGAAAATAAATGGAGAAGCCCATGCTCATTGTACACCATTTGTTCCTGTTGCTCTGCAGACCATATGTTCACATGTCACAAGACCTTTTGTTTTATATCAAGTATGCAACAAAGCAACATAACAAGCAGTAAGGGAAATTTAAACAAAGCTTCTCAGTAGGGACAGAATGTCAGGCCCGAGTACTGGTTGGCCTGTTTCATTCTATTACTTCTGGCTGAACATCTGCAGCGTTTGAATCAGAAATTTGGCCCCAAAATCTGCAGAAATCCGCCGGATATTGCATAGTTAAATGAGGTCTGTAGGTACATGTGAATGATGAAAGTGAAATGGATGGTGTATCTATTCTGGCCCCAAGTAAACTAATTGCAAAAAAAACCCAGTATTATTATCGATGTTAGTTATATACAGAACAAAATAGTTGGTGACCACTAGTTCCTATTTGGTTGGGACAGTCTTGACCTATATAATAGGTACAGTGCCATCTTATGTTGCAGGATAACGTTTATCCCACAGTTCTACAAGTCTCAATAAGAACACCCTTCCAGTAGTTACTGAGAGATGTGTAAACACGGGGAGCAGAGTGCTGATACAATGATAGGCCAAAGGCACTATATTTTATAAATAGCTGTTTGGAAGAGTTTGGGTGGGATAAAACGGATTCAGCGATTTAGTGGAGTGAGATCTTCTTCTTCTTATCGAGCCCACACACAAGATTAGAAGTTGTTCAGCCAGAGCTGAACACACTTCTCGGCATCTGCATACAATGGTGTCGGTCTTATCGCTTCTTGTGCGTGATGGTGGAAAGATTGGTGGAAACAGGGCAATGCTCTTTCCTTGACCCCAGTGGAGTGAGATTGCACTTGATGAGATACTGACACATTGTGGGAAAGTGGACAAGAGAGGATGGAAAGTAAACAGTCCAAGGAATGAGAGGAGAGTGGGTTAGGATTGGATGGGATATTTGAGGTTGCAGGGTGAGAGGATGGAGTGAAATCCCTGGCTGAGATTGCAATCAAGCAGAGGAAACCATTCTTGATTGAATGAGGAACTAGCATTTTACAAAATGCAAAGGAGAGCCTGTGGAGGCATTCTCGCTATCTGTGCTGACCCTTTTTGGACACCGTGCAGACTGTCCCCAGGTTATATTAGTGTGCTGTTCCTGAGTACTGTCCATAAGTCTCTGTTGGTTGGAAATGTCCATTTTCTATACCTTAACCATTTTGTATTGCTCTTCATACACTTGCTACAATTCTTTCATTTCATTGAATTATTACCCTGATGTTACCCATAAGTAAACTAATGGAATGTAAAATAACTGTGCCCAGACATTAATGTATACCATGAAACATTTTACTTTCCTTATTGCTAGGTCATGTTAGGTCCTTCTTGGTTCTTGGTTTCTTGGTCTTCCAAAATATTCCAAATGGAATTTAAACTGAAGGTGGTGGAGGGAGGACTTAAGCCAGAAAGGATTTTTGGGAAGAAACAGCTACCTTAAATTTAGTTGCATCTGGTTGGGTAATTATAGTAGGGTGGAGATTATTCCAGGCTTTAATTGTGCGGGGGAAGAACGAATTGCTGTACACATCTGTCTTGGTAGCTGGTGGTATCTCAAATTGGATCGAATGCCCTTGTCTGCTCCTAATTGGTTTGGGTTTGGTGTAGGTTTTGTAATCTACGTCGAGCTGACCATTTAACATTTTGTAAAAACAGGTCAAACGGTGAGCTTCACATCTGTCTTGGAGAGGGTTCCACCCCAGTGAATTCAGAAGTTTGGTAACATTTGCTTCTCTCTCATAGGTAACAAATCGAGCTGCCTGTCTTTGGACACGTTCGATGGAAGAAATGTTTTTATTTGTGTATGGGTCCCATGCTGCAACTGCGTAGTCCAAATGAGGTCTAACGAGGGTGAAGTATAGCTTCTCCTTGACAGAAGTTGAACAATGATGAAAGTTGCGCCTCAGATAATTTAGGACACCTGTTGCTTTCACTGTTGCATGATGTGTCTGACCATTCCAACGCAGATCGTTCTGCAATTTGATGCCAAGATACTTGGTTTGTTTGGATTCTTCAAGAGTGGCACCAAGTATATTGTAAGATGTTTCGCCTGGATTCCTCTTTCTGGTGACACGCATGGTTTCACATTTGGACGGGTTGAACTGCATGCCCCATTGTTGTGACCACTCGACCATTGTATCGAGATCCTTTTGGACAGCATCTTCATCATCAGCTGACTTAATTGGACGGTACAGCAAACAATCATCAGCGAATAGTCTGGTCGTACTTGTGACTTTTTCATGGATGTAATTTATGTAAAGCAAAAACAGATGTGGGCCAAGTACTGTGCCCTGAGGTGTACCACTCAACACTGGACGCCAATTGGAGCTCCTTCCGTTCACACACACGCGCTGAAGATGTTTTGTCAGGAAACTGGAAATCCATCGTTTCGTGTTGGAACGAATACCATAGACGTCAAGCTTCCGAAGCAGTCTCTGGTGTGGGGTGACCACAAATGCTTTAGAAAAGTCCAGCACTACTAAATCCATGATCCTTCATTGCTATTTTCATGTTAGGTCTTTTAAAACACTGCAAGCCCATATTCAATAGATAGCATTAAGATGATCACCTATCTGTATTTAGGAATATACTCCAAAACGAATCCATTACCAGTCACATGCTGAATTGAGACAAGACCTGATTTCCGCAGGGAAGCAGGGGTTCAGAGTTGGCAGTGTAGAGAGCAGAAACAGTAACAGTGTAGAGTCATCAGGATCCATCAGACATCCTGTATCAATCCAAGTGTGTAGAAAGGAACAGCAGGTATTGGTTCACACTGAAGTTCGGCACAAAATGCAGGAGTAACTCAGCAGGTTAGGCAGCATCTCGGGAAAAAAGGACCTCAGTCTGAAGAAAAGTCTCGACCCAAAACACCACCTATTCCTTTTCCTGACCCGCTGAGTTACTCCAGCATTTTGTGTATGCGTCAATTCAAGCCCACTTTCCATTTGAGTGAGTGCCCCATGTGCTCTGATTATGGTCTGCATTTGCAGGACAGTAAATTTGTGTATCCAGTGGTATCAGAAATTACACTGCGTTACAACCATCAGGGGTTCTTACAAGCAGAATTAGGATCCTGGCCAGAGGGCAATATGATGATCAATACCCACCCCACCATCTTAAAGAGAAACATACTCTTACTTACAAACATACGGTAGTAGATAGAATCTAGGGGAAAGGGCCCCTCGCCTATCATACTACACCCACCTCAAGGCCAAAACAAGTACAAGTGATATAATTGAATGGACCAGAGTACCTTTTCTTTAAACGACATGTATCCCATTTTATCACAAAATGATCACCCAAATTTAGGACTCTGGCAAACTCGTTTTTGTCAGATATATACTACATTTTTTACAACAAAGTAATATATCACTTTGGCCATTGTGTCTATGATGGTTTATGTAAAGATGGCGGCGCCTTGCGGCAGCGGCCTCTGCAGTCCGTCTGTCTTTTTTTAAATTTTTGTCCTGTTGAGTATATAGTTTGGTTGTAGTTTTTAGCTGTGTATATGTGGGGGGCGGGGAGGGGGGGAAACTTTTAAATCTCTTCCCTGTACGGGGGACCCGACCATTTCCCTGTCATGTCTCTGTTGTCGTTGGGGCCTAGCACCATGGAGTGGCCTCCAACCGGAGCGACCTGGGGGCTCCGGTTGCGGAGCCTGCGGACTCACCATCGTGGAGCTGGCCAGCTTCGGAGCGAGAAGAGCTGTGGTGGTGCACGACTGCGACCCGACTTCGGAGCTTCGGAGGCTCCAGCCACAGGCCCGATGGACGGTGATGGGTGGGAGACCGCTTTTCGGAGCTTCCGCAACGGCAACTTCTCCCGCCCAAATTGCGGGGTTGAAAATGACCCGGAGCGGGGCCTTACATCGCCCGGCGCGGCTTCAACGACCGCGGGACTTGCCATCGCCCGCCGGGAGCTCCAACATCAAGACCCGGAGCAGGCCCTTACATCGCCCGGCGTGGCCATAACGGCCGCGGGACTTGCCATCACCTGCTGGGGGCTTTAACATCAGGAGTAGAATGGAAAACAGGGGAGAGACAATGACTTTGCCTTCCATCACAGTGAGGAGGAGATTCACTGTGATGGATGCTTGTGTTAATTGTGTGTCTTGGTTTTTTTTCTTGTTGTATGACTGCAGAAACCAAATTTTGTTTGAACTTCATTTGAGGTTCAAATGACAATAAACGGTATTTTATTATAGAATAATCCCATTCACCCACCAACATTTTTCCATGCAATCGATTTCCCCACATTTCCATCAACTCTATCCCCTTCCCACCTGCTCCAGATTCTACCCCCATCAGCGCTACTAGCTGCACCACCGTGCCACTTAAAGACTGCATTGAGGACTAAAGTCATGCAAATTATCGTAAAAACAGATGATGAAATTCATATCTTTTGTGGTAAAATAATTTAACATTCCAAATTTGTTGTTCTGGGGCATAGAAGGAAAAGAAAAGATACAAATTAATTCAACTTGATTATGGACAATAAGTATTTTAATATGCTATTGAATTTTTCAAGTAGACCAATCAAGCAAACTGAAGAAGGGTCCCGACCCAAAGCACTGCCCATCCATGTCCTCCAGAGATGCTGCCTGATCCGTTGAGTTACTCAAGCAATTTGTGTTCTAGGGAAGACTACAGCATCTGCAGTTCCTTGTGTCGCCAAGCCAACAAATGGATTTTGTTTTACCACTAATTTAAATGCTAATAATTGTTCAATACTGAAATAAACATTTTAAGTTATTAATTTACTAATATTACCAATTACTTTAACCGTTCTATATATATTCTGATTAGTATACCCACTGATTTGATTTAAGTACAAGATGATTGCAAACTGGGAAAATAAACCGAGGATGAAGAGACAATTTAATAATAATCCATGCTCTGTCATGTCCTTTTGATGCTGAATTTGTTGTTACCAGTTTATGTGCTTGACTTCGCTCAGTCAAAGACAATGAGAAGGTTTTGAGCCATGTCATTATGCTTCTTTCTTCATCATCACTGAAAAGAAATAAGCCAACCATTCCCTAAGTCTATCTGTTGCTTACCCTAATGACACCCAGCCAAGGTTCAAGAGTTCAGGGTTCAGATCTCTGTCTCTGTATTTTTAGTTGAGGTTCGACACATGGCAGGCTGACTGGATTGGTTACCTACCAGTACATTCTGTTAGTGCATGAAAATTTGTACTGTGCGTTCTCAGCTTGGTTTCATCAGGAATTTAAGGTAGAATGTCGTTGCAACTTAATTTGCTGCAAATTGCACAATGTATATTTGAATTCCATGGATTCACCTATACTAGCTGAAATTATAAGATGCGCACTATGCTCTGTTTGAATTAATTATGCAGTACGTTTCCTTTCAATTTGATGTTCTCATGAATCTTGAAGAATTTTTTGACCATGTGATTGTTACTCACTAACTGTAAAGTGCTTAAACTTATTTGTCAGTCCAGCATATAGGGAGATAGTGTTACAAAAGACCCAGAAGAAAATAATTTTAAAAATACTTTCAACTAGGCTGAGAATATCAGAAATCGGAGATTCTACTTAGCAATTGTTTATTTAAATTTCAGGTCATTATTCCTAAGAATAAAGTTCTATTTTATTAATTTAATAATTCTCTATAAAGTTAGCCAAATAAGATTATCTGAATATCACCAGTGATCTGTTTATCTTTATGCCAGATATGTATGTCATTGACTTTGACCAAATTAGTCATATAACATTATATATATATATATATAATATATAATCATTTGTCTTAGTAATCTGATTATTGCTAACTTACTTCAAACTAGTAAATACAGTAACCTTCATCAAGTATATTTAATTACAAAGTATAGCTTTATCTTTCACTCGGCAATGATAAAATAAATATTTAGAGAAGTGACCAGAACAAAAGCTTAACAAAAAGATTCATAAAACAAAAAAATTAAACCGCCGTGTCTCGGGTCTTTTTTCAGTAAATTCATGATTATTGGGCATAATTAATGTGTCAGTTATTCCACTGTCTTTGTAAATTTCAGTAAATTTCATGGCACATTGCCGTAAAATCCAGTGTCTGACAGTGAACTGAGTACTTTGACTTGCAGAATTTTGCTATATCAAGGAAGAAAATGACATTACATGAGAGTTAAACTGGCTGCAGTAGAGCTGTACTTGGATTAAGCCGTGCAAATATGATATTGTCAGATTTTCATTGCAGGCATGGAAAACCTTTTGTACCATATATAGTCTATATATTCTATGTTTATAAAATATTTTCTACATCTTCACCAATTGCATTCAAAAGATCTTCACGGTAATTTATATCTTCATCGGAAACTGGGCATTGATAGAGGGCTGGATAACATATAGCATATAAGAGGAAGAACTGGCATGTCCTATTACGCTTGCCTGATCATTTTGACCCCCAGTCTCCAAGCATAAGTATCCTTCCTTCAGTACTTGGGAGTAAGTTCTGGTCACTCAGGCAGCATTAAGTTTGAAAAAATGACCCGTCTGCACCCAGACAAAAACAGAATCCCCCTTTTCTGTGTCGCCAACACCCACTTTATTCTCCTCGATTCAAGACTCCCCACGTAGATAGAATTGTTTGACCAGCTCCGCTTTGCACAACTTAATTAACCAAAGAGAAAGTGTCAGTTTCTGCCAAATTGACAACAACAAAACTGCAGGGAGAAGAGCCATGCTGCATTAACCAGAAATCCAGCACTATTCACAAAGAGACAGGAATTCACTATGGTATAGAAATCCGCTAAATAGATCCAAGAGTTTGATTTGACACAGTATGGCGCAAGTCATGTTTTCTTTCACAACCAGTGACAGTGCGCCTTAAAGTACTACCTTTTTACTCCAATTTCAACTACAGTATAGTAGTTTGCACGAATGTGGAATTAACAGATATTTATACATCTTAAGAAAATTTGATTTTGTCCCTTTCTTTGAAGAATCTTAAAGAGGAAGGAGGTGTCTGAACAATCAGTGGAAATTCTACTGTGACTAATGTCTATATTCTTCATCACCCACCCCCAGCTTAGCCAACAGGTGACAATGTTCCACAGAGTAAGATGGATGAGGTGTCACTTCTTGCCCCAGGCAGGATGCTACATTCAGCTTCAAATTCCTGGGCCTTAAGATCTCATATGACTTATCCTGCACCCAGCACATAGAGGTAATCATGAAGAAGGCACAGTAGTGCCGCTACTTTCTTAAAAGTTTAAAGCTATTGGGCATGTCACTGAATACTCTAAGAAGGCCCCACAGATGTCTAATAGAGTGTATCGTGACTGGTTGCATCATGGCCTGGTACAGTAATTCCAATGGACAGGAAAGCTAGAGGCTGACAGAGAGTGGTCGACTCAGCCTGGTCAATCATGACACAGCCCTCCCCACCGCCATAAGCCACTGCCTCAAGGAGGCGACATCTAACATCAAGGACCCCTACTATCTGAGCCATGGTCTCACGCAAAGATCTTACCTTCTTTGTTACTTCTCCTTAGGCTTCATCATCTTCTCTACAACCTGATAATTAACAGAAAACCTCAGACGGAAATAAAACGGCTGTTGTATAAATCAATCAATCAATAAAATGGTGTCTCGGTACATTGGTGAAAGGACGGAGATAAATCTATGCAATGCAAGAGTTTTTAAAGCAAAAAAAACTGGCTTTCTTCTTGGGTACTACTGAATTGAGGAAGACTTGATTCCACTGTAGCACCATGTGACCTCAGGTGATTGGCAAGAAGTGTAGGATTTGCAGACTTTGTTGCAATTGAGATAGATAAAGCTTGATGAAATAGTGAGTGGATTGACAGGATTATCAGATGTCCCTTTTGCACTTGATCTCCATGTATTTCCATCAGAAAGAATTAAAGTGCTCAGTAGCTGCTTAGATTGTTGGCTGTTGGTTTGGTCTTTACAGGGCCTCACAAGGATTAAAGAATATGTTACATTGTTATGGAGGATTTGAGGACATCGTTGAAGTACTTTCTCTTTCCTCTAATGCAGCTCCAAGTAGAGGACTTGCTTAGAGAGTTAAAGAAGGAACTGCAGATGCTGGAGAATCGAGGGTACACAAAAGGCTGGAGAAACTCAGCTGGTGCAGCAGCATCTAAGGAGCGAAGGAGATAGGCGATGTTTCGGGTCGAGACTCTTCTTCAGAGAGATCGGTGTCAGAGATGTGGATAATGTGGTTCACCATTCAAAGCTGGTTAAGAATGATCAAAGCTTTGTTACTGGGGTTGGTGACCCGGAAACACCTGGATATTTGTTAACCTAACCCATTGGTGAATTTAGATGATGTTACAAAGGGAACTTTAGCAGTACTTCTCCAGTGTTTGGCCAAGCCTAAAGTTTGCCGTTCATGTCTTTGGTGCAGGTACTGCCACAGTCCTGGTTGAGATTATTAGTCCACCTGCCCCTTCAAAAAAAAATATTGAACATGCCTGCTGAGAGTGCAGAAAATAAACTGTAGAGAGAGAGAGAGAGTAAATAAGAAAAATATTTTTTTAATGAAGTTAGAAGAATAGAAAATGTTCATAAATATTGTTAGCTAAACAATAAAACATATACTAAAATGCTCTTAGAAACTTTAAATGCAAATCTCGGTGAGATCCTGAAACAGTATTTACTTTGCTTGAGAATAATTTCACTTCTCTCTGAACTCTCTGGGACAGTAGAGTTGCTGCCTTATAGCCCTGTCCCACAGTACGAGTTCAATCCAAGAGCTCTCCCGAGTTAAAAAAAAACGAACTCGTGGTAAGCACGGAGAATGAACGTCGCAGGTACGTCGGAGCTCGGGGACGTCTTTTAGCGGCTCGTAACGCTAACGGCAGGTACTTGGGAAGACTCGCTAATGGCAGGTAAGCGTGAAAAATGTCCACGAGAGCCCGAGTACCGACGAGTGGCCATTACCGTAAATCTCTGAGTTCAAATCAGGGCAAACTCGGGAGAGCTCTTGGAATGAACTCATACCGTGGGACGGGGTTTTACAGCACTTGCAGCGCCGTAGACCCGGGTTCGATTCTGACTACGGGTGCTGTCTATACGGAGTTAGTACGTTCTCCCCATGACCACGTGGGATTTCTCCTAGATCTTCGGTTTCCTCCCACACGCCAAAGACATACAGGTATGTAAGTTTATTAGCTTAGTGTATGTGTAAATTGTCTCTAGTGTGTGTAGGATAGTGTTAATGTGCAGGGATCGCTGGTCGGCGAGGACTCAGTGGGCCGAAATGCCTGTTTTTGCGATGTGTCTCTAAAAATAAAATTAATAAAAAACTATGAATTCCCTATGAACTTTCTGTAATCAACCTGATTGTCACATGTTAAGAATTTGCTATCTCTCACATGCTGGGTTTTTTTCTCCTCTGTTTCACTCTTTCTCTCTTCAGTAATGTATAGCCAGATACTAGGTTTTACTTTGCAGCAGATTATTGGTAAATAATACAAATATATAAGATGCAGATGCATAATATCACAGCTATGCCTTCATAACTCATTTTCTTCATTCTATCCAGATAGTTTATTGTCACATGTAACGAGGTGCAATGAAAAGTTCTTTACTGCGTGCTATTCAGTCAGCGGAAAGACAATACATTATTACAATCAAGACGCCCTGAGTATACAGATGCAGGATAAAGGGAATAAGATAGTCCGAGATGTAGATCTGGAGCTCTGGACTGCTCCGTAGTTTGGTAATAGGATGAATCAATTGCCTGATAACCGCTGAGGAAAGAAACTGTCCCTGAATCCAGAGGTGTGCGTTTTCACACTTCCGTACCTCTTGCCTGATGGGAGAGGGGAGAAGAGGGAGTGTCCGTGGTGCGACTCGTCCTTGATTAGAGTGGTGGCCTTGCCAAGGCAGCATGAAGAGTGAATGGAGTCAATGGAAGGGGGGTTGGTTTGCGTTATGAAGTAGGCTGCATCCACAATCCTCACTAAACAAAAAATACGTATCAAAGCCGCCACTGTGCTCAGCTACAAATCTTGAGGACCATATAACCATATAACCATATAACAATTACAGCACGGAGACAGGCCCTCTCGGCCCTTCCAGTCCGTGCCGACCATTTGTTTTCCCCTAGTCCCATCTACCTGCACTCAGACCATACCCCTCCATTCCCTTCACGTCCATATACCTATCCACTTTACTTTTAAATGTTAAAATCGATCCTGCCTCCACCACCTCTGCTGGAAGCTCATTCCACACAGCCACCACCCTCTGAGTAAAGAAGTTCCCCCTCACGTTACCCCTAAACTTCTGTCCCTTAATTCTCATGTCAAAGGACATCAAAGAGGGAAGCCAAAGTATTACCTTCGAATAGTCTGCTAAAATCCAATTTTCCTAATGATGATGTAAACTTAGGAATACTCAGCAAGTCAGGTTACGTGAGAGAGACAGGGATAGAAAGTACCCATTCAAGGTACTCATGAGCATATTGAAGAGGATGAAGCAACCTTTGGTTCAATGTAAGTGCAGTAAGCATTGCATCCTTATGCACTGCAAAATAATTCTTAGCTGATCCCTAATCAATCATTATTAGAGTGGCCTATTCTGTAGTAGTAACATCCTCTGCTGTGTTCCATAAACCCATGACCATTCAGTTAGGATGTGGGTGCAGATGCTGGTTTACAAAAAAAAAGACAGCTAGGAAGATATTTTAATAAGTCAGCATATCTGGAGAACATGGGTAGGTGACGGTTCGGGCCAGAAGAATGGTCATGACTTGAAACGTCACTAGTCTGTGCTCTCCTAAGATGCTGCCTGACTTGCTGAATTACTCCAAACTTTGTGACCATTTATTTATGGTTAGGTACTCCTGTACTGATAGTTAATTAAAAAAGAATCAGGCAATAGTCGTTTCTAATCTCATTAATTTCTAAATTGCGGCACATTCCCATGTTGCTTTTCTGAATTGTCGACCAGGAAGTATACAACTGTCTACCAGCATCTTAGTTTAGTTTATTGTCACGTGTACCGAGGTACTGTGAAAAGCTTTTGTTGCGTCCTAACCAGTCAGCGCAAACTTGCACAAATCTATAGTTCCTTGTATAAACCTACCTGCGTGGTGATTATCTGCTGGAGTTACAACGGTCACCCAGAAAAACCTTAGAGAAAATTCTCAAATGGTACCATATTGAACCTTGTCAAGTGCCTTAGTTCATATACAATACATCTACCACATTGCCTCCATCAACTTTTAGTTATCTTCTCAAAAAACTCAATCAATTTAATGTCAGGATTTTTCCCAGAGAAAGCTGTGCTGACTAAACCTGGTTGGTCCCTATCGTTCCAAATGTCCATAAATCCTATCCCTTAAGATTTCTCACCACATAAGATTCACCTGGTTTACTCCAACTGACCCTTCTTAAATAAAGGACCAAAATTAACTAACCATCAGTCTTCTGGCACCTCACCTGGAGCTAATGGGAATGGAAAAATCTCAATCAGAATCCCAGATATTTCTTTCCTTGCTACTCATGGTAAACTAGGATAGATCACCTCTGGTCCTGGGAATGTATCAACACTTTGTGATCCATGACATCTAACATCCCTTCGTTCTTTACACTGACCCACTTCAGATTATTCACAAACCCCTTCCTGAACTCACTATCTCCTTGTTCTTCTGCTTGATGAATACAGATTAGAAATATTCACTTTGGACCTCACAGTGTTCCCTAGGATACACATAAATTACCCCCTTCATTCCCAGATGGGACCCACACTTTCCCTGGTCACCCTCTTGCTCCTAATATATGTACAGAATCTGAGGTTTCTCCTTATTCTTACTTGCTTATTATACATGGGCCCTTTTTGCCCTCCAAACATTCTATATTTTACAATAGATTCTTTCAATCTAGTTGCCTATACCTGCCAAGCATTTTCTTTTTTTTTTTCTGATCAAACCTTCAAAATCCTTTGTCAGCTGAGGCTCCTGAATCTTGCCATCTTTGTCTTTCCCCCTTTTGTGACACGCTGGCCCTGAGGCTTTATTAACTTTCCTTTAAAGGACTCTCATTTAAGAGATGCTGTTTTGCCTTCGCACATTTGCCTACAGTTTATTTTTGCTTGACACAATTGAAATCAGTCTTCCCCCAAATCAACACCTTAATTTGAGAACCATTCATAACCTTTTTCATAACTGCCTTGAACCTTCAGTATTATGGCTACTGTTCCCAAAGTGTGTCCCTTCTGATACTTCCACCACTTGCTCAGTTCTTGCTGAACATGATGCCAGGTTAAATAATCTCCTCTGCCTGCTTGTGATCCATATCCCTCCAGTCCCAGCATATTGTTGTGCCTATCTAAAAGCCTCTAAAGTGCCAGTATCGTAACTGTCTCCACCACCACCCCTTGCAGTGTGTTCCAGACACCCATCACTCTTTGTATAAACCTTGTCCTGCACATCTCCTTTAAATGTTGTCCCTCTTACTCTAAAGCTATGTCCTCTCGTCTCTAGTCTTTGGTATTTCCACCCTAGGAAATAGATGCTGACTGTTAAAAAAGGAAGGTCTGAAGAAGGGTTTTGGCCTGAAACGTTGCCTATTTCCCTCGCTCCATAGATGCTGTTGCATCCGCTGAGTTTCTCCAGCATTTTGTGTACCCCCAATAGATTCTGACTGTCTACCTATCTATCTAACTAACCATGCCTCTCATAATTTCCAAAGGTCTGGAATTTCTATTAATCTGTTTGTTAGTAGTTGCTTGACAAAGATCAAAAGTGGTTTATTATGATTTAGTGACTGATTGATCTTTGCTCTACAATCAAGAAACATTCATTGGAAAATCACATTCTGTAATCACATGTGTTGGAAGGAACTGCAGTTACTGGTTTATAGACACTAAATGCTGGAGTAACTCAATAGGTCAGGCAGCATTTCTAGAGAAAAGGAATAGGTGATGTTTTGGTTTCTATTCCGACCTAAAACGTCATCTATTTCTTTTCTCCAGAGATGCTGCCTGACCCACTGAGTTACTCCAGCATTTTATGTCAATCTCCTTTCATTACATATTTCCTTTGGAGTCCTTGGTTGGAGACATGGGTGTCTCTTGGAATATTCATGATAAGAAGAATTGCAGTGCCCAGGGGATGTGAAAACTTGTGTCTTACTTTGTTCTGTCTTAAAGATCTCTGTGATTTTTTAATTAATGACCACAAGTCCGAAACTACTTGTATTTACAGCAAATGCATAAGAGCAAATAACATGAAGGTTTCATTTTGTGAGTTTTTTAAATGGAATATGCAAGAGATAGTCTTGCAGTAAGTCTCTTGTTTTCTCTGCTGGGCGGTGGAAAGATTTCCATTTTTGGCACTCCAAATACGTCCAGTGATTATAACATTATGATAACAATTTACCAATTTGAAATGGTTGTAGATTCCTGTCCAAACTCAAAGCCCTCTGAAACAAATACTGGGTAATTTCTATGATATTTACAAAATGTGACATTGCGTTAAAGACTTGAACCTTATTTTGTCATAACTTAAACCCAGCCACATGCTCTTTTTGTACTTTGTTAGTAGTTTTAAATAAGTTGTAATCATTTTGGAACAAAAGCAAGCAATGAGATATTCTGTAAAGAAAATATCACAATGAGTGCAAATAGCTGGTGTGATACCCAATTTTACATTTCTAAAATCATACTTTTCTCACTTTTGTGTTTGAAAATAAATAAAACCCGAGCAAAGATGTGCTTTTCTTTGTATTTCCATATTTCTTTCAATGCTTTTCTTATTTTTCACCACACAATCTTCTCTGTAACTAATTTATCCTAAGCTTGTTGAACTCCTCAGAAAGTTAAGTACATCACAGACATTTTTAAGCAAATTGTGACCATTTATTTTAAAATGGAAATAAGCCTGATTATATCTGATGTGTTCATTTCTCCCTTGACAAGCTGGAAGTTCTAAGCAGCAGTACACAAATTCAACATTGTGATTAATAACTTGGGAGCTGCCTCAGTTTGATAGCTTGCTCTTGTTGGTGGAAATTTATGGCTTGGTACTTCCTCAGCAGGACTTCCCACGTTGAATTGATGCACACTGTTGACCCTTGTGTCCAACATGGGGGTTTTACACAGATGTCTGGTAACTGTGGAAGGTGCAGAAATCCAGAAGACGAACTTGCAACTGAGCTATTATACCCTGGTAGTTAACAAAGGTCAGAAGAAGGACTCTGCAAATGTCTGTGACACTGTGTTTCACTGCAGTTTGTTTTTTGATTAGCACAGTTCATGCCCAGGCCATCCCACCTGAATAACAATCAGCCCGATTCAGAACATAACTACAGCAACGAAAGCGATAAACATTTGTTGGAATAAAGCTTTGGGGATTTGCAGGATTAAAATCTCCTGAAGCGCACCAGGAGGCTCTGTGAAAATTAAGAAGGAAGACATTGGAAGAATATGAATTCCATATTTTCTGATCAACATTTGCATTTGTAGAAAGTTTATTAATATATACAGCAAGACAAGTTAAAACAGCTGTATGTAAATGTTGTGGCAGATTGCACATTCCTCCATGCCTTGAAATAGTTATCTTAAATCACATATGTTTCGGGTGGAATTAAGAAATCCTTTAAATATCACTTAATATCCAGCAACATTCTTTGTTCCTTTATTTATCCAACACATTCTGTCCTGAGCATATGCCAATTACACGTATTCTTCTGTTTCATGGTGGCTTGGCTGTTAATTGTTTTATTTCTAATTTTTCAGTGTGGGGTTCACAAAGAAATATATATATTAATAATTGGAACCGTTCTCCAACCATACTTTTAAACATTGTGTTATGAGATTTCTGTTTTGGCTAAATCACCACATAAAACAGTTTGCATGTTATGGGCATGTGAGCACATTTTGAGTTGTCTGGCAAAAGCTGTAACAGGAATCATACACTGTTAGCATTATCTCATTACTCCAGAAGAAATATAGCAGAAGAAAATGTTTCAACTTCCTGGCAATACAGTTGCCACATATTTTAAAGAACATGATCTGATCAGGCTGAATGTATTGCATCCAAATAAAATAAAAATAGAAATGCATATGTATAACAAATGTTCCTTATATCATTTGATGATTGTTAATTGATTCGCTACAGTTGCGCATTGACAGGGTGTTATCAATGTTAGCTCAATTTAATTTTGATGACAGATTTTAGGATTGAAAATGCAGAACCAGATTACTTTTTTTGCTCCCAAACATCCCTTCTTTCTTTTCTGAAAATGAAGCCGACTGGATTAGAGTTCCAGTAAAGACACATTACTCTCCATGTATTTAGAAAGGAGGTCAGATTTCAGGATAAGCTGCATATCCTGAAATGGAAAACTTCATGGTAAATTGTCATCCAGTATTCCTTCAACATTCACAAAAAATTTCAATGTTGTGATATTGTTGCTGAATTACAAACTGCATTTGTGATTTAATGGAGATTATTTGTGATGTTAAATTTAAAGAAAAGTTCCCTATCTACCTTCAATCCTTCAATGAACGTTGACCATTAAAACAATAATACATAATAGCTATTCCTTCTCTCCAGTTATGCTGCCTGTCCCGCTGAGTTACTCCGGCATTTTGTGTCTATCTTCGATTTAAACCAACATCTGCAGTTCTTTCCTACACATTCCAATACATAATAGTGATGTGCTTGGTTGCAACAATGAAGCACAGCCTGAATCTGAACTCAAAACAAGCACAATCAACCTAAACTTAACCCTAGTCTGAAAACATGCAATTTCCTTCACATACTGACCAGACCAGACCTATATTAAAATATAATAATTTTAAACACCATAATTCACAGCCTGTAACACCAAGCAAACCATTGTGATCTGAATACAATACTGAATGCTTATTCAGAATATATACCCCACCCTGACCTAAACAATCCAGTCCCACTCTACTTGGGTCAAGTAGCCACACACTAGAATACATTAATTAAAATTGTGATTATTATTATTAAAGCAGCAGCATTAATGAGATAACAGTAATAATTATTTATTTGAGTAATTTATAATTTATTTATCAGTCACTGTATTAGAATTTACAGAGAATACAAAATTGTATGTGAACCAGATGGAGATACTTTTCTTACTAAAAGTTAATCTTATGTGAAATTCAATTAGTTAATTTGATCTGCCATATCAAACATCTGCTGTCACTGTAACCTGGCCATGGAAAAAGCCTGAGCTTATCATGAAGGAACTTTGATTCACTGTAGACATGTTATAACATTCAAAGATATTGATGCATTTGAAAACAACAAGAAGCCACTCCCCATTCTTTTCAGTGTAACTCGTAGTTTAAAGAAAATGTGTTAAACACTGAGAATAATGGATATTGTTCCTGTGTGCCAAAACCAGAAGGGGGCAGAGGGAGCAAGGTTCCAGCTGTTAAATGCCAGACATTGCCTGTAAGCCTTATTTAATTATATCTGGTCCACAGCCTCATAAAGAACAATATTTTTGCCTTGATTTGCATCTTCACTGTAGATATGCAAAATATATAAATTAAGTACTCGGATCAATGTATTTCTGAAAACGGATTATTTGTGGTATCAATGATTACTTGAAGAAACAGTCTGAAGAAGGGTATAGATCCAAATTTTGGTTGATTACTACAGGTGTCAGGGGTTATGGGGAGAAGGCAGGAGAATAAGGTTAGGAGGGAGAGATACATCAGCAGTGATTGAATGGCGGAGTAGACTTGATGGGCCAAACAGTCTAATTCTGCTCCTATTATGACCTTTTGACCTGATGAAACATCACCCATTCCTTCTCTCCAGAGATGTTTCCTATCCCACTGAGTTACTCCAGCCTTCTGTGTCTTTCTTCACTTGAAGATACTCATGGATTTTCTTTGGTAAATCTTGCTTTGTTGTAGAAGTGATATGATCTTAAAGGGTAATGCAATGTTTTAGTCCTCGTGTGGTTTTATATTACTTCTTTGTACATTTTAAGCTCAGAAAGGTTTAAGCACTTCATATAATGATCATATGTTTAATATTTTGACTAGGAATAAACATACATTTTTTCCTTTTTCCACTGGAAATCTTTTTAAAATATTTGGTTAGAAGATAACCTGCCTTTTTGTTGCTTTGGCAGTATCTTGTTTAATACTTCTTGGTTCTAAATCAAGGCCACACAGATGGACATTTAAAATATATCACTTGATTGTGAGACCTTGTGCTCCATTCTGTCCTGGGTGTTCTCTGTTGCCAGAGTGAGGCCACATGCAAACTGGAGGGATATTCTGGTTGGGTAGCTTACAACCCAACATGAAACCCCTTAACAATGAATGTTAAGTTCTCCAATATTTGGAGAACTCAACACCAGCCCACCCCCCCCGCCTTCCCCCTCTCTTTCATGTGTGTTCCCACTCCCAAACCCAGTGCGCACCCATGTCTTCCATTATCCCACCCCACTTTCCTCCCGCCCCTATCCCAATCCACCTTATACCCCTCCCACTGACTTTATAATTCACCCCTCTCCTTGTCTTAGCTGACACCCTTTTGTCTCCTTTACATCTCTAGCCTTTGTCATTTACTCCACCCATCAATCAAGCTATCCCTCACCTGTATCTACCTATAATTACCAGGCTTTGTCACAACCACAACTGTTTTCCAACTTGTTTTGCTCTACTGAAGAAGGATCCTGACCAGAAACATCAGTTATCCATTCCCTCTACAGATGCCGCCTGGCCTGCTGAGTTACTTTGTGTTTTATTCCAGCACTTGCAATGGTTTTTTCCCTCTATCCTCTGACCTTAATGTGGAATGTCTTAGGTGGTTTTATTCTGATCGTGAATTATTTTAGCTAATAATTTGACATCAGTGCAAGACAAATATTGCTCCTCCAAACACCATCCGCACGTTACTTATTTTTAGATTGAAAAGTTCTAAAAACAATTAAAATGCTCTGCTTCTTTAAAAAATATCGAGCTTTCTGCATCATATCTGCAGGTTCCGCTTCACATGAGCAATATTTACAGAAAGAAAGAATCAGGGGACTGATTTGATGGACATTGACCATCAAACACACATTTTTACATGAACCCACTTTATTTGCCCCACGTTCATCAGAAGGATCGTGGGGTGCGCTGCAGAGCTAAACGACCGGCGGGTGGAGAGTAACCCGGTAGGGCGCCGCCGGGTATAAAGAGGGATCCGGCGGAGAGTTGCAGAGTGCCAAGAGGAACCCAGCAGGGTGCCTGCGACCAAAGATCCTATAGCAAGCAAGATAGACCATTCTTTCTAAATACAATGGATTGACGTGTAGTACGCAACGGAGCGGAACGTGGGCCTTTTTTTCATCCATTTCAGTAACCCGACCCGACCCGACTCGCAGTGTAATCAACGTTGCGGGGGAACAGTTTGTGTTGATAAATTATAATTCTGAAAATGAGAAGGTTTTTCCCAATTAACTTTTAATTTTACAAAGATGTTTCCGTAACCGGCTTCCGTCTCCGCACTGGCATCCTATGGGATCTTTGGTGCGGCGACGGAAGCCGGTTACGGAAATGGGGCCGAAAATTACCCATGAATCTGCCCATGACCGTACTACGTCTTTTTCATCGAGTGATCTATCTTGCTTGCTATAGGATCTTTGCCTGCGTCCATGTGTAGCAGCAGACCTGCAAGAAGATAAGACTGTACCAATAACTTTTTGAAACTTTGTCGGCACCAGAAACATGGTGAGTCTTTGTGTACTGCCTTGGCGAAGAGTGCTGTATTACCGGATTGTATGCAAAAACAAAGAATTTCACTGTACCAAGGTAAACGTGACAATAAATTATCATTGAATTATTGAATCATTGAACTCATCCCCTGATTCTACCTCTCACCTGCACACTAGGGGCAACTTACAGTGAAAAATTAACCAACCAATCTGCACATCCATGGGATGTGGGAGGTAGGTGGTGCTCCTCAAGGAATCTTATGCTGTCACAGGGTGAACGAGCAAACTCCACACAAACAACAACAACAGAGGTCAGGTTTGAACCCTGGTCCGTAGAGTTGTGAGGCAGCAACTCTACCAGCACCGTCAGTCTGTCATCCATTCAGTATTCCAGTCCTCAATTTGGCACTTCCTTACTTGGTTATATTTATTACCAGAATTAAGTTCACCCAATTGGTTACAAATTATGATTAAAATCTTAATTATAAAGAACACTAGACTAACTGGGATCCATTGAGTCCCTGTCACACGGGAGGCCTGGTCCCTCAAAGCAACCCATTCCCCAATGCAATATTCCACCATTCACCTGTTCCCCCAATGCAACCTGTCCCCCCAACGCAATATTGCACCACTCACGCATAGCCCCCCCAGCTGCGCAGGCATGGCTCATTTCCCCTCATCCCCCAGCACTCCCTCCCCCTACACTTCACCCTCCCTCTTCTTTCCCCTCTCCTCCTCCCCTCCCCCAATCCCTTCCTCACCCATCTCTCCCTATCCTTTCCCCCACCCTCACTCACTCCCTCTCTCCCTCCATCCATAAAAACCAGCAACTGCAGTTCCCTCCTCCCCAGGTCATTCATTGTTAGCTGTGGTTTAGTTCCCGTTGACTTGTCGATTGGACCAGTTTGCATCGTGTGTGTGATTTAATCAAACTCCGCGCAAACTGCTCGGCCATCCTGTAACCGACTCTCCTTCCCTCCCTCTGCCCATTCTGGCTCAGCCGCCGCTCGGCCCGTCCCGTCCCGTCCCTGTCCTATCCAACCACCTGCTGCTGGCGCTCAGCCTGTCCCGTCCCCGCCCATCCACCTGCCAACCTGCCTGCTCGCATCCGCCGCCGGGCCGGGGGGGGGGGGGGGGTGGAGTCATTGTCTGTCACGGTGGGCATCACGAGTTTCCACGAGCTGATGGAGAAGATCTCCTCCAAGAAGGCCGTGAGGGTGAGATACCGCAACGACGGTGGTGGAGGAGATGGAGCCGGGGGGACGGGTGGACGGGTAGACGGGACCGTCATTGCAGCAGAGGGTGGGCGGGGGAGAGGGGTGAGTGATGAGGGAGAGATAGACGGGGCCAGGGCCATCACTGGGCTTCCACTGAAACTCCCTCCCCCCCTCGGCTGCCACCGGTGGTGGGGGAGACGACAGACAAGTTACTGTGAGGAGGGGAGCGAGGAGTTTGTGAGTGAGGCGGGACAGGCTGCCGCCGGTGGCGCGCCGCCCCTTCTTGCCCCACTGGCGACCATCCCGGCTGTGGCATTGACTGACAGGAGAAGAGACCAATCTGCATGGCGCTCACTGAAGGAATCTGCGCCCATGTGGTTTTTAAGGTTTTTAAACCCTGATTATTTTTACAATATACCACCGATCGGAAGAAAAGGTGTTGCACTCGCAGCACAGGAGAACGGTGAGTAACCTGGCGAAAATTCATAGCGCTATCGTGTACAGTTTTTGAACAAATAGAAAAATCTCGCAAACCGGAAGAGCACAAGATCAGAATATGTCTGTATGTATGTATGAATAAGTTATGTCTGTATGTATTATGTATGTATATATGTACATGTATATGTATAGATAGAAGAAAGAAGATGGAATGAATGAGATATATCTGCAAGTTAAAAAAATGTGATGCACGTTGTTGCAGTTAGGCACGGATATTGTCAAGCGAGACCTCGTCTCATGCTCCCATTTGTATGGAGAGGCATGTGGGCTTCCTGCATCTTCTGTAACATTGTGTGACATTAGTACAAATCGGAACAATCATATTGTTATAATTCAGTGTGAAATAATGCCGTATTAGATAATATAGTGCAGAGATACTAGCCTGACTTGAGAACATTAAATGTTTTAAATGCAACGTTTTTCTTTGAACTACAGTTGTAGATCACAGTGCTGGCAATAGTTGAAACTGGTTCTGAGATTGCATTGATTAATAACTGAAATTAGATGTTATTCCCCCAACAGTAAATTAATTTTGCCTTAAATGAGCACATTACTTAGAAAAAATGCAAGTCTTATTGAACTAAATTGCAACAAATGATTTCCTAAGAAAGATTTCTTAATTTAAAATTTGGAAAATACATCAGTGCAGGTGATAACTATATTACTTGTCTCTATATAACTAAGACATATATTGTTGGGAAGGCAATCCATATTTTCCTCTTTACTTTACATGATAATTACTAGTCCATGATGTACAGGGTGTATCAATCTGGCTGGCTTTTTTTCCCCATCCACTGGCTTTTTCCCATCCAACGAAAAGTCATTTTTCAAGTCTAAAATCGGGCTATCAACATTGTCTTACAATGTGTAACAAGAAAGGTAAAAGGTTTTAGGTGAAGGATTTCTACAACATGGCAGGAAGGAAGACAACCAAAGACTTTGAGAATGATGGCAGGTCAGACAGACAAGATAGAGCTAAAAGTGGGAACAGTCCACAACCCAATATTGGAAGAATAAGGATGGTGAGAGGTGGTGAAGTTTGCAAGTGAGGCCATGCAAGAAGAATTTTGAAGTTGACAGCCTAAAAACTGATCAATTTGTACACATTTCTTTGTGAACATGATATTGTGCTAGTGATAATTTCTGCAGTTGATTAGTGGCTATCCAGGAATTAGCCTGGCCAAGTCCTGACACAATTAATTTCTGTGTACCTCACAACTATCTGGGTATCAGTTGCACACTTACGCCATCATTGTCCATTCTATGCATATTTTCCCCACAGACTACAGAGATTGGAGCTTCAACCTCCATTATTGATTCACAAAACAAAGGAGAACTATCACTCAGGCTTCAGAAATGAGATGGCAATTAAAGACAGCTTCTCAGCCTCACATTGCATAATTATCTGGAAAATCCTTCATTGGTCACAGACGTGAGTCACTTGCATGCAATTATCACTTTGCCTATTAGTCAGCTTGCAGTTAGTTCACAATGGCTTAGGGCATATGCTGCATGAAGTTAATAGGTCAGCTCAATGTATCGGTGGGTGGAGGTGCACAAGAGGAGAACATTGTCAATCTTCCCTTGCCTCTTCTCTCACTTTCATGGCAACCATTACTTCCACCATATTCTGGCTTGCAAAGAGAGGTCATATTAATAGAATATTGACTGGCCTTGAGGGGGATACGACATATATTGCCTGAAGTAGATTCATATTGCCCGAGTCGAAGACGAGGGCAAGAACACTCAAATATTCTAATTCTGTGCAAACTTGATCTAGTCTTGTTTACTTGCATTTGGCTTACATTCTTTTAAACGTTGCCGATCCACAAACCTGTCCAAACCTCATTTAAACATTCTAATTGAACGCGCTTCTACTATTCGTTCCATTATATACCCAACACTCTCTGTGTGAAAACTTGCCACTCGGGTCCCCTTTAAATCTTTACCATCTCACCGTAAACATTATGCCTGTTTTGGACTATCCTTACCTGGGAAAAATGCCGTGATCATCTATGTTATCTATGCCCCTCACTATCTTTTGTTCCTCTGTAACATCACCGCTGAGTCTCTTTCACTCTAGGGAAAGCATTTCCAGCCTTTAACCAGTCTTTTCCTTTATGCTAACTCGCTTCTCGGAAGTCAACCTGAGAAAGAGGTGAGTACATTCTTGAATCTTTTTCTCTGTCCACCTGGTTATCTCTTCCCATGACGGAACCCGGAATGGGATGTCCGTTTCGGGAGTCTGGTGTCAGGCACATTTAACAAAGTTGTCTGACGAAGTAACTGACTAAGGATATCTAGGGCCTCAGTACTGGGGATGTATTAAGGATGTTGGCCTGGGAGAGTCTGCTGACATTGGTTTGTTTATCCTCCCAGTGAATTTACGTAACAGTGAATGGGCATGGCACACCAAAAGAGGGTGAACTCCAATTACCAGCCATATATATTAGAAGATAGAAAAACAACAAAGGATATAGTTTTGTAAGTCAAAGAGTATGAGAACAAAAGAACTGAAAGATTAATTTATGATTAGGGTCTGATAACTTTTAATGCTGGCCTTTCAGCTAACTAAATAAGATGCCATCCATTTAAATAGGGTTTTTTTTTAAAGAAAAGCCCATGTTAATTTTCCCTTTTCACTAATGTGGGAAATGTATGTAACTATGGTGTTTATTTCAATTTAATTTGTTTTAATAAATAATTCAAGAATTCAGCTGTTTCTCAGGATGAAATACAAGTTTATTTCTACTGTGAAAACCAGCAAGTACCGTCTCCCCCAGTGACCACTCCATGGTTCCTTTGTGCTTGCCCTGTTCCCATTACTTGTGGCAGAACAGAGCCCAGGTCAAATAGCACTACAGCTAACAATATAGTCTATAAACAATCATTCCGGTGGCCTGAGAGTGGCCTTTCAACGTTCAACAGCTCCAGTATGATTAAAGTGGGTCAGTGTCGAAGCAGGTCATACAGGCCTTGTGCGCTAAAATTATAGGGCTGGGGGTTAAGATACCTTTGGCCAGAAAGTAACTTCCCTGCTCTGCAATGCCACAAATTGTGTTTTCACTAGAAAAGCTGCATTTTGTTATTTTGACACTTGACCAAGTGGACCTGTGGGAATGATATTCCCATTTCGCTCTCAGCAGCAACGCTTGGAGGATTGTACTTGTGAGGACAATGAGCAATGGAAGGAACTGTAGCGATTTATCCTGGGAGTGTTTCAAGAGCTTTGTAACTAACTGTAATCTTCCTCATACTGCCCTGAATATGATCATATATCCATACAAAGATGCCAGGAGAAAATATCTCAATGTCATAACGAACTGAAGTTGTCTTTTAAAATACAAACTTTATTCCAACACTTCTCATAAATCCTTCGCCTATTCCTTCATCCCCACTCACCCCTCTCCCTAATCCCCCAAATCTACCCCACCATCATAATTTTCCATGCCAAAACAAAACACTGGAAGAGGAAGAGCACAGGAGGAAAGTTCTGACACGTGTCTTAACTAAAACCCCAACCTTTTGCCTCCACGCATTCTGAACTCCACTGAGTTCTTCCAGCATTCTGTTTTGTTCTAGATTCCAGCATCTGCAGTCACTTTTTGTTTGTTAACATATTGCAAACACCCACTTTCTTTGCAGCAACATTCTTATCCCCTGTTCCAATCATCTTCATCATTTCCCATATTTAGGCTTTGAATTTGAAATCTATAATCTCAACCGTACAATACCTACTGTAACATTCAGTGTGCAAATTAATATTCCCATGACTATTTAAAATGGGTTTAAAAAGAGGGTTCGGAGGTGACATGCACTGGTATACTTGGCAAGATTACCAGTGGGCTTATTTAACCCCTTTTTTCAAACAGTGGGTCATGATTAGTTCAGTTCAGTTTAGTTTATTGTTGAGTGAGAAGCTTTTGTCAGCTGAGACTGTATCCAGTCCAATACAGTCCAATTAGAACTTGCCCATCCATCAACTGTTACGATGATCCTTCTCACAGTCAGGGTTGCATTTCATATATACAAGGCTGGCCTCTTCTCTCCTGCTCTCCGATGGCCCTCGCCTGCTGTGAGACTAATGTTACCTTTCCCACTGTTGATAGCCATCTCCAGTTCCACTGACACACAGCGTCTTGCACACTGTAGGATCACATAGAGTTATACTGCATGGAAAGAGGCCCTTTGGCCCAACTTCTCACAACGTCCAACATGTCCCATCTACACTAGTCCCACCTGCCTGCGTTTGGCACATATCCCTCTAAACTTATCCTATCCATGTACCTGTCTAGATGTTTCTTAGATATTATGACAGTACCTGCCTCAACTACTTCCTCCAGCAGCTCTTTCCATACAGCCACTATCCTTTGTGTAAAACCTCAGGTTGGTATTAAATCTTTCCTCTCTTACCTTAAATCTATGTCCTCTGGTTCTCCGTGCTCCGTTCCCCAACTCTGGGCAAGAGACTGTGCATTTACCTAATCTATTCCTTTCATGATTTTGTACATCTCCACTACTGGTGCCTTAGTTTAGCTAGATACTGTATCTTTTAAGATATGAAAAGGAGATTTGCAGGAATGGAAGCTTGCTCTGGCCTGCAGCACTCCCTTTAAGAACTAGCAATTAAGACTTCATCTGCAGTGGGGCTGAGAGAGCCATAGAATATAGAAAAATAGGTGCAGGAGTAGGCCATTCGGCCCTCCGAGCCAGCACCGCCATTCAATATGATCATGGCTGATCATCTAAAATCAATACCCCGTTCCTGCTTTTACCCATATCCCTTGATTCCTTTAGCCCTGAGCCATAAATGAGTAATGCGATTGAAGTTGATATAATCAGTCATTTGATGGAAAGAATATGGATTTGGAATTAGATAGGAACCCGTTTGCGAATATTGTGGTTGAGCCTGACACAGTGTCCATTACTGGAGGGGTCAAGGAAAGAGCGTTCACGTCGCGACCCTGCTTTCACCAACCTTTCCACCACCACGCGCAAGAAGCACAAGAAACGCAAGACAGACACCGTTGTATGCAGATGCCGAGAAGTGTGTTCAGCTCTGGCTGAACAACTTCTAATCTTGTGTGTGGACTCGATAAGAAGAAAACTGGAGGCTTTCCCTGTGGCGTGAAGTGAGGGTGTTCCTCCCTGTTATTCTTCAAGATCGTTAAAGACTCTCCAATCCCATAACTGGCAAACAGCCAAAGCCGAGTCAATGGTATCAATGCTCTACGCTGAAATGATTTTAACGAGAGGATGAATATTAAATGCTATATTGGGCGATGTGAAGGGGAATATGCAGCATTTGTCTAATCAACATTGTGCTCATTATTGGGCACAGAGAGTTTTCTAGATGATAAGATTTGCATAAGCACTGTCTAATTTGCAAACATTTATTTTTAAAATATCATCTAAAACTTTGCAGATGCTGAGTGTTACCATTTTTGTGACCCAAAATATTTCAGAATCCTAAGAAGCAAAAGCTGTGCCATTTTATTAGCTGATTAGCTATGCTGATGTAAGTTATTAAATTCTCAGTGATGTTGAGGAACTGTAAGCTGTAAAACATAAAACCACTGTTAGCTATGAGAATGGAGGTTTTCAAAGTGGCTAGTAAACAATGAATGGTCATTCTCGACAAGTTCGCAATAGAATTAGTGAGGTTTCAAGTGAAATTGACAGATATTCTGTTTAATCTGTGGGTGCACCCTCTAGTGATAGGTAATAAGTCATATGTAATATATATATGAGCACATGTACCATATCTGTTTATCGACATATAATATATAAAACTTGTAAAGATGCACTTATTTATTGAAATGCCTAGCTGTATAACTACTATAAAGTGTGCAGGTAGTGTAGGTTGTTCTATGCAGCTACTTAAGAATGGAGCCATCAATAAACCACCCACTGAACTCACATGGGCTGCACATGAAAGCAGCTGAGCCGCTGAAAGTTAAGGCAATGCCAGGATGCTCTGATTCACTGTGTGTCCTGTCAATGAATGAGAATTAAACTGTGGTACGCCTTTATGTTTTCATTTTCCACAGTCAAAAATAACAGAGGATGAAAGCTTCCCGCTTGTGTATTCAGAACTGTAATTTTTTTTTCAGCAGTATTGTACTGCTGATATAGTGTGAAATTAATCAAGGCTATCTCCAGGCTCCTTTTCAGATGGCTGCCTTCTCTGTAAAGGGAGCATGTGGTAAAGCAGAGAGAATGTGTTTGTGTCACCACGGTGATAACCTGATCAGCAAGATGCCAAAAAAAGGACACTCTGTAAACCACAGCCCTCTGTGTAGCAGTTCTTGCATATTAAAGCTGGGCAGCACAGTGCATGGAAGTTTAAATGTCTGGTCTATAATAGAACTCTCATTGTAAGTCATTGTGCTCAGCAACATTGAACTGTAAAGAAATATACCTGCGATTGTAACTAAGTGATCCCACGTATAAGATAAGTGCTCTCTTAGGTCTTAGCTTGTTCCATGTCAGACATCTGCAATTAAGTAATAGCAAGAATAACATTAAGGGAAATCAATTCAATCAGCTAACAATGTCACAAAGCAATCTATTTACATTCCACTTAGCACCAACAGAATAGATGCAGAATTGGTGAATATATATCTGTGTTAGCTGTGCACTTTGGCAGAAAGCCACACACACCTTGGAAATGGTAGTCGAATGAAACAAGGTTCCAAATATAGATAAAGACACAAAGTTCTGGAGCAACTTAGAGGGTCGGGCAGCTTCTCTGGAGAACTTGGATAGAGGCTGTTTCAGGACGAGACATTTCTTCAGGCTGATCGGGGGTAAGGGGGGTGGGGTGGAAGCTGGAAGAGGGGAGGGGCAGGACAAAGCTGGGCAAGTAATAATCCTTGTCCTTGTCAGGCTTTGCTCTGCCCCTCCAAGCCTGCCCCTCATCGCTTATTACTTGCCAGGCTTTGTCCTGCACATCCACACTTCCAGCTTTCATACCCCCCCCCCCCCCCCCCCCACCCCAATCAGTCAGAAGAAGGGTCCCAACCCAAACTGTCATGTATCCATGTTCTCCAGAGATGCTGCCTAGCCCGCTGAGTTACTCCAGCAACTTGTGTGTCTTTTTGTAAAACAGCACCTATGGTTCTTTATTTCTACTTCCTTCAAATACAAAATGTACCAATGAAGGGTAATAAGGCTGTACAAAAAGAAAAGTGCGTGCTGTATTTTCATGGGACAGGTTCATGAACAGGCAGACAGGAGAGGCTGAATAACTGACAGAGCCACAGAGTCATACAGCACCGAAACAGGCCTTTCAGCCCAACCTGTCCATGACAACCAAAATATCCCATCTAAGCTAGTCCCATTTGGCTGTGTTTTGCCCATATCACTCTAAATGTTTTCCCTCCATATACTCTATCCAAATTACCTTTATATGTTGTTATTCTACTTGCCTCGTCGATGCCCTCTTGATTCCCATATCTTTCACCTCATCACCCTCATGATTTTATACACCTTTATAAGATCACCACTCAACCTCCTGCACTCCAACAAATAAAGTCCTCATCTGTCTAACCTACAGCCCAAGGCTTTAAGTCCTGGAAACATAAATCTTCTCTGCAAGGCCCTATCTCTTTGCTCTCATAGATGGAAAGATCCCAAAATGGTATTTTGAATAAGTCCATGGGCATTATCTCTGATGCCCTGGCCAATATTCATTCCACCATTCAAAAGAATAGCAACAAATTATCTGATCATTTTCATGCCCAATTTGTGTGAACAAAGTGAGCACAAATCCGATATTTCATCAGATATTGCACTTCAAAAGAAAAGGGTCAGGATAGAATTCAAGAAGCAGGCTGGTGGAATCGCCCAGATACACTATGGTAGGGAGCACAAAGATAGGCAATAGTCATAGTCATACAGTGTGGAAACAGGCCCTTCAGACCAACTTGCCCATGCTGACCAACATGCCCCATCTACACTAGCCTCACCTGCCTGCATTTGGCCCATGTCCCTCTCAACCTATCTTATCCATGTACCTATCTAAGTGTTTCTTAAACGTTGTGTAGTACCCATCTCTACTACCTGCTCTGGCAATGCACTGCATACATCTACCACCCTTTGTGTAAAAACGTTACCCCTAAGCTCCTGTTAAATATTTCCCCCTTTAAACATGTGTTCTCTGGTTCTCAATCCCCTACTCTGGGCATTTACCCGATCTATGCCTCCCATGATTTTGTACACTGGTATAAGGTTACCCACCATCCTCCTGTGCTCCAAGGAATAAAGTCCTAGGCTGTTCAACCTCCCTCTGTAGTTTATGCCCTCGAATCCTGCTATAGCTTAGGCCCGGAGTCATGTCCTTCAAAAGAAAAGGATAGTAATAGAATTAAAGAAGCAGGCTGGTGGAATGGCCCAGATTGTGTAGCGATACACTGTGGTAGGAAGCACAAAGATAGGCAATATAATGCACAACATCAAGGGCATGCAGGAACACATGGGCCAAGGAATATATGTACCACATCTTTGAAGGTAGCTGGTCAGGTTGAAAAAAGTGATAATAAAAAGTACAAAAGATCATGTGCTTTATAAACAGAGGGGCAGAACACAATAGTATGGAACTTGTGTTGAATCTCTGGCTTGACAACAAGTATTCAATTCGGTTATAGGAAAGAACATTGCCCCTTTTGTATCTGTTAGGTTATTTATTTTATTCTCATTATGACTTAGTTATCTTAAAGAAACCCACCAGTTCGAGGGTGACACTGTGGCGCAGCTGGTAGAGCTGCTGCCTCGCAGCGCCGGAGACGCGGGTTCGATCCTGACCCCCGGGTGCTGTCTGTGTGGAGTTCTCCCCGTGAACGCGGGAGTTTTACCTGGTAGGTACTCCTCCTACATATCAGAAATTTGCAGCTTAACTGGCCTCTGTAAAATTAACCATAGTGTGTAGGGAGTGGATGAGAAAGCACGATAATACACAACTAATGTAAACAGGTGATTCGTGGTCTGCGTGGAGTCGGGAGGCATTCCAAGCAGACAATCTGTAATCAATTTCTAAAATAAAAAGAATGCAATCATTCTGATCCGATTGTCTTCTCCTTATTAGTGTCCTCGATGTGTATTTTCTATCGCCCACCCACAACCCTTTGCCCCACCCCCACTAATAGGGAAAGTTCCTGGAAATCCCAAATAAACGAATCTAAAAGCCGATAAAGACACATCCCCGCGACATCCAACGATCCCGCAGCAGACAGACAATCTTTTTGACGCCATAATCTGTTTGGGCCACCTACCACCATTTGGACAATTGGTACTGTGATTGCGTGGGAGTCCAATTGCTTCAGTGATCATCCGTTCGCGTACAACATGCTGGAACATGGGCTGGGCTGTTAGCGTCGATTCATGGTTTAGTGCAACATTGGGTCATTGACATGCGGGTATAAGTTACAAGTGCAACAGTCCAATGTGCTCCCGAGCTGTTACCAAGTGCTTGCAAGGTCATTATCCCTAAATGAATTCGTTCCATCCTTCGGAGAGCTTTTAGACATTATTGAACAAAGATTAAATTAAAGATAGACACAAAATGCTAGAGTACCTCAGCGGGTCAGGCATCACTTCTGGAGGAAAGGAATAGGTAACGTGTCGGGTCGAGATCCTTCTCACGTGGCATCTCCGGAGAAAAGGAATCGGTGACGAAACGTTTTTACTTTTCTCCGCTGGGTTACTCCAGTATTCTGTGTCTATCTTGGGTGTAAACCAGCATCTGCGGTTTCTTGTCACAAAGAATAAAAACAACTCATTATTATTTAACATAAACCAGAATTTATTTGTACCACTTAATAACAAAGTATATTTTCATTTTTATCATGCAACCTCGCTGAATTTTACAATTCTATTGCGCTGGTGTAATATCCACCCTTTGTCGTTAATAGAGGAATCCGCCAGATATCTTCACCACTTTGTGTGAGTGAGCTGTTGTGTTGGTTCCACCTACGCAATAGCGCTGGTGAAAGTATTCGAACAAACCCATCTAAAAATAGATAGACGCAGATCGTTCCAGTGCGACCCGAAACGGCATCTATTCCTTTTCTCAAGAGATGCCGCCTGACCCGTTGAGTTACTCCAGCAATTTGGGCGTATCTTCGGTAGAACTCAGCATTTGCGGTTCTTTCATAGACACATTTGAAACCTGAATTATCTGCCCATCCAAATTTCAATTCATAGAGGTCGTATCCACGATACCTAGTAACACAATACTTTACAATACATTAATAAAACAGAACGTTTCTCATATGATCGTGATTCTGCACAGTTCTGCATTGAATACATTCACTGTACATGTATGTTTTGAAGGCATCAGTTAACAATCTCGAGGAGGTGCAGCTGAACGTTTGAGCTTGAGGTTCATTTGGCGTCTTGTCATGTCTCCGATTCTACGTAATTTTCTCTATATTTTATTTTGTCATCATTGCATAAACTTTCTGATGTGCATGGATTTTGCCTTCTAAAGTATTTCCCTAGTTTAGGATGTTGCTGGCTGATGTTCGCCGAACATTTTGCATTATACGTTATTTTGTGAGTATGGTGTCTCTAAAGTGATATGATCAACGTCTTCGACAAGTTCTCCAGAGAACCATGCCAACAGAGTTCCAACCACGTGTACGGATTTACACCTACGGTCTTGGTGATTGATTCTACCTTTCATCTCTTTAATGGGACACTGTTTGGTCAAGTAAAGACGCTCTCAGCCTGCAGAAGGGTCTCGACCCGAAGCGTCGCCCATTCCTTCTCCCCAGAGATATTGCCTGCCCCGCTGAGTTAATCCAACATTTAGTGTCTATCTTCAGTGTCTGCGTCTGAAGAAGGGTCCAGACCCGAAACGTCGCCAATCCATGTTCTCCAGGGATGCTGCCTAGCCCGTTGAGTTACTCTAATACTGCGTGTCTTTCCTTGGTAAACCGGCATCTGCAGTTCCTTGTGTCTACACTATGGACAAGTGTTATGTTGGGTATGTACGCCCTGGATGCACGATCAACTGCTTCTTTGATATATCACCGAATGCCAAAAAAAAAAAATCCAACAAAAGACAAAAATGCTGGAGGAACTCAGTGGGCCAGGCAGCATCTATGGAGAGAATGGGCAAAGGACGTTGTGGATCAGGACCCGCTGATTTCATCCAGCGGGTCCTTGGTTTTGCTCAGGGTTCCGCCGTCTGCAATTTCTTGTGAATATCAGTGTGTGTGTGTGTGTGTGTAAGTATCAAAACTGGTAGCATACAGCAAAAGATTTTTCACTGTGCCTCGATACACGTGTCACTAAACTAAACTAAACTTACTGAATCGGATTTTCAGTCCACTTTTTTTTTCCAAACAGGAAGTCCAGAGGACTCTCTGCTCCACACTCCATGGCCAAAGTGTGTCCTGTATTGTAAAGTGGAGAATAAGCTAGAAGGCAAATCAAGCAGGGTGTTTATATGAACCTAATTCTAATCATTGTCATACGCAGCTGCATGGAAACTGACGGCGTGTGGTGGGTTTGGACTTTGCAGTGGGGGGAGTCAACCAATGTGCAGTGTTTGTATGGTGCATCTTAATGTGGAACAGCTGAAATCTGGTAAAACTGAATTAGCAGCTGCCGTGTAAATGGGGGCTATGGTCATTAGTTGATGTACATAAGTGGTGAAATGTATTATTACATGTGATTTTGTTTGTCCCGTTCTTTGACCGACATTACAGTTGATGCGTGATCTTCGTGGCTATGGGTGAATTGTATTAAATGCTTAACCATGTCCAGATGATATCCGCGGCAACCTTTTTTTTTCTACTCGGGATGAAAAGATTCGGAATTCGGAAGGAACCACTACAAGTACAATCGCGTTGGAAATAATTATTTGCTTAAGTAAGAAAGCAGGATGCCCCTAAATTATGTGAGACTGGTTGTACAGGAGATGTGATGGCATCTGAAAAGAAAACGCTCTCAGCAATGTCACTCTTCAGGGAAAACAATCCCCGCTCCATGTGGAAAGGCATCCAGAACATCACAGATTACAAACGATACCATAACACCCCCTCCCCACCGACACCTCTCTCCCAGATCAACTTAACACCTTTTTCTCCCGCTTTGAAGAGGACAGCAGACAGGCAGAGGACACACAGCTGACACCATCAGACCATGACCAGCCCCCCACCATCCTACAACACCAGGTACTGCGAAAGGCATCAACACCAGCAGCTGATCAGCTTGCTGCAGTATTCACTAACATCTTTAACCGTTCGCTGCAGCAAGCCACAGTCCCCACCTGCCTGAAAACTGCCACCATAATCCCTGTGCCCAAAACCTCTGCCATCATGGGACTGAATGATTACCGGCCTGTGGCCCTGACACCGGTGATCATGAAATGCATGGAGAGGCTGGTGTTACAACATGTCAAGGCCCATATCCCACCTGGCTTTGACCAACATCAGTTCGCCTACAAGTCAAAAGAATTGCCCTCCACTCCGCTCTCACCCATATTGAGAGTCCCAACACATACATCAGATGCTATTTGTTGACTTTAGTTCAGCATTCAACTCCATCAGTCCCAGCCGGCTGATCAACAAACTACAGACACTGCAACTTGGAACCTCCCTCTGTCTGTGGATAAAAGACTTCCTGACTAACAGACCCCAGTATGTCAGAATGGGCACCACCACGTCCTCCACCATTGTCCTCAACACCGGTGTTCCCCAGGGTTGTGTTCTGAGTCCTGTCTTGTACACACTGTACACCCACGACTGCGTTGCCACCCATGGCTCCAACACCCTCATCAAATTTGCAGATGATACAACCATTGTTGGACTGATTAACAAAGAGGATGAGGCACCATACAGGGAGGAGGTCCGAGCACTGACGGCCTGGTGCAGCGACAACCACCTCAACCTTAACACCAAGAAGACAAAAGAAGTCATCATTGACTTCCGGAGGACAAGGACTACACTACATTCAGGCCTGAACATCAACGGGGAAGAGGTGGAGCGGGTCAAAAACTTCAAATTTCTCGGACTGCACATCTCAGAGGACCTGGGCTGGACTGTGAACACCACCCACATTATTAAAAAGGCCCAGCAGCGTCTGTTCTTCCTGAGAACGCTGAAGAGAAACAGACTCCCTCCACCTCTGCTGGAAAACTTTTCCATTGCACAATAGAGAGTGTCCTGACCTACGGATGCACGGTGTGGTATGCCAGCTGCACCGCATCTGAGAAGAAACAACTGCAGATCAAGACTGCTCAGTGGATCATCGGCTCCCCACTTCCACGCTTGGAGGAGATCTACTCAAGCCGTCTCCTCCATCGGGCCAAAAAGATCCAGGATGACCCCACCCACCCAGGGCACTCTCTATTCTCCATCCTCCCCTCTGGCAGACTCAGAGTCATGAGAGCACGTACCAACAGACTGAAGAACAGTTTCTTCCCATGGCTGTGAAGAGTCTGCTACAGTAAACTATGACACCCCCCCCCCCCCCCCACACACACACACACACACACACATACATACACACACACACACTACCACCTTCCAGTGGACAATAACTTCTGCACTTAAAAACACAATCTTTTTCATTCATTTACCAAACTGTACTTGCACTTTACTGTTTTTATTGTACTTTTTATTTATTTATTTATTTTTATCTCTTTTTACGATTTATGCTTGGTGCTGCTACAGAAGGAGATGCTGCCAAACGAAATTTCGTTGTATATTGTACAATGACAATAAAGGATTCTATTCTATGTCACTCTTTTCAAGCCAAACGCAGGAGAATCTGTCAAATTTAATTATTTATGCATTTTGTAAGTAACGAAAATACCAAGTTGTCCAAACAAAATGTTTTTATGATGAATATTCAAAATTTCGTTTGCTTTATTTGAAGGTATCGCTGCGCTCCTTTCGCGCTGCAGCTAATTTCAGATATGAAAGTAGAAGGCTGTGGAGGCCATCAATGGATATTGTTAAGGCAAAGATTGGCAGACTCTTGTTTGGGAAGGGTTATGGAAGTGTATAGAAAGGAAATGCAGATGTTGGAGTAACTCAGCGGGAAAGGCAGCATTTATAGAGAGAAGGAATGGGTGACGTTTCGGGTCGAGACCCTTCTTCAGACTGATGGGAGAATGGGGTTGAGAGGAAAAGATAGATCGGCCATGGTGGAGTAGACTTGATGGGCCGAATGGCCAAATTCCGCTCCTTGAGCTTAAGAATGAGCGAAAAAGCACATTCGCAGGAAATATGCAAATACATGTAAAGACGCAGAAAATCCCACCTCTTATAAAACAAACGCAATTGCGGATTTTATTTTCATCCACCAGTAAACACTGGACAATTATGATATATACATTTTATAATGAGATTATCGCCGTCGGACCGAAAGGACGGCGCAAGGCTGCTGTCGTTGAGAGGAAAGGAAAACTCACGGTTTGGTAAGACACAGTTGACCTCCTCTCTGATTAAAGGCATTCTTACTGGCTTAAATGTAAATAGATGATGCGTCTTTCTTACGATTGTATGTGGGAAGTATTCGAACGGCCTCCCCTAAGAAGGAGGGTTTCGGCCCGAAACGTCGCCTATCTCCTTCGCTCCTTAGATGCTGCTGCACCCGCTGAGTTTCTCCAGCTTTTTGTGTACGCCCTAAGTTTGGCACCGGTTGTTGATTTTGCTTGAGTACCCAATATGCTAGTTGGGTAGATTGGAAGTTGACTTTCAGTTTATGTTACGTTCTGGACTGTTAGAGGGTCTTTGTTAAAAACAAACTCAAGTAGTTCCAAGCAAAGAGCAACTTTTGGCCCAGGCTTCCAGAAAGATAATATTAAATAATGTTTCAAATCCCTCTGAAAACCAACATCTTCAAGTCACCCACCTGTTAAATAATATACTGCTATTTCGTGTGAATTCCTATCCTTTGGCCACCATCTGCTACCTTCATATTCTGTCAGTTACCTAGTGCCATGCAACGTAGTTTCGGCAAATCCGCAGGTAATTCAGGTACGTATTTTCCCTGATAGTTTTGAGAAATAATAATACAATCAACATACTTTTTTAAAAACCTAATAAATATTAGCTTCGTTATGTTAAACATGCAATTTCCTGTATTAAAAAAAAGAAGACGCGCAATATTTTCAGATCATAGACTTGATATAAAATGACTTCAGGCCAATTGGTTAGAATGCAGACACAAAATGTTGGAATAACTCAGCGAGACAGGCAGCATCTCTGGAGAGAAGGAATGGGTGACGTTTCGGGTCGAGACCCTTCTTCACACTGAATGCATATTGGTATTTTGGCATTAACTGCGATTATTGTATAGAGTATTGGTTTTAAATATACGGTTTGTAATGAATGATTATTCACCCCGAAACTCGTATAAAGGGACATTCTTTTATATGCAGGGTACACAAAAGACTGGAGAAACTCAGCGGGTGCAGCAGCATCTAAGGAGCGAAGGAGATAGGCGACGTTTCGGGTCGAGACCCTTCTTCTACATGCAGATGTCAATTTGATTTGTCTATCGAAAGCAAACTGTTTTACTATATGCCCTGTTTGCAAAAGAGAAGGCGTACCTGAACACAAGCACAATTCGCAGAAAAATGTGCCCGTCCTAAATAAATTAATTAGCAGATAACGTTTCACTGCAGTTGATGGGTCTCTTTGCGAGATCAATATTGTGCTGATACGTTCTTGAAGCTAAGGGCGCACGGAATAAACAACACGCCAACTCTAACTCTGCATATCAAAACATTTATTGCATATATATATAACTGTACAATACATTTAATGCACGCGATTAGATTAGAACATTTGTCAACAAAACACTAACCGATAACAGTTCAATTTCCCGACTTTAAAAAAAGTGACGCATTGATGAGTTCGTACACAAGGAGTGACGCTGCTGAATTTTTTAAACAATAAATACCGTAACCATTGTTAATAGAAGCTCAACGCTTTGTTAAGGAGTCATTATTCTGCAATTAGAATGAATTTATACAATGAAACAGTCCGTTTGGTTCTGTCGTTCACAAGGACGTATTACTAAATACAATAGTTTATCGCTCATATTGGGAGCCATAAAACTGAAAAACCTTTTGCATATCCCTTCATTAATCCGAAAACAATAAGGAGTACCGGCCCTGACGTCAATGAAATCCTTATCCTAATCCACCTACTAACACTAAGCATTAATATCAACAAAGAAACTCGCAATACTGTAGTGCTTACAAAGTAGAGAAAATAGCATTATTCTAGTTCACTTATTCGTGTCGTTTGTTTAATTCATTCGTACAAGTTTTGTTTACAGTGTTTGAAGCGATCCCAACAATGTCCCAGTGCGATGTTTGGTGATTTCCGGCATCACTTGGGAAACCTCGTCTGGAGACTGGGTGGGTTGAGAGTCGAGGGGATACAGTGAAACCGGCAAGCGGCACAAGCGCAAGGAGAGCCGGGCCACTGCTGGAAACAAGCCTGATCGTCCGGAGTCAAGGGGCACTTCATGGTCGGAGACGAGTGCCTGGGGGTGCCCAGGGTCAAGAGAGACGGAGCGGCTCCCAGCAGCAGCGAGCCCCCGGCTGTCAACACTGGCAGCTGGGCCAGCCGAGAGGCAGAGCCGCTGCGGCCGTACATCTCGCCGATCAGCCTCTTCATCTCTTCCAGGGAGCTGGTGAGCATCAGGATGTAGTTCCTGGCCAGCAAGAGAGTGGCGATTTTGGACAGTTTCCTCACCGACGGCCCGTGAGCGTAAGGCATGACTTCCCGCAGCGCGTCCATTGCCACGTTCAGGTCGTGCATTCTCTTGCGCTCTCTGCTGTTGATCTTCTTCCTCAGTAGGAACTGCTCGTCCTCCGATAGATCCTTCTTGCTCCTGGACTTGGCCGACGGGGTGGGACTGGGCGACTCGTCGGGGGAATGTGAGCGATCGGCAGGGTCGACCTTGTGAGAGATGTTGTACAAGGTGGGCGTGACCACGAGCAGCTCGTTCGGCGTCGACTTCAGCAACTCGCTCATGGTCTGAAGTCCAGACTCGGTTTCTCGGGACAACGGGTAATCGCGCTAACAACCCCTTTGTCCTGCCTCTCGGTTCCAAGCGAGCACCAAGGAGTAACCCGGGTGTTTCGTGGCGCTGCCGCTGCCGCTGGGCGTTGCGGTCCTTTCTGCTCAATGTGTCAGTGTCTCCGAGGAGTTCGGCGACTGTCAAACCTAAAATGAACCTGGCACCGGCGGACGAGTGAAAGTATTTAACAGAGAATGGACGAGAATCAGCCAATCTGAAGTCAGGACTCAGTAACTGACCAACGCTATTGGTACAAGGCTCTTTCAATGAGAAGTCTCAAAGAGCGCCTTCCACCCCCACCCGCCTTAAATCCTGATATCTCTATTTATCTTCACAATTAAAAAAAACTAGTTTTATGTTCATTCCGCTATTGCGAGTTACTTCCATCCCCTCTACCTTTTTTTCCACCCATGCCCCTTCTCTTCTTCCTGTATCCATTCGCAGTCATTTCACATTCTGATTATTTAATATTTCCCATTGATCAGATGAAAGATTTTAAAATCCACGGAGTTTGATCATTGCTGTGACCCGGGTTATTAAACATTTACAAACTCTACAGCTGCTGCTGCAAGTACGAATTTAATTGTTCCGTTGTGGGACACATTGCAATAAAAAAAAAACCTCTTAGTTCTTAAATGAAGTCTTAAAACATAACGTGCATTGAATGGTGCATATATTGCATAAATATCCAATTTCGGACGCCGTGTAACAGTTGCTGGAATCTGCATTGGTTTGGTCAGCAAATGAGTAGGAAAGATACCTCAAGCCCTTCAATCTTTTGCTTATGTTTTGATTGAGGTTGTTTGAAATCTTCCCCCATTACTGCCACTATTAAAAACAAAAAAAAAAATCTCGCTAAAACTACTATGCAGCAGGATTAAAGACGGGAAATGCTTAAAAAGTTCAGCGCGTCAGGCAGCCTCTGTGGAAAGAGGCCGAGTTAAAGTTCAGGTCCAGGATGTGGGTATCCGAGTCCTTTACGATGTTTACACCGATTCAGAATGCTGGAGTAACTTAGCGGGTCAGGCACTATCTCTGGAGAAAAAGGAATAGGTGATGTTTCGGGTCGAGAACCTTCTTCTGACTGAGAGTCAGAGGAAAGGGAAACTAGAGGTATGAAATGGTCCTGAACAAATTAGAGCCGGCACCGATGACCAAGGAAAGGTGGGGACCACAATGGTCCATTGTTGGTAATAATGAAGGGATATATAGATGCAAACAGTGCAAGTGGCAGAATTAGCAATGCAACTTTAGAATGTACCCGAGCCTCCCTTCATGCCTAGGGTCTTTACTGACAGCGGCGCTGGCAGTGCTGCCACTCACTTGTCCTTTGAAACGCAGGAAAACAAAGTAAGACCATTGTCTTCAATTTAACGAGGTTATTTCACACGCAAAGAAGAGTTTCAAAATACCGGGAGGTAATAAGAAACATCTTCCACGTACGCCGGCCATTGGAGGATCCATGTAGAGACATGTTAATCAACTGTCCTCGCTTATATAAATATATATTGATTAATATCAACTCAGAATATGCACATTGTCTTCACCTCGCCGACCATTCGCTTGAGAACGGTACGCGTTGAAATTTAGCATTGTAGGAAATATTACCGTGAAATAAATACCTAATTTTTTTTGTGCGACTTAAAGACCAAGAGAAACTCTCGATAAACGTTTTTTGTAAGCTTAAAGGCAGGTGGCATAACTCAAAAAGCAAATGCCGCGGATGCAGGAGAATCTGAAACAGTGCAGGAAAATGCTGGAAACTCAGGTGGCCTCTCTGGAGAGTGAAACTGAGTTAATTGTAGAAACAAGGAACTGCAGATACTGGTTTACCAAGGAAAATACACTTTGCTGGAGTGACTCAGCGGGTCTGGTAGCATCTCCGGAGAACATGAATGTGTGACTCGAAACGTCACCTGATCCATGTTCTCCAGGAAAGCTGCCTGACCCACTGAGTTACTCCAGCAATTAGCAATTGTGTATTTCCTTAATTGAATGATTGAAAGATGCATCATTGAAACAGGCCATTCGGCCCACCGAGTCCAAGTCGACCATCGATCAGCCTAGTTCTATGCTATCCCACTTCCGCATGCACTCCCTACATATTAGGGGCGATTTACAGAGGCCAATTAACCTACAGACACGCACGTCTTTGGGATGTGAGAGGAAACCGGTGCACCCGAAGGAAACCCACGCGAACTTGCAAACTTCAAACAGACAGAACCGGAGGTCAGGATTGAACTTGGGTCTCTGGCGATGTGAGACATGTTTGAAATCAATAACCTTTCAGTAGAATTAGTCATTGCACCGAGGATTATTATGAAACTATCCTTGCAATTTTCAGTTATAGCAAATATAGAAAGAAGATCTAAAAAATACATAATAATGATCGAACAACCATATTCGTTTTTTTTGCAGAGATGACGGCTCCCCTCCCCACACGCATCCCCACCCCAAGTGCCAACACAAAGCGACAGACCTTATTAAGCAGACTCACAATTCGCTCAACACATTCACTCACCGCCAAGTTCCCTGGACGTGCTGGAAAAACTAAACACACACATACACACGCTGAAATGAATCAACGTAATGCTTCTAGGTGGTAGTTTTGTAGATCCGAACAAAGAAAATATCTATTGTCAATATAGACGCTATAACTTTTTAAATAGACACGCTTCCTTCGATTAGTTGTTTGTACCAGTGCAGGTTGTTTGAAAAATGATGTGCGAGGAAAAATCATGCTGCCTTTACATTTGAGTGTCCTTCACACCCACGGTACATGTTTGGTTAATGATTTTATGAGCAATGTGTTGGTATTTTAATCGCATTTGGGACCAGCATCCGCAACATAACAGGTTAACTTGTGGAGAGAGCTCTGCATTAAGTCCAGAGCCGGTCATGCTTCTCAGGCGCTGGAGACCCGGGTTCATTCCTGACGACAGGGTGTTTGTACGTTCCCCCGTGACTAGCGTGGGGTTTCTCCGGAATCTCCGGTTTCCTCCCATACTCCAAAGACGGACAGGTTTGTAAGTTAATTGGTTTGGTATAATTGTAAATTGTCCCTAGTGTGTGTCGGATAATGTTAGTGTGCTGGGATCGCTGGTCGGCGCGGACTCGATGGGCCGAAGGGCCTGATTCCGCGCTGTATCTCTGAACGAAAACCAAACTAAACGTACAGTCAGTCACCTTGCGACTTGCTGGTAGGTTAAAATATAATTATCCAATGCATAACGGGAAAAGATTCACACTGGTCAGTGTGAAAAGACATCGAAATCATAATGGATCTCGCTACGACAGAACAGGGCAACTCGTTTTGCGCGGCAGAGTGAGTCTAGATCGCCTGTAGACGATTGTAATTTAAAACATTGGACCTAGATTATGCCAGGTTGAATGACCAGTTGTCAACTTTTGTCAGACACAGGGAACCTATATTTAAAACGCGCTGTTAACCCAAGTGATATTCCATTTTATATAAAACACAGCGTGCTTCAAAAAACTGGAGCGACCTGCTACAAATGAAGCATTTCATTTAAGTCTGGTTAATTTATAACATTCAGAGGAAACGGGACAACTGGCAGGCGAAGGGAACGTTTCACTCAGTTTGAAAAGATTCCTGTTTTCTCATTTTGAGAGAAGCCGTCTCCAATGTTGGGTGCATTTAACCTGAAAACAAGCCTTTGAAAGGCACAGAAGAGCGAGTGTACTGAGGGATGCAAAGGAAAACAAAGGTGCCAGTGAAGTCACTTCCCTGCATTGGGTCCAGCCATCCGCTTTCTCCATGGTCCCATTGAATGGACAGAATGCCGCAGGAAGATGGAGAATTAAAGGGAACAAACCATCAATGCACAGTCAAAGGAGAAGAGGCGGCAGCACATGAGCGGATATCTGCTTCACTTTCACTCCCCGTCTGGCTCACAAAGGGGGCTTCTGATGAATTATGGAATATTCCTGGCGTCAATGAAAATGGTCTCGGAAGATGCTAAAAGGGGGGAGAAAATAGACTACTATTATTATCACTTGAGGAAATATAAAAGGGAGCTTTTGGGAAGGAAAACTGCAAGAAAACAAGAAAAACAACAATGTCTACAAATAAACAAATAATATAGATAAAGAAGGACGTGAAGTGCTGGAGCAACTCAGTGGGTCAGGCAGCATCTCTGGAGAACGCGAATAGGTGATCCTTCTGGTCGGGACCCTTCTTTCGACTGTGCCTTGTTTTGTAAACCAACATTAGTAGTTTTTTGTTTCTAAATAATATAGATAATGTCCCTGTGGGCCATAGATTCACAGACATAGCGCTGAAACAGGCCCAACTGATTGATGCCCACCAAGATGCCCCGTCTGGATGGAAATCATTATTTCAATTCATTTTCAGGTGTTTCAACAAGCAAACAATATCTATCCTAAATGTAGACATAATTGAATTTATAAATAAATTACTTCTGTTGAATGCCTCCATTGCTGCATCAGAACATTGGGAAACACATTTTGTGATGTTTAACGTGAGTACAGTATTTAAACAGAACACATGTCAAGCGCTGACCATGAATAGAGATTGTGCCATCATTTTCAACCAGACACCTTGCAGAGATGTTTGTTTATCTCTCATTTAACCAATAGTGGGTTGATGGATTGGAAACTCAGTTGCCCCTCTGGGCTTGTGCGTGGCTTTTGCTTGGCCTATCCTTGTGGCTGGAGTGGTGCAATGTTACTGCGAAGATAGACACAACAAGTTGGAGTAACTCAGCGGGACAGGCAGCATCTCTGGAGAGAAGGAATGGGTGACGTTTCGGGTTGAGACCCTTCTTCAGACCTGGTTTGCACTTAGCAAGGAGGGCCCTCTTAATGATCACTTTTCATGCATCTGATACAGTTGTTGGCAATTAAGCTTAATGTTTGGATTTTTGGCATTTATTGACTGAATGATGATGACACAGGAGCAGTTCTTTCCAAACATACATTCTAACAAAACCCAAGCAGGAGAAATTGCTAATTAACATTTATATTATTCCTAAGACGGCTTGAAGGGTTGAATTGTAAAATGTTTAGAATTTCAAAGAAATCCCTGGAATCATGAATTGGATACTCTAGTAATTGGTTATTGTCTTTCACTCTCTCATTGCCTGCATCGGTGTTCTCAAAACATTTAATTTCTACTGTATGACTATCACAGTTGGATTCAGAAGGCCGACAGTGCATCATTTGGCTCAGCATAGGCGATGCCACGAAAAAAGCCACCAGTCCTCATTAAAATGCCAAACACCTTCACCCATTCATTTGAAACAGTTTATGCCTTTCTGCTTATAATGCTTTTTCCACTCTGCCATGGACTGCAGAGCCATCAATTAAGGGGCCATCAATTAAAGTTACATGACAGGAATTCTCAAGTGAGCGATGAAAGCTTTGCTTTGCAGACAGAATAAATTGGATGGCACTTTGTTATTTATTTTCCATTGGTGCAGTAGTGGAAATAGTGAAATTTAAAAAAATCATATTTTCTGGATATCAGTTTTATGTCATGCCATGATATGTCTTCTCCTTCTTAGACAGTTCCTCAGGTCAGGTATAGTTTCTTTCCACTCAACTTCTCTGGGTTCTGAGATGGCTGATTTGGTGAATGCAACGGATGGGACAACAAGCACTTCACGAGGCAGTGTGAGGGACCAGTGGGAGGAGATCTACAATTTATGAGGTCTGCTCTTTTTGTTTTAACTTCCATGTAGTCTTGATGGAGAGATTCAATACTCTCATTGCATCCTACACATTCTGCTTCCATTTGAATGGTTATAAGCCAGGGAGTCTTATAAGTTAGTGTGGCTGTTACATTATTTCAAGGAGACTTTGAGAAGCTCCTTTATAACATTATCTAAGCCCTCCTGGATATCTCTTGCTGTGCTAGAACATAGAGGAGATGTGAGCTTGATTTTGTATCTAGTACTGGACATGTACAATGATGTTGCCCATCCATGGGAGTGGATTGCTACTATTGGAGTCCCAGTGCTGGGATGTTGGTCTGGGAGAGAATGCTGATATTGGTTCATCAATGATTTGTAATAATTTGTGATGGTATCTCTCAATTGCTTCAAGGTGTCTGCTGTAGATAGATTGTAACATCAAAAAAGTTCAGGTGAATTTGGATCACTGCTGTCTGTAGATTATGAGCTTTGTACTAGTTGAAGGTTCTTGATATATGAACACACTTGTCCTCAGATAGCCAAAGATTGTGCTGGTGCTCTGGATGCCATGATTAATGTCATCGTGAATGTCAGCATTTGCCAAGGAATGGCTCATGAGATATATAAAGTGAACCATGTTTTCAGGCTCTTTTCATTGACCTATATTGTTGGTGTGTGATGTTACGTAGCATTGGTACATTGGCAGTGGACTTTTAACTTTCAATTATTTAATAAATGGATCACAATGGCTTGGGCTCCAAACATGCTCAGATACAATCATCAGCCCTGCACTGCAGCTTGATGACTGAGGTTGAAGTGACCTTAATTCTGGAGTGAAGGCAAACACTGTTGAACAACTTACTATTTATCCTACATACTAGTACCACTTCTGTGGTAAGTTTGTTGAGGGATGAGGTGCAATATTGTGGAGAAAAATATGAAAACAAAAACAAAACGTCAGAGTCTTGCTTAATTCTAGTCTGATTAATCCATTGTCTTACATTCCACCATGTGGCAGATGGAAAATGGTGACACATGTATGTGTAAAGTGAAATTGGAGAATGACACACCCCAATTCCTCTCAATGGACAAAGTCAATGTATTTTGTAAGATCAAAAGAGCTATGAATATATTATATGGAAATATTTTAAAATATAATAAAATCTTATTTGAAATTTGAAACAAATAAAATGGCCACTGTTAGTCACCCGTGCATCTTAGTTCTTTTACTTATCTAGTGAACACACACACGACCAGTAAAACACTATCTTTTTGGGTGATATCCATTAAGAAGGCCCTTCCACATTCATCTGGGAACTTAAACCTCTGTATTTACTGGGAATGATGTACACCTTCAGCCTCTTTTTCAATTCTCTCATATTCTGAGAATTGTCTCATATGACAACTATTATTATTTTATTAAAATCAGTATGTAAGAAAATTTCTCAATTGGTGCATGGGATTGAAAAAGCTGGTGATGCATAGGTTATAGAAATATGAGAGGATCTTGGTCAACAAATCTAGTAATAAAAATGAATTGCGGATGCTGATTTATACTCAAGATAGACACAAAATGCTGGAGTAACTCAGCAGGTCAGACAGCATCTCTGGAGAACATGGATGGGTGACACTTCAGTTGGAACCATTTGCCTTGTCTTCATTATTATGATCAGCATTCTTATTATTATTATTATCTTCCTCTCCTATATCATCCAGCAAAAAGAAAATCACTTGTTCATCTTTAATATCAATCTCCCATTCCTCATTATCCTCTGATCACCATTTTTGTGAAGGGGCTGAGGAGAGAGTAAGTAAAAGGGACACATACTGTAAATGAATGGAAGCTAATCTGCTGTTTTACAATTATGGTTTTTAACCATGATTAGAGCAGAATGCTTTTATGTAGCTCTGTGGTCTGCTCTGCATGGTGAGCAACTCAATCAAGCCTGGAATGGTCTTTCCAGTCCATTAGTCTTTGCTTGCTGGTAGTTATAGGGTCATAGAGTCATAGAGTGATACAGTGTGGAAACAGGCCCTTCGACCCAACTTACCCACACCAGCCAACATGTCCCTGCTACACTAGTCCCACCTGCCTGCGATTGGTCCATATCCTTCCAAACCTGTACCTTTCTAACTGTTTCTTAAACATTGGGATAGTCCTAGCCTCAACTACCTGCTCTGGCAGCTTGTTCCATACACCCACCACCCTTTGTGTGAAAAGGTTACAGCTCAGATTCTATTAAATCTTTTCCCCTTCACCTTGAACCTATGTCCTCTGGTCTTCGATTCCCCTGCTCTGGGCAAGAGACTCTGTGCATCTACCTGACCTATTCCTCTCATGATTTTATACAATCAAAAGAGGAGAATCATTAAAGGATATCTCCCTGGTGGCATTAGGGGGCTGATCTGAACGATTTGCTTGTTTCTGTCTAATGTGTTTAACCAAGAAGCACAAGGAAACACCTGCATTGTCCCTTCCAAGCTGCACAACTCTCTGAATGGAAAATTTAGTACCATTCCTCCATTGCTACTTGTTCCAAATCCTGGTATTCCTCACTCAACATGACCATGGACGTATCTTCACTGGATGGGATATTACAGTTCAGGAACATGGCACCATCTTCATGGGATGGAAGATTGCAACCTTCACGAGGTCCGCCCTGTTTTGACAAATGTAATCAACCCTGCATGCAAAATCAAATAAGATCAAATAGAACAAGTTGTCCTGCAACATTAGGCTGTGCACGCCATATGCAAGAAGAAGACCATCTTTATAACGACAATCGAGTACAGGCTCTCAATGCTATCCTTGACCAAAGAAGAATAAATAAAACAAAAAGTTGGTTTGTTTATTTAGTTATTGCAGTAGATGAACAGCTCACTGATGACCATAATGCCCCAGGAAGAAAGAGGATGGCAGTCATTTTATTACCCTTGCGTTTTCCCTTCAAGTTATTGCATGTTTACTCACAGGTCTGAGATTACAAATGTCAGTCATTCCTGCACATATTGATCAAATCAGTTTCCTGAGATTTCATCCTTGAGTACTCTTCAGGTTTTCTCCCCATTTCTGCTCTGGATCCAAGAGTTTCTGAAGGTTGACAATGAAAATGTTTAGTTCTTCTTTTCTATACCTTTACAACTTTCATGTTCCTTCTTTGGGTACATCTGGCAAGTTCTGCCAGTTACAAAATTGATGCATGATTCATTCTTAAATGTGACTTACAATTCTGCAAAATATTCAGTCAACTTGCTGTATTTTCAAATTATTGTGGAATCTTTATAATCTGCTTCCCTCTCCAAGAACACCCCATGAGTGAAAACAGAATACATTTTTTGACATTTCTGCCACTTTTTATTTGTCACTCTTGTGGAAAATGTAGTGCCAAGGAGCAAATGAATTGGGTCCTGGTTCAATAACAATATACACCAGGTCCACATTGACGTTTCTAGATGCTGGTTGCACTTTATGGAGTAATAAGGAAGTCAATTTCTGATAATTGCTCACTATATGCTGTGTTGGAACAATTTTTTTGACTCTTTGTCAACATGAATTTGCATTTATCTTTGTCACGGTGAACCATGTTATGGTTCAGACAAACTCAATGATATAAAGGAAATGACGTTGCAGGCTCAGCTCTTGGACAAATACCTCAGAAAGGTTGCAAACTGACTTATTTAATCCCAAGGAAAGGGATATTAATTGTTGGGAAAATAGGTTGTATCAGTGCCTCATTATACTTCGCTGATTTAATTCAAGATTGAAATCAATACCAGATTTCTATCTCTCCCCTCCCTTCCCTCTCCCTACAATCAGCCTGAAGAAGGGCCTTGACCCAAAATATCACCTATCCATGTTCTGCCTGATCCGCTGAGTTACTCCAACACTTTGGTCTCAAATGTAACTGTTGGAGTTCAAACCTAGAGACACAACCCCATCTGCAGAAAGTACAAGCAGTTCCTTGGGGTTCAACTGTCTGTCAGTTGAGGGTTCTTTGCCTTCCCTTTCTCTTCTTGACTTTGAGGACAGTGTGCATTTAGCTAAAGTAGGCCATTGGCTCACGGAAGGTATGATGCCATTTGAGCTGACCAACATGTTATACTTCTCACAACTTGTGATGCCTGAGCTTGAGTCTTCTTGTGTCTTCAGCTTGAGTCTGAAGAAGGGTCTCGACCCGAAACATCACTTATTCCTTTCCTCCAGAGAAGTTGCCTGACCCGCTGAGTTACCACATCATTTTGTGTCTATCTTTGGTGTAAACCTGCATCTGCAGTTGCTTCCTACACATTGTGATATCTATATCTGTTTCAGTGAGATATATTTTCAGAATGTCTTTCTAGAATTATTCAAGAGTCAAGATGAGAGTGTTTTATTATCATATGTACAGAAACAGAACAACGGAATTCTTATTTATGTTGATCAGCACTGGCTCTCAAAGGTTTAATGGTACTTTATTATCACTTGTCCTGGGATACAGTTAAATAGTTATTTGGGCACAGTTCAGTACAGGTATTGCTATACATAAGCACATCTTAGATGCAGTACAAATGTATAGAAATAGTACACTGAGACAGCAGACAAGAGTCGTCAGGTTTGGGCACCATTTTCAAGTCCCACTTGTTGTAAGTGCAGAATTCTTAACCTGACCATGAAGACCTGTTGCTCTGGCAATGTTGCAGGGTTGGCCTGGCCAAGCATAGCCGTAGGTGACCTCCACCGCTCCTTGAAGCTGGAGGTTGCATCTGGTCTGCGTGCTTGGCCTCTTGGAGCGGCGCCCGATCCAGCCTCCAGTGGCCCGTGCTACCGCCGAGGTGAACTGCATTGCCTCCTGCAGCTGGTCTGCTTACCGGCCCTCTATTTCACATGTCCGCCACCATCACTGACATTTTCTCACCTCTCCGGGCCTTGAGGACGAGCAGGGAAGTGATCGATGGCATGTCTCTTGGGGACGGTCTGTTACACGGCACCGTGGTTGCCTCTCTGACCATTGGTGACATGAGAGAAATGGACTCATGGGGAAATTAATTGTGGCATTCACACACAATATCTGACCCATGGATGTTATGTAAGACCATTAACTCAAAGCTGGTAATATTGGCTTTGGTGAAATTACTGCCAGTAGTGCACCAATCCTCCCACTTGGTGCATTAGCACTTCTGGAATATTTCTCTCTTCTCCATTTATAGTTCTAAAACCAGTGGAATTGTTAAATATTTGGGAATGGTTTGTTTCCTTTGCATAATTGGATGACTACTGTGGAAACAAGGTTGGAGCTGAGTTATATTCCCTGATTTATGTATTTCCCAAATTTAGTTATGTATATTTCCATTCCCATTGGAGTTATTATTCCCATTCCCATTGGGTTTGTGTCTCTGGGTTTGAACTCCAACAGTTAAATCTGGGACACGTAGTGCTGGAGTAACTTTTAGTTATGATTTGTAAATAAATGAGAAATGTTCAGCTTAATTGCCAAAATAACAATTTTAATTTGAACCATCTTACCTTAAAAATACTGATTATCATATCAACATTTTGTTCTGATCCCAAAAGTAATTCAGTGAAGCAAAATTACTGGAGATTTAAAGCATATGGTTTTGATTTACTTACTTTGCAAATCATCATCATGCCTGCAACAAACATTGCCTAGAAGTTTGTATTGATTAAAAGACAAATAAAAGGAATTTGGCATCAGTTCCCCGAGCCAAATTATGGTTGTTTTGTTTCTGGCTTTTGTTTGGTTGCTGAGCCTTTAACTACTTATTCTTTACAATATTGAAAAGGCATTATATATTTCTGATCCAGCTCTCCAGGGTTTTAATGTTTGGTTGGGAAAGACAGGTGCAGGCAATGGGAAAGTAGATAACTGCCTGCACCTCAATATCCCAAAGGAGATAATGAGAAGTTTACAAGCTGCTAATAGAGTGGAACCAATGCTGGAAGAATGCTCCTTATAGAACGCATGCAGTCAGGGGGCTGCAGGTCTTTGGGAGAACCTCCATTTGGCCCGTTATCGTGACAATGCTTAAAATGGAGATTGAGACAATAAAGCTGTCACCCTGCCAGAGACTGTCTGATTATTACCATGTTACCATTCTGTTTGTCTCACAGATGTCCCCATATATTACTACTAATTATATTATCATAATGTTCTTATTAATGTCAGAGTTCCTATTGTGACGCCAAAGGCAATTGCAAAACATGGTGATTTGCTTCTGTTCATGTTGACCCCGGTAACTTAAAGCAGAGTGTACCTCTGTTACTTGGCTCATTCAAAAAATAAGTTGGTCCTATTCAATGCGGTAGTATTGTGGTTAGTTTTGGTTTGTTTGGAAGTCTGTATTCAGTTTTTGTAAGTTGAAAACAGTGTCAGCACACATGCTGGAAGATGAATGGGCCCCCACTGTGCGGCAATTCCTATGATTCAGAAGAGAAGGGGAAGGGTGAAAACATTGGTGGTGCAAATAAAACCTTTCAGCATAAATTACATTCAACATGAACCAATAGATGGGAATGAATGTACAAGTCTGCCATCTCATTAAATGGTTAAAAACCTCAATTAGTTAATATATTTCACCTGTTCAAATCTTCTATTGGAGAGGCGTGGAGTTGCTTGCAGATGTCACATTTTGCAAATTAAGCAGACTCTCAAAATCCATATGGAATATTATGCAATGTTAGATCATTAAGAAGATTCTCAAAAATGTATATGAAATAGTATGCAACATGTGACAACTGCAAGCAACCCCATATCTCTCCAGTAGAACCTTAGAACAGTTGAAAATAAAACAGTTAGCCCAATTATAATTCTTACTATTTTTGAATAATTCTGAACAACTTATTACCATCCCACAATAAAATAAAGCATGATTTTCTTTTAGGAATATGGTTATCAGGGCCTTTCTTGAGAATCATTTACAGAAGGCATGATAATTCTATATGTAACTCATTGATTTATTGCCATTGACTTAAAAAAAAGAATATATGTTTCTTTCTTTCTTTAACAATAACTATTTGCCTTTCACTCTAATGTTTGAACGTACCACTTGTTTTTGCCTTGTACATTTTCTGTCTTATATGTTTACTTGTTGTCATGTTAATGGTAGCATGAATGGAAAACATTCAGATAGCTGCACTTTATACATAACTCTTTTCTGATATCCATATTCCTTAAATAGTGCTGAAAGATTGTGACTCATTCATTTCCAAAATGTTTACCAATTAAAATATGGATAATTTCAAATATCATTAACCAGAAGAAACCAATAACTCAAACACAACTTCCATTTAAATTTAATTCACTTGAAAAAATTAACAGGATAAATATAATCTTGAGTGGCACAGCTGGCGGAGCCACTGCCTCACAACCCCAGAGACCTGGGTTCAGTTCTGATCTTGGGGGCTGTCTGTGTGGAATTTGTATATTATCTCTGAGGCCACATGAATCTTCTCCGGGGCTCTGGTTTCCTCCCAAAGATATGCAGGTTTCTAAGTTAATTAGCCTCTGTAAGTTGCCTCTTGTGTGTAGGGAGTGAATCAGAAAGTGAGATAACATAGTACTTGCATGAATGTGTGATCGATAGTTGATGTGGACTCTCTTGGCCAAAGGGCCTGTTTTAATGCTGTTTGTATAAACTAAATTAACTAGACATGTATTTAAACTGATTTGAAGAAAAAAGAGCTGAAACAAATGTTGTTCGCTCGCCAAATGCCCAAGTGGAGTTCTATGCATATTATGACGGTGCTGGAGTAACTCCTCAGCAGGTCAGGCAGCATTCATGGAGGGAATTAATATTATGACAGTCAGAACTGACTAAAGTAAAGATTTGAAAATTTGATCATTTTCGGTCAAAACAAACAACGTTTCTAGTTTAGTTTAGTTTATTGTCACGTGTACTGAGGTACGGTCAAAAGCTTTCTTGTTGTGTGCTGTGCGGTTAGCGTAAAGACTATACATGATTACAATCAAGCCGCCCACAGTGTACAGATACATGATAAAGGGAATAACGTTTAGTGCAAGATAAAGCCCAATAGAGTTTGACTAAAGATAATCCGAAAATCTCCAATCAGGTAGATGGTAAGTCAGGACTGCTCTATGGTTGGTGATAGGATAGCTCAGTTGCCTGATAAGAGCTGCGAAGAAACTATCTCTGAATCTGGAGGTGTGCATCTTATAACTTCTGAACTTCTTGCCTGATGGGAGAGGCGAGAAGGAGGAGTGTCTGAGGTGAGACCCGTCCTTGATTATGCTGGGTGGCCTTGCTGAAGCAGCGTGAAGTAAAGATGGAGTCAATGGAAGGGAGGTTAGTTTGCTTGATGGTCTGGACTGTGTCTATAATTCTCTGCAATTTCTTGCGGTCTTGGATGGGGCTATTAGCAAACCATGCTGTGACGCATCCCGACAAAATGCTTTCTGTAGAAGTTGGTGAGAGTTGGTGGGGACATGTTGAACTTCCTTAGCCTTCCAAAGAAGTAGAAGTATTGGTGTGCTTTCTTGGCTATTGCTTTGATATGGCTGGTCCAGTTGCTGCTGATCATTACCCTTGGGAACTTGAAGCTTTCAACTGTCTCTTCTTCGACACCGTCAATGTATTCTGGGGTATGCGTATTGGTTTGCTTCCTAAGTCAATCACAATCTCCTTTGCCCTGCTGACATTGAGGGAAATGCTGTTATCTTGGCACCAGGTTACGCCAAGCGCGCGGCCAGGGACTCCATCAGGGCCAGTTGCTTTTCATGGGTTTACCCTCAGGATGTAACTTCTGCAACACTTACCCTGAGAAAAAGCACCCTTGTGTCGGATAGGACAGATTTCACATGCTCAAAGCGAGCATAGAATGCATTAAGTTCATCAGGTAGGGCTGCACTATCAACAGTGATGTTGCTTGACTTCGCTTTAAAGCCATTATAGTATTCAGTCCTTACCACAATCTGCAGGTAAGAGAGAAAATGTTCTCAAATAGAGAAAGTACATATTGCAATGTTGTGATTGCAGAAGTGCAAAACCAGGATGAGAAGTTTACTAGTTGCATTCAACATTATTCAATAAGAGTTGCCTAAAATTAGGAGACGCTTGAAAACATATGAGTATTGATTAGCTGATCCTCTTGTTGTATGGCATTACTCCAGCACAGGTCTTGGGGTGGAAGATTGCAACCTTCACGCGGTCTGCCCTGTTTCCACTAATGCAATCAACTCGACGTGCACAAACGGAAGATCAAATAGAACAAGTTGTCCAACAACTTTAGGCCGTGCACGCCACACGAAAGAAGAAGAAGAAGCACGGGTCTTGCAGAACAATATGAAAAATAACTTGGAACTTGATAGAAAACAAAAGCAGAACATGCTGGCAACACAAGCAGTCAGTTGGTATCTGCATTAAAAATAAATTAATGATTTGGGTTGAAGAGCCACCATCAGAACTAAAAAAGTGTGAAAACAAGTTATTTTTAAGTTGACAAGATGGTGGAAGAGGAATGGATTAGACAAAGGGAAACCTCTGGTAGGGTGTGCCAAGGTTCCCATGGTGATACAATGTTTACAAAGCAGTCTGGTTAATAGTTAATACAAAGCAGTCTGAAGAAGGGTTTCGACCCGAAACGTTGCCTATCTCCTTCGCTCCTTAGATGCTGCTGCACCCGCTGAGTTTCTCCAGCCTTTTGTGTACCCTCGATTTTCCAGCATCTGCAGTTCCTTCTTTAACACTGGTTAATAGATTAATGGGAAAAGTTGGAAAAGAAAATAAAACAAACAAAAGGGCATGTCAACGCTGTGAAATGCAGAATGGCTGGATCTGTGGCAAGATCTCTCTCTGTGCCAGGGATTCCCACCTTGCTACTCTCATGTGGATGGTATTAACCTAGAGACTGGTTTAGGCTTAGGCTTATTATTGTCACATGTACTGAGGTACAGTAAAATGTTTTATTTTGCATGCTATCCAAACAGATCAGATTTATAATACAGAAATACAATCGTCAAACTGAAGTACAGTACCATAGAGAGATCAAAGGGGAAGATACAGAGTTCAGAACATAATTCTCAACATTGTAGCACATCAGTTCAGTAGACAAAGTCCAATGTCCACAAAGGGGTATAGGTGAATCCTACCGTACCAAATGAGATCAAGGATAGAACGAGTGGACCCTGTTTTAAAGGGAGACTGAGTTATCAACAAATATCTTGGTTTAATTAGTACCATATCTCCCCATGATTCATCATACTCCACTTAGACTGTGGTGATTTCCACATGTACAATGGACCATATAGGACACACGGGAAGATAACTTAGGAATAATAATGTGATGCAAGGCAGCTTTTCTTTGGGAAATATCTAATAAAATTCCAATATTAATTCAAGTCAAAATAAACAAATGTAATTTATTTTAGATGCTGCCTGACTTGCTGAGTTACTCCACCACATTGAATCCTTCTTTGTAAATCTTATGCCATATATTCACGCTGAATAAATTACAGTCACAAACTAACCGGCTAGCACACATTTAGAAGGTGGAACAAAATCAAGGCACATAATGGAACTTGCATGGTTTCAGGAAGAATATGCAAATTCCACACTGATAATTCCTGAGGTCGGGATTGAACCCTGAATCTATGAGGCAGCAGCGTTAACTGACACAGTGCAGTAAGAGAAACGTAAAGAAAATAAAGAGAAAAAAATGTTTACAACTTTGTTTTAAATATTAAATAGTACCTTCTTGAAGTTGATTTTGACTGTACTGATCTCCAATGCAGTAACAGCAGAAATCAGATCTGCATTATTTAACTTTTGTATTCATGACAATTTTTGTCATTCCTATAATTTCACTATCCCTAATTTTGTCATTAGAACAAAAAGAGTAAACAAGATAAACTATGGAGCAACTCCAGCTAGTGGTATTTATACATTTGGATGCCAATTATTGAATAAATACAAAACAGTCATTGCATGCTGAAGGTTCGGATGGATCGTTGGAAGGAAAACAAGAATATTTCACAATCAGTGGCTTGATTGTAATTGTATTGCCCTAACTGAGTACGATAATGAATAAGTTCTCATGTTTTGCCAGTTAAATGTTTTAACAACCAGGAAAGAAAGCACAAATGGGGTTGGGGTGGCATGCTTAAATAAAAAGCCAAATGTTGGCAAGATTCAGTCACTGGGCAGCTGCATGTGTTACAAAGAATGAAATGAAGAATGGAATGAAACTTGCCTTTTATAACTTTCAGAAAGTAGCACAGTCTAGGCCCACTCCACATGTCCATCCTCAAGAAGACTACAGGAATCTTAATTAATCAAATGGCCCAAAGTCAGCTGGCAGGTGTTTGTTAAACAACAGTTGTTTTGTTTGTCAGCTATATAGTAAAAGATAGCACGATGAAACAAACACATTTAAATGCTCCAACTCATGCTTTCTACATAATTCATAGCTGAAGGTTTTTGGTTCACTCCACTCATTTGGCTGAAGGGGTTGTCAGGTGGTCCTTTGGTTTAGTTCATATGTACAAATATCAAAGACATACACTGACCAATTTCGGACTAAAATATGAACAGGTATTGAAAGTGGTATTGGAAATACAATCCGGCCCCTGTTTGTGAAAGATCACGTTGCAAAAAAAGGTTATCACAATGAACTGTGTGCTTAAGGTATTCTGAGCCTCGTCAGGCTGATCGATTGGTATTGATGGTATTTGATAACAATGTCTGCCAATGTTGTCCATTAAAGAAGCAAGATTGTTTTTTGTTGTTATTTTTGTTATTGGACATTTTTGTCTTTGGTTAAGTCATTGGGAATGGACCTCCACATAAATAAGGTAAAAGCTGTTACGCAAGGTGTATTTCTGACGTGATAAACATGCATAATTATGTGCAAGTGTGGAGGAGATCACCAAATCCCAACCAGCTACTCAGCTAATCCTATTTAAAATAACATATAAACATAAAATTTGTTTTAGGAGGTTAAGACCTCTTCAGGTCTTATTGTCTTCTCTGGAACGTCAAAGGTTGAGGGGAGACAATAAAAGTATATAAAATTAAGAGAGGCATAGATAGAGTAGACAGTCAGAACCTTTGGGCCGAAGGGCATTTTCCTGTTCTATGTTTTATGTACACAAACACTTAGCATTACAGGTAGAAGCATTAAATAGCACCTGAGACTCACCATATTATATATACGTTCATAGGGCAAAACCTGTAACAGACTACTAGGTTACAGTATTACTGTTTGATGTTCCATTCCATTGTACATGTGGAACTGATTATAGTCTGTGAAATGTGATGTATTGTGTGGAGATACTGTATAAATTAAAACAAGGTATCTGTAGATAATTCAGTCAAGCAGACCCACTCATGCCTTCCTTGATCTGGTTTGGCATATCAGCATCATGATTTACACCATCTCCATGAGGTAGCAAGATGGGGACTCTTGGCACACAGAGTCTCTGCACATCCAAATGGAACTGAATGAGCATCATCCAAGAATGGACTTCATCCAAGCATAAATATTTCAATTTATCAGGAAGTGTTTTTTTTTTTTTTCAATTCTTTAAGAATAGTCAAGCAGAAATTTGAATTTCTTTCAAATCGTCTCCAAAAATTATTGGATAAAATCATTACAAATAAAATCTAAGTGGTGTCCTTATTATCACATCTTGTGGCTCTTGCCAAGTAGATTAGATCCAAATCTGCAATGAACTAAAACGTGTTGATTTACCTCCCATGCCAGTGTCATTTAAAATGCAGCTTGACATTATAATCCAGACAATCACACACACCTACACGTTTTGAAACAAATTATAGAAATAACAGTTTTACTGTAATGCATCAAATGTCAAATTTCTATCACAACAGATTTATTTCGGAACAGTACCAAGTCTACTTAAATATAATTGTGCAGTTTCAAAATGTAATTCATATCAATGCTGTCAATTAGAGGACTTCGGGGTGTAGTTAATTATTCAGGAAAAGGAAGTTTTTGTTTCGATAAAGCTGACCAAATGTCAGTAAAATATTTATTTGTGACATTAAGCACGAGTGATGGAATAAGTAGCAAGGTGTCAATGATGGAGAGATGCAGACATCATCAATACACTCCCTCCAGCCCTCAAACACGATTCAGAATCTTGAACAGGCAAATGGGAAGGGAATGTCTTCTAGACTCCCTTTGACTCTATCATATCTTCGGACTGTTAGCTTCATCGGGGTTCTAAAAGCGACGATCTCTGCCCGCACTGCGATTAGTAATATCTCGCCTCGCATGTAAAACGAGATTGAACCACATTCTGTGCAACTTCTTGTGGGCTTTGATCTAACACATAAAGATGGACAAAATGCCACACAATTCGGTCATCGTGGTTGACAGTTTTTTTTTTAAACTAAAAGCAAAACTTTTTTTTTCCTTTAACATGCTAAACGCCGCCCGTCTTCGATTTTGGGGGGAATTTATCTGAAACTGATTGAGATGTCACAGGTAGTAAATTAACTCAACTCGCTTCAACCAAACTCCGTCTGCCTGATCTGTTTTTTCATCCTCGTGAGCAGCTTCATTTGAACATAGCTTCTGCTGTATGAAACTATGGTTCTATCATAGTTTTGATTAGTGCGGGTGTCAGGGGTTATGGCGAGAAGGCAGGAGAGTGGGGTTGAGAGGGAACGATAGATCCGCCATGGTTGAATGGCGGAATAGACTTGATGGGCCGAATGCCTAATTCTGTTCCTATCACTTTTGAACATAGTTTCTACAGACTTTTGTATCTGAAAGCGATTCCCTTGAATTAAAGAGATGTATGTCTTCCTGTGTAGGAAGGAACTGCAAGATGCTGGTTTAAACCGAAGTTAGACATAAAAAGCTGGCGGAACTTAGCGGGACAGGCAGCATCTCTGGAGAGGAGGAATGGGTGCAGATAAAATATCACTCATTTCTCTTCAGAGATGCTGCCTGTCCCGCTGAGTTACTCCAGCTTTTTGCGTCTATCTTGTATTTCTTTCTGTAAAGCTTCAGAATTTCTACTGAGCAAGTGAAGATAACTTAAGAAGGGCGTGCTGCTATAAGAATAAAGGAGCTAGTTATATGAGCGGGCTACGATCTAGTGCAATCATCTATCTATCCCGACGGCGCTGTTGGAGTGTGTTTTTATACAAGAAAGAGCAGTCTTGAACCAGATGCTGCCTATCCCGCTGAGTTACACCAGCATTTTGTGCCTCCCTTCGATTTAAACCAGCATCTGCAGTTCTTTCTTACCCATAAAATTATTGTTTCCCTGACCTGGAATCTCAAAATAGTGTGACAACAGTGTACAGAGAATGACAATCACGTTATAGCTCTTCAAAATAAAGTATGTATTATTTATGGTGTAATTGTCAAACTTTCGTGGGTAAAACCGCGTTTATGTAAAAAGTGGGTCAACATAAAGAATCTGACAAGGTGTAGGAACTGACAGATGAACAAACAAACTTATATTGAAAGTATTCCTTTCACTTCTTCAATACAAAATCACAAAACAGCTCAAAGACGGTGGTCAGTTTGTCTTCTGACTGTGTGTGTGTTTTTATAAATCTGACATTGATGGATTTACTTCTTCCAAAGTACAAGCTACGGAATATTCAAAGCAAGGGACACACTTCTGGTTGAAGAGGAAGAGCCACACATTCAGCCCTACACAATTGTATTGACTTTGGCAGGACTAGAAAATGATGGATGGTGTGACAGACTTCAGATTTGGCAAACAGCAGAGTTTAATCCCCCCTTAGGCTAGCCATGTGCATGCCACCGAGTCCCCTGGTGCGACGGGACACTAGAACAAAGTGTCAGGGTGGCCCAGATAATAATCGCATGATGCATTGAGGATTAAACTCTAAGGCTGACCCAATATTCATGAGTCGGGGCTAATGCTGATGTGAAAATGATTCTGAGGAGTTTGTCAAGACATCTCCAACAAGTGAAGACAAATGACGGAAAGAAAAATCTAAAGTTAAACATTAGAATGGGTATGAATGGGCAGGTCCAGAGATCAGCTTGACTTTGTTGACATCCATCGTGGTGGCCTCCTTGCATCTTGGGTCCATTTCACTACTATTCCCTGCAAAACTCTTGAAATAAAAACATATCATGTTATTTTCTATTATAATCTCAACAATGACAATACGGTAACGAAATAAACCTAATCAATCTCTGTTACCTTCGATCGGTAGAAATTCTGAAGTTGTACGGGACGGAATAGGTCTCTTTAATTCAAGGGACTCGTTTTAAGATGCAAAAGACTATAGAAACTAGTTCATGTGATTTATGTTCAATAATGCATCATACATGCTCATCGCAGGCCAGTTCTCGCACGATTGTCACATAATCGAGAATTTCATGATAATAAAACAAAAATAGCATTAAAAAACAAACATTAAACAAGCCTTTTTAGTTCTACACTCTTTGATGCATTGTAATTGACTTAATATGAAATATTTGCTGGTGTAGACAAATATTGAAAATTGCATAGCAGCATAACTACCAAGACTGCAGATTAAAATGTCTGTGTCTGGGCCACACTTTATTTGTTTATAAATGGCCCACTAAAGCTCTAACCCTCTTATCGTGAAGTAAGGTACTTGCACCTTCCATTCCCCAGCCCGGTTCATAGAGCTTTAGAATCAATGAAATATTTTAAAGTGTATTCACCCTTTGAACATAAGAAATATAGTAGCCATTTCTCGCGATAATGAGCAGATAATATGTTTTTGCGAGGCTGTTTGAGGGATAAACACTAGTCAGGAGATCAGGGAGAATACTCCTACTCGTCTCTGAAATAATGCCAGCGGCTCTTCTACGTCCCAGCGAGAGAGCAGATGGAGCTTTGGTTTACCCGTTCATTTGAAAGCCAGAACCTCAAAGATTGCAGCTTACTTAATAGATAACACCAGTAATACAAAAAAAACAGCGTGAATTTCCATCCTCTCGTTCTGGCAGGGAAGCTTACCTGCGGACAGTGTATAGGAAATTCAGGCACGTGCCACACTTGATTAATTTTGCTCATTTAGCGGATGATTAGACATATGTTTCCAATCTTCAACCCCCACAGGTGAGGTTAGCTCACGGAATGGTGTGTGAGTACAAGTATGTGAGCCGGAAAGAACGGCTCACATAATCTTCCAATCGGCGACTGAAAGTAACGAAAATCCAAATTGCAGTGAGTGATTGAACGTTGCTCGTTGCAGATTAAGCCAATGTGTAGAAAGGAACCTCAGATGCTGGTATATACCGAAGATAGACACAAAATGCTGGAGTCACCCAGCGGGTCAGGCTGGTGAAGGGTCCCGACCCGAAACGTCACCCATCCCTTTTCTCCAGAGATGCTGCCTGGCCCGCCGAGTTGCTCCAGCACTTTGTGTCTGTAGCCAATTGAACGTTGTGTTGGCCGAAGGACGGACGCAAAGGCAGTAATAAAAGAAAATATATTGAACATCTGAAGGGTCTCGACCCGAAACGTCGCCTATCTCCTTCTCTCCTTAGATGCTGCTGCACCCGCTGAGTTTCTCCAGCCTTTTGTGTACCTTGGAATCAATGGCTGGGTTTAGTTGAGTTGTGTTTTGTTTATGTGAAACTCTCTTGGAATCTAATAAAAACCTAAATGCAGCAATTCACATTTTCTGAGAGGGAAAAAAATGACATTAGGTCATTGGTAATGGGAAAGATAATACCTTAAAAACCTAGATTTAATTATTGTAAATTAGCAAATACATTAATCTGTTTTCAATCTTTGCGGTAATACTGAGATTTAAGGCCAAGATCCGTGTCTAAAGTTTAAATTGCAGTAAGACAAAAATCCTCAATTATATCAACAATAAAATCCAACAATGGCCGGAATCAGGAATTCGAAGGTAAAATACAGAAGGCTTCGCATTTCAGACAGCCTATGTGGAGTAACAAATAAGACATCATCCGAAGAAGGGTCTCGACCCGAAACATCGCCTACCCATGTTCTCCGGAGATGCTGCTGGTCTCGCTGAGTTACTCCAGCACTTTTGTGTCCTTTAGTGTATTGACAAGCGTCTGCAGTTCCTCATTTCTGCAGCCGACATTTCATGCCGGCGATCTGTCAACAAAAGTCGACCACATTGCTCGGCTCCAATCTGATTGGAATTTTAACCCCAGATCACTTAATGATCGGCCGGTGCTACATTTTCCTGTAACAGTAAAACTATTAGGTTTCGCCATCATTATTCGCTAAAACTAACGCCAATTGTTTTGGATGTAAACTGGTGTAGACTGGCCCCACTCCCCAATCTTTGCACATCCCCAATCCCGGACTTTCCACTCGTCACTTTAATTTCGTGTATCTTGTTGTGTGTTATGACTGTTGCTAGACCAATTTCCCGCCTGGGATAAATAGCGCTATCGTATTGTATCCATGCACGCTCGTAATCCAAATTGCTGTTGGTGGCGGTTCAATGCCCTTCCAACAGCATTTCCGCCACCGTTATGGAAATGTTATACGGATTACCCTGAAGTTTGGTTAGTAATCCCATTAAATAAAAAAGTTATACGTCTTGTGGCGGTACGTCGGCGAGTTTTCAAAAAACAAATTCTTGTTTAGAGCTAGATGGGGCTCTTAAAGATAGCGGAGTCAGGGGATATGTGGAGAAGGCAGGAACAGGGTATTGATTGGGGATGAATGGAATTGCCTAGGGGATGAATGGCCTACTCCTGCACCTATTGTCTATTGTCTAAATTAAGAAATAATTACTGCTTAAACCTTTCAGGCTCTTCAAAAACGTTTATTTCAAAAACGTTATAGTAAGTACTTCACTTAAGTACATTAAAATGGAAAGTTATTTAAACTATCAGATTTAGAAAATAAGGCAATTTACTTTAGTTTATAAGCATTGAATCATTGAATTCAGCATTGAATCAGGCCCTTCGGCCCACTGAGTCCATGCCGACCATCGATAACTGTGTTATCATACTTCCTACATAATGAAGACAATTTACAGAGGCAAATTAACCTACTAACCCACACGTCTTTGGGATTTGGGATGAAACTGGAGCACCCGGAGGACACCCATGCGGAAAACGTGTGGAACCCATCGAAGCACAGGTCTCTGGCGCTGTGAGGCAGCAGCTCTACCAACTGCGCCCTTTATATAGTTCCACTGCTACATGAACCAAACTCTTCTGTTCCATTCGCAACTTCGCCTCACTGAAGAAGGGTCTCGACCCGAAACGTCGCCTATCTCCTTCGCTCCTTAGATGCTGCTGCACCCGCTGAGTTTCTCCAGCTTTTTGTGTAACCCCCCCTGAGAATTCTTATCTTGTTTGGCCTCTCAATTGGCTTAGAGATTTCACCTTTGAACCGAAGGAGGGAAATCCTAGTCTCAAAAGACTAAAAGACTAACACGGAACCACCAACAACAGATTTTATTTTTGTGGAGAGCTACGCTGTAATTTGAAAATGCTGGAAACACTCAGCAGGTCAGAAAACATCTGCGATGAAGGAAGAGTTAACATGGCAGATCGACACAAAAAGCTGGAGTAACTCAGTGAGTCGGACAGCATTTCTGGAGACCCTTCTCGATCCAAAACGTCACCTATTCCTTTTCTCCAGAGATGCTGTCTGAACCGCTGAGTTAATCCAGCATTTTGTGTCTATCTTCGGTTTAAACCAGCATCTGCTGTTCCTTCCTACAGTTAACATTGCAGGTTCGGGACCCCAGGTCACTGTCGTAACGTTTTCTTTCCTCGTGCTGACGAAGCGTCTCTGACCCACAACGTGAATTGATTCTTCCTCCACATATACTGCTTCGACTTTCTTAGAAGTTTAAAGAGAATCAACGTAAGGAATATTCTAACAACCTTCCACAGATGCACGATATAAAGTACCCTGACTGGTTGCATCGTGGCTGGCGTGATAATTCCAAGGTAAAGGAATGCAAGACACTGCAGAAAGTGTAGACTCACCTCAGCCCATCACGAGAACTAGAGCACAGGGGTTTAAGGTGAGGGGGGAAAGATTTAATAGGAACATGAGGGGCACACAAAGGGTGGTGGGTGTATTGAACAAGCTGATGGAAGAGGTAGTTGAGGCAGGTACTATCGCAAGTTCTAAACACAATTGGACAGGTACATATATAGGACAGGTTTCGAGGAATATGGGCCAAATGCAGGCAAGTGGGACTGGTGATGGGACATGCTGGTCCATGTGGGCAGGTTGGGCTGAAGGGCCTATTACCACACTGCATGACTATGACTCAAATATAACTCCTCCATCAAAAGCATCTACATGCGACACAACCTCAAGAAGGTGGCATCTATCATTAAGGATCCGCACCATTTGGGCAATCCCCACAGATGCTGCTTGATCTGCTGACTATTTCCGACATTTTCTGTTTTTGTTTCAGATATACACAATCTGCAGGTGTGTGATTTCTTTTTTTTTAGCTTTGAGATCAATTGTGCGTGCTCTTGATTCTTAGAAACAACAGGAAAAAAAGCGAAAATGGCCCATCGGTCACTTAAAAGGCTTAGCCTTGCAGCTCTTAATATCTTGGCGGGCAAATATAGAAAACTTCACACTTGGAGTTATCTTTCAAAATTGGTGATTAATTTATCCTCAATTGCAGTTTGTGTACAAGTTCAACATTTTTATTCTCCCTACCATGTAGTATAGTTTCTCAATATCACTATTTCAAATTCAAGAGTCCAATTTAAAGCTATGCCTCCTTATTCAAGGTTTACAAACCAACAGAACTTTTTCTTGGCATCTACTCTCAGTTCTCCTTAATCTCTAAGCTCCATTCAAGTTACCCCTTTATCTTTTAAATTAATAGAGAATACAACTCGTGTTTCTATCATCCCTTCTTATAATTTAATCATTGGTGTCAATGGTAAATTTATTTTGCATTTCCTCAAATACCAATATGTCCTCCAAAAACATGGTAAAGGAACGGTTAGCTGTACTCCGAGTTTACTTGGAGTTTGTAGAACAATGGCATAATATTTAACCTTTTCTACTCTAGCCCTCCTAATATTTCAACAGCGTCAAATTTCCATAGCTTCAAAATCCTGTGTTAACATCTCAAATGACCTGTACTGGGCCCAGCGTAGATATAATCATGAAGGAGGTTCATCAATGCTTCTGCATCCATAGACTATACATCACATGAACATGTCGCTGAATATTCTAACAGTCTTCAACAGAAACACTGTGTAAAGTACCCTGACTGGTTGCATCATGGCCTGGTGTGACAATTCCAATGTACAGGAATGCAATATACAGAGTGGTAGATTCATCCCAAACAGAGCCATCTCCACCATTAAAGGTATCTACATGAGGTGCTGCTTCAAGAAGGTGACAGCTATTATCGAGTATCCCCACCACTTGGCCCATGTCCTCTTCTCGCTAACAACATCATGCAGGAGGTACAGACGTCTGATGTCCCACACCACAAGGTTCAAGAGCAGCTTCTTTCCTACAACCATCAAGTTCTTGAATCAGCCTGCAAAGCCCTAACCCTAGCTCAGCAAAAGGACAATGTGGACCACCACTTGCACTACTGACTTGTTTTCTAATTAGTATTTTTGCACTACTGTCTTATATTTTGTTCAGACCTATTCTTTTCACTGTCTTGTATAATGTATGAGTAATTTATGTATAATTTATATTTTTGTGTGTTGTCTGTACCTTAGTGCCTGTGATGCCACTGCAAACACGATTTACTTCCCAAAAAGGCAACATTTCATACTTATCTCAATTAACTTCTATTTGCCATTCCTTGGCTCACTTACCCAACTGATCAAGTTCCTGTTATAATTCTTGTCAACCTTCTTCACGGTCTATTTTGTGTCAACTGCAAACTTAATAATCATGCTGTGTAATTCTCATCCAAATCGTTGATACTGATGAAATACAACAATGGGCCCAGCATGGACCCTGAGGCACATCACCAGACTTGGTCCTGTAAGTCCTTTAAGAAGAAGTCAGACTGCTGTCAGGTTACAAACAGGATTAAATATCACAGAAGAAGTACACGTAGGTTTACTGATATAAGAGACTAGTGGGGCATTTTAAATGTACTAGAAGCACCTTTTGATATAATGGACAGAGTAATGTTGCCACAGATGTCATAATGTAATATCAGCACAATGATTTCTACTTGGCAGTATTTTTCAGTTATCGGAGATAAACGTTAAGCAATCCAAGTTTAATAAAATAAAGTTGCCGGTAAATAATTAAATTAATTGTGTTTCATTACCTTTCGTGAAGAAATTCCAGAGCGTTATCTTTTGCGGAAATGTAATTCACTTCCCTCTGAAACAGCTTATTACAAGGTGCAATAAGGCTGCAATAAAAAAGTAGAGCTAATAATATGGAAAACCCTTTTTTTTAACACAGTTTTCAATTAGGAATTCCATCCATTTTGTATTTCCATTGGAAGTTCATCCATTCATTTTGTGATGTTCAGTCGAGGTGTATTGTAAAGGCACAACATGGGGGTCAATAAATGAAAGTCACTAAAACTCTACTCATAATCAGAAGGAAAAACAGAAAATGTTGGGGACAGTCATCAGGCCATGCATCATCTGTGGAAAGAGATACAAAGTTTGAAGTCCAAAACCATTTCCTGTTTTTATTTTAGGTTTTGTGCTGAGAACTGAATGATTCAATTCTGCTTATAAACAGATGAGGCATGAGTTAATTTGGCATTGTAGATAGAGGGTGTGGTTTGAGGGGGAGAAGAGGAACCATCTGTAGAATTATTTAATTACTGCTTAGCATCTGTTTATTGTCACTGATGATTACAATCATGGTTTAATATATATATTTAAGAAAGCTACAAATTATACAATTATAGAGTGTTAATCATGGCACCAGGTCATTTCTAAAGCACATTATAGCTAATGAAACTGTCTTAAAGTGTATTCACTGCAGTAATGTATGACGAGAGGAGCCAATTTTCATCCACAATAAGCCATATGATAATAATTAGATATTAATCATCTGTTTGTGTGATTCTGGGTGAAGAATAAATATTAGCCAGGTCTGCAGGGATAACTAGCAGAGCTGCCAGTACCACACCACCAGTAATCTGGGTTCAAATGTGAGCTCAGATGCTCCCTGCCTGGACTTGCCACATTCTCTCTGTGACTGTGTGATTTCCTCCAGATGCTCCAGTTTGCTTTCACATCCCAAAGAAAGAAACTGCAAATGCTGGTATATACCAAATACAGACACAAAGCGTTGAAGCAATTCAGCGGATCAGGCAGCATCTCTGGAGAAAAAGGATGGGTGAGGTTTTGGGTCATGATCCTTCTGAAGAAGGATCACTCAGACAGAGAAACTGCCTGACCTGCTGAGTTACTCAGCACTTTGTCTATCTTGGGTTATTTGGTTAATTGGCCCCTACTGCACATACATAATGGAAAGTGAGGGGAGGTGATGGAAACATGGGAAGAAAAGATTACAGAAAAATATATCAAAAGAAAATATGGAAAATACCCTCCTTCTGAGAAGGAAGGCAGGTGATCAGTTTAGCATTTCATCCAGAAGACACCACAACTGACCAGTTGTATCCAGGAAATCTAATCAACATCATACCAAAATGTCAGTTTGAATTTTTGTACATGATTTTTGAATTCCACAGTCTGAAGAAGGGTCCTCACCCAAAATGTCGCCTATCCATGTTCTCCAAAGATGCTTCCTGACTCGCTGAGTTACTCCAGCACTTTGTATCATCGTATTGAATCGTGATTTACAATGCAAACAAAGACATGTCTGATTATTTAACATGTTATTGATAACCCTCCGCAGTTAAGAAACTAGATATTAGTCATGATTGAATTCAAAGTTTCTGACTGTGAATGAAATGATGTTTATAACTGCATCTCTTCCTCCAGAACCTGTTGAGTTTCAGTTACGGCTTAAAAATACTTATTACTGATAACATTAAATAAATTATTGAATCTTTTAAAGCAATCTGTTAATCAGATACATAAACTACCACGGGAAGTACAAAATAGCTTTTTTATTTACACACATGATTTAATTTGTTGATCACAAAAGATTCTTGAAGATTTTAGATCCAGTTTTTCCTTTTGCCGATTGTGGGGATTCAGTTAAGATAAAGAGCTGAATACTCAGACGTATTTAACCATCTCACCTTAAGCAAAAAATAAACTCAATAGTAGACGGAAATGTAATAGTATAGTCTTGCATAATCATGAATGTAAATATCACCATTAAAACCATTGGTTTACAAAAGCAACAACGTCTACCCTTGGACCTCTTCCAGCTGGCATTGGATACCTGGTATTAAATGTGGCAAATTCAGATCACTTCAATCCAGATCACTTTCACGGATTATATCATTGCACATCGAGAATTAGATGATACCACCGGAATAATTTTAATTATTTTTGCCGTCGACGCCAGATGGGGAGTAAGCGACTGACTTTAATACGTTAAATGTAGTGGTTACACTGCCCCTCGGAATATGTAGAGATATGCCCCAAAACAAAACCAAAGCCATCCCCTTGTGAAATCAATCGTGTTTCAATGCTACTTCTGAATAGACATTCTACACGTGCAACCAACATGTTTTTATAGGTGTAACACCTGTAAGCGCGGAAGAATATTTTGCATGTGACTGACTGCACTTTGCTTTGTAATCCTTCATGTCGATAGTCATCTGCCGTCACGATATTTTATAAACCTCTATTTAAGCTCCTCCCGTGAGGGTTTTTAAATGTGCCCTAAGTACCTTCGTAAGAGGATTTCCTCGCCATCGTTTATTTCCTGTGGTGTACAAATGTTGATGGATTTTAGTTTTGTTTCCGACCCTAAAGCGATAGCAGAGTGAACATCACTAAAGTAGAAGGTGGAATGACAATAGGTAATGTTTCCCCCTCCCGCCGTCTGCCTTGGTTTTTTAAAAAATCAGATTAGGCTCAAGTCATTTTTAAGTGTGGGAAGGAATTGCAGAATTGGTTTAAACCGAATATACCGTAGGCACAAAAAACTGGAGTGACTCAGCGGGACAGGCAGCATCTCTGGAGAGAAGGAATGGGTGACGTTTCGGGTCGAGACCCTTCTTCAGACAGATTCTCGACCCGAAACGTCGCCCATTCCTTCTCTCCAGAGATGCTGCCTGTCCCGCTGAGTTACTCCAGCTTTTTGTGTCTATCTTCAGAGCGAGTCGCGATTAAAACAAAACATCATCAGCTTACTTCTTATAAAAAATAATAACATTTAGTCTGAGGAATGGTCTTGACCCGAAACGTCGCTTAGCCATGTTCTCCAGAGATGCTGCCCGACCCGCCGAGTTACTCCAGCACTGTGTTTCTTTGTGATAAAGGAGCATCTGCATTTCCTTGTGTGATAACATTTAGGACTCGATTATAATTTGCCAAAGTAAGGTAGCATTGTGGTAATAATTGATAAATCTCTTTATTTTGCTAAAAATAATTCAACACTACCAAGGGCCTATTTCTGCGCTCCGTTTCTCTGTAACTCTATGACCTACAATGATATCTGTGGTGTTAGGAAGGAACTGCAGATACTGCTTTACACCGAAGGTAGACACAAAATGCTGGAGTAACTCAGCGGGTCAGGCAGCATCTTCTGAAGAAAAGCGATAGGTGACATTTCGGATCGGGCTGGCTAACATCGATATACAGAGTATGAGGCTGACAAAAACAATGTTGCTTTAGGTCAGAACACAATCATATCACGACTGATCACAAAATGCATTTAAGATTGACCCCAGTGATGGTGCAGTAATGTGTAAGATGTAAGTCAGGCGTGTTCTTTCTGCTGAAAGGTGTAGATATCCCTTCGCCACCCAAACTCTTCGGGACTGAGAATTTACACACAGTTGATCAAATCAAAATGCATCACAATTTACATTGAAACTTTTTTTGGGGTCAAAAATATAATCAGTGATCTCTTTTAAAAGCCGGTCTTTCTTTGTGAACGTTCAATATGAAGAATTGGCCGAGCGGAAAGTTTCAAATCCACCCACCCACCCATCCAAGTGTGCAGAAAAATCACGACCCGAAACGTTGCCTATCCATTTCATTCACAGTCGCTACCTGGTCCGTGTTTTATTCCAGACTTTGTGTTTTGCTCTAGATTCCAACATCTGTAGTAAGTTGTGTTTTCTTTAAAATCCGTCTTGATTTCTCCATCTTAAGTAACATTTTAATATCAAGGGTTTGAAATATGACCATATTTATGTTCGCGTATGTCCGAATAGTTGTTTGTAATGGGTATTTCTAATCCCGTAGTAAAACAACTAATTAGACACATTTGTTCATTGAGAAATTATTTTTCTTTTAATTTTCATGAGTCTTGAATAAGCTTATATTGTGGGATTTTTCTTTAACAGCCCATCAGATGTTACATTTGCAAACAAGTATTCCCTCGTCAGGTTGTATGTAAACGCAATTTTGGTGTTAATGTTTTCAATGAAAAAAGGTAAACACATTCTATCCAACATCCGACCACGAGATCAGAGGGCGTCGTAAAAAGAAGGAACCTCTACAATTTGTATTCAAACATGTTGAAATCCAAATGCAGGAGGGTTGTTTTAGATTATATGTTATTTCACCTACGATCAACGTCGGGTACGACAGGAGGATAACGTGACAGGGTGGTTTGGATTGTTCTTCCTTTCTGTTTGGTTCCACTATTAAGATGATCGGTTTAGATTATAAACGGAAATCCAGATCAGCAATGATTTCGTTTGTAAAAGCAATCACGCGATAAATAGCAAAATTTAGGCGTGTAATTCTTTTCAATTATGCATAACACCAAGAGTACTAAAAAAAGTCGAGCTAATCCTATTAATATTGCATATTATGACGATCTCTTTTACCTCTTTTGCCTTTCTCGCTATATTTATACACTGCTCTGATTCAAAATACCTCGACCCGAAACGTCGCCTATTCCATCGCTCCATAGATGCTGACTCACCCGCTGAATTTCTCCAGCTTTTTTGTCTACCTATGTGAAATCAAAGTGTTTACTGTAGATCATTTGGGAGAAAACAATTAACTGACTCCAATTTAATCAACATTTCTTAAAATGGGAATCATTGACAGTTTCCTTTTCGGTTACCAAATATGTTTAATATCTTTTATCAATGAGAAAAAATGCCCCTTTGCAATGTTTTCACAAACTATAAACAACTGTTTGTGTTAACATCTAGTCATACATTAAATGAGTTCGGATATCCGGGGTTTCCTGATCATTTCAATATTAGACACAGTTCCCCCTCAAAAAAGAGAATTTTCCAATGTCTGTGGCAATATTTTACCCATTTGAATTGCAAAATATTTTTCATTTTCCTTCAATTAGGAGAATTGCAATCGATATGTGTTGAGAAAGAAGAAAATATAGGCCCTTAATTGCAGGTTTTTCAGCTGAATTGTTTTTATGAACATTAATGACACAAAAAATAAGGCCAATACAAATTTAAAGAAACTTTCAGGTTTTGGATTTTATGATGTACAAAACCTTCTTATTTCTTTAACAGATCGCAATCCATGAATTGAATGTTGTTTGGTATTTATAACCAGTTTAAACAGGACAATTGCTGCCCTGGCATCATGTAAAATTAAACTTAAATGCAATTAAGAGGGTGATCTCCTTTATTTTTGCACTAACATTATACTGGTTATTATAGTGAATACATAACATGCATATTCATTTTGCTTTCTGTGGTTTATCTTTATCCAAGTACATAGAGAATAGAAATAGAAAACATATCCTCTAATCGTCTCCTGACGTTTCATCAATGTGACTCTTTGTTTATTGAGCGAGAAATCAGCATTCTGCCAAAAAATGTCCTTCCTCCCTGGAGATCAGTCTAAATAGTGGTCACATCTGTCACTTACTGCTCATGCAGAATCACACTTTCATCTTGCAGGCTGTAAGAATAATCTTCACTAACTTATACAGTGCCACCATTTGTGCTACAGATACCATCAATCATCTGCAGATGGGTAACACTTTTGCAGCATCTAGAACAAAAAGATTAGAACATTCATGTTATAGGCACATTTATAGAATTCCAATATTTATTAAAATACATTTATTATATCTAAAATGCTCTAAACCTCTTGTTCAGTGTTGATATAATCATTGGTCTTCCTGCTGTTCTGGAAAATTACCTAATTAAAAGAGATTAATACTTAATGTTAATTAATTCTATATTTAATCCTTTAGTACTGTGTAATAACCATTAATTCTTAAAGATTAACTAGCATTTTTCATGAAATGAAGTAACTTGGACAAGTTTATTTGACAAAGTGACCTAAAGACCACAGACAGGTTAAACCCATAGATTCTTTTTGGTAAGACAAACCAATTAACGCATGTCTGTGATAAAATCCAAGTAATATATAATATGTAACTTACATTATCTCTGGCTAAAAACTGACTTGAAGGATAGAGGCAGATTAATTTGCAAACATATTAAAAAATAAAAACAAACCTTAATTAATTTGCCATTAATCATAGAATGAGTTTTGTTTGCAACCTTTGGACTTCTACAGCAAACATATCATTTATTCCATAAATTAATTAATGCTTACTGGTCATAACACTGGCATCCTCTGAGCAGTAAATGAAATTATGTGTCCGCATATCGTATTTTATCAGGTATTTGTGGTGGGAAGTGAAGGAACACCATCACTTCACAAGCCGTTGAACACCAGCCTTCCATCGAACCATGCTTTCTGAAGATACCGAAACAAATGTTAAACAACTTTGTTGTCATTCCTCATTGTTCTAAATAACTCATAGATTTTGCATTGAATAGTCCATCCATAGTTCTCCGAACATATCTAACTCCTGAATAATATTTTAAAATATAATAAACACCAAATGCTACAAATATTAAATGGAAAATATAATGCTGTACTAATCCAAATAATCAGTTTCTCATAAAAATAAAAATAAGTAGCATCTCATATGCACACATAACATTTAATAAAATTGTTAGTCAGTTGCTTAATTTGAGACTGTTCAACAAATTATTTTCTCTAATAGATGAATGAATTTTCCGAGTTTTTTTCTTACCTAATTTAGATCTAATCTTTCTATTATTTTCAGGTGTAACTTTGCATTCTGGACATGGATCTGTTAAAGTTGGCCCTTACATTTGAAATGGAAAAATAAATCTATTGTTATGGTACATAATAAGCATATTGCACAGTTCTTCAATCTTTCTGACACATGCAAGATAATGAAGTTAAATTAATTTATGGACTTAAATGGAGAGCCAGTGGAGCAAGTATGACTGCAGAGCCCAAAACAAGCATGGATATAAAGCATATTTTTAAAAACATTACGCAAAAGTCATATTTGCTTCCACCATCTCCCCAAGTTGCATGTTCCAGGCACCACATTCAGAGTAAAATCTTGGCTTGTAAATATCCTTTAAACTTATCCTCTCATTGTAAAGCAATGCATTCTAGTATTTTGACAGTATCTGTCCTATCTATGTCTCCTGTAATTTTATAAACTTCCATCAGGTTTCTCCTCAACCTTTGACTTTCCAGAGAAAACAATCCAAGGATATCTGAAGAAGGGTCTCGACCTGCAACGTCACCCATTCCTCCTCTCCAGAGATGCTGCTTGCCCCGCTGAGTTACTCCAGCATTTTGTGCCTGCCCAAGTTTGTCCAACCTCTCATCATAGGTAATATTCGTTAATGATGACAACAGCCTGATGAACCTCTTCTGCAAGCTCTCCAAAGCCTCCACATACATCTGCAAATCGTTGACCAGAATATAACCTGCAACATGAATTATTTTGCACTCAATTCCCTGACCAATGATGACAAGTATGACATATGTCTTTTTAACCACCCCATCCACCCGTATTGCCAACATCAGGACTTGAGCTTAAGCTAAGGACTTGAGGCCCAATCTCTCAGTACATTAATTCGTCTAAGTGCCCTGCCTTTGTCAAACATCCAATGATTAATGTTTTATGCGTCACTGTATGTCATATTGTCACTTGCGGGCAGAGCACCAAGGCAAATTCCTTGCATGTTAATACTTGGCCAATAAATGTATTCATTCATAAATAGGATTTTTTAATATCAATATATCAATAACAATAATCTATGCTGAAATCCGTTTAAAATAACTGAGTAAGTTCTGCATAAATATTGTGGTGCCATTTTGGGTTGGAACCCGTCTTCATACCGATGATCAGGCTGAAGAAGCGTCCCATCCCAAAACGGCATCCACAGTTCCTTGGGTTTTCTCTAACTAAATTTGGCATACCTTTGACTTCACCCTTTAATAAACAAATTGCCTCCTGATCTTTTTCATGCATATCGTGAAAGATATTTTCCTATACATTATCCATATGGAAACAAGAATAGACACATTCCCCAAGGTTTGAAAGAAGAGCAAAATAGTTCAATTCCACGATATTCAAGTAAAAATAGGATGCACCACATAAAATGAAATAATTTACATGATCATTTGTATTTGAACAATTTCGTTTAATGGAATTTATTATAGATCCAGAAGACATTGTAACACTCCCTTTGTATGCGTTCACCTTTGAGATGCTGACATCAGTTGTTAATGAGTCCTAAATGTGTAGGAAGGAAGATGCTGATTACATTGAAGATAGACACAAAATGTTGCTGTAACTCAGCGGGACAGGCAGCATTCTCTGGAGAGAAGGAATGGGTGACATTTCTTTAATTCCTAAGTTGGTTTATCTATTAAATTCAATGAGTGAATTGGGAGACAATGTTATTGCTTCATCAATGAGTTACTGAAGCTGAGATGAATGTTGACTCAGACCAGAACAAAAATAGAAATAAAAGAGAAATTGTTGAATTTTACATAGAAATAAATGTGACTCTGCTATCTGTTGGCCATCCAATGATTTGGAAGATTTAGATTGTCGTGTAAACTACATATTTTATTTTAAATAACAAAAGTAAGATTTTTTAAAAATCTATCAATAATGACTTGCGCGACTTTTTCGGCAACTGTCGGCACCCGTCATAGGTTGTTGCAGGTCGCCAAAAATTTTCAACATGTTGAAAACCCAGCGGTGAACAACTGCTTCTGCATGTACAATGCAACCTGATGTACATTTTCACAAGCAAGATGTCAAACAAAATTTGTCATGGAAGCAATGCAGAAAACAGATCAAATAATCATAAGCTTGGTCAAAGAGGTAGAATTTTAGAGGTAGAGGGAGTTCCTTGAAATTGCAAACAAATTCAAGCAGGGAAGTACACAATGGTTTTGTAGCTGACGGCATTGCCACTTGTACTACAGTGGAATTACTATATTTGATGTTGAGAGAACATTACAATTCTATGAATGCAATGGCTAAGGGGAAGTCATTTAAGACTGAGGTGAGAAAAAACTTTTTCACCCAGAGGGTTGTGAATTTATGGAATTCCCTGCCACAGGGGGCAGTGGAGGCCAAATCACTGGATGGATTTAAGAGAGAGTTAGATAGAGCTCTAGGGGCTAGTGGAGTCAAGGGGTATGGGGAGAAGGCAGGCACCGGTTATTGACAGGGGATGATCAGCCATGATCACAATGAATAGCGGTGCTGGCTCGAAGGGCTGAATGGTCTCCTCCTGCACCTATTTTCTATGTTTCTGTGTTACTAGATGAGTATTCAAAGCTTGGAACCATTAATTTGGACATGCAAGTTTAAAATCAAATCAAATTGAAGAATGTAAATTGAAGCATGCAACATGGAATAATAAACTAGTGTTTGTACTAATAATCATGAAGCTCCTGGCTTGTTTTAAAAATGCATCAAAAATGAGGCGAAAATTTATCTTTCTTACCAGATTTGGGCAAAATGTGATTCCAGAACTAAATTATGTTGACTCTTACTGTAGCTGTCCTGCATCTCAGCAGTAATAAATTCTGCGGCAATAAATTCTGAGTTTATCTGGTGTGTTCTATATCTTATGCAAAAATAAATTTAAAAGATTTGAAGGAAAAAATAAGTTGGTATGGAGGAAGCCTACAGAATTACTTGAAAATAATTATGAAAATTTTAAAATTGCTTAAAGGGAAACCAGTGTAGATCTGCAATCAGTGTGGTGATGGTTGAAAGCATTTTAATATGTAAAGAATAACAGTGTTGTTTAGTCTAGTTTAAATTTAGTTTAGTTTAATTTAGAGATGCAATGCATAATCAAGGCCTTTGGCCAACTGATTCCATGCCAACCAATGATCACCTGTACACTAGTTGTATCCTTACACACAAGGGACAATTTACAGAAGCCAATTAAACTACAAACTTGCATGTTTTTGGAATGTGAGAGGAAACTCTGTACAGGATCGAACCCGGGTTCCTGGGTCAGGATCATACCCGGGTCTCTGTAAGACAGCAACTCTACCACTGTGCTGCCCTGTTGTCTTAGTACAATTGAAATTAGGGAGCAAAACAGGTCAAGAGTGCATTGAATTTATCTAACAGGAAGTAGCAACGGCATGGATAATTATTTAAGGAGAACTTGAGATGAAGCAGTGACAGATCTAATAAAGCAACAGAGAAGGAAATGTGCCAGGGGAAGATAGGGTTTTCATTATGGTGCAGATATATGGTCCAAAATGTATCTCAGGATCTAATGCAAGATTGATTAGTAGGACTGGATGTTACAACCCCTAATATTTTTTCATTACAATTGACATACTTGGGTATGACCACCAGGTGAATTTGCTAACAATCAGACACATCTTCAGTTGTGTACCTCAACGTCACTGGGTGTTTCGGCCTTTTATCACAAGACACCCTCAGTCGAGGCAGGCCCACCGCAGGTTGATCAGACCTGGGTGTGTGTCTTATTGCTAGCCTCTAGATGGTCACGCGGCAGCCCAGACAGCATCTTTCCTCTTCAGCCACAGCCAGTGACTGCTCCGTTCGGCGGCATTGGCAAGTTCTTTTATTGCCCTCCTTTGTGCCTGCCCTATGACTCCTATTTCCCTCAGGAATCTTGCAGTAGAACTGGCTACAAAGCCCCTGCACCCCTCCTCCACTGGACACACCCTTACACTAAAACCTCTCTCCTCTGTCTCTGCCTCTGCTGTAAGGTTTGAATATCAAAGCTTTTTTCTTTCATAAGCCTCATACACAGCCTCCTCCCAGGGGACCGTCAGCTCAATGATGAAAACACGCCGACAGGAGTTGGACCAGAGAACGAGGTCTGGTCACAGGTTGGTAACTGCGATTTCAACTGGGAATGAAAGCCTCTGGCCTAGGTCAAAACGCATTTCCCAGTCCCTGGCTGCGTTTAGTGGACATGAGTTGAGAGGCAAGGGGTTAGTCCTCCGCTTCTCTCCTTCCCGGATGAAGGATGGTATTTGCAGGAATGTTACCTGGGCATTGATCGGCATGGCGTTGGTGGTAACTCTCTTGCACTCGAGTTCAGCTGCCAAACACCTGGTTGTGTCGCCAGGTGTATCTGCCTTTTGCTAGGCTGGTCTTACAACCGACCAGGATGTGCTTGAGGTTTGCTGGAACTGCACACAGGGGATCAAGGTTAATAAGATCGAGGTTATAATAATCTGGTTCATCGTTAAATAAATGGTAGCAAGAGTTGCTATTGAAGGAAAGGAATTTATGGAAAGTACCGAGTCAATGATTTGTCTTCCCAATATTTAGTTGGATCACTCACATAAGCTTTGGAAAAAAATAGATGGACAACTTAAATTCAGTGAAGGTGGTGGCAGAATAATTCTGCTGGTCATTCTCATTATGTAGGTGAAAACTGCCAATTGGCAATCATGTTTATGATCTTGGTTTCTGGAGCTAAAGATAGATCATTGGGACACACCAGAGCTAATGCTGCAGACACACAGAGACAGAAGACATTGAAATACATTTTTCTGGCTATGTCTAAATAGATAGGAATGGACCTGGGCATATATGATCTCACTCAAGTTAACAATGAGAGAGAGCCCTTAAAAGCTGAGGTTTCCTGCCAAATATCGGAGTATTGGCAAGTGACTTTATTTTGTATTATGCGTGAAAATTCCAGCTCTCTTTGGCAGCTTCCATAAGGGAGTTACATGGTGGTCAATCATCACTGCTGTGGACATGTTTGAGCCAATTATTCAATTCCCAGCTTTACCACAAATGACCACAACTCTTTCATGTCCTCCCACAACAGCCAGAGTGCTGACATCTGATCCTTTCTGCATTCTGCCTGGATCTAATGATCTTTCAGGATGGTTAAAGGTGGAGGGAATATTAAATGAATCATTTAACAGTGAAAGGAGAATTATTATTGTTATTGGCATTGATCTTCAGAATCAAGTAGCTGACTAATGTGGATCTGCTCACTGCCTTCTTTTTATTTTAGAAGACTAGGCCACACAGTGGAGCAACGGTAGAGTTGGCGCTTTGCAGCGCCAGTGACCTGGGTTTGACCCTGAGTACAGTTGCTGTCTGTACAAAGTTTGCATGTTCTCCCTGTGACCGCGTGGGTTTTCTCTGGATGGTCCGATTTCCTCACACACTCCAAAGACGTACAGGTTTGTAGGTAAAATTGTGAATTGTACCATATGTGCAGGATAGTGTGAGTGTACCGGACGATTGCTGCTCAGCGCGGACTAGGTGGGTCAAAGGGCCTGTTTCCACGTTGATCACTTATGCCTATTTATTGGATTCATTGTATTTTTAAAGCTTATTTAATGGAGTATCTTTTTTTGTAAATCATGAAGATATAATAATTCGATAAATAGTGTAACTTTGGACATTTTTTCCCACCATTTCCAATTGAAACATATGTCAGCACATGTGAGGTGTTTGGCAATTAGCTGTGTACTATGCCAAACTATCTATTGCATAATGTTCATTTAAAGCTGTGGCAACTAAACTCCAGCCATGTTTCCCTGATGTAGTGAAATTCCTTGTCACTCACGGGTGACCATTGCCCTCCATTGACTGAAGCTGCATTATTTAGTGTTACTCAGCCATTTAACACTAAAGGGCCTGCCCACTTGGCCGTCATTCGCGCGCCATTTACGCGACCTGCTAGCACGTGGGTAGCGCATGGGTAACGCAGGATGGGCGCATGGAGTGGTGTGGAGGAGTGGGGAGTGGCGTATTTTCGTGCACCACCAGCCTGTCGCGTAACTGACGGCCAAAGTGGGACAGGCCCAAGACCCTGGCGCGGCGCAACGTCTCACCTCCAAGAGCAGCAGAAGCAGGCAAACGATCGCCGAGCTCGGCCTGGGGCTCACGGCCGTTGCGGATCCGGATCCGACCCCACTCCTACTCCCAGAGCAGGGACAAGACGATTGGAGATAGACACAAAATGCTGCAGTAACTCAGCGGGACCAGCAGCATCTCTGGAGAGAAGCAATGGGTGACATTTCGGGTCGAGACCCTTCTTCAGACTGAAGAAGAGTCTCGACCCGAAACATCATCCATTCCTTCTCTCCAGAGAGGCTGCTGGTCCCGCTGAGTTACTCCAGCATTTTGTGTCTATCTTCAAATGACGTCACGCGCTGCAGAGGCTGTGCGGACGCATGATGACGCGCGCGACCGTCGCGCGACCGTTGCGTGTCAGTCACTACCGGCCTGACGCGTAAATGACGGTCAAGTGGGACAGGCCCTTAAGGAGACAGATCATGGATTCAGAGGTTGCTGCAAACTTTTCTACATTTTTTGGTGCTGTGTGCAGTCATCTCTTTGCATTAAAACTTCGTAAAATGTATTCCTATCGTGAACTTGTCAGACCCGGCTGAGCAAGAGTTACAGGTATCAGAGGCAGGCCACGTGCTTACATATCCTTCCCTCCAATTATCACGTTCTTGTGCTTACATGTCCTTCCCTCCAATGGTCATATTGCTGGCGTCAGCTATCGGAAGAGCAAAATACTTGGAGCTAACATTTGCTAGATCAGTGTTGCCATAAAACTATGACCTTGAGCAAGCAGAGCTACCCTTGTATTTGGACCCTTGTAGCCTATAAATGTCAAAGTCACTGTCACTCTGAACCCTCAATTCTCTGGATCATTTTAAGCAACAACGGTTGTGTTTTCCAGTTGCTGCGATCATTATTGGTACATTTGGCTTTTTTCCTCTCGAGAATAAATCATTAAACGTAGTGGACACATGGAATTGCAAAGATTGTAAAATCCCAATGATCAGGATATGATAAATAAATGACTCCACGAGTTACGTTTCAAAACTTGGCATTACACATGAAGCACGGGTACTGCTTTCAGAAAGTACAACTCTTCAAAACAACAAGAAAAAAAATAATTCCATTACTATAAAATCAGTAAATGCTAGTTTATTTTTTTGAACCTTCAGATATCATGCATTGCTTACCATGTTTGACCTATTGCACTACTGGCAGGGGAGTGTGTGTAATAAAAGTCATTCCCTATTTTCTTAGGTTCTGATTCTGGTCCAGCTTCCTACTTGTGTAAAATGAATGGCACAGGATACTAGACTGGGTGAAGAATGCCTTCAAAGTCCACAAGGTATGGTTCTAGTGTCTATGGTGAATACTGCAGTAATTTTAAGAAAGTTGGATAGTCATCCTCATTTACATCTTACAAAATTTTGCCATTAAGAGAGCTTGGTCTTTATGTGAGATTCTACGACAGGAGAAGGAAATGAACACAGAGGCTGAGAGGTTAAGCAGCAACTGGATTAGTAACTGGCACAACAAATGATAGGCAGGAGGATCTCTGCAGAAAGCAGTGAAGGGAAACCTTCTCTCAATATGGAATCAGCACCCAACTTGATTGTCCAGAGATTCTCTTGAGGCTTTCACTTCAATGATACACTGAGGTAACATAGAGAAATGATGACCAATTATCCACCGCTGAAAATGGAAATTGTTGATTTACTGGGGGTTTGGGTTACTGTCTATCTCACATGAAATAATTCAACACATTAATTCAACATATTAATGTTAATAACTTGCAAAGTGACTGGAGACATCTACAGTCACTTCGCAAAGCATTAACATTTATCCACAGTGAAAACTACACAAAGTTGACTACGACAGATGATCAGCTTCCATCAAGAGATAAAGTATAATCAGACATCCATGCAGCAGGGCTTTCTTAACTTATACAATTATTCACTGACTGAATTGGCTAATTAGTCCTAATGATTCTGAGTTACTGCAAGGCATCGCAGACATGGCTTCATCACCGGCAGCTCTGCTCACGAAAATCTTCCAGCATACCCAGAGGAATCATTCAGTATAATCAAGTACTTTCATTTATGATCCTTACAGAGGAGAGCAGTGCTGAAATCCTCCACATCTATTATGGGGATGTCATCCATGCAATAACCTTTCCCAATGTCTTATTGCATTACTATTTATTCATTCTTATTAGTGGTCATAATTTGGAAATGCAATGCTTTCATGCGCAAATAAGAGTTTAATCGAAAAAATTGCAGTGCAGTGCAAATGTAAAAATTAATTGTAAATATTATTTTTCTTCCCCTCATTCCCCCCTTCAATCCAACTAATGCAATGAAAATATTATCTCTCCCTTGGTTGAAACAATTGTGTGCATGAAATTAGTTCCAACAGTTAATATTGGGTATTTACACATCTATTGCAAATTCAGCATTAGCAAAATTTAAACTATGTGTATCAGTCAAAACGGAATAGTTTGATAGAGATTTTTTTTTAATCAGTGATACTATCCAGCGCCTGTTTTATAGGAGAAATGGTACACGTTGAGGATCTAAAGGTGGAGAAGAAAATAATGGATGCAGTGTATCTTACAACATTAAGACGCTTTGTTGGACAAATGTGCTGTGCCTTGGGTGGAAGACAAACACTTGCAACATCCAAATAACAATTACATTATCTAGTTGTTTTACCATGGAATGGTTTCTAAACATAATTAAGTCTGGAAAAACACAGCAGAGGTCTCTAAAATATACAGTAAAAGGAAAGGATGCCCTGGGTAACACAAAATAAATTAAAAAAAACAAAAATTATGGCTTTGCATATGCTCTAGTATTTTTGAATATGTTCCCAATCATTTATTCAAATAAATGGCTAATTATCAACTCTATTGGAGAAACAGAATCTGCTATTTGGATCATGTGGGAATAAGTTAACACCTACTAATGATCATAACATTATGTTACTAAGGTTCTTCTCAAAGCCTGCAGCACCTCATACTTGGCATTAGACAGCCAAGCAGTTTATACTTATCTACAAAAACAATTGCTGGTGTACATAGAAGTATTTTTCAGATAAGAAGCAATGTAATTGTATCCTACAGAAGCACTTGGTCATTGGATATGTAGAGGAGGCATTATATATATTCCCTTCAGTCATTAATTCAAGTTAGTGTCCTAAACTTTGAATAATACATTGGAAATGTCTGCACAATTCATCAGATATTTATTTTGGAGATACTGGCCAACTGAGCAAATAAAAATTATCTTTAGTTAACCATACAAAAAAAAATCTGAGTTTCTGCTTCCTTGTGAGAAAATAGACACAAAATCAGACTTTATTAAAAATCTTACCATATGCTGAGTCAGGACCCTGAGAAACAAACAAACTCCGTCAGTGATCCTCATTGCATTATCTCAACACTCATGCACAGGATGTGAAGTATTAGAAATCATCGCACAATCTGTGATGCATGACCCTTTTGTCTGTCATTTGCACCTGTCACGATGTAATGTTGCAGCAGACACATATGCTATGTGTAGGTAATAGGTGATTAGTATATTTGTTTGGGCTAGTGTTTCATTTGAATAATGGTGCATATGTTCCCAAGTCTGTCACTGACTGGCCACAAAGACTCCAGAATTAATTTCCCTCATTTCTCTACTTCTTAAGGAAAATTATTTTTGAGGATACTGTTCAAAACAAAAAGCAATGCAAGAAAGAACGACATGAAGGAAACAGGAAAAGATAGAAATTGTGTTCAACTACAATAGGAAGAACCATCAGTGTCTTGGCATCGTGAAACTGATCCAGATCCAAATGAGGATAAACAGCAAAAGCTCAACAAAATAAAAAAATAGATAATGCCCTGTAACTCCAGTCACATCTGTGGAAAGATAAAAAGATCAAAGACTTCTCAACAAAACAGAGAAAAATGAGGAACAACACAGGTTTAAGATGCAGATAAAGGGGACGAAGAGCTGAGAACAAAAGAAAGAAATATGCGCTCTCAAAGGCGAAATAAATTCAATGACCCAAAAGACAATAACAAATGCTCAGAGTAGGATAGATCAATTTCTGAAATTGCCAAATGAATTGGGAAGAAATCCGGAATAAGAAAGCTAGAATGATGGTAGTTGTTGGCATCTGACATCGTTGAAGTTGGTGTTGAGTGCAGAAAGTTGCAGTGTCCCCACTCAGAAGATGACGTGCTGCTCCTTGAGCTCTTTTGGAATATTATAGCAGGGCAGAGGACAGGGAGGTCAGGGGGAGGACTTAGATAAAGAATTAAAGTGACAAGTAACTTGAAACTTGGACATGTGCTTATAGACTGAACTGAGTTGTTCTACAAGGAAATCGCCAATCTGCAGTTTTGTAAAGCTGCATTATGTGCCAGGTTCTCTGGAGTGGGGCTTGGGTCTTCTCATCGTGAGGCAAGAGGATTAACACTGGGTCAAGGCTAAAATATGGGTTAAGTCATAAAAATAGAGATCCTGTTTAGACTGAGAATGAATACCAGTAGATATAAATGATAAACTGTTAATTACATTTGAAACGATCAATCTACTGCTGTGTCCAGCAGTCTTGGAAGCATCTCTATGATTACAAGAGCAAGCACCAGCAAGTGAGCAATTGCTGGGGAAGAGACATGGGGAATTGGTGAGGAAGAGACAACTGCATGAGTAACAGGTGGTAAAGAGATCTTGCAATTGCTTCTCTAATCTTAGATGTTTGGGATCTTATGTAAGTGGTGCTGGCTCGAAGGGCCAAATGGCCTACTCCTGCACTTAATGTCTATTGTCTATTGTCTAAACGATCCCAGGAAACCACTTCAAGGTTAAACAAGAGAAGTTATGCCCAAAGTCCTGCCGAAGATTTATCCATCAGTCATTCTTAATAAGATTAGATTAACTGGTCATTGTCACATTGCAGTTACAGAAGTGCATTTATTTTGCACTTTTTTTGTCCAACAGCAAATGCACTTCAAGAGTACTTAGTTGTGAAGTTCTTTGGGGCATCCCAAATCATTACACTGGCAAGTGTATAGATTTTGTCAAGCCAAAATCTCAAACCATCGTAAGGTTCTGTCCATCCTGTGCAAGGTACCATGATGCTATTTGTTAGCAACCGGGAGATCTATCTGAGAGATCCAGCCTGCTGGATTCCCCAGTTGCTAACCATTTTTACTCAGTTTCCCATTGCCATACCAAATTGTCTGTCCTTCGCCTCCTCCATTGCCAGAGTGAGGCCACATGCAAACTGGAGGAACAGCACTTCTTATTCCGTTTGAGTAACTTACAACCCAATATTATGAACATCGAATTCACCAATTTTAGGTTACAAACGAACCCCTCCGCTCCCATCCCCCCCCCCCTAGTCCCTATCCCTCAGCTGGATGCGCACCCATTTCTTCTACTATCCCGCTCCCCGTTTCCCCTTCAAACCACCCCCTACCACATATATTCCTTCCTCTAGCTTCACATTTCAGTCCTCTTTTCTCTTTTGGCTGCGTCCCATTTCAGGCCTTTGTTCACCCATCTACCAACGTCCCCTCCCCCACACTTGTATCCGCCTAGCACTTGCCAGTGATCTGCCTAACACTTTGCTCTGCAACCCCCCCCCCCCTCTCTTTTCCAACTTTCTCCCCCCAACTGCAATTCGCCTGAAGATTATTCCTGACTGGATACATCACCCAACCATGTCTTTCTGAGATCCTGCCTGACCAGCTGAGTAACTCCAACACTTTGTGTGTTTTGTTTTATAAACCAGCAACTGCAGTTCCTTGTGTTCATACATTGAAACAATCTCCCCATCTCCTCTATTATTCCTTCTACTTTCAAACGTATTCTCAACGTATGTTAATGGTACAGTGAATACCTGCCCTCCTACATTTTCGCCACCTCCAACAGGATCCAACTACTAGCCACCTCTTCCCATCTCCACCCCTTTCCGCTTTCCTCAGAGACCATTCCCTCCGCACCTCCCTGGTCAACTCGTCCCTTCCCACCCTTCCCACCCCTTCCCCAGGTACTTTCCCCTGCAACCGCAGGAGATGCCACACCTGTCCCTATACCTCTCCTCTCGACTCCATCCAAGGACCCCGACAGTCTCTTCAGGTGAGGCAGAGGTTCATTTGCACCTCCTCCAACCCCATCTACTGTATCCCCTGTTCCAGGTGTGGACTTCTGTATGTCGGCAAGACCAAGCGCAGGCTCGGCGATCATTTCGCTGGACACCTCTGCTCAGTCTGCCTAAAGCTACTGGATGTCCTCGCTGCTCAACACTTTAACTCCCCCTCCCATTCCCACACTGACCTTTCTGTCCTGGGCCTCCTCCATTGTCAGAGTGAGGCCCAGCGCAAATTGGAGGAACAGCACCTCATATTTCACTTGGGTAGCTTATACCCCAGTGGTATGAAGAGTGACCTCTCTATCTTCAAGTAGCCCTTGCTTTCCATCCCTCTCCATTCTCTCCCCCTTCCCAGTTCTCCGACCAGTCTTACCGCCTACGACTACATTTCATTTTATCCCTGTACTGCCCCCCTCCACTGACATCAGTCTGAAGAAGGGTCTCAACCCGAAACATCACCCATTCCTCCTCTCCAAAGATGCTGCCTGTCCCGCTGAGTTACTCCAGCATTTTGTGTCTATCTCAAATTTCTTAATCTATTTAGTTTTGAGACAACGAGTGTTCGCCGACCAACGATCACCGGGACACTAGGTCTATCCTACACACAAGGGACAATTTTACAGAAGCCAATCAACCCACACACCTGCAAATCTTTGGAATGAGCACCCGGAGAAAACCCACGCGGTCACAGGGAGAACATGCAAACTCTGCACAGACAGCACCCGTAGTCAGGATGGAACCCGGGTCCTTGACGCTGTAAGACAGCAACTCCGCCAACTGCGCCGCCCTTAATGTGGTATTCTGCACACACTCACTACGAAAGATTCAGTAAATGAAAAACATAACTACGTTCTCGTTCCTGTATGTGAACTGCACGGATGTACTCGGAATTGCGTTGGTGACAGTATGGGGTGCAGAAGAGGTGGCCTGGAGGAGGCGAGATAAGTAGTTTTCAGTTCAGCGAGCTTCGGTGAAACATCCCCCCTGCAAACCCTTTCAGTTTCCTCACCCTCCCACATTCCCTTGGTAATTTCCTAATCAGCCCGAGGCTGCCGTGTTATTCCATTGTGAAGCCTCCTGTTCGGTGGCTGGAGGCATCTGTCAGCGACCTTCATCGCCGTCTCGAGTAGCAGTCGAAGCCATTCACCGGGTCGCGCCCCCCCCCCCCCCCTCGCCCGGCTCTGTAACGATGTTACTGGCCTAATTGGTAAAAATGTTTTGCTTGTTTCACCCACGCAGATGCATGGAAAGGAACGGAATACTTCAACTCGCGACCCATTCGTTTGTGATCGGAACCACACGGATGAAGACGCAACCTCGGACGCTGGTTTACACAAAAGGGCGCAAAGTGGCGGAGTAACTCAGCGGGCCAGGCAGCATCTCTGGAGAACATGGATGGGTGACGTTCATGTTCTCCATAATGCAGCCTGACCCGCTGAGTTACTCCAGCACTGTGTGTCCTTACAGGAATTGAAGGGTAGATATGATTTCCATCTTGAGCTAGCATTATACACGATCTAACAAAATGTGTTTATCAACATGCACCATTCAATCGGAGACCCAACCCCCTTTGGTTATCTGAAAAGCTTCGGCAGGTAAGCTTTATCTCGCCAGTGTGATGTTTCAGGATGAAATCTCTCGATGCTGTGGTTTAAACTAATTATTTTTGTGTATTCACTGTATCAAATCTTTGGTCAAGCTTCAAAATCAAAGGTCAGGCGTATCCTAAATTTCATGGTTAATCGATTAGAGCTAACATGCCGGGACTATTGTGTTGAGTTACTCCAGCGGTTTGTGTATATCTTCGCTATAAACCAGCATCTGTAGTTTCCTTACCTTCCAAATATCTCCTGTGATTTGGCTAAAATGCAGGGATATTGAGCATTTATCGTTTTACCTTAGTTCTCATGTCAGGGCAAAAATTCTGATTTCCAAAGGTCTCAAAGAGCTAGTTTAGTTTAGTTTAGTTTAGTTTAGTTTAGTTTAGTTTATTGTCATGTGTATCAAGGTACAGTGAATAGCGTTTTTTCAGCTCAGTGAAGAGCTAACTCCCCTTCCTCAATCCTCATCCCAATGGAACAGTTTTACACTCTTGTCTTCACTTGCACTGAAGATTAACCAACTCTTTCCCCTGACTCTAGTCTGAAGAAGAGTCTCAACACGAAAGGCCACCCATTACTTCTCTCCATAGATGCTGCTTGTCCCACTGAGTTACTACAGCATTGTGTGTCTATTTTAGGCTTAAACCAGCATCTGCAGTTCCTTCCAACACATTCAGCAGAATATCATGCCCAGCCACAACTCTGTACATTAGTGTCGCCCATACTATTGTGTGAGTCTGATCATTTCCAACAAACTCCTCAGTGCAAATGGCATGGGACACAAGAAACTGCAGATGCAGCTGGAATGTTGAACAAAAGACACAGAGATGGAGGACCTCTGTTGGTCAGACAACATCTATGCAGGGAATGTATGGGAATGTATCATCTACGGAGATGATATTTTGAGTCGGGATCCTTGTTCAGATTGACTGGGGTTAGCGAGCGAAAGCTTAAAAAGAGAGGTGGAGGTGGGGAAAGCCTGACAAAGGGGGAAGTGGGCTGATTAGCAGATGGGTGGATAAGTGACAAAGGCTAGCTATGCAAAGGTGAGCCAAATGGTGTCAGATAAACACAGAAGAGAATTGAAGGAAATATCAAGCCAGAGAGATGCAAATGGGTGCAAGAGGACAGATGGGAGGGGAAAGAGGAGGATTGAAAGTGAAATGTGGGATTTTGTGATGGGAGATGAGTGCAGGAAAGAGGGGAAAGGATCAGGGTGACTGGGTGGTGGGGCATGGTGGGAGAAATGGGTGTGGATAGGGGAGGGGAGGGGGGGAGGGAAGGATGTGATAGGGAGGGGAATGGCATGGTATTACTTGAAAGTGGAGAATTCAGTGTTCATACCATTGGGTTGTAAGCTACACAAACAGAATATGATCTGTCATTCTTCTATTTTGTGTGTAGCCTCACTGTGGCAACAGAGGAGGCCGAGGGCAGTAAGGTCACAATGGGAATGGAAAAGGGAGTTAAAATGTTTAACAACCGTGGAGCTCCAGCAGTCCTTTGCAGACAGAACGCAAGTATTTGGCAAAATGGTTGTCCAGTCTACGCTTAGTCTCACCAATACGAAGCACCAAACGCACTAGATGAGCTTGGAAGGGGTTTACATGAACCCTAATCACATCTGGAAGAGCTGAGAAGCTTTTCCTCAGCTTGCTTCATTGTAAGGAACGGGGTAAGACTGGCCCAAATATGTAATCTTCTATTTTCTTATCATCTGGCGTGTAAGAAAAGTACTTAATTATTTGAAATGTTTATGGTTGGGGATATTGCCAGCAAGGTTAGCACTTATTGCCTTGTAAAAACATTTAGCAGGCAACCACGCTGGTGGGTCTCTAATCCCACCCAGGTGGGAGCGATGGCACATTTCACTTTCACAGAGAGAGAACTCCCCTGAAAACAGATGTTTACAGCAATCCATTATGGTTAGTATTATTGGTACTATTCTTTTATTCTAGAATTATTTAATTCTTTGAACTTGCATAGCCAGCATTGATTTCAATTTGTACCTTTGAGTCAATAGTTCAGGCCTATGGAATGTGGTCTTGTGATCACCAAGCTCCTGTATCCCCTGAACGTATATAGACGTTACGTGATCATTGGAAAGCAAAAATCTACTGACGTTGGAATTCTGAGAGAAAAATCAATATGCAGGAGACCCTTAGCAGGGTTAGTAGCAATTGTCAAGAGATAAAGGAAGTTAGCATTTCAGTTCATTTCCACAAGTGCTGTCTAGATTTGCTGAGTATTGCCAGGATCTTCTGCGTTTCTTTTCAAATTCCTTGTATGTTTACATACTTGGCTAATAAATTAATTAATTACAATTACAATTACAATTACAATTTGTACGGTGCAGGTGGGCCCAAATTTACAAGATGTATGGTGCACATCAGTTGCACCAATTAACTCATGTTGTGGTTGGCTGCATATATGAAACATTCCTGGGTCAGCTCCTTTACACATTCATGTAAGTGCCGTTGGTATATGCCCATCTAAAATTGATATAGACTTTTACTCTGTATGGAGTACAATGAAAATGTACATTTGGATAAATCAAATAAACAACTGTGGTTCTTTAGTTGACTTCATGAAATATGTTTGAAGCATTTTCCAAAAACAATGCATTGTACATTAATCAAAGGAAGACATAACTTTAAACAGGTTATTTGTAACAAGAAAGGATTAGTTAGTAATCTCACAATCAAGGATCCTCCCAGAAAGAGTGATCATAATGAGATCACATTTAACATTCAGTTTGATAGTCTGAAATTAGAATCTTAAATTTACATACAGCATATATTATAGGAAAGGTTTTGTTGGCTAAAGAAGATTTGGAAAATAGATGAAAAGATAAATTACAGGTAAGCTATGGCACCTGCGTAAAAGTATTTTATAATTTTTAATGAATTTTGGTTACATATCAAATTAAAATTTGATAAGACTGCGAGAATTTTAGAAATCAGTAAAAGATTGCCGAAAATAAGTCGGAAGCAATATATACAGTGAGGTCTCACATGAGTAAATATAAAAACAGAGCATGTGCAAACATATAAAGAGAAAGAGAGTGGCAAAATATAGGTCCATTGAAGGCAGAGAAATAACAAAGAAGATAACAAACATCAGATTAGCTAAATAAACATTTTGCAATTACTTTTACACCAGAATACTCTTTAAATATTTTATCAAATGTAGTAGATAATATGAGTAAATAGTAGTAAGAAATTAGGAACAGAAGACTGACATTGTGGAGATGGAGACATAAAGAACTGCAGATGCTGGAATGTTAAGCAAAATGTAAAGCGCTGGAGGAACTAAATGGGACAGGCAGCCCCTGTGGAGGGAAATGGGTAGGTGGGTCGGGAACCTTCTTCAAACCGATGGAGTAAGGGGGAGAAAGCTGGAAAACAATTGGAGGTGGGGGAAATACTGGCAAGTGATAGGTGGATACAGCTTTGCCTCTTTTTCATCTCTAGCCTTTGTCACTTACTCCACCTTTATGCCAATAAACCCCCCTCACCTGTATCCACCTATCACTTGCCGGGGTCTACTTGACGAGCCGTGACAAAGCAATTCCTTTGATTTTTTTTTAAATTAATAAATAAATAAACAAGTAACTAAAAATAAACATAGAACAGCATAGATACTTATGTCCTTCATTTCAATAACTCTCCAAAATCTCTATATTGGGAATTTCCTCAATGCTATGCTCTTCACCACACTTGTCTTCACCCTTCCCTTTGTGACAGCTCTAAACGTAGGTATGCTTTCTCCAACCTTCCCACTCTCTGTCTCTCTCATCTATTGTCAGTTCCTAAAATTGCATCTTTGACCAGGTTTTACATTACCCAACCTAATATATTTTTATTTGACTTGTTTGTCAGCCTTTGTTCGTGACTTTCTTGTAAAGCATCATGGGAGGTTTTGATTTTGAAAGACATTGCATAAAGTACATATTGTTGTTGCTGTTATTGTTTAGACAGATGAGAGAATTTTGCATATTTTATAGCTGTTGCCAAATCTGATCGGTAAACTGTTGAGCACATTTTATTTGTACGAATGCAAAGCTACATAATGAGAGTAAACCCCGCTTTTATACAGTTCTATTATGTTCCAGTCGGGAAAATTATCTGTGGTGTTTTCATGTCTTGACTTCTCAAGTTGAATTTTCCTATAGTGATCAGTTGGTCTATTTTCAACAATACAATTGACCTCTGCTTTGGTCGTCCAAGAAATACAAGAGAAAGAAAAGAATGACAGACTGTTAAAAACATCGCAAAGGAAGCAATTGTGGAATTATGTATACAAATGTTGGCTGTTGCTTTATTTCTTTGATGCAATTTGTCATCCATGTATATAGTAAGCCCTTATAAAGCAGGTCATAGCCAAACAAATTACCATTTCAGAAAACTGAAAGGATATGGCACAACTCCTGGCATCTTTTGAATCCAAGTCTCGTCCACTGTACACAGAAGTCACGACAAGCTCGCAGCTGGCATTTTGTTTTCTTGGACGACCAAGGCGAAGGTCAATGTATTGTAGAAAATAGACCAATTGATTACTTGAGGAAAATTCAACTCGAGACAACGAGACATAAGGACTCTACAGATAATTTTGCGGCTGGAACATATTAGAACTGTTTAAAAGAGGAGTTTATTCAAATTATATACCTTTGCATTCGAACAAAAAAATGTGTTGAACAGTTTTCTGCAAATAAACTTTAAAATGCTGGCCTAATCATGCAATGTTTGCAATACCACAATGATAACAAGCCTAGAAGTAATACAGAAAAAAATCCAGTTGTCAGAAATGCAAAATTATAATAATATCTATATAATCAAAACTTGGTTCAGTAGAAATGCTGCAGTTTTATAAGAAATTCAGTCTGTTCTTGGACAGAAGGATCATTTAACATATAGATTCTCCAATAGTAGTTACTTTTTTAATTATGTTTTAATGGCCTTTGTTTTCACAAATATGTTGTTTTTATAATTTGGAAAGATTGGTGAAAAATCAAAGCATATCGGAAAATTAATTCTGTGTTTTAAAAAGATTTTGATATAATCAGCTCTCCATCTGTTTATTCCCTTCTCTGGGAGATTTTTTTTCTCTTCTCTACCTTAAGGGATTTTCTCCCATCTTCCACAGCAAACTCGTCATTTCTAAAATCTTTTCATTTATCTTGCTGCAGCAATACCTTTCAGGATAAGAATAAGGGACTGATATAGATAGGTGCCTGATGGTTGGCTTACATGTTGTGTCCTGAATGGCCACTTACAGTGCTGTTTGTCTATATGACCTTGACTCTCAACTCTATCCATTTAAATTCCTTGCCAACATCAGTGCTTAGATAAATCATATTTAGGGTTTGTTCATTGGACATGGATATGCTTATATATTCAGATATTGTTCAGTAGTGTTGTGGATTGCATTGTAGTGTTTCTGAATGATAGGAATGTTGTTCATGTCAAATTAGTAAGGACATTTTTCATTTTCGTTGATTTTTTTTTAATAGTATATTTGTTTTGCTTAAATAGGATATTTTATATAATTTCATTATGAATAAATGTTGATGGAATGCAATGGGAAGAATATTGAAATCCATGAGAATGGTTTACATAATATAATTCCTATTCTACGTGAAATAGAAAATAATCAATTGGACAGAAGGAGGTATACTGATGAAGCAAATTAATGGAAGAGACAATTAATTTAATAAATAAGATGAAGAAATAAAAACAGAGAAAGGCTAGAGGTACTCAACAGGTCAAGTGTAATAAAAGTTCATTGGCCTAAACATTTTTTTCTTTCTCTCTCAGCATATGCTGCCTGAACTGTTGAGTATCTCCTGTGTTTTCTGGTTTTATTTCAGATATGCAACATCTGCATTATTTTGCTGAATGAGAAAAGAAAATTAACATGAGACATAATAAAAATTACAGGCAGGATGCAAATAACAGAGACAATCTGTGGATAAAGAAAGGAATTTTAATGCAATTTAATTTCTTGATTAGTACGGGTGTCAGAGGTTATGGGGAGAAGACAGGAAAATGGGGTTAGGAAGGAGAGATAGATCAGCCATGGTTGAATGGCAGAGCAGACCTGATTCTACTCCTATCACATGATCTTATGAATTTAATTCAAGCACTAATTGGTTAATTGCATGCTATGTTTTATATGTTGGAGATGGTAGTGGCATTACCACGTATGTTTAAAGTTGCCATCAAGTAAAAATGCTGCTCTATTGCTCCAAATCTCTACCATAAGATGACATACATTTGTAAGGTAGAATGACCAGAGCAAAAGGGAAATGTATGATAATAGAAAAATGTCTGTCCTTCACCATCATGCATGAGAAATGAAATATCTACAAGAAAGACTAATTGGATGACCTTTTACATTATTACTTATTACCTATTGGTTGATTATCTCCTATGTCAGTTACAGTTAATCTGAAAATCTGATATTAATTATTATGCCGGTAATGTATTTTACTTATAATTGCATCTGAAGTGCACCAATGTGGAGATGTTGCAGGAAAACAGAACAGGCAGAAAACCCTTGTTGAAGAACCTGCTTGTGCTCACTCTACAAACTCGAGTGATAAATTTGAACTAAGCACCATTGCTGCTTTTGAAATTATATGATACCAATAGTTAAATACCTTTATAAAGAAAAAGTAGAAAGATCGAGAAATATTTCAAAAGAGGTTAGAACTAAGTGGTTTCATTACAAAAGGAATGAAATGGATGTGTATAAATATATATTTAAATGACATTTTGAAATTGACAACATTTTTCTTATTTTTCTCATTCTTAAGCTGTAGTTGATACATTTCTAAGAAACTACCAATGATTCTTCCAAACAAGTTATATTGAGCTCTAAACCTTAATGTAATTATGATCTTACCTCAGTTTCTAACACTCCTGTCACCAAATTACCTTAGTTCCCAACAATGCTGCCTCTAAAGAGGAAAGTCATGGTTTCAGCTACACTCGAGAAGCAGCCAAATATTCATAGCCAACCCCTCAGCTACACTAGTGGTATTGTTAGTCCTTCAAGCTCTCATCTCTTTAATAGTAGGTCACAGGTTCAAGCCCCACGTCAGAATTTGACCAAATAATCAAGAGTAATAGTTTGCTGCAGAGCCGTGGGAGGTTCACATTGTTAAAGGTTCCATATTTCAATCAAATGTCCTAGAGAGGCTTTATTGCATGGCCAGTTATGTGTATAAGATGCTTATAATACATCTGCCATCTGACATGATAATGACTACATTCTGAAAGCAATTAGTCAGTGAGTGATTTCTGGTAACTGAAGAATATTAAAGCTAGCATGTACATTTATAATGCATATGTTTTTTTTGTGGTAAATCCATGTAATGGTTCTGATAATTATTTATAATCCAATGGACCAGTTCGAAGAAGAGTAGAGGTCTCACAGCATTCTGACCAATATTTTCCTTTACTCAGTCCGGGAACTCTTAGATCACTTGAGATCACAGACACAAAACAGCAAAGTTCCAGTGGGGAAATGAATGTGACTGTACTAAGTATCAAGACCACAGTTGGCTGAGTACACCTTCAAGTAACCCTCGTGGGATTTTGATCAATGAGAATCATTGGGAATACTATTCATTGATTGTCATACCTTGCATAGCAATAAGTGACCATGGATAGCCGAGATCAATCTTTTCATTGGTGACAAAATGTGTAGGAAGGAGCTGCAGATCCTGTTTATACTGAAAATAGACACAAACTGCTGGAGTAACTCAGCAGGTCAAGCAGCATCTCTAGAGGAAAAGAATAGGTGATATTTTGGGTTACCCTTCCTCATACGGAAATAAAATGGAGGTGATAAAAAGCAAGAACTAATCAGGGGCGGCAACAGATGACATTGCTGAATTACCCCAAAATAGTTTAGCCTTTAGACACTCTCCTGAGAAAAACCTCCATTGGCGTTTGAAACATTCATGCGGAAGATTCTCAGGACAGTATTCATAACTTAATCATTTTCATGCGCTTTGTTAATCAATTTCTTCTATCATAAGGTCAGAAATGGGAATGCTTGCTGATGATAAAAAACATAGAAAACATAGAAATTAGGTGCAGGAGCAGGCCATTCGGCCCTTCGAGCCTGCACCGCCATTCAATGTGATCATGGCTGATCATCCAACTCAGTATCCTGTACCTGCCTTCTCCCCATACCCCCATTCCCCATGATACCGCTCCATTCATTTCATTTTCTATTCCACAAACAAAATAATACACTCTATGCCTTCATGCAATAAACCATAGAACATAGAAAAATACAGGGCAGAACAGGCCCTTTGGTTCATAATATATGTGCTGAACATGGTACCAAGCTAAAATGACCCCAAGATAAACACAAATACGGGAGTAACTCAGCATGTCAGGCAGCATCTCAATACAGACAATAGGTGCAGGAGTAGGCCATTCGGCCCTGTGAGCCAGCACCGCCATTCAATGTGATCATGGCTGATCATCCCCAATCTGTACCCCGTTCCTGCCTTCTCCCCATATCCCCTGACTCCACTACCTTTAAGAACCCTATCTAGCTCGCTCTTGAAAGTATCCAGAGAACTGACCTCCACCGCCCTCTGAGGCAGAGAATTCCACAGACTCACAACTCTCTGTGAGAAAAAGTGTTTCCTCATCTCCGTTCTAAATGGTATTACCCTTATTCTCAAACTGTGGCCCCTGGTTCTGGACTTCCCCAACATCGGGAACATGTTTCCTGCCTCCAGCATGTCCAAACCCTTAATAATCTTACATGTTTCAATAAGATCCCCTCTCATCCTTCTAATCTCCAGAGTGTACAAGCCCAGACGCTCCATTCTCTCAGCATATGACAGACCCGCCATCCCGGGAATTAACCTTGTAAACCTACGCTGCACAACTTCAATAGCAAGAATGTCCTTCCTCAAATTAGGGGACCAAAACTGCACACAATACTCCAGGTGTGGTCTCACTAGGGCCCTATACAACTGCAGAAGGACCTCTTTGCTCCTATACTCGACTCCTCTTGTTATAAAGGCCAACATGCCATTCGCTTTCTTCACTGCCCACTCCACCTGCATGCTTACTTTCATTGGAGATAAGGAATGGGTGATAACCCCATCTGCTTGCACATGAACCATTCCCCCCCAATCCTGCAAAGACATTTAAACATGTTGATCAATGGGAAACAACATTCACACCACACATTTGCTAGGAGGGGGTCAAACCTCTTCGTTTTAACATTAAATGACATTATTATCATCATTTTCAACAACGTCAACATCTAAAAGGCAACCATTGACTAGACTTTAAAATGCACTATTCTTGTAAATTGTCTGGCCAGAAGAGAAGGCTAATTCAAGAAGGTAATATACCACTAACTTCTGAAATGCAGTTATGGATGGATCATAATTGTAGCCTCGAATGTGAATTTGAAAATAGAATTTGGTGCCATTATTATTGGTGAGACAATGGTGTTGCCAAGATTGGCCAGCGTAACGGTGAGATGAATGTAACCTCGATTCAGCAAAGTCTTATCAAGCAATCATACTTTAATCCCCTTTGTGGGCGAAGGTAGAAATCCCTTGCAACGTTACATTCCATGTTTCGGTAGCTTATATCTGCACACGTTGCTCGCCGCTGCTTTCCTCCACAAATTGCTACGTGTGCGTTTATAACGGAACTGCCCGTGGTATCGCCGTGGTGTTTCCAATTATTCGTTCCAGGCGGCGAAAGCCGAGCAGTGCCGCCACTGGCAGCAAATGCAATTACCCTTTGATAAGTTTAAATAAGCAACCTCAATTGTAAATACCGGCACCGCAGCCTTTAATGAGGATATGAAAATAAAGAGAGAATATATATATTTCAAAATCGGAGACAAAATTCCAACTGCAAAAACTGGATGAGTATGCCCTGATCACTAATCCAACTTCAGGCGGCGGAGTGCTGGAAGTCTGCTAGCAACAGAGATTGTAATTAGCATGCAACGAAAAAGACAAGCTCTTTATATTTTCTTTATGTAAAATTATCCCTTGAGATCTTGTCGAGATAACTAAAGCGCATACTTTGTGATGCAAGTCGTTAAGTTTGTCCACATGCTTTGTGGTGATTTTAAACCACAAGTGATTTAAAGAAATCCCGTCCTCACATTTCTTCTTGTTGACAGCTCCGCGTATCGCTAAATGTTTTTTCCTGCCCCATCAGAAGTGTTAATTAAATGCACTAATGGGCAGACCGGGACAAATAAATTAAGTATTTCTCGACAAAGCACTGCAACATATTTCAACTGAAACATAGTCGCCCTACCTTGCAGTCAATAAATAGTAATGGGTTGATTGTTTTTGGTGCCATAATATCAATAGTCACAACTGAAGATATCGCGGCTTAGCTACATGCAGTGCCAACGAACAACTAGTATCATCGTAAAAGTAGGACACACAGTGCCGTGTCTTTTAATAGATAACAAAATAATTTCGCCTAATGTGGCAGTATCCTCTGTGGCCCAATTAAAATATTATTTTACAATTAAAATTATATATTTCAGGGACAGAACTATATTGAAGTCCAGATGAAGGTCATTGGATCGGTTTGACATTGCCTTGCCTACTCATTTTCTGCTTTATGTTATTTTCTATATATCCGGACTATTTTGGGGTTTGGACTATACAAACGTAAATTCGCACTTCTTCAGATGTCGGTGAACATTTGGTTACAATAATGATCACATCTTATAATATCGGTATCATTTGTCGATCTTACTCAGGCCTGAGTTTAAGTTTTGGTTTATTGCAGTCACTTTTACCAAAGTAAACGGAAAGGCTTTGTTTTGTAGGCTATACAAACTGATCAGATATACTATACATAAATACTACCAAGTCAAACTCGAGTACGCTAGAAAACAAACGGGGAGAAGGTTAGGGGTGCAGAATATTGATCTCCGCATTGTCTGCTTTCTCACGCCTTGTGGCTGCTATCACCTAACAGAAAGTAGGGGAGCATCAGATGTTATCAGACGCAGAAATATAACCAAAAGCATGTGCTGTTATTTGCAATCTCAATGGCGTAAATGGGGAGAATAGGTTTGGTGATTTTTTTCTAAACACTCTGAGCCCATTCTGAAGCCCGGGCACTGTATTTAAATGTGAGCCTTGGCGTCCAGTTATTCAAGAAAAAAAAGATTTATGTTAATTGTTAATTATACAAATCTACATTTGCGAGCGATCTGCATTAGACAGTGATCGTTCATTATACTACCATAAGATTACATTCGCGTTCACGCGAAGCAAGACAGTAGTTCCTGTATCCCCCCCCCCCCCCCCCCCTTTGTATACGACCGCTGTGCAAATGTGACCAACCTTTTTGCGATTAAGCCAGCAATATGGATCTATTGAAGTTCAGTCAATCACGCCATACACTTTAAAAATAATCACAAAGTGGCGATCTAGTGAGTGTGTATTGATCAAATAGAGCAATTTATCAACAATTGAACGGAGCACACACTCCACTGCAAGATCGTTGGTTCCGTGTAGACAATCTTTGTTTGTCAGCTCTGTATAGAGGCTCGTTGTTTTTTAAAACACCCCCCTCCACCCACACGTATTTCTTTCATTCATCCGAGTAAAATAACCAAATAAACATAGTAACTGCCTACACGCTGTGTCTCATTGCTCTCCCGAACCTATCTCGCTCGATTTTGTTTACACTCGATACTAAGGTTTCAAATTAAAACCTCCAAACTAAAAATCGAAAAGCTGCTGCCAGTTATCCACTTGGCTAAAAGACGCCTTTCTACCCCGCGGTGACACTTTTGTCAGAGTGACACTAAGTTGTGTAAACAGGCTTTCCCGACGGGGCCATCCAGTCTTTTACTTGACAGTTCGATCACCGCTTATTCACTTGGAGCTTCTGAGGGGCGTTCGCTTTATAATTAAAAACAACCGAAATATTTCAGCGAAACGTTTCGCCCCATTAATCCATTTCAATAAAACTGTGTGTTTTACGTGCCTCGGTGAATACTATTTAGCAGGATTGTGTATTACGCTCTGACTGTAGTTGCGCTGCGAATTTGCACAGCGACGGAAATTAACAAAACAAAATTGCAGACATTACGTTTATTCATTAAAAAAAAACTAATGTTATTGATTGATCCGGAACGTTGATGACATGAGGAAATCAACATAACTGATAGACCATTCCAAGAAGTGCCTTTATTATATTCGCAGTGGGCTGCAGTCTCTAGACCGTCCCGCCCCCTCCTCGCCGCACTTGCAACACGGAGAGCGTTGCTTTATAATGATTCAAAATGTAAAGTTAGTCGGTGGAAAATTGGGTCTGGACAGCTGCGAGATGTAGTTCCTATAGATTCCGATCTCATCGAGCGAGCGGGTGCGAATCTTTGATCCTTTTTGTCGTTGCAAGTTGTGGCCCAATACTCTGGGCGGTAACGGTCGATGGACGATGCCCGCGGTCGTTCCCCCCCCCCCTTCCTTTAAATGTCCCTTTCCAGAGCGAACAGAGTGAGCCGGTGATAAGCGAGTCTATGCACATTAACTGAGAAGAAAGCTGAACATATGATTTGGATTTAAAAAAATCTTTCTCGCCCTTTTAGCCCTAACCCGTTGTCTACTTTTGCTTAATACTTCCATTTTCGCTGTAGTGTAAAAACGGTGCGTTCGAAGCAACCGGTTGCAAAGTAAAGTGTCTTTAAAGATCTCTGTTGTTCTTTACTTTACAATCAATCGTTATGCGGGCCGCTAGTTGCCGTTTAAAACTGCAACTATTGTGGAAAGAATTGCAAGAAGCAATGTCGTTCATGTAAATAAAGATTTATTTTCTCCGTAACCATGTGTCTTGTTTTTTATTCATTAGATTGCAATTAGGCAGCCTAGGTGAAGACAGATTTTATGGTGTAGGCAGAATCTAGTAGTTAAGATTTAGAAATCTGAGATTCTTCGGCGCTCATTTTTGTATTAGGGCAATGTACGAAGATGTAACGGTTCTGCAAATCAATAATTAAAACAACACAAGTAAATGCAGTTAACATGAAGCTGAAAACGGAAACGATCAGCAGGCCAGGCAGCATCTGTTGAAGGAGGAACGGTGTTAACGCGTCAGATTGAAGATCTTTCTTGAGAACAGGAGCGAAAGTTGCGATTCTCGTGCCGATGGGCAAGGCGCAAGAATACTGCATAAGCGTACAATATTGACAAGCACGCGTAATGATTTATGTTTTAATAATTTTTAAATATCGATATTTAAAATCCGTTATTGAAAAATGATCAAATTGAATTCCACCGGCAGCGGTGAGTCCCAGGTTATCGTTTCTGAAGCATTTAGGCGGTTGGGTCTCAGCCCCCCCCCCCCCCCCCCCCCCCCCCCAACCCCCCCACAATCCCTTGAAGTGTCTTGTGCAGATATTTGCAAGGGGGATACTGTCGTGACATTCGAGATTTCTTGTGCGGGCTTTTTCGCACTGGCCTCGAATTTGATTGCAAGTGATTTATTCGATTACAGATTTTTTTTGTTTTATTTTGGAATTTGAAGTGGGGGCAAGTTCTATCACGTCGTTGATAGAACCGTTTCTTCCGGAGGGGGGGTGGACATGTAAGGCGTATATGTGTGCACATGTAGTCAAAGGATTGAAACAGCGAAGGTATATTTGTAAGTTCCTCTTTGCCGTTAAATTATACTCATTTCGCTTCCCCGCGTTCTTCTCTTTGATATATCCTACAAACTATGAGGTCGGGTCTAGCTGAGCAAGACAGGGTATCCTACAAACCGAGATATGAAATGCAAGAAATGGCTTTTGCGTCGTCTTTGGGTGTGTTTTTTTTGGTTGCAATTTCCCGAGCATGCAGTTAAAAAATAATGTTTTTCTCCAGACTTTAAATTAAAAGCACACAAGATTTATTTGCTTTTTTAATTAATTTTAAAATCTCGACAGTTAATCCACCAGTCACTTTTTTCTCCAAACGAAATAAGTAATAAATATTATTTAGCACATATTTTTTTACAAAAATAAAAAGATGAAGAGCATGTTTTGCCTTTATTTTCTTCCTTCATTTTCTCTCGCGAATGGGAAACAAAAAGTGTTATGGTAAGAAGTTACAGGTGGTTCTTAGCAAACAACCCACTTAAGATAGGGGTTGGGGGTGGGGGGGGGGGGGTGTTAAGTGCGGGACAACCGTTGATGCGAAATAAAATGGGTTAAATAGCCATCGAGACACCGAATCTGCAACGGAGACAGCGCAGAAATTGTGTAGATGGGGTCACTCCAAGAACAAATGAAACAACAACAGAATTCTAAACTCACAGAATAGCTCAGGGGTGGGGAGGCCAGCGTAGTGGGATTTGATAATTCGTAAAGGATTCTCGAAGTCGCAATAGATATCGCTTACCCATATTTCATAAAATGTAACAATTACTTTCAGGAAAGGTGTACAGCCTTTGTCTTTGCAAATTCAGGGTCGGGGTAAATATTCCAGGCGCATTGTGATTCTACCTCAAACGCAGGAATGACAGTTCCCAGGACTTGACAACTACACAAGTCACACCGCGAAGTCTTTCGCATAAATTCCCTTCTCATTGTTCCAGGGATTTAGTCAGTCGACATTTCAGCTGCAGAAATCGACTTGATTATTCTTCCTCGTGATCTTCTGGTCTCTTTATCTTCAATCCGTGGTCGTTTCATTGTTGAACATGAAGACCTGTGACCCTCGTACGTTTGGTTTAAGAATCATTCAGTGTAACGCTATCACGGGACGGAGCAATATTGCATAAGTAATTTCCAGATGTAATTTTTACAGTTGAAAACTATAACCACTTTTCATTGCTGGTGGGTCACTTTACAGAGAGATTCACGTTAAATGAAGCTGCAGTAATCCCGCTTCCAATGTTTGATTTGACCTCGTTGCAATATGGAAAACAATAGTCCAATTTTCTCCAGAGAGAGAGGGGGAGAGAGGGGAGTGGGGGTGTTTACATCTAAATTGAGATGTTTCAAAATACTAGTTATATACCTTCCACCTCCTTGTCCGTTCTCGATTTACACCATCGTTGTAATGAACGGGAACTGAGGCATTGATTCAGAAAGGGGTTACTGCAACTTCCTTACAGGTACATTAAAAAAAAAAATTACACCTCACCACAAAGATAACGACTTAACCCGGTGTAAGATTACCTCGGTGCGCGGATAGGAATAACAAGAAATGACCTGATCTTATAACCTGTCTGAGTTCAAGTGTTCAACTTTTCTAGAGGCGATTGGACGAGTCTCTGCGCGAGTGGCGATGCAGTTCGTTTACTTGCTGTCAGAGGATAATCGAGACATCCCGGCCGTGGTCATGCTGGCGACATGGTGAGGCGGGGGCACCTGACACATGGTACACGGGCAGGGCATGCCTCCCCAGTGCTGAAAACCGCTGCCCAGCGGGCCGGAGGCCGCCGATGCCGATTTGAGAAGACCATGAGGAGGTCTGATACTGTTCACGGTTGGGATGCTGCCCCCGGACAGAGAGGCTGAGGTGACTGTCGGGGCCATGATGGGATGGTGAACCTGGTGAGCGGCGTGAGATGCGAGGTGGCCCGGCAGAGGCGCCCCGCCGTGGCTCAGGGTCCCGCAAGCGGCCGATGGGTGGAAACTGCTGTGGTGGCCACCATAGATCTCACTCACCAGCCTCTTCATCTCCTCCAGCGAGTTGGTGAGCATGAGGATGTAGTTTCTGGCCAGGAGCAAGGTGGCGATTTTGGACAGCTTTCTCACAGAAGGTCCGTGGGCGTAAGGCATGACTTCCCGTAGCCCGTCCATGGCGATGTTCAGATCGTGCATCCGTTTGCGTTCGCGACTGTTGATCTTCAGCCTGAGCTGCTGAAGCTCGGGCTCGCTCATCTGCTTCTTGTCTTTCAACCTGATGTCCTTGTCTCTCAGCTGCCCGCCCCGCTCGCCGCAGTACTGAGCTCCGCAGTCGCTCTGCGTGGATGACACGGTGCTAGTGAAACCCGAGGTCGGTTCGTCCGACAGAAAAATGCTGTCCCCCTCCGGAGAAGACGGCTGGCTCGATATCAAGCTGGCATCGGAATCCATTCGGCGGGCTCTAGGAAGGGTGGGGAGAGGAGTTTAAACTTGCTCTGGGCGCCGCAGACGCTCATACAGAAGAGTGGCTCGTCCTACCTCCAGCCTCCCCCCACCCCCCACCCCCAGGTAAAGCAGAAACGTTATCCGTGTTTGCGGAGCCGCCGTTGGGCTTCTCCTGCGTTTTATAAGCGGGTCGGAGATGATTCGGAGAGTGTCTGCTATTGTTTCTGGCACCGGACTATCCAATGGTGACAAAGTAACCAAGTACTGAATGGCCGTCTCCTCCAATGCCGGGAGATGTGGGAGGCGCTACCTCCGTTTACAACTAAACAGGAGAAGTGGGAGAGAAGGGGGAAGGAGAAGGGGGGGGGGGGGGGTTCAAAACAATAGCCCGCGTCCGTGGCTGGGACATCTGCTAAAATCAGAGTGCGGACAATATGCCCTACTTCAAAAAACAATAATACTTCAAAGCAGTACGGCCTTCATACCCCACACCACTACATCCGCACACGCACACACACACTTAGTTCCAAGCTTTCGTGTCTTCTGCCTAGTTTTTATTCCGTCAACAAAACGGATTGAGAACTAACCGCGCTAGAAGCTTGCATCAAAACTAGATAACGACAGCTGTAATACTACAAATTCAACCACATTCAAATCTCAATCATGTACTCCGTGGCTACGAAAAGTAAAGCAATATTTCCACCGGCCCTTGAAAGCATTGCGGCAATTTTAGCAATTCCTTCCTTTCCCTGTGTCCGGGGCAGTTTCTCAGTTTCTCTCAGCTCTCAGCTTTTCACGTCGTTGCAAAAACCGTGCGCGGTGTTATTCGGTGTGATTTTAAGAATGAGTGGGGGAAAAAAAGCCAAAATATTTTTGATTTTGCACTCCACCATGGAACTAAATTGCACGCTCACTCGCAACTTCTAATCTCGAATATGCGCAACACCTGCGGTATGAACTCGAGCGAAATCTGCATGTAATCCCCGAAACGCCTCGATCCTCGGGAATGGGGTGGTGGGTCGGCACACGGCCTGGCCTGGAGTGGAGTGGAGGCGGCTTTGGAATTGCAAGAACCGCATCTGCTTCAGCAGAGCCGGCTAGAGAGAGTTCTTTGCAAACCTTCGAATTCGATTGCAAGACTTGAGGGGGAACGTTGACTCGCAAAAGGAAATAATATCATTTCTTTCTAAGAAAGGACAATACTTTGAAGACATTTTTGGCCCGCATTAATTGATCCAGCGGGTCGCGATTCATTAGTTACGACATCCAAGCGACGATTAAGCGTTTAGGAAGGAACTGCAGATGCTGGTTTCAACCGAAGATAGACGCAAAGTGCTGGAGTAACTCAGCGGGACAGGCAGCATCTCTGGAGAGAAGGAATGAGTGACATCATGGGTGATGATGAGATAATAATGATAATGTGATGATGATATAAAACAAATGGATGAAAGATATGCAAAAAAAGTAGCATTGATCTTCCATCCATTTGTTCTATATCTCCCTACATCATCTATATCGCTCATTTCCCTTTCCCTTGACTTTCAGTCTGAAGAGGGGTCCCGACCCGAAACGTCACCGATTAAGCTGTCAGTTTGAAAATATAGCAAGTATCTCCTCCGCTTCCAAAGGCAAACTAAAAAACTGTTTGAAAGTTGAATCCGTACTAAACAATCTGGTGTACTTTGCTACCGGGACACGCTCCCCCTTCGGTTCCTAGCTATTTAACAGCTGACCCCCACACGCATTAATGAACCGTTGAGAAATTGTTGAAAGTGGTTCAGTATTAAAGCGTTGTAATTGTCCTTTAACGGTTATGATCCATGACGGTTCGATTAGTCAAGCTGTTGGTTTTAATCCTGTAGAAAAAGCGAGTAGCAGGGGTGTTATCTTTCCCCTTGGACAAAGCTGCATTTACAAACGGACAATGAGGAATGTACAAAACGCTCGGTTCTGCATAATAGCAGCATATGTGTAGCGATGCAGCAGCGCGCAGATTTAGTAACTGTGTCATTTTGTTCCCCTGTGATTGAAGTTTGGATGCCTGGTGCTTCTACTCTTCCCAACACCTGGCGGCTGAAACTTCTTCACACGTCCTCGATGAACGCGCCATCTAGTGCCCATATGTACCAATCGCCAACAAATGTTACATTCACCCCTAACAGCCGCTCGTTCACTCATTTTTGTTTCTTTTGTCTATGATCCTTGCTGCAGTTTTTTTTTATCCTTCATTAATTCATTCGGGTCTCTTTTTGGCACATTTTGCTACAGCTTTCTTCGATTATCTTTCACGAATTAATGCTTCATTTCCATTTGGAGAGCACCCGGTTGCAATCCACAACCTACTGTTTGTTTAATTCTTCACGATCGACTTGGTCTCATCTTCCACAAATCTCCTCCCCGCACCTTCCCGACTTGTGGGTACCGAATGCGCGAAGAGAAATTGTGGAGATAAATGAGACTGCAGACAAAATGTGCAGGAAAGAAATGCTGATGCTGGTTTACACCGAAGAGAGACACAAAAAAAGCAGGAGTAAGACAGCGGGTCAGGCAGCATCTCTGGAGAAATGGGTTACGTTTCGGGTCGAGACCCTTTTTCAGACTGGCAGATGCAGGAATCCAGTGCAAAATGAAAACTGCTGGAGGAACTCAGCGGGTCAAGGTCTGAAGAAGGGTCCTGACCCGCAACTTTGTTTACCCGTTTCCCTCCACAGATGCTGCCTGACCCGCTGGCCCTCCAAGAATTGCAGTGAACTTTCTCGAGACAACAAAAGCACAAATGGTTTGAAAAGATATATATCGGTGGGGAGAAGGAGCTATTTTGGTGCAACGCCCTGATATTATACAGCGCCTTTGGAAAGTCTGGCCTCCTTCTCCACTGTACATCTGGATGAGGTCCGCCCTGAGCATTGAGGTCGCAACATTTGTGGCGGGTTGTCCTCCTAGGAAGGTGTAAGAGGGAACCGCAGATGGTAGTTTACACCGAAGAGAGGCACAAAATGCTGGAGTAACTCAGCGGGACAAGCAGCATCTCCGGGTAGAAGGAATGGGTGATGTTTCAGAGTGGGGAGGGTCTCGACCCGAAAGGTCACCCATTCCTTCTATCCAATGGTGGTGCTTGTCCCGCTGAGTTTCTCCAGCATTTTGTGTCTACTTCTAGGAAAGGACGCATTTATGGTTAGAAAATAGGCAATTTCGTTAGTGGGGACCATGAAAGCCCCTACATGTTATTAAATTTGCTCTGTACACCCTCATTCAGATTTTATAGAAAATAACACAGTACACAATGTCGATTTTAATAAAGGCCATTTTTTACTTCCGCCATGTAGAAATAAATCAGCTGTATATACATAGTCCTCCCATTTCAAGGCAAGTTTGGGACAAAGACCCATAATTTATTTATTTGCCTTTGTACGCCAGAATTTGAGATTTGCAGTAGAAAAAAAAATCACATGTGGTTAAAGTGCACATGGTCAGATTTTAATAAAGGCCATTTAATAAAGGCAGGAAAAAAATTGTAAATTCCCAATGTTGGGCGAGTCCAGAACCAGGGGCCACAGTCTTAGAATAAAGGGGAGGTCATTTAAGACTGAGGTGAGAAAAAAAGTTTTCACCCAGAGAGTTGTGAATTTATGGAATTCCCTGCCACAGAGGGCAGTGGAGGGAGGCCAAGTCACTGGATGGATTTAAGAGAGAGTTAGATAGAGCTCTAGGGGTAGTGGAGTCAAGGGATATGGGGAGAAGGCAGGCACGGGTTATTGATAGGGGACGATCAGCCATGATCACAATGAATGGTGGTGCTGGCTCGAAGGGCCGAATGGCCTCATCCTGCACCTATTTTCGATGTTTCTATGTTTCTATTTCTATACATTTTGGTTTCACCATGTAGAAATTACAGCAGTGTTATACATAGACCCCCCCATTTCAGGGCACCATAATGTTTGGGACACAGCAATGTCATGTAAATGAAAGTAGTCATGTTTAGTATTTTGTTGCATATCCTTTGATGCAATGACTGCTTGAAGTCTGCGATTCATGGGCATCACTTGTTGCTGGGTGTCTTCTCTGGTGATGCTCTGCCAGGCCTGTATTGCAGCCATATTTCGCTTCTGCTTGTTTTGGGGGCTAATCCCCTTCAGTTCTCTTCAGCATATAAAAGGCATGCTCAATTGGGTTCAGCTCGGGTGATTCACTTGGCCACTCAAGAATTTATCTTTTTTTTTGCTCTGGCCATCACTCTGATATAAGTTAATCTTCGTCTCATCTGTCCACAAGACCTTTTTCCAGAACTGTGGTTGCTCTTTTAAGTACTTCTTGGCAAACTGTAACCTGACCAACCTATTTTTGCAGCTAACCGGTGGTTTACATCTTGCAGTGTAGCCTCTGTATTTCTGTTCATGAAGTCCTCTGCAGACAGTGGTCATTGACAAATCCACACCTCACTCCTGAAGAGTATTTCTGATTTGTCGAACAGGTGTTTGGGGATTTTTCTTTATTATAGATAGAATTCTTCTGTCATCAGCTGTAGAGATATTCCTTGACCTGCCAGTCCCTTTGCGATTAGTAAGCTCACCAGTGCTCTCTTTCTTCTTAATGATGTTCCAAACAGTTGATTTTGGTAAGCCTAAGGTTTGGCTGATGTCTCTAACAGTTTTATCCTTGTTTCTCAGTCTCACAATGGCTTATTTGCCTTTCATTGGCACAACTTTGGTCCTCGTGTTGATAAACAGCAATAAAAGTTTCCAACGGTGATGAAAGGCTGGAGGAAAGACGAGGTGCTGAGAGCTCTCTGACACCTGCATGAAGGAGGCAATTAAACACACCTGAGCAATTACAAACACCCGTGAAGCCATGTGTCCCAAACATGATGGTGCCTTGAAATGGGAGGACTATGTATAAACACAGCTGTTATTTCTACATGGCGAAACCAAAATGTATAAAAATGGCCTTTATTAAAATCTGACAATGTGCACTTTAACCACATGTGTTATTTTCTATTACAAATCTGAAATTGTGGAGTACAGAGACAAATAAATAAATGACGGGTCTTTGTCCCAAACATTATGGAGGGCAATGTAAATGCTTCCACTAAAAAATGCACATTCATTTAATTGGAAATATTTTTGTGCTAGTGCGCTTTATTGTCGAATTGTGATGGCATAATGTAACAATGCCAGGAAGCTAATGATAAACACAGCGTTTAAATGTCGACATTTTCAAAACGACTCGATTATCTAAGATTGAGTTCTTATTATAATTATTTTGTCATTTCATTCCATGTTTATTTTATTATATCGCTGGAGATTTTATATTGAGCCAGTAACAGATAGCAATTTTGACACAATATTGAATGAAGATTAATATAATTATTGTGAATTAATATTACTTCCAGAGATATACAAATTATTTAAACACCTCTCACCTTATGTCTAGACAACACAAAGTATAACGTAGCAACCAACTCGTTGTACAGAACTTTTTCGGAGAGACGCAAAATGTTGGAATAACACGGCGGCTCAGGTTGGGATCTTTCGGGTCGGGACTGATTGCCGAGGTTGGAGGGGAATAAAAGATGTTGTAAACCAGCCCCTGCAGTTCCTTGTTTTTACAGAACATGTTTTCAGGTTTAACAATTATCGCAGATACGCCGTGACTTCGTGGAAACTTCAAAAGTAGCGACTTGGTCGAGAAATAAAATCATACCGATATCTTCTTTTTCACTTTTTTTCTTAACATCCCACCGTAAAACGCAGTTTCAATTAAGGGACGAAGATAGCCGCTTAACACATTATAACTGCTGCCAAACATCGAATGAAATGCATTCCTCGAGAGTCATGTCGTTGTATAGGCAAATGTGGACAGATCCCACGAACAGAAATACGATAGATGAAAGTCACCCATTCACACCGCACAAAAATAGGCCCTTCTGGCCTTTGTGTCCATGTCGACAATTGTATCCATTTGTACTCATCCCATCTTCCATACTTGGCCCGTAGCCTTTTGCGCTTTGGTGATAAATAAATACAATCGTTTTCAACTGCTGCAGTCCCCCACCCGATTTTCAATAAATACGATCTACTTTGCTGAAGTCGATTGCTAGAAGAACGCTGAGAGAAAGGGGGAAAATTCGCTCTATATCGAAATCTTTAAGAAGCGCCATTGTCATGTTTTAACATGCAATTCGTCCAAATGCCGGCAAATAAAGAACCCCATTAATATCACAATTAATGAACTGTGTTAACAATTTTCAGTGTAGTTTGAACCCACTGCTTCAGACACACCAGTCGAGCATTGCTGATGTTTGACATGACCAGGTTGTCATGATCAAGACAGAAACAGGAATAGCTGAATATTTCATACGCGGTCTGATATGAATTCTTCAGATCATCTAATGCTGGGACATTAGACCTCAGTGCACCCTAATACATCAACATCTACAGTGTATTGTGATATTCAGTTCAGCAGGCTCAACGTGTATTTCTTCTGGCAGATTCGTGTTGTATTCTAACTATGTGCAACGTTTATGCAACACTCTGTGCTGATTTATGTTATCCGGCAGATTTATTATACCCTAATGGCTCATTCCTGCCTTCATGGTCATCTTTCAGACTTGAATGTCATTTGCTCAAAGTGCAAAGGATAAGGCAAGCAAACTTTAATCAATTAAACAATGCCTGGCCACATATGAGTGTGGAATGGCACAGCATAAATGGCTTTACAAGCGTTTTCAGTGTTGGTCAAACTCAAACTATTTTCAACATCCCTCACCTCACCACCTCCATCAACCCTCCCTCCCCAGCCTTTACTTAGATAAACATTTTGACATGGAAGAAGTATTGTGGATGAGCATTTTACATGCCATGCCACAGTAAGCAGGATCTGTAAAGATAGATCTCTGATGGCCAGCATGGTGGACACAATGGGCTGCTGTGTGCCTTTTTGACTCTTTATTGTTAATCTTCTTTTGAAAGTTATTGTGAAACATGCTCCCTCTTAGGTTTCAGACAGTGCACTCCATCTCAGAGAATCTCACTGTACCACCTCTGGTTATTCTTCAATCCCCTTAAAACTATATCCTCTAATGACTAAGTGTTCTGCTACTAGAAATTGGTTTACCTCATTGTAACATCCTCTCTCATAATTCCAAACATTTCTGTCAAGTAATGGCGATGTTAGTTTTCCCATGTGACTGAAGTTATGTAACATTGGTACGTACCCACTCCAAGTACATGGGAATCCTTCCCATTATGCAGCCTAGAATTGGGCACAGGACACCAGCTGAGACCATTTTATAACTTTCTTGCATTTGCACTCTAGGTACCCGTTAATATAACCTGCAATCCTCAACTCCCGTCAACTCTCCGCCATTTTCAAAGACTTAGATGCATTCGCTCCAGAATATAACAATTGAATTTATCCCGCTTACCAATAATAAATTGATCTATGTTAAATTTCTTTATTGATATTTGCTATTTTTCTACCCATCTGTTATAATTTTGATTTACATGCCAGCCAAAAACGGTGAAAATATGCTTTGTGTACACAAGACCATCTTTTTAACACCTATCAAAAAAGCAGCCTTCCTGCAGCAATACCTTTGTAATATAACTTAATTCTTCCCCACAGAATGTCAGATAGTCATTTATCACATACCGTGTATTAGCCAATTTCATAACCCAGTGTCACTGAATTAATTATGGGGACTTTAATTTTTATAGCAATTATTTTGTGATATTTATAAATTAAATTCTGTAGCTCACCACCCTCATCAAATCTCCTTATTAGTTACTAAAGGAGAATGTTCCAATAGTAACTTTTGTAAGAAGAAGAATTTCTATATTTTATTTTATATACTCAGCCTGCATTGACATGATATGCAAATAGATGCTATCATTTTTTTAAAATCTAAGATGTTATTTGCATAACATTTCTGCACAGTCTCCAATTTACTAATTGGCCCACCAACCAAACAAAGCCAGGCATCTAATCTCATAAATTCATGTTCATAAGTTATAGAAGCAGAATTAAGCAATTCAGCCCATCAACTCTATTCCACCATTCAATCCTGGCTGATCTACCTTTTCCTTCCAACACCATTCTCTTGCCTTGTCCCCATAACTTCTGACACCCGTACTAATCAAGAATTTATCAATCTCCACCTTGAAAATATGCATTGTCCTGGCCCCCACATGCTTCTGTGGCAATGAATTCCATAGATTTGCCACCCTCTGACTAAAGAAATTCCTCCTCATCTTTCAAAAGATACGTTTTTTTATTCCGCTCTGGTCCTAGACTCTCCCACCAGTGGAAACAACCTCTCCACTCTCTCCAGGCCTTTCACTATTCGGTAAGTTGATTTCGTAATGTGCAACATAGCCTATAAGAGATACCACAATTCACTTCTAATATACAGATCAATTATTACTTTCAAAGAGACACATACACACACTCTGCATTTTATCATGCTTCCGTCCTTATAAAATGATGCAGCCTCTGATTTCCATACATGGCGCCATGGCATTGAGATACTAGTGGGTTTCCATTGCTCATACAATGTAAAATAACATATTAACAATCTTACATGCTGTTTTCCATGGTATGTATGAGATTTTTTTGGGGGGCTGAGTTGATTAAGAACTTCAGCCTTACAACACTGGGGATAACCCTACAATCTGAGAGTGTCTGGCAGTCGGTGAAAGGAGTCTACAACTTCTCATGCATTCACATGCGTCACCAGTTACAACTAGGAATCGATGCGCAATAATTACCACAAGTTAATGGCAAGTGAGAACTTCAGTCTCCTCAATCCCAATTTTACTGGAGATGGGGATTAGAATGGGGCTCGCAATGCAAACATCGGCTCGCTTGGTTCATTGACATGAGGCTTGAGCAATTTTAGGTTAGACTTAACTTATTTTTGAATCTGTCTTTAAAACATTTAATCACACAATGGCAGGGCGCGGCACAGTGACACAGTTGCTTACAGTGCCAGAGACCCGGGTTCGATCCTGACCTCGGGTGCTGTCTGTGTGGAGTTTTCACATTCTCCTGTGATCCTTGGGTTTCCTCTGGGTGCTTTGGTTCCTCCCGCAGCCCCACACCTCAAAAAATAATGTGTGGTTTTCTCTGTAAGGCACCAACTTGCCTGAAAAAGTAGAGCTCATTCTGATTCAACTATAGAGATATTGCTCATGCCATATCACCTTTAAGTTGAAACCACTGCACAAAGACATAATGGAAAATTTAAAAAAAATTCAAATTATGGAAATCTGGAGAAAATGTGGAACATTTCAGCAGACTACGAAGTATCTATGGAAGGGAAAAAACAGTTAAAATTTCAAGTTAGCAACCCTTCATCAGAATTGATGGAAGTTTTCATATTAGAAACATAGAAACATAGAAAATAGGTGCAGAAGGAGGCCATGAGGCCCTTCGAGCCAATACCACATAGACATGTATCGTAGACATGTAGGCTGTGTGGGAATCTGCACATTTGTTTTCCCTTCTCATCAGAATAAGAGGATTGGAACAAAAACAGAAAATGTGGGCAACATTCAACACGCCTACATTAATAGACTCATGCCTCATCTATTAGTAGTAGACATTCAATGTTAAATATTGTTCAATATTTTGCTCACTGGCAATATTTAGAACTGATTTTGATGATTTCACTTAGAGGCTACCAGAGGCCGGTGTAAACCCCAGAGCAGAGAAGCATACTCGGCTATCATAGATCAATGTTTAGGCTGCACATGAATATCCTCTTGACTTACTTCATTGTAGGAAGTGGCAAAATACTATGAATTAGTGGGTTTCTTACTTTCCATCTTACTGAGCCATATCTGACGGTGAAACCCTTGGTACTGACACAGTATGCATTGAATGGGAAGAGTTTATTTCCAATGTTGGTTAAAATAAATAGCTAACCTACAAAACACAACAAAAAGGGACATATTATAATATGACTATCAGCTATATTTTATGATAGATGTATTACATAGGATTCAGATTAATGTAATTGCAGAGATATGAGATCAGATTTATGTTCATAACTTATAGGAGCAGAATTAGGCCATTCGGCCCATCACCTCTAAATTGCCATTCAATCATGGCTGATCTATCTTTCCCTCTCAACCCCATTATTCAACTGCTTTCTCCCCATAACCACTGACGCCCGTGCTAAGCAAGATTAATTGATGAATTAAAATAATCTTTCAATCTAGTAGCCAGTCAAAAAGAGACAATATATTATCTGGGCCCTGTGACAGCCATGACTTATTTCAAGCTTATTTTGCAAAATCATCTCCAGGCACAGACTATTTAAGTTAAGGGCTTTACAACTGTGAATGTGTTAATTGACACCCAGCAGTATAAACAGAACATAATATATATATCTGCCATTAAAACAGTCAAGAATGTTTAATTGCCATCTTTTTACCAACAAAGGAACAATTACATTCTTACTTAAGGATAAATGATAGGAAATTAGGCTAATTGACTTAAGTTTAATAGTATTATTGGTAATTCATGTTGACATAATTACAGTGTGGTAGACTCTGATTACACATTGTCAAATTGCTTTGTAAATACATTATTATGGTCCACATAGAGAGATCATGGGGAACAACACTCACACTTACATTCCATGATGTCAAAAGGCTTCTGCAAACATAGCAATCTTGGTGACATTGTTGTTTGCTATTATCTAGGCAGATGACAAAAAAAAATCCCAGTTCAGTCAAAAAGAAACTATATGCAATTATGGAACTGCGACAATAAGAAGAGGCATGATCACACTTGCCATTTGCTACTGTGACCTGTTAGTATATTCCAAACCATCTTTTAGCCGCGGTGTCAATCCTTTTCTTTCTTTATTCAGTTCAGGTTTATATGTTTACTTGTGCTAAATAGATTACGCTAATGAGGTACATAAATGCTTTCAACTGGTATTGTGGCATTTTAATCAGAAGGATTTTTCTCTGGAAGCCTTCATTAGGATTCTTATAATCTCACTTGTCAGTAAGAAAAATTGTAACAAATGCCAAAGGATCCTGTTTTGAGTCTCAGGCATTTAAACATGAAAAAGACACATATGAAAATAGTTTGGGAATCTGCATTTCTAAAATTCTAAAATGTCAAAGCAGCAGAAAACGACATTTACTAATTCACTCTAAAATTCTAACAAAACATGCTTGCAAACATTACCAAGTGCCTTTGAACTACTACTTCCATTTCAACACACATGTAAGTAATTTTATGGACATTTCATTGTACCAGTTACATGACTGATTTTGAATATTCATTTTCCGCATGTTAAATGCTTGTGCAGATGAATCCCGGTTAATAGGGAGAAAATGTAACTAATCTGCCAGGAGATGCATATGGTTAGGATTATGTTTAATTAGGATTGTGACAGACGTGCAAAACATTTGTTGTTTGACTCATTTAGTCAATAATTATGCAACCGAAGATAAATCAAGTATTACAGAAAAGACTTTCGTAGTTGGCAAGAAGCTAAACTTAAGTTAAAAATAATGGCAATTAAAAGCCAGAATCAATTCAAAGCACAGGAAATACACTGCTCAAACTTTTAACTTTTAGAAGCTAGCAGGAAATAGCATAATCAAGGACCCACACCACCCTGGCCACACACTCATTTCACTCCTGCCATCGGGAAGAGGTACAGGAGCCTGAAAACTGTAGCGTCCAGGTTCAGGAACAACTCCTTCCCTACAGCCTTTCAGATATTACTATAACCTCAAATAAGTTCTGAACTACATAGACTATTATTGTTATTATTGCACTATTATTGTGTGGTTTTTTTGTGTGTACCTATGTGTGCGTGTGTGGGTGTGTGGGTGTGTGTGTGTGTGCGTGCGTGTGTGGGTGTGTGGGTGTGTGTGTGTGCGTGTGCGGGTGTGTGCGGGTGTGTGCGTGTGTGTGCGGGTGTGTGTGTGTGTGTGTGTGTGTGTGTGTGTGTGTGTGTGTGTATACTTATATATATACACATATATATATGTATATATAAGTATATATATAAGTATACATACATACACTAAACCTTTTCTTCTTTCTCGTTATTATATTGCTTACAGTGTACTATGTTTACATATTCTGAAAGTAAGAATGTCATTGTTCTATCTGGGACATATGACAATAAAACAGTCTTGACTCGTGAAATGTAAAAATGTAAAACTCATCTTACATGCAAGTTGTATTTCAAGGCAGTAATCAATAAATGATCATCAAGGACTTGGGACATTTGGGCATATGGTAGTTACAACATTCTGTTCTATTGCAGTAGTTTAAAATGCTGACACTCTACTGATTGCCCTGAAGGTACCTTTTCTTATTAAACATTTTATAATCCTCTTGCACTTCACCACCTTAGGCTGCTTGGGGTCTGATGCAATTATGTTTGAAACATTACTGATGATTTATGCATGTTTACACGTCTTATGTTCAGACATTTAATAATATCAATTTAATTTCAGATGTTGACAAAATTGGAATATATGTAATAAATTCTAACCCGTTTATTTAATACTCCGATAATATCCAAGCCAGATTCCATAAACTTGAGATCATCTGAGGCGCTAACACCATTATCTGATTTCTACCAAGTCACATTCATCTATCAGCATCATTTAGGCTTCAAATACTTTAGCTATTTCTATAAACTTCTGTAAAATATGAGAACATATGAAGCAGAAGCAGACAAATCATCTCATTGAGTCTGCCCCACCATTCAGTAAGATCACAGATGATCAATGGTTTCAATACCACTGCTCTGCTCGCCCCTTACCCATGGACTCTCTTGCAGTTTGAATATCTATCGACCTCCACCTTGGTAGACACAAAATGCTGGAGTAACTCAACGGGTTAGGCAGCATCTCTGGAGAGAAGGAATGGGTGACGTTTCAGCTCAAGACCCTTCTTCAGACTGATGTCAGGCAAGGGGGCCGGACAAAGATGGATTGTAGTCGGAGACAGTAAGACTAGCGGGCGAACTGGGAAGGGGGTGGGGATGGAGAGTGAAAGCAAGGGCTATCTGAAGTTAGAGAAGTCAATGTTCATACCGCTGGGGTGTAAACTACCCAAGCAAAATATGAGGTGCTGTTCCTCCAATTTGCGCTAGGCCTCACTCTGACAATGGAGGAGGCCCAGGACAGGAAGGTCAGATTGGGAATGGGAGGAGGAGTTGAAGTGCTGAGCCACTGAGCGATCAGATAGGTTAAGATGGACTGAGGGGAGGTGTTCAGTGAAACGATCGCCGAGCCTGCGCTTGGTCTGGCCGATATAGAGATGTTGACACTTGGAACAGCGGATACAGTAGATGGGGTAGGAGGAGGTGCAAGTGAACCTCTGCCTCACCTGGAAAGACTGTTTGGGTCCTTGGATGTGATCGAGGGGGGAGGTAAAGGGACAGGTATTGCAACTCCTGCGGTGCAGGGAAGTGCCCGGCAAGGGGGTGGTTTGGATGGGAATGGACGAGTTGACCAGGTAGTTGCGGAGGGAATGGTCTCCGTCGGGAAGCAGAAAAGAGTGGAGATGGGAAGATGTGGGCAGTAGTGGGATCCCGTTGCAGGTGGCGAAAATGTTGGAGGATTATATGCTGCATGCGACGGCTGATGGGGTGGAAGGTGAGGACAAGGGGGACTCTGTCCTTGTTACGAATGGGGGGAGGGGGATCAAGAGTGGAGCTGTGGGATATCGAGGAGACCCTAGTGAGAGCCTTATCTATAATAGAAGAGGGGAACCCCCATTTCCTAAAGAATGAGGACATCACCGATGCCCTGATATGGAACACCTCATCCTGGGCGCAGATACGGCGCAGACAGAGGAATTGGGAGTAGGGGATAGAGTCTTTACAGGAAGCAGGGTGGGAAGAAGTGTAGTCAAGATAGTTATAGGAGTCAGTAGGTTTGTAGTACATCTCCACCTTGAATATATTCTCCACAGCTGCCTCCACAGCTTTCAGGGATAGAGAATTTCAGAGTCATCACCAACTGAGAGTGATCTTCAACTCCATCTTACATGAGTGAACCCTTATTCAAAAACCATATCCATATCCCAATGTTTTCTTGCTCTTCTTTCCAATGTGGATAGCTTCGTGTTTTCCATGTCAATTTCTTGTTCACTTGCTTACGCCATCTATGGTACACTATTTGTTTCTTCCTCACAACTTGCTTATCCAACTATCTTAGTACAAATGTGAATCCTGCATTCCTCTAACTCTGGGCTCTTGTACATCTGCCACACCATTTGTTTCACGATTGGCATGGGTGAAGAACCACATCCAATGAGCTTGAGCTGTGTTAGAATGCCCTAAATATGTGCCTTCTAGAAAGCCATTAGCATGTTGAAGAACATTGAATTCTCCAATTTCAGGTAACTAACCTACAGTATATACCCCCCCCCCCCCACCGCCTTTATCCCCCCCTTTGTGCCCTACCTGGATGCACATCTATTTCTCCCTTTCCCCTTCCCCATTCCCCTTCCACCTATATTCCTTTCTCTGGCTTCACAATTCATACCTCTTCTATCCTTACCTCCTTATCGCACATTTTTTGTCCTTTAAACTCTGGCCTTTGTCCAACCATCTACCATTCAAGCCCCTCCTCCTTACCTTTAAACACCTACCGCTTGCCAGACTTTATCCTGTCCCCGCATCTTTTCCAGCTTTCTCCTTTCCTACTACAATTAGCCTGCAGAAGGATCCAATCTGAAATGTCACCTATCCATGGTTCTCCAGAGATGCAGCCTAATCCGCTGAGTTAATCCAGCACTTTGTCTCTTTTTTTTTTAACATGTTGAAGATGTTCTTCACATTCATGCATGGGTGTGGAAATGTCAATACTTACAGATAACATTAGTATACAAAGATTACTGAAGACAGAAGGATGAGAGGGCATGTGGATCATTTTAAGATGTGGAAACCACAAAGAAGGAGAATAGAAGTCCTCTAGTGGCCACCAAATCAGTTAGTTCCATAGCTGTTCAGGAGGCCCTAATACCAAGAGAAATTAATGTGCAACAAAATGAAAATTAAATCCTCTAATCTGTTTCCCACTTACGTTGCACAAAACCAATCTTCAACCAGCATTGGTCAATGAGGAAAGTCATGCATGGATATTCTTCATGCTATAAGTGAAAGGGCAGAAACAATATTTAGGATTATTTGAATAACACAATACACTTCTAAACTTTATATAATGCTATTAATCTGAACAAAACATCTTGTTAAATGCATTTGGTGAATCACGCATGCTTTGTTTTACATTTCCATCTGGTTCTACGTGATGCTTGCCATTTGATGTTAGCAGTGGTTGAGGTTGCTGAAGCCTCTTTAAGCCTTTTGTGTTTCAGAGTTATCAGTGACCCAGCCTGGACTGCTTCATCTGCATCTGTGCAGAAACAGACCAACAAGGGAAGTGGTGCATAGAAACATAGAAACATAGAAATTAGGTGCAGGAGTAGGCCATTCGGCCCTTCGAGCCTGCACCGCCATTCAATATGATCATGGCTGATCATCCAACTCAGTATCCCGTACCTGCCTTCTCTCCATACCCTCTGATCCCCTTAGCCACAAGGGCCACATCTAACTCCCTCTTAAATATAGCCAATGAACTGGCCTCAACTACCCTCTGTGGCAGAGAGTTCCAGAGACTCACCACTCTCTGTGTGAAAAAAGTCTTTCTCATCTCGGTCTTAAAGGATTTCTCCCTTATCTTTAAGTTGTGACCCCTTGTCCTGGACTTCCCCAACATCGGGAACAATCTTCCTGCATCTAGCCTGTCCAACCCCTTAAGAGTTTTGTACGTTTCTATAAGATTCCCTCTCAATCTCCTAAATTCTAGAGAGTATAAACCGAGTCTATCCAGTCTTTCTTCATAAGACAGTCCTGACATCGCAGGAATCAGTCTGGTGAACCTTCTCTGCACTCCCTCTATGGCAATAATGTCCTTCCTCAGATTTGGAGACCAAAACTGTACGCAATACTCCAGGTGTGGTCTCACCAAGACCCTGTACAAGTGAAGTAGAACCTCCCTGCTCCTATACTCAAATCCTTTTGCTATGAAAGCTAACATACCATTTGCTTTTATCACTGCCTGCTGCACCTGCATGCCTACTTTCAATGACTGGTGTACCATGACACCCAGGTCTCGCTGCATCTCCCCTTTTCCTAATCGGCCACCATTTAGATAATAGTCTGCTTTCCTGTTTTTGCCACCAAAGTGGATAACCTTACATTTATCCACATTATACTGCATCTGCCAAACATTTGCCCACTCACCCAGCCTATCCAAGTCACCTTGCAGTCTCCTAGCATCCTCCTCACAGCTAACACTGCCCCCCAGTTTAGTGTCATCCGCAAACTTGGAGATATTGCCTTCAATTCCCTCATCCAGATCATTAATATATATTGTAAATAGCTGGGGTCCCAGCACTGAGCCATGCGGTACCCCACTAGTCACTGCCTGCCATTGTGAAAAGGACCCGTTTACTCCTACTCTTTGCTTCCTGTTTGCCAGCCAGTTCTCTATCCACATCAATACTGAACCCGTAATGCCGTATGCTTTAAGTTTGTATACTAATCTCTTATGTGGGACCTTGTCGAAAGCCTTCTGGAAGTCCAGATATAACACATCCACTGGTTCTCCATTACCCACACTACTAGTTACATTCTCAAAAAATTCCGTTGATGTTTAAGTAGATAATTATGAGATCATCTACAAATGTAACAAATGGCTAACCTTGAGGAATTCCATGTTATGAAGTGACTCCTTGGAACCCATGACGATGGTCATGCTCATTTTGGATATCTGTCACTGTCAGTAGAGTAACAGATACCTTACCTGAGCACTTTCAATGATTTTACAATCTGATCTGTACAGGAATATTAAGACCTCAGGAAGGAATTATGGCAAAAGGCGATACTTTGGAAATTGTGCACATCTTGGTGCTTCATGTGCTTATCATCGATAAGCACATGAAGTTAACGTGATTATGTTCTGTTGATTATGTTCTGGCACAATTGCTGACTCTGTACAATCCTTTGGCCCATCTTGCAACAAAAATATCTTCACATATTCTTTTACACAGTTAACAAAAAAACATTTTCTTCTGATGAAGTTCTGATTGAGAGCCCTCATTGTGAAATGTTACATCTCAACAACAATCAGTTTTATTCGTCTGCTTTGTTTTCTATCTAAAACAGATTTGTAAATCTGCTTTGTTTTCTATCAATGCTGCATGACTCTACCAGGTGTTTCGTGAGTTTTGTTATTTTATTTCAAATTTCAAGCATCCTTGGGTTTTTTTGATTTTCTAAGTGTTTATTTCAGTCGTTTTTTAACCCTTTACAAGTTGCTCGATTTTACAGCTGAATTAACAACTCTGCCGCTATTAAGAAGAGTTTCTTGCGTCATTAGCTGCCTGTGAGTCATTTAGGGTCAATAAAGGCAATCCGCTGTGATTGGTAATTAGATTCTTATTGCCATTAATGAGACTCAATTTTCTCCAATTGCATCATGCGTTCTTACTCTTTTGTTAATGACCTATAAATTGCAACAATAAACTAAGCTATTACCTGTATTTTGACTTGGAAGTTTAATGTGGAAATAAACAAAAAAATGTAATTTGTGCATGTATTGGGGTTACATTTTCTTAACTTGGTCCAAAGATAATGCTGAAATATTATTATTAGGTGAGTTTTAGTTTGTAACAGAATCAATCAAGTAACTAAAAAGTCTGACTGATAATATGCTTGGGTTCCTGACCCATTTATTCAGTTCCACTGTCCAGTCAAATATGGCTGGGTTGAAAGTGGGCGAAAACTTTAATCAAAGCCATTGTTTCATCAACACACATTTCCAATAGTGTTTATTAATTATTTTTTCCCTCCTGTTAATTGTTGGTTTGTAGCCTGACCTCATTAATGCTAACATCAGTTTCCAAGTTATCTGCCTCCTAACTGCCTAAAGCTAACACACCATTAAATATAGAAAGAGCCTCTTCAGCATTCATAGTAAAGTTCACTAATGAGAAAACTAATTTTGTATATAAACTGTAAAACAATGCAAACAATAAAAAGGTTGTGGACCAAGTGCCAGTAAATGAGAATAGTACAGATAGGTGGTTTGGTCAGCATGGATGTGGTGGGTTGAAGGGACTGTTTCTCTGCTGTATGATTCTAAAACCTGATTTCCCCCCTTCACACTCCCAAGGGAAAATGTGGAAGTGTGAGCTTATGATTTATGTTATTCTATAATGATTAATTTATTGCTACATACTCTGGAAATCAATTGAATGCCTTGTTCACCTGAAGCTCGTAGAGTAAACAGTAATGATAAATACAATGACGAGTGCAAAACAACAGATTAGTACAAGATCTAGTGCAATGTGAAGTAGTGCAATAACTGAATGACCAACTGAAACTGAGTTAAGAGTAAGAGTATGTGACAGTACCTCTGGGAAGTGGATGTGAAAGAGGTGATTGTTTCAGGAGTCAATAGTGGGTAAGATGCTGTTCTTAACTTTGGATGTTCAGGCTTTCATGCTCCTATATCCTCCCAGAATGTAGGTAGAAGAGAAAAAAAGGGTATGGCCTTGAAGGCAGGTATCCTTAACGATATTTCCAGCTTTCCTGATGCAATGCACCATGATGATGGAACGGATGGAAGGAGGTGATGGTAATGGACTGTGCTGCATTCTCCACTCTCTGCAGGTCCAGGCAGTCAAGAGCAGAGCAGTTGCAACACTCGGCTGAGAATGCTTTTGATAGGATCTGCAGAAGTTCGAGAAAAACTACATGGAAATGCCATATCTTCTCAGATATCTAAGAAAGTAAGTACACAGTGCTTTCTTAATCACCACATTAGTGTGAAGGGACCAAGTAAGGATGCTGGTGATATGGATGCGTAGTAACTTGGGACCCACACCATCCTGGCCACACACTCATCTCCCCCGCTACCTTCAGGTAGAAATTACAGGAGTCTGAAGACTCCAACGACCAGGTTCAGAAATAGCTGCTTCCCCGCAGCCATCCGGCTATTAAACTTAACTCAAGCAAAACGCTGAACATTAATAGATCATTATCTGTTTATTTATTCATGTGTGTATATATTTATATAATGGTATATGGACACACTGATCTGTTCTGTATTCATGCCTACTATATTCTGTTGTGCTGAAGCAAAGCAAGAATTTCATTGTCCTATCTGGGACACATGACAATAAACTCTCTTGAATCTTGAAGTTGTTGACCACCCCTAGAGGAGTTCCATTGATGAAGACAGGATTGAGTTGTCTCTTGCTTTATTCAGTCATCTTGCTTTATTCAGTCAAAAAAAAATGTTGAAGAACTATGCAGACTAAGTATTGGAATTCATGGTAAAATGGGGCATTACAAATCTAGTCTTATTTGTCTAATGTTCTTGTGATATCCCTATTTATGGTTATCTGATTCTCTACGTTTTGTTTATTTCAGTAGTTTATTTGGTTATTTGTCTTCAATAGTGCAGGTGCTAAGGAATCCATGTGGGTGGTTTGTGTTTGAATGCATTGAGGAGTGAGCTTCAAAATGATGGCGGAGGATGAGCAAGTGGATTATCTGTAGTGGTAATCTAAAATGAGTTTACTCTGACCTTGGGTGGAGGCCACTCATCCCCTCAAACGTACCCTGAAATTTAATTTGACGGCTGATCTGATTGTTATCTCATCTTCACATCCCACCCACACATGGTAACTTTTCAACCCCTTGCTTATTAAATATATGTTTACCTCAGACTCTGATTCCACTGCTCTTTGAAGAAGAGAGTTCCGAAGACGCCTGACTCAGAGAGAGGAAAAAAAAATCACCCAAACTCTGCCTTAAATAAGTAACCCGTTATTGTTAAACAGTGACTCCCATCCCAAGTCCCACAAGAAAAAGCACCATCTCAACATCCGCTTTATCAACACTTCTGAGGATTTTGACAATTAAGTTTTGTTATCTAAACTCCAACAGATACAAGTTTCACCTGTCCAACCTTTACTTATAAAGATGCACATGCATTCCATGTATTAGTACCAGGAACGTTGTCAGAACTGCTTCCAATGCTAAAACGTCCTTCATTAAATAAGAACAATTTGAGACAATGTACGTAGGTGTGTGCCATGCTTTTTACCATGGGTCAATTTTCGTTAGATTATGATATCAATTATATTAAATATGCTGTAGTAACTCAGCAGGTCTGGCAGCATCTCTGGAGAAAAAGAATAGGTGATGTTTCGGGTCGAGATCCTTAAACATCACCTATTCCTTTTGTCCAGAGATGCTGCCAGACCCACTGAGTTACGCCAGCATTTTGTGTCTATCTTCGATGTAAACCGGCATCTGCAGTTCCTTCCTACAGATTAAATAAGCTTCTTGAAAAATGTATTTCAACAGTTAACTTTGGACTTATGTTTATTAAGGTCTCCATCACTGGAGAAATTCCTTGCCATACGTCTGGATTTGTTATAGATAAATTGGTAGTGATCAATTGCTATGACTAGTGAACAGCTCCATTGTATTTGTAATATAATGATATAAATCAAATGATTTAAGTTTTAGACTTCCTTATTTAGCATGTCCTGTGCTCCCATCATGATTATGGTGGAAACAAACCCAAGAAACAAAAAATGACAAAAGTTATGAATATTATTGTAATAGCCAATGAAACATTTCTAGTTTGGTCTAACATAGGAAATCCAGCAGCATTAACACACTGTACGTTTTTAAAGTTTATCATGACTCAATGGCTTGCCTGAGGGAGAAATATTAGCCAGTACTCTGGCAAGAAGTCCTCTACACTTATTTGAGCAGTGATGGAAAGCCATTTAACAACCAGCAGAGAGACCTTTTTACTTTGTCGAAAAGGTTTTATCTCTGGCACTGCTGCATTCCCATGGTCCTGCATTGTACACTCAACTTGAGTCACCTGCTCAAATGTCTGCAGTGGCATCTGTCCCCACAATGCTCTGAATCAGAGGCAAAAAAGCCACAACTTAAACCTTCTATCTGATTTATACCGAAATGAATAAAAGCTCAAAGCATTGGCAGAAGATAAAATTCGAGCAGTCTAAAATACTACCAACTGAGCACAAAATCGTTAAGTAAACATAATTCTATGTAAACTCAATAAAACAATAGTGGAGAGGCAATAGAAAATGTCTAGCGTTATTCCCTCCAAAACTAGTATACAGTATAATGGAACTTTCACGCCATAGGTTTACCCTGCCATCAGGATGGAAACTTTACACCTTTTATAGGTGAACAGTGCATTCCTTGTAATATCCTATAAATAAAAAAATTAAAAATTGCAATTGAGTCACGTTTTCACAGCCTAGGGGCATTTCAAAATGCTGAGCAGCCAGTAAACTACTTTGAAGTGTAGTCATTGAAGTAAACGATTGCAGTACTCAGTTTTCAGGAAGTCTGAAAATACCACAGGGTATGACTGGAAAACCTAACGTATAACAAGCACAAACTGCCAAAGATATTGGATCGACTTTAGCTGAGAGACATTGCAACATTGTGGTTTCCTACCAGCAGAGGAGAAGACCTCAGTTTAAAGTCCTGCCTGAAACACAATATACTGAAGTGCCCTTCTAGATCTATGACCGCCTGCCTTCTGCCTCAGAGGCAATGAGGCTGATGCTGATGCTGAGCTAAAGTTGACAGCTACAAGCTGCTGCAGCTACATTTTGGAAATAATGAACTGTCTTTTTTGGTTTAACGTCTCTTTGTAAGCATCCCATTGCTTCTGGAAACCAAATCATTAAAAAACAATATTAATTGAAATGTTACTTTGCTGGTTTGTTCATCCTTCAAAGCTCTCAACTCTACCTCGTGCAACTAATAAAGAGTTGGAAGAAGGGTTCCTACCCAAAATATCACCTATCTATGTTCTCCAGATTTGCTGCCTGACCTACTCAGTTACTCCAGCACTTTGTGTCCTTTACTGTAAACCAACATCTGCAGTTCCTTGTAGCTACAAATATTTTATAAAGGTCAATTTCTGATGTAGGCATAGTTGTCTTGCAGTAATGAACAATGCTATTTCCTTGGATTCGAGTATATCTATATTACTAAAAGTCCGATCTTGACCACTTCCTGTTGTTCTGTATATTGATATTATAAAAAACATTGCCACTTACGGCTGTGATTTTTGGCCATCTTACTCAGAGTCCCCCTCCGCCGCGCAGGACAAGAGGATTTTACCCATCGATGAAAAATAAAAGAGTTATTAGTTTTTTTTAAATGTTGAGATTCTCTCTCCTGAAGGCCACGCCCCTTCCGGGGTGACTATAAAACCCGGAGGTGTTGAGCGCCTCAGTCGGTCTCTGCAAGATGGGGGAGCGAGAGGGTCACGTCTCTCAGTCTGAGCTGTGAATAACACTGAACACATGTCTACTAAACTGTGAGTGGTTTTATTGACCTGTCAGTGCCCTTAATGTGGTTTGAATATATAGTTTGGAAATGCTAAAGCTGTGTTGCCTTTGGCTTGGAAATGCTAAAGCTGTGTTGCCTTTGGTTTGGAAATGCCAAAGCTGTGTTGCCTAATTAAGGTTGACTTGCCTAATTAAAGTTGCCTTGCCTTCTATATAATTAAAAGTCTGATCTTGACCACTTCCTGTTTGCGCTTAATATTGATTTTAGAAAAAAACGCTACCACGTACTCCTGTGATTTTTGGCCATCTTACTCAGAATCCCCCTCCGCTCATCAGGTGCCAAGGATTTTCTCATTGACAAAAAATAAAAGCGTGGCTCAGTCTATGCAAGATGGAGGAGGGAGAAGTCATGACTGGTTGTCTTTAGTGGCCTAGCACCCTGCTTGAAATGGTGTGAAACTGCACTTGAATTTGGCGGCCTTGCACCCTGCTTGAAGCGGTAAGAAACTGCATGAATTTGGTGGCCCAACGGGTCCCACTTAGTCTAGTAATTTACACATTTTACGATAAGAAATAGTCATCCTTCTCTGGACACTTATATAATTGAGTGCTTGATCACTGCACTTGTCATTGTCTCAATGAGTTTCATTGCCTTGTGCTGAAATCTTTCTCCACAGGTTTGACTATTTGCTTTTCAATGAGATTCAGGTTGCATTCATTTTCTAAGCCTTTAGATCATCTGCAATTGTAGCTCAATTCTGAGATGGTGAAAAGTGCTATTTTTTAAAAGCTTGGCTCCGGTTAGGTCATCTTCAGAACATGATTGAGAAAACAACAAAATAGAAATAAAACATCAGCTTTAATTTTCCAAAAATCCATGCAACTTTGAGGACAACTTTATAAATTCAACTAAGCCACATCAACTCTTCAGAAAACAGTTCTGTGAATAAATGTGCATACTGACATAAAAAAAAAGAGGCAACAAAGAGAAAAGAGAAAGGAAAGCTGCAGATTTTCTGACAGGAGTTTCATTGAAGGTGTGAGGTGATAAAGCCATGAACAGTCTGTCCGCATGTGTCTCATGTTGAATTTGATTAACTTTTTTTTTACACTAGCTGAGTGTCTGCCTCCATTATAAATTTCAAACTTCAGTCAGAGACTGTCTAACTCTCTCTTTGGCTTCCTGGGTGGTGGCAATGCTGTGATGTCTTGAATACCAATAGTGAAGTTGAACATATGTGAACCTTTCTTAATCCTGCTAATCTGCCTTCAAAAAACCTCTCTGAAAGTGTAGGCAACATCCAGATCTAAAAAGCTACTAAGCATTTTAATGACAAATAATCTTTATAAAGGAGTGTCTCGGCTGGAGATGGAGCTTATAAACTACAGCAGGTAGAAATAACCGCTGTATTACCTCATGTAATCTCCACCATTCAATGTCAGATTAAGTTTGAATGCTACGCGAAATAGACTTCTCTTTAAAACAGGAGGCTTTGTCCCAACTACAACTATTAAGCAGTAATTAGTTGTGACACAGAATTACTAGAGACACAATTGTAGCTGGATTCTTACAAGAGCTTTGCTGTGATTAGACAAATGTATAAACTTTGCCGATTTTCCCGTTTCAAAATCCACCAAGATGCAAAAGCTATGAAGGGTTTTGCAGCTTGCTACCTCAGAATTATTGACAGTATAGGCGTAACTCAGATTTCTTGCTTTTTCAGTCTTAATTAGTGGTCTTGCTAACGGTTGAGATATTGTCATGTGAAGCCAATCGTCCTGCGTGTAATGTAATTCACTTGCCTCCAGCAAAGCAAGAGTTCAAGTAAGTTGTTTTAAATGCACATCCACACACATTATGCCTGAAATGTAGTTCTAAACCATTTAGAAAAGGAAACCAGTTTTGCTTTGATATTTCATCTTATTTCGCCTATGTGAATTGATAACATTGCTCTGTAATCTTGATGTCCATTTCTCTACCATATCATTCATTAAAACGTAACTCCCTTCTCTCTTTGAAATCGGCCACCTCATGTGTTGCCCCTGACGCTATTCCTATAACAAGTAATAATTTGCAAATAATGGTTTACTCTCATCTTGAGGATCACTAAATTGTTTAGCGGATGTCTGTGTTCATCTATGGGGAACAGCCATTCAGTTTGATGCCATACCCTCTCTTATCCTGCCCATTTATTACATTTTTTCAAAATAACAAAATACTTATTTCAACCTTTTCTGATGCAAATTTTATGTAGTCAATGTAATGCTGTTCCTCATTTTTATTCCTTACATCTGCCACATGCAGATGTGAACATTGACAACAACCCCCCCCAAAAAAAAAATCGATATTATTACAATCTCAAAAATAATAATTGAAAGTAATACATTGGTGAACTGATGCTAAAGTCTATTCTTAACATCGACTTGCACTCTTATGATATCTATTAGGATTTCAAGATTGGTGAATTTATCAAAGGAAGTAAAATGCTTCTTCTGACAAATAAGTGGAAAAACTCTTATCTTTTCTCTTTAATAATGTCTTACTGCTGAAATCAAGAATACTGTGTATTCCAAAGACACGCTTACCCGGGATGTTGTTAGAAATTATGGATTAAAACAGGGATTCTCTTATTTTGATTTAAATAGTTTCAGCTCCTACTTTGCACAGATAAAAGATGACCTTGTAATCTGACAATGTTCTGTAATTTTGCATTTGTTGAACTGAACAAACAAGCTCTATTACAAAAACCGTTGCAAATCTTGATCCTTCTGCATCAAGGGACTGTCTTACATTTAAAACTAACTTGGGGCAAGATGGTTCACTTTCAGGATATTCTTAACGTGTAATTGAATCATATATTTAAGATAGATCCCATTTGGATTGCATAAATAACGTAAGCAGTGCCACACTGCTATTTTTAAAACTTTAGACTTTAGAGATACAGCGCAGAATCAGGCCCTTCGGCCCACCAAGTCCACGCTGACCAGCAATCACCCCCATACTAGCACTGTCCTACACACCAGGGACAATTTATAATTCATCAAAGCCAATTAACCTATAAACCTGTATGTCTTTGGAGTATGGGAGGAAACCAGAGCACCCAGAGAAAACCCGTGCGGTCACAGGGAAAACATACAAACTCCACACAGACAGCACCCGTAGTCAGAATCTAACCCGGATCTCTAGCTCAGTAAGGCAGCAACACTGTGTTGCCCACAAAAGCAAATACAACTTTTCAATGACATTTCTTCTTTAACATATAGAAACATAGAAACATAGAAATTAGGTGCAGGAGCAGGCCATTCGGCCCTTCGAGCCTGCACCGCCATTCAATATGATCATGGCTGATCATCCATCTCAGTATCCCGTACCTGCCTTCTCTCCATACCACCTGATCCCTTCAGCCACAAGGGCCACATCCAACTCCCTCTTAAATATGGCCAACGAACTGGCCTCAACTACCTTCTGTGGCAGAGAATTCCACAGATTCACCACTCTCTGTGTGAAAAACGATTTTCGCATCTCGGTCCTAAAAGACTTCCCCCTTATCCTTAAACTGTGACCCCTTGTCCTGGACTTCCCCAACATCGGGAACAATCTTCCTGCATCTAGCCTGTCCAACCCCTTAAGAATGTTGTAAGTCTCTATGAGATCCCCCCTCAATCTTCTAAATTCCAGCGAGTACAAGCCGAGTCTATCTAGTCTTTCTTCATATGGAAGTCCTGCCATCCCAGGAATCAGTCTGGTGAACCTTCTCTGTACTCCCTCTATGGCAAGAATGTCTTTCCTCAGATTAGGAGACCAAAACTGTACGCAATACTCCAGGTGTGGCCTCACCAAGACCCTGTACAACTGCAGTAGAACCTCCCTGCTCTTGTACTCAAATCCTTTTGCTATGAATGCCAACATACCATTTGCTTCCTTCACAGCCTGCTGCACCTGCATGCCTACTTTCAATGACTGGTGTACTATGACACCCAGGTCTCGTTGCATCTCCCCTTTTCCTAATCGGTCACCGTTCAAATAATAGTCAATATAGTACCATTCATCCAATTTTGCTGAAGTGGAATATATTTAAAGCAGTATTTTGCTTCACATGCACATTCAGTTAGAATACTCTTATCACAGAAAAATAGTTACACTCCATGAGCCTACCTTTTTAGTCAGAAGTTAAAGCATAAATACTGGAACTCCACAATAGTTCAATTTGAACCTGAAAAAGAGAGAATGGTACATGTTTACCTCGCATTATGTTTTTGATCCTGATGCAGTACATTTTCAATGATTTCCATTTCAACTTTCAGTAATAGGCACATCATCTTTTCACCATTTAAGTTCCAAATCATATTTTTATCAAGACTAATAATGAATTATGGATTATGAATTATGAATGTTTTTATGAATAAAGTGACATGTTGTAATGTGGAAATTTTGGAGCTTCTTGAGTCTTCCAATCAACTTTTAACTTGACAAACTAAAATGGAACAAGGAGCAAGGAACTGCAGATGCTCGAATCTTGAGCAAAACACAATAGACAATAGACAGTAGGTGCAGGAGTAGGCCATTCGGCCCTTCGAGCCAGCACCGCTATTTAATGTGATCATGGCTGATCATCCCCAATCAGTACCACGTTCCTGCCTTCTCCCCATATCCCCTGACTCCGCTATTTTTAGGAGCCCAAACAAGCTCTCTCTTGAAAGCATCCAGAGAACCTGCCTCCACCGCCCTCTGAGGCAGAGAATTCCACAGACTCACAACTCTCTGTGAAGAAAAAGTGTTTCCTGATCTCCGTTCTAAATGGCTTACTCCTTATTCTTAAACTGTGGTCCCTGGTTCTGGACTCTCCCAACATCGGGAACATGTTTCCTGCCTCCAGCATGTCCAAACCCTTAACAATCTTATATGTTTCAATGAGATCCCCTCTCATCCTTCTAAACTCCAGAGTATACAAGCCCAGCCGCTCCATTCTCTCAGCATATGACAGTCCCGCCATCCAGGAATTATATCCGGGAAGAGCAAGAATGTCCTTCCTCAAATTAGGGGACCAAAACTGCACACAATACGCCAGGTGTGGTCTCACTAGGGCCCTGTACAACAGCAGAAGGACCTCTTTGCTTCTATACTCAACTTCTCTTGTTATAAAGGCCAACATGCCATTTGCTTTCTTTATTGCCTGCTGTACCTGCATGCTTACTTTCATAGACTGATGAACAAGGACCCCCAGATCCCGTTGTACTTCCCCTTTTCCCAAGACGCCATTTAGATAGTAATCTGCCTTCCTGTTTTTGCTACCAAAGTGGATAACCTCACATTTATCCACATTAAACTTCATCTACCATGCTTCTGCACACTCCCCCAACCTGTCCAAGTCACCCTGCATTCTCATAGCATCCTCCTCACAGTTCACACTGCCACCCAGCTTTGTGTCATCTGCAAATTTGTTAATGTAACTTTGAATCCCTTCATCCAAATCATTGATGTATATTGTAAATAGCTGTGGTCCCAGCACCGAGCCTTGCAGTACCCCACTGGTCACTGCCTGCCATTCTGAAAGGGACCCATTAATCCCTACTCTTGGTTTCCTGTCTGCCAACAAATTTTCTATCTATGTCAGCACTCTACCCCCAATACCATGTGCCCTAATTTTGCCCACTAATCGTGGGACCTTATTAAATGCTTTCTGAAAGTCCAGGTACACTACAAGTGGAGACCATTCAGTACATAAGGAGGGAATGGGCAGGTGATGTTTTGGTTTTGGACCCTTCTTCAGACTGTTCCTCCAGTACATTATGTTTTGCTAAAAATTATATTAACAAGGAATTTATAAGCTTTCTGAAATAATAATTTACAGAATGATCAGAATGGAAGGATGTTGTTAAGCTGTAAATCAGTGGATATTTTTAAGGCAGAGATAAATAGATTCTTGATTAGTACCGGTGTCAGAGGTTATGGGGAGAAGGCAGGAGAATGGGGTTAGGAGAGAGAGATAGATCAGCTATGATTGAATGGCGGAGTAGACGATGAGCTGAATGGCCTAATTCTACTATCACTTATGACCTTATGACCTTATGAACGAGTGCAGAGAAGATTTATGAGGATGTTGCCAGGATTTGAGGGCCTGAGCTATAGGGAGAGGTTGGGCAGAATTGGGCTTTATTCCTTGGAGCTCAGGAGGCTGAGCAGTGATCTTAAAGAGGTATAGAATAGATGGAGTAAATGCACAGAGTCTTTTACCCAGAGTAGGGGAATCAAGAACCAGGGGAGAGGGAAAAGATTTAATAGGAACATGAGGGGCAAATTTTTCACACAAAGGGTGATGGGTGTATGGAATGAGCTGCCAGAGGAGATTGTTGAGGCAGGTACTATAGCAGCATTTAAAAGACATTCAGACAGGTGTAAGGATAGGAAAAATGTACAGGGATAACTGAGGGCAGGTGAGACTAGCGTAGATGGGGCAGCTTGGCAAGTTAGGCGGAAGGAGATGTTTCCGTGCTGCACGACTCCATCACTCTATGACTTGAAATTGTTGAATTCGAGACAAAGCCCTGAGGGCTGCAATGTGCCAGACAGAAAATGAACTATTCTTTCTTCAGTTTATCTTGGGCCTCATTGGAACAGTACAAACAGCCACAGGCGGAGAGATCAGGAGAATGGGAATGGGACGGAGAATTAAACTGACAGGCAACAGGAAGCTCCGGGTTCTGCCAGAGGTGTCTTGCAAACAATCACCTGATTTATATAAAGCAGAGACATATTGTGAGCACCGAATGCAACACACAAGATAGAGTGTGGAAACAGGTCCTTCTGCCCAACTTGCCCATGCCGGCCTACATGCCCCAACTACACTAATCCCACAAGCGTTTGGTCCATATGATAATTGCTCATTTCTAAGCTTCCCCCCAGTCTGGTTTCAGTAAAAATACTGAATCAAGCACTTGAATCAACTAAATTTTATTTTACCAAAAGTGCGTCACGGATCACACACTGTACCTATCCCATGGTTCGAGGGCTTTTCTGATCATTCTGATCATTCTGTTCTATGCGAGGCATAGAGGGCTTGAACAGGCAGATTGCCATTAAATAAGCTGCAAATATCCATTGCAAGCTACTGACTTCCACAACTATCTTAACCATTCTGCCTCCCCTAAGGAGTCAATCTCATTCTTCCAATGCATCCATCACTGTTGACTCTTCTCTGATGAAGAGACTTTCTACATTCAGAGAAGTCTTCATTTCAACTTTACTTTTATTAATTAATAAAAAAAACAATCTTATAAGGTGAATCAATGCTTCACTGGGAAGGACTGTTGGGGTCCCCATATGGCGACGTGATGAAATAAAAGAACAGCTCTTGCATCTCCAGTGGTTGTGTACGAAAAGGCCATGAGAAGGGGAGCAGTTGGTGGGAACATAAGAATGGACCAGGGAGTTACAAAGGGAAGGGTCACTTCAGAATGCCGAAAGAGGAGGCAAGACATATAGTGTGGTGGAAGATGTGTCTGATGGTGGAAATGTTATCAAAGTTGGCAGAAATTGAGAAGAATAATCTGTTGAATCTTCTGGTGGAAGATGAGGATCAGAGGGTCCATACTGCTTTCAGTTCGAGAAAGGGTGATGGAAGATGCGCAGGAAATTGATGAGATGCGGTCAATGGCACCGTCAACCATGATAGAGGAGTAGGCATGGTGAAGGTAAAATAAAAGTAATCTCAGAAGACCCTGTCTTCTATTGCAGAGACCTAAAGAATGGCATGGAAGCAAACTGGAAGGAAGTATTGTTGAGATAGATGTGGGCGTGAAATGTGTATTGGTGTATTGGTCTCTGGGGGCAGAGACAGAGAAACCTGGAAATGGAAGGGAAGTATCAGAGATGGACCATGTGAAAGTGAGAGCAAGATGGAATTAAGCAGAAAATATAATGAAATAAGAATCAAGAGTAAAACATGTTTAATTGTCATATGAACCGGGAACAGAACAATTAAATTCTTATGGGCTGCAGCTTATAGAAACATAGAAGCATAGAAAATAGTAGGCCATTTGGCCCTTTGAGCCGGCACTGCCATTCAATATGATCATGGCTGATCATCCAAAATCAGTACCCTGTTCCTGCTTTCTCCCCATATCACTTCATTCCTACATATAGCCCTAGAAGCTATATATAAATCTCTCTTCAAAACATCCAGTGAATTGGCCTCCACTGCCTTCTGCAGTTGAGAATTCCACAGATTCACAACTCTCCAGGTGAAAAAGTTGTTCCTCATCTCAGTCCTAAATGGCCTATCCCTTATTCCTAAACTGTGACTTCTGGTTCTAGACTCCCCCAACATTGGGAACATTTTCCTGCATCTACCCTGCCCAATCCTCTAAGAATTTTATATGTTTCTATAAGATCCCCTCTCATCCTTCTAAATTCCAGCGAATACAAGCACAGTCAACCCGTTCTTTCATCATATGTCAGTCCCGCCATCCCGGGAATTAACCTGGTGAAACTATGCTGAATAGCAATAATGTCCTTCCTCAAATTAGGAGACCAAAATTGCACACAATACTCCATGTGCGGTCTCACCAGGCCCTGTACAAATGCAGTCGGACCTCCTTACTCCTAAACTCAAATCCTCTCACAATGAAGGCGAACATGCCATTAGTTTTCTACACTGCACCTGCATACTTACTTTCAGTGACTGATGTACAAGCACACCCAGGTCTCGTTGCACCTTCTCCTAATCTGACAACATTCAGATAATAATCTGCCTTCCTGTTCTTGCCACCAAAGTGGATAACCTCACATTATTCTGTCTCTGCCATGCTTCTGTCCACTCATCCAACCTATCCAAGTCACCCTGCAGCCACATATCATCCTCCTCGCAACTCACACTGCCACCCAGCTTTGTGTTATCTGCAAACTTAGAGATGTTACATTTATTTCCCTCGTCTAAATCGTTAATATATATTGTAAACAACTTTGGCCCCAGCTTTGGTCCCAACTTTGGTCCTTGCGGCACCCCACTAGTCACTGCCTGCCATTCTGAAAATGACCCGTTAATTCTCACCCTTTGCTTCCTGTCTGCCAACCAGTTCCATATCCATGTCAATACCCTACCCCAATACCATGTGCTCTAATTTTGCACACTAATCTCGTGTGTGGGACCTTGTCAAAGGCTTTTTGAAAGTCCAGATACACCACATCCACTGGCTCTCCCTTATCCATTCTACTTGGTACATCCTGAAAAAATTGCAGAAGATTAGTCAAGTATGATTTCCCCTTCATAAATCCATGCTGACCTTGTCCAATCCTGTCACTGCTTTCCAAATGCGCTGCTATAATATCTTTAATAATTCCAACATCTTCCCCACTGCTGATGTAAGTCTAACTGGTCTATAATTCCCCTTTTCTCTCTCCCTCCTTTCTTAAAAAGTGGCGTTACATTGGTTACCCTCCAGTCCACAGGAACTGATCCAGAGTCGAGAGAATGTTGGAAACAAGTTGGTCCACCGTTCAAGGAAGAAGCAGAGGAGCCACCAGACCTCCTTATCGTGGGATGGAGATGGATATGTCCAGAGTGAACATGTACTGATTGGGACTAGGAATATGAAAAGCTCTATTAAAAAAATGGAAATATTAAAAATGGAATAAACACTTTAATAATTTCAATAATGGTGTTTGTGTTACACAGCAGCCTGAAAAAGCTGTGTAACATAACAGACGTAATTAATACTATCTCTATGTTCTCAGGCTCCTGTACCATTTTTCTGATGGTAGCAACAAGATGAAGGCATTCCCTGCGTGGCATGCGTCTTTGAAGATAGTAGATGCCTTCTTTTGTTAGCATTTCCTATATATTCCTTTGATGGTGAATGTGAACAATGTCCTCATTTTCTGAAGCTTTCTTTGTTCTTGGGCATTCGAGTTACAGAGCCCAGGACGTAAGCTCACCATGTGCATGTTTGGTATGAGTTTGAGTTTAGTTTAGTTGAGTTTCAGTTTAGTTTATTGTCAAGGTACATACGGGAAGCAGCTCCATTATAGCCATCCATCTACCCCACAAAGAAACGCGCACAGCTTGGGCTCATGCAAGTTCCCATAGCTATGACTTTGATTTGGACCAAGTGAGAGGAGTTGTTCAACATGTGAATGAGCTTGGCCATATAAATGGGTGTGCAGGTGGAAGGAAACAAGTTGGTCCTCTGTTCAAGGAAGAAGTAGTTGAGCCACTAGACCTTCCTAATATGGGATGGAGATGGAAATGTCCAGGGTGAACATGTTTGATTGGGACCAGGAATATGGAAACCTCTATAAAAAAATTGAAATATTAAAAATCGAATAAACCCTTTAATAATTAATAATGGTATTTGTGTTTTACAGCAGAGTCTGAAAGTGCTGTGTAACATAACAGACTATCTATTAATACTATCTATTTATTTATTAATTACAACATTTGATATGCACTATTATTATCTCATGTGAAACCATGCCATAATATATAAAGAACATAAAACACAAATAGGATAAACTTATGATTAGAGCAGCAAAATAAATTTCAATGTTAAATGAGGATCAAGTGTGTTGCTGAAAGAGCATTGGTACACTGTTTAATGAGAAACTCACTATGTTTGAAAAAGCTTTAATTCCAACGGACTTAAAGTTAATCGGCATCTAAAATCCAAAGCGTTGTTCAGGAAACAATTAACCCAATGCAAAATGAAACATTCAAGGTATTTTTGGAGCAACCGTGATATTTGATTGAAACATCCAGTGAGGTTTATGGATAGATTGATAGGTAGATAACAAAGGAATAAATAGAGAAGGGAACAGGTGGTTAAATCTGATTAAGGAACATTTGCATAAAGGCTAATTGATGACCCAGGCTGGGTGGACTAGATGGCCCACTACCCTGGTGTAACTTCTGTATAAAAACAATTTGTTATTCATTTCCTCTAAAGAGAATTTGGAAATCATCCCATTTTAAACTTGTGAACATTCTCATTCATAGCACTGTGTCCCACTGATATCCTTAATCAAGATGCTAATAGCCCTTTCATATCCCATGACCAGCGCTTTTATTCTTTTTTATAGTACATTTCCCCCCACAGATTGGGTCCATGCTCATGCCAATCCTAGCTCAGCATAAATTTGGCTCAGACTGTTTGTCTATCAACTCCATCCAAGACTGCAAGAAATTGCATAGAATTGTGCACGCAGCCCAGACCATCACACGAACCAACCTCCCTTCCATTGACTCCATTTGCACTTCACGCTGCCTCGGCAAGGCACGCAGCATAATCAAGGACCAATCTCAACCTGGCACTCCCTCTTCTCCCCTCTCCCATCGGGCAAAAGTTGTAGAAGTGTGAAGTTTCTTCCTAGCTGCTTTTAGGAAACGGAACCATCCTGTCAACAACCACAGAGCAGTTCTGAACTACAATCTACCGCAGTGAAGACCATCAAACTACCTTTGATCGGACTTTACTTGCTTTACCTTTCACTAAACATTGTTCACGTTATTCCCTTTATCATGTATCTGTATGGCTAGCACGCAACAGAAGCTTTTTACTGTACCTTGGTACACGTGACAATAAACTAAACTCAACTTTCACCCATGAGACCCAACCTAACTGTACAGAAGATGTCGTTCCCACCCTCCCACACAAATGTCACCACTAAATCATCATCAGAATCTAAAGACAGCACTGAACCACAAAGACTCTCAGCATCAGTCTCGAGATTATAGATGGAATGTAAACAAAGTTGTTCTTCTTGTGACTTTCAAGCAAATGGACTGATTTTTCTTTAGGTTATTTTCAAGTAGATGGAAACTTGATGTCTTTGCTAAATCTTGGCAGCAGAGCTGAAAGATCTGTTGAATAGAAAACCAGCTGAAAATGTTGTACCTCAGTGCTTGAGGATGCACTGTTGTATTTGGTGTCTCTATTGTTTCGGTCTATTATTGTCACATACCGAGGTACAGTGAAAACTTTGTTTTGCATGCTGTCCTCACAGATCCGATATACCATACATATATACAATCAGTTCAAAGTTAAGTACAATAGATAGAGCAAAGGGGAAGATATAGTGAGTGCAGAATACTGTTCTCAGTACTGTAGTGTATATACAGTGCATCAGTTCCTTAGACAAAGTCCATTGTCCTCAATGGGATAGAGATGAATGGAACAGTACCCTCGCTTATGGAAGGACTGTTCAGAAACCTAATAATGAAGAGGAAAAAGCTCTTCTTAAGTCTGCTGGTGTGCACTTTCAAGTTTCAGCACCTTTTGCCAGACGGGAGCAGGGAGAAGAAGGAATAGTCTTTGATTATGTTGGCTGCTGTTCCGAGGCAGCATGATGTATAGATGGTGTCAGTGGTCTGTGTGATAAACCCAGCTACATTCACAGATCTCTGCAATTTCTTGCGGTCTTGGGCAGAGCTATTCCCAAACCAATCTTTGATGCAACCCAACAGTATCGCTCAGTCTGCCTTGACCTACGCGATCTGGTGACATTATTCACCAGCATCACGAGAGCACCAACACACCCTTAAACCATCAGTGGAAAAAGAAAGTATGAAGACCAACAGTTCAAAAGCATTAAGTTCATAATTTAGTGTGCATAAGTGATTGCCACTCTCCTGTATATATTGGATATATGGACAGCTTACGAGAAGCATCTCAAAGTAGTGGAGAAACCACACCAATGCTTCTCCCATAAAATCCTCCAAATCCAATAGTCGGATAGGGAAACTACATTTTCATTCTCTCTCAGGCCAACATTCCCAGCAACCAACCTCAGATCACACACAGCCAGTTCCAATGTTAACAACAGAACCCCAGAAGAAGCACTGTGAGTTATGGCAAGAAATTCCAATAAAACTCTTCATGGACATATTCAAATCTCCTTGAAAAAAATGTAAACATCTGATCTCCTAGACCTGTAATGGAGGCTGCATATTTTTTTAAACCTGAGCGCTTGGCTGAGAAGAAGAAGGAAGAAGAAGAATAAGAGGAAGAGGATGAGCAAAAATAAGACAACAACAATGTTCAGTTCCATTGAAATAAATGATTAAACCAAGTTGTTGATATTGTTGTTCAGGGTGACACAGTGGCACATCTGGTAGAGCTGCTGCCTCACAATCCCAAAGATCTGGGTCATTGTTGCAATCCAGTGCTATCAGTGTGGAGTTTGGGGTGGAAGATTGCAACCTTCACGTGGTCCGCCCTGTTTCGACTAATGCAATCAACCCGACGTGCACAAACGGAAGATCAAATAGAACAAGTTGTCCAACAACTTTAGGCTGTGCACGCCACACGAAAGAAGAAGAAGTGTGGAGTTTACATGCTTTCTCTGTGATCATGTGGGCTTCCTCCAGCTGTTATAGTTTCCTTCACATTTCAAAGATGGTATAGAGTCATGCAACACGGAAATGTACATCACGATTAATGTCAATTCCCAGCACCTGGTTATAGACTACTCTTCCTTGGCTACTCAAGTACTGATCAAGATACTTTTGGCAGCACTGTAACACAACAATAGAGTTGCCGCCTTACAGTGCCAGAGACCTGGGTTCAATCCTGACAACAGATGATATTTGTACAGAATTAGTACATGCACCCTGTAACTACATGGGTTTTCCCCGGGTCCTCTGGTTTCCTCCCACATTCCAAAGATTTGCTTTGATAAAGAATGCAAATTGTTCCTAATGTGTTGGATAGTGCAAGTGTACGGAAATCTCTGACTGACATGGACACAGTGGTCCAAAGGGCCTGTTTCCGTGCTGTATCTTTAAATTGACCTAATCCAAATGTTATAAGAGTTCTTAATTCCAACATCTTCTCAGGTAGTGCATTCCAGATTGCAACAATCTTCTGGATGAAGAAAAATCCTCAGATCTCCTCTAAACCCTTTATATCTCACCTTAATCCCTCCATAGAGAACAGGAAAAGCTTCTCACTATCCCCCTGATCTATGGCCTTCATCAATGTGTTTACCCCTGTCAGGTTGCTTTGCTCCAATGAAAACACATCCAGCATAACCAATCTCTTCTCATAACTGAACCTTTCCATCATAGTTTTGCACCCTCTCAATTCCTTCCAATTATGTGGCATAATCAGTTAATTGGCCTAAATAAATTTCCCCTAGTGTACAGGTGAGTGGTAGAACCTTGATGAGATTGTGGGGGAAATAAAATCAGATTAATATAGGATTAGTGTAAATAATTGCTTGAATAGTTGACATGGAGCTGATGGGCCGAATGGGCTTTATGGAAATGTGATTCCATCTCGTGTTGGCCAACCCAGAGATTCCTTTACTCACAGCAATTTCCCCACTGCTCATTCTTAAAATCCACAAATACCAAAGGTACAACAATCTACTGAGCTTACTGATCCTGCTGAATGTAATACTTTTGAACTCTTGTGTATTAGTGATTACGGAAATCAGATATGTTTTATTTTACTGAAATCGAGCAAAAATATGAATTTAACTGCTAAAATAAAATCTCAATAAATGATTTATTTTACATCGTTCAGAGACACTTGCGTGATCCGAAGGGTTTCATTTCTTTGAAGTATACAGATTTTCCTGGCATCTTCTTAACATGACAAAATAATCAGTGATTTACCATTTTATGTATGAACTTCTTCTACTCGATGTCTGCCGGATATTCCATCTTCACAGTGGAAATAGAAACTGTCATCCTAATTTATTAAAGTCCTTTCTTGTTGTTTGTTTAAAAATTTGCGACGTTAAGTGCCCCCATATTCACCTTATTCGTTAAAGTAGGTGAACACAATGAGGTTGTCTCTTCTGAAGGAGTCAGGCAATGGCTTTCACCCAGCTCCATTAATTGTATCCAGAACACAATTGACAGGAGTGCAGTTGGTGTGATTTTCACTTACCAGATGAGAGCTATTAAGAAATTGGAGAGTGTCATCTTCAGAACACAAATATTTTCCCTCACCATATGCCCTCTTACAGCATGTGAAGTGGACGAGTATTGTTATGCCTCTTATATTCACATACTGACCATTTTTAACTGCCACAGCAGACTTTTAAGTGCAATCCAGAAGAAGTTACCACTTGTGGCTATTGTGGTTTATCCTTTTGGACAAAGAGCCCACCAGACCCTCTGTTCAGAGCTGAGAGAGAAACTCGTTCCTTTTTTGGGGTGGGGGGTCATAATCACCCTTTTTTCAGGGAAAGTTAAATAAATGCATCCAGGATAAGGAAAGTTTTAGATTCCCCTTGTTTTGTTTTGTCCTATTCTTTTCATTCTTTCTGGCTCTTTGTTAAGATCACTATAGAACAGAGAATGTTTTTGTTAGCGTGGATTGTGAGGATTGTTTCACATCATCAGGCTATTCATCGTTTCCCCTCCCCTGTTGTAAAACACAAGCTAGTGCCAGCTAAACAGTGGTGGCATTGTGCTGGGCCTCAATACCACCCAGATTCTACCTCAGCCAGCGTCACACCCCCCTGATCCTTTTTTGTATGGAAAAATAAAGCATTTGCTCTGGGGAGGGAGGGGTGTGCCTGTTGCTTCAACCAACATGGATGCTTGCTTTTTAAAAAAAGGCAAGATTGATGGGAGAAAGTTCTCCAAGAAACCAGGATAAATTTCTTCCAGGCCAAGGCCAGTTGTTCTATTGTTCGGAGGCCATGTGTTTTGTTCATTATCTCTTACTCTCTTCTTTTATCAGGAAAAATAGCAGAAAAGCCTGAAGAAAAGGACAGGATATAGAGGTCAGGGGTTCTCATTTGACCACCTAGGTGTTCCATTTCTAATGCCAAGGAAGGGCAGGGCAGGGGCTGAGTTCCAGTTACACGGTGGAATGTATTCCTTTAAAACAATAAGGGATGGAAGGCGTAATTTATAGCGCAGCCTCTCTACCCCAATACTACCAACCCTCCCCTCCCCTTCAGGGTTAGTATGCAAGAAAGTGGTAAAATCTACTGAAGAAGAGTCGCTTGAAACAAGGGCCTGTTGTCAAGGGAATAAGCCTAGCGGAGTGCAGGCATGATCAGAGCAGCTGCTGGCTGTGGCTGGGTTTGGGATTCTGCTGGTAAATGGTAGTATTTCTGCATGTTGGCAAAAGCAGAGGGAGTTGGGAAAAGGAGAAATGTTTTTATTTAAAACAAACTGAAAAGCTGCTGTGGTCATAAATGGCCGAATAAAAAGTAAGGGCATGTATGTTAAAAGCAGATAACCAGTTTGTTTTCCCTTGGTCGTGTCCAGAAAAAAATGTAGATTAATTAAATGGTGACAATGTACCTTTGACAGGCAGCTGCAACTAACAAACAGAGCCTTTAGTCAGTAAATGATACTGCTTCCAGCAACAGAACAGAGAGAAAAAAGATAGGAGGGAAGGAAAAGAAGTTACTTATATCAAAGCAGCTGCAATGACAATCTGATATAATGAATTACTTTTTCTTGATACCTGTTTACATTTCTGAAATTAATGGAAAAATAATTCCAAGAAATTGGTAAACAGGTCATAGGAGATCATGCAGAAAACTCCCATTAACTGTCACTTCATTACCTCAGCTTTATAATCTTTCATGGAAGTAAATTAAGATTCAAAAATAATTATCTGGCATTTCAAATACCTTTGCTTCCTGTATTCTATTCTAAGTAAATGAGGGAATCATTTACTAATTGTGTTTGCCGCTGTTTAGATGTTGGAGAGAATGTAAAGGAGGTATTCAAGGAATGGTTAAGGAATGGGATCATAAATGCTACATTAGACACATCTGGCCAGGATGAGCAGACAGACAAAAACAGATGCTGGAAATCTGAAACAAAATGGCAAAAGGCTGAGATACTTGTCATCATGAGAGAAAAACAGTTAATGTTTCAGGTCAAAGAAGTTTCATTTGAACTGTTCTGATGAAGGCTCATTAACTGAAATGTAAACTGTCTGTCTCCATACTTGCTACCAGTATGCAGAGCATTTCCAACATTTTTTTGTTTTTAATTATGAAAAAAGTGATCTAATGGAGGCTCTGAAACTTTGTTCGAGACAACGCTAAAAGTGTTTTCACTTGTTTGAAAAATAATCAAAGCTGCAGGATATTAATATCAGATAGTCACTCAGAAATTAAACAGGGAATTCAGAAGAAACTACTATATTTAAAAATTGGCAACAGGGGAGCAGCACAGTGGCGCAGTTGTGGAAATGCTGCCTAACAGTACCGGAGACCTGGGTTCGATCCTGACTACTGGTGCTGTCAGAACTGAGTTTGTAGATTCTCCCTGTGACTACGTGGGTTTTTCTCCGGGTGCTCTGAGTTCCTCACACACTCCAAAGATATACAGGTATGTAGGTTAGTTGGCTTTGGTAAAATTGTAAATTGTCCCTAGTGTGTAGGATAGTGTTAGTGAATGGGATGATCGCTGGTCGGTGTGGACTCAGTGGGCCAAAGGACGTTTCCGCGCTCTAAATATCCTATATCTAAAGTCTAAAGTATGAAACTCACTGCTACGGGGAGTGGTAGCGGCACACAATGTTCGAGAGGGATGGGAATGGAAGATTGGGTATGATAGATAAGTAAAGTCAGGAAGCTTGAATGCACCATATATGCATCCTTGGACTGGCTGGGCTGAAAGGCCTGCCTCATGTGCAGTCTATGCTATTTGTTTTCTGCTTTAATTCAAGAGGATGCCTGGAGTCCTCCAAGACAACTGCAAGCAGTTCAAAATTTGTCAGAAAACAGAATGCAATTAACGGCAGCAGACAATGCCATTATTATAAGAAGATGGGGGATAAATAAACAGTTGTCTATCATGAATTGCTGCTTTCTAGCCTTTTACTGATTGAAAGCTCTTGTCCTCTGACTGTACACTATGGTGACAGTTAGAACACCAACTTTGGAGCCATTATAACTGGCAACATCTGACAGGTCTTAATTAATCCGTTTAAAAAAAAAAATTCTTTGCCCCACTCTTTCTAACGATGGCTGAATAAAAGAAGAACAACTGAGAAGCCATTGTTTTGGTCGTGTGTGTGTGGTATGAGGCTGGCAGATGCAAGACTTGGCTCACGCTGCACAGTGGCAGGTAGGGCACCCTGCTGCGAAGGCCTGCTGTTGTGCACACTCCTCGAACCAAGAACCAAGTGTTTTCAATATTCTCCCCTTTGTAGACATGATCAACACAGATCCATTCACTTCTGATGAGATATTAGAACTCATTTAGAGATGACAAAAAAAAAATACTCTGAAAGATAAATTGAAGTTCTGTGGCACTGATTATAATCGTAAAGAGACTGGTGTCACAAATAAACAATCTCTGTTTTTTCATATAATCAGCTTCAACAAAATTATATTTGTATCTCTGGAAAAAACGATTACAAATAAAAAAACAAAAAAATTAAAACCTGTTGAAATATTAAAAGATATATATAGTACCAATATCCTGCTCTGTTTTCAACACTTATGTAAAGACCTGTGTTTAAATATTTTTGCAAAAAAGATTTTAAAAACAAATACCCCAAACAATCTGCGAAAAGAAAAGTAATAGGTCTTTCTGCCCATCCAGTCCAAGGAAGCGTTTATGTAAAAGTATTAGTTCACAGCCCTGAACATGCAGCAAAATATCTCATCCAGTTGCAGATATTTTGGAAAAAGAGCTCTAAGCTCTCAATCTTCTCCATCTGTTTGCCCACGCTGCACCTCTGTGACTTCTCCACTTCTCAATGACAATCAGAGGAGCCGGCTGCAGACAGAAGGCTTGTTGCACGGATCTTTGCTCAAGTGGCTGCTCGTCCATTGTGAGATCAGCTATGATTTATGGCAGGTTCCTGGCCTTAGTGGCCACTGGATAGGGATCGGAAACCAGCATTCTTGCCCTACTTGAACAGTTGCCCTCAATGCCAGTTTAGTTTACAGATACAGAGTGGAATTTGTATCGGGCCAGCAAGGCCACGGCAACCATTGATCCCCCTTTCACACCAGTTCTAAGATATCCCACTTTTCACTTTCTTCTTTTGCAGGCGACAATTAACCGACAAACCTGCACATCTTTGGGATGTGGGAGGAAACTGGTGCACCCGGACGAAACACACATGGTCACAGGTAGAATGTGCAAACTCCACACAGACAGCACTTGAGGTCAGGATTGAACCAGGGTCGCTGGCACTCTGTGGCAGCAGCTTTACCAGCTGTGCCACTGTGCACAGTAATTTTAATCCTCTGGGATCAGTTCAAAGAAAAGATAAGTTACAGTGAGAATCATGCCAGCTTTATAAATATAAAGCAAACAAGTAAGACACAATTCTAACATGGGGAAATATCTTCTACCTTGTTTATGATCCCATTGTCACAGCTTAGTTTATAGATACAATGTGGAAACAGGCCCTTTGGCCCACTGAGTCCAGACTGACCAGCGATCACCTGCACACTAGTTCTATCCTAGACACAAGGGACAATTTACAGAAGCCAATTAACATACAAACCTAGGGTACACAAAAAGCTGGAGAAACTCAGCGGGTGCAGCAGCATCTATGGAGCGAAGGAGATAGGTAGCGTTTCGGGCCGAAACCCTTCTACATACAAACCTATACGTCTTTGGAATGTGGGGGCAAACCGACAACTGGAGAAAACCCACGCGGCCACAGGGAGAACCCATAGTCAGACTCAAAGGCAGGTCTCTGGCGCTGTGAGGCAGCAACTCTACCGCTGCGCCACTATGCTGTCAAGAATTGTGTCAAAAATTTTGATGTTATTTATTGGGGATCTCAAAGGCTGAGCAGAACGTTTCTGGGATCCATAGACTAATTCAAATCACTGCTGTTGATATGTTATCGCACCACCAAGTTATAATGATTCTCCCATACCCCACCACCGGCCCCACTCTGCCCTCAAGCCTTGCTTGCTGGGACTGACTTAAAGCCCTGTCCCACGGTACGAGTTCTTTCGAAGAGCTCTCCCGAGTTAAAAAAAAATCAAAAGCGTGGTAAGCACGTAGAATGAACGTAGCGTGTATGTCGGAGCTCGGGAACGTCTCTTAGCGGCTCGTAATGCTAACGGTAGGTACTCGGGAATATTCGCTAATGGCAGATAAGCGCGGGAAGACTCGTGAAGATTTTTCAACATGTTGAAAAATGTTCACGAGAGCCCCGAGTACCGACGAGTGGCCATTACCGTAAATCTCAGAGTTCGAATCAGGGCAAACTTGGGAGAGCTCTTGGAATGAACTCGTACCGTGGGACAGGGCTATTAATCCAGGGATTGCCATTAGCGCCTGGAAGATTTTCTGTTTGATGTAATTAAGGCAGAACAGCAAAATACTGCAGATCTTTCATACCTAAAATGAAAACAAAAAATGTTGGAAATGTTTGGCAATCTGTGTGGAGAAAAAATGAGAAAATTTCGGATTGCTGTCGTTTCAGCAGAACTGGTAAAAACCTGCATCGGGGGTGCTCCAGTACTTCCAGCTTGTGAACTTTGGACTATTTATTTTTTGTTAACGCACCAAAATATGGCGACTGTGTATTTGTGAGTTGTGCAAAATCATTTCACTCTGCTGTGCATACGTGACAACCATTGAAGCAATGAGCCATTGAAATACAAAGTAAACAAGTTTGAATTGTGAAGTTGTAGAATCATGCTGTCATACAGCACGGAAACAGGTGCTTTGGCCCAACTGGACCATGCCAACCAAAATGCCCATCTATAATGCGCATCAATGCAAGTCGCACTTGCCTGTTTTTGACACGTTTCTCACTCTCGTTTCCAAACCATGTATGTGTCCAAATGTCTTTTAAATGTTGTTATAGTACCTGCCCCAACTACTTCCTCTGGCACCTCATTCCATATGCCCACCATCTTCTGTGTGAAAAGGTTGCCCCTCGGGTTCCTATTCAGGGAGAGCGATGGAGAAGGCTGGCAAATAACAACGTGTGTCTTGCTAAAGTGTAATTGGGAAGAGATAAATTAAATCTAAAACTGACTGAAGAAGAGAGCAATAAAAACTGAACACAGGAAGTGCAGGATATGAGTCAAGAATGGCTGAAATTATTGAATTCAGCATTGGCTGCAAACGTTGTGCCTTGTTCGAAGACGAGGTTCTTTTCATCTAACTTACATCATCCTTCGTTGTATCTGTGCAAAGTCGGAGATGAAAGAGTGTGTGTGGGATGGAAAATTAAAGTCATTAGCAATGGGAAGCACAGTTTTCCGCTTACAAACAAAACAGCCATGTTCTGTAAAGACATGTATACAGTGGGGTTTCTGACCAAATCTACAAACAGTTCTGAAACAGTCACTCCAATGTAGAATCATCAAATTCTAAGTTCCTATTTCAAAATTGATGTTAATTTACCAGGATATAAAACATTTACATTTCAAACATTGAATAAACAACTATTCAGCACACTGACGCAGTGGAAGAGTTGTTGCCTAACAGCGCCAGAGACCCAGGTTCGATCCTGACTACAGGTCATGTTTGTACGGAGTTTGTACAATCTTCCCGTGAATATGTGGGTTTTCTGCAAGTACTCTGGTTTCCTTCCACATTCCAAAGATGCGCAGGTTTTTGTCGGTTAATTGGCTTCTGTAAAATTGGCCCTTGTGCGCAGGATAGAACTAGTGCACAGGTGATCGCGGGTCTGCGCAGACCTGGAGGGCTGAAGGGCCTATTTCCATGCTGTATCTCTCAAATAATCTCTAAACTAAGTGAATAGTTCCAGATGTAAAAATATAGCGATAATACAGCTGGCAGTAACTTTTCCATATTTCGTTATGACATAAAAAGGAAGGCATTTGGTCCATCAAATCAAAAGTCAAGAGTTAAGAGTGTTTTATGGCCCAAAATGAAACGATTAAATTTTTACTTGCAGCAGCAGCACAATCGATATGCAATAATCGAACGGTGTAAACATCTATGCAAGCTCACAGAGTAATCCCAAAACCTATTCTCTATGCTTCCAACCGAATTTCATAGATTCTATCACCAATCTAATTTAGATTGGTCAATTAATCTACCAACCTGCAATTCTTTGGGATGTGGGAGGAAACTGGAGCACCTGGAAGAATCACACACATTCACAGACAGCAGTGGAGGTCAGGATTTAACTTGGATCAGCCATGCTGTGAGGTATCATGTTTAGCAGCTGCACCAATGAACCACCCATTCTTATGTCAATTAATGCCATGAAAATGACATTTGATTTAACTTTGTATAGAATGATCATATACCATGTTTTTGGGGAATAAATCACCGATTCAAAATATAATCACATTTTTAGAATAAAAGCACAGTTCAAAACTTCAAATAGTAACCCCGTAAAAACAGATTAGAATACTTGTTGTTTGACAACAATTTAAAATTATATCTAATGATATAGGCAAATAACTTTTATTGGATCAGCAAAACCAATTAATTGCACAAGGAGGCAGAAGTACTCAAATATTTTTAAGCCCTGCATGCAATTAATGCCAGGAATTTAGTCTAGTTTAGTTTAGTTTAGTTTAGTTTAGATGGGGCAACTTGGTCGACATCGGTAAGTTGGGCCGAAGGGCCTGTTTCCATGCTGTATGAATGACTCTATGATTCTATGATGTCTATGATATTCTATGGGTTCACCTCACCTGTATGGACATGTTTGCTTGATCAGCACTTTTGTTGATAGGTGTGTCTGCTGGTGATGGTGCTTGCCATTACATTATCACTCATTAGTTGTTGGTTGTTTCTTTACCTTTCAGAGTAACAAATTTAAGAAATTCACAAATATTTAACGGTTATATGGGGAAAAGAATCATCCGTTTCTCTTTATCCAATGTCTATCCATGAAACTGGCAGCCAGACTCTCAAGGTTTTCTTTCAGGGAAATCTATAAATTGATGAGCAGCCACTCACCTGCAGGGAGCCCATTTGCAAGTTCAAGTATAATTGTGCAAATTTGCAGAAAGGTATTTACGCCTCTTTTCATTAAGCATTTCCTAATCTAACCCGTGGGGTCAAGGAAAGAGCGCTCACATCGCGGCCCTTCATTCCACCACTACGCACAGGATGCACAAGAAGCTCTGGCTGAACCATTTCTAATCTTGTGATGTACACTCGATAAGAAGAATCTAACCAGTGATCTTAAAAGGTCTAATATTGGAAGTTCTTCACAGAACAGTTCAGGAAACCTCCCCCCCTCCCTCCTCTGAAGAAGGGTCCCGATCCAAAACATCACCCAACGCCACCTTCTCCAGAGATGCTGCCTGACCTGCTGATCTCATCCAGCACTTTGTGTCCATTTGTTTGTGAACCAGCCACCGCAGTTCCTTGTTTCTACAGTTCAGGAAACCTACTTGACTTAGGCTGGTCTGGAAGGAGCAGAGGTGTTAGTCGCAGATTCAGAGGAAAACTCCAGCTTCAAATTCACCCTCTCATCTCTATTTTGGAATTTCCAGCACTAGTCAGCTGCAGTTCATATCTAAACATAGCTCCATAGCAATTCTCATGTGTAGCCTGAATTGAAAATTCGCTGGGTTTCCAAATTGGAATTTTTGGGGAGAACTTCACCCAAATGATTGATGCTCAATTTACCCACAGACCCGCATGTGGGTAAATTGTCAACTGTAACACCCATTAGGTACCAACGCTCAGTGGAGTTCAACAGATATGTTACTCAACCTCTACTTCTTCTTCTTTCGTGACCATCTTCCATGTTTCAAACTTTGACATCGCTGTCATTGTCTGTCCTGAAAAGGACGTAAGCTTCTGGCGACAATCAGTTGGAGAGAGCACTTGTTGCAATAGATGATGGTGGTAGCAGAATTAGCTCAGGATCCTTCCTGTTTCCAGTTTCCAGCCCGCGACGTGGGCGCTTCTGCGGTCACAACAACCTCTGCTGTCTAATTACAACTCCTACCAGTCCCAGATTGACCCCCTATTCCCAATCCCAATATGCTTGTCACATAACAATGGAAGCTGTCATGATTTTCCATACTGACCCAGGCAGCAGCCAATGTGGGGGTGTCCAATGTCCACCTGTAGTTCAAATAAGGTTTCAAATGAAAGCATTCAAGCCTTCTCTCTCCAAGCATGATTCCTCAGTCAACTTCATAACTGTACCACATGAAGTGACACAACGGAGAGGTGTGTGATGATATTCATCATTTGTTTCATCGCCTAACATTGGGTTTACTTATCAGTGATAGAGAACAGTAATTAAAAAGGATGCAGAGAGGGCAATGGTACCATACCAATGGTCCAAATGGTGGAGCAATTATCTTTCAGGATATTGCATATTTTAGATTTCTTCCGTTTTCCTGTGCCTGAATATTTAGTCGGCATTTCGGCAGCTTTGCAAACAGGCAGATTCAGCAGCTGTGGCTGTTCCCTTCGCTTTCCAGTCAAAACCCTTCTTCCCTCTCCTCTCTTCACAGTTTTGTTGGCTCACTTAAATCCTGATCAGACCCTTAGCGAAGTCTCCAAGTTCTACATATTGAAATGCACAACACATGTCTTTCATACGTCTGAGTGAACAGAGCACACAGTGCAAGTCATTCAAGCCCCATAACAGATGTGTGAGAACGGCGGAGCTGGTACATGACTGTTCATCTGGGACTTGTTAAAAATAACTAATGGCATTTAATTAGTGGCTGGAAACCTCACCTGCACTCAAGTTTATGGCCCACGTCTCACAGTTACATTTCATAATATCTTTTGCCTTTCATCTTCCACCGTTAAGGTATTCAGGTGTAGGATACAGTAACCATTTATAACTTGCAATATTGTACTTTGTTCATTATTTCAGATCATACAACAACATTCTCCTTTCATTACTTACAGATAGGACTATATATCCAGAATACAGTCATTAACGACATTGACGACAACTTAATACTCTTAGTGAATTGTGTTGGAGTAAGACATGACACTATCCTTCATATCAAGGAGAATAAAACACTGGGCCTGACCAGGAATTGGAAAAGGGCAATGAAGGGAGTTAGGGCAACAAGCATAGGTACATCAATATAAAATCTTCTGAAGTGGTATCTCAAAGCATGGAGGGGAATGATAAGACCAAAGGATCTTGGAGAGACATTAAAAGATATATGTGTGTGAAAGGTAGGCTAAAGGATAAGTGGAGGAAGCTGAGGAGAAGGAAAGACTGGTCGTAGCTTTAAAACACCAATAGACCATAAGGGGAAAAGAAACAAAGTGTTTTTGAAATTGGTTATGGGGAATGAGGAGTTGAAGAGCTTGAATAATTATAATGGTGGAATCATATGGACTATAGACAGACATTGGCAAATACTTGTAAAGGAGATGACGCAATAAAATGATTTTTTTTAAAAATCCAATGATCTACAAATATATAAAAAATGAAGTTCAGACAAGTATCATCCAGCCCGTCCCTCATAACTGTGATACTTTGTGCACACTCTTTCCACTCCACTGAAAATCATCTGATTTGGGATGAGAGAAAAGTCCAGCCCATTTGGATGCAGGGGCAGGTATTGCACTGATGTAAACCAGTTATCCCATCAGTGCAATTTTTTAGAAGTGTTTGCTAAAACAAAACATAAGGAGTACATTTTCAAGTGTGTTTCCCCCTCCTTTTCTCCCTCCCTCCCCCCTCATTTCCCCTCTCCCATCCTTCCTTCCTTCCTTCCTTCCTTCCTTCCTTCCTTCCTTCCTTCCTTCCTTCCTTCCTACCTTCCTTCCTTCCTTCCTTCCTTCCTTCCTTCCTTCCTTTTTTCAATTCTTCATTTCCCTCCTGCGATAAATAAAGTTCTACCATATCGTATTGAATCGTATCGTTCCTTCCTTCCTTCCTTCATTCCCACAATGCACATGGTTAAGAGTTACTGAAATCCCAGGAAACAACAATAATATTGTTTCTCCAGGGATTTTCACAGCTGAGCAACCAAAGATTTGGCCTACAGTTACTCACTCTTAACGTTCTATTTGAATAGTTATTGAGCATTTGGACTGACAATGGAGAAATGTGTATGACTGACAATATAAGAAAGTCACTTCATGGATATTTTCCAGAACCCAGAATATGTTACATGCATTAATGTGCACTTATGTTATAATAAAAAGGTACTAGCTGGCAGGAAAGTCCTGAAGTGCACATTCAATTATTCCTCAATAAGAAGTTCTCCACTTCACCAATTGGAATATTTAGATTTCCTATAAAATTACATTTGATTTTTCCAAGAATCTTTTCATAAAATTCTTTATGCCTCTTTGATTAACCATAGCTTGATTAATAATGTGTTGCAATGACCTTACGACTTTGGGGTCAAATCTAATAATATTAATGATGAAAAATAAAAAGATAAACATGCTGGAGATATTCAGCAAGTCTAGTAGTATCTGCAAAGAGGGAAACAGATGATAAACAATTATCTCCTGTGTGCTATTTGTAATTCTCCAATGTGCTGATTGTAATGATACCAATCCAATATGTGAGGACTATGATTATTAGCACAAAGTTATTTAACATACTTCTTTCATTATTTACAGAGAATAATTAATTGGTAGTGATCTTGCACACTAACAAATTATTAAACCTATCTGTTAATGTTCATTCTGGCTCCAGCGACACATTAGTTAGCACAACCTCGACCATGCCAGTTAAGTTACAGATGCCAGTTTAGGCGATTACCAAATATTAGTTTTTCAGTTGCATTAATATGAATGGCTTGTTTATCTGAAGTGTAATTTTGTCACTGTGAGCCTTTCAGGCCAAAGATCCTATCCACCTGACCCAGTAGAGGAAAGTAGAATCAATCATGGAATATTTTTGTACCCAGTGAACAACCTCTTTAAATTTTGGACAAAAGCAAAAATCATTCAGGTGGTTCAGACAAACAAGCCTTTGAAACAGAAAGTAATGGATTCTTTTAGTAGACGCAGCTGCACTGGCAGTCGTTTTAATATTCAGGAAACATGTCTTCGATGTTTCCAAAATCTGATACCATCTACAATGGTTAAACTGATGCATTGTGTGCTGAGAACACACTAGTGAATGAAATGGATGATTGGAGCAGTAAATCTTTATGGTATCATTCAGTCTGAGTGAACAAATCCCTATTAGATCAGAGACTAAGAACTTACAGAAAGGAAACTCACCTCCTGAAAGAAACGCACTGATACAAGAGGAATGAACCGATCATATATAAATGCATCTGCATATGCCACTTGACGTGATAGAGCATATATCTCTTGATGTGATGTGAGATGTTATGTTACAGTTGTACAAGTGGGACGTTATGATACGGTGTACAAGACGTTGGTGAGGCTGCATTTACGAGTATTGTGCTCAGTTTTGATCACTCTGCTGTAGCAAAGATGTATTAAGCTGGAGAGAGTGCAGAGAAGATTTACAAGGATGCTGCCAGGACTTGAGCACTTAAAGTATATAGGAAGAGGTTGGGCAGATTGGGACTTTATACCATGCAACTTATAGATGGGTATAAAATCGTGATGGGAATAGATGGGGTGAATGCACAGAGCCCTTTATCCGGATTAGAGGAATCAAGAACTGGAGGGCATAGGTTTAATTTGAGCGAGGAATGATTTAATAGGAACCTGAGAGGTAATTCTTTCATACAGATGGTGGTAGGCATAGGTAAAAAATTGCCAGAGGAAGTAGTTGTGGCAGGTACAATAACAATGTTTAAAAGACATTTGGATAGGTACATGAATATGAAAGGTTTAGTAGGATGTGGGTCAGGCTCGGCAAATTGGACTAGTCAACAAAAATAGAGAGAGTACAGAGGAGATGAATGTTGCCAGGGTGTTAGAGAAAGGTTGAACAAGTTAGGTCTTTATTCTTTACCCTGGTTGGCAGAGTTTCCGTGAGGGGGAACTTCTTTATCAGAGGGTGGTGGCTGTGTGGAATGAGCGCAGGTGGTGGAGGCAGGATCGATTTTAACATTTAAGAGTAAAGTGGATAGGTATATGGGACGTGAAGGGAATGGAGGGTATGTCTGAGTGCAGGTAGATGGGACTCAAATTCGGCACGGACTTGTTTCCGTGCTGTAATTGTTATGATTACTGATGACCCCTGTGACTCTATACATTTTAGTACAGTATCAAATGTTTGGAACATCATTATCAATAGGTTAACTTCTCTGATCCTTGCATCTAATACACAGGAGCTCTTGGATCCAGTGTAGGCTTGGAAAGTGGTGGCAGTCAACCCTCTGAGTCAAACGGTTATTCAAGTACAGTTATAAGAATGGCACATTATTGGAAGTCTGTAACATTGTTTTGATGAGATATGCATAAAAACCCTACAACACAATTTAAAGTTGACCAGTTCTTGCAGTATTCTATCCAACATTCATGTTTCCATCAAAGGCAGAATAAATGTTAATTTATGTCTTTCTGAATCTGTTTGTTTGCCTTCCAAAAAGGTATGCACATTTCCATTGATATTTTAAATAATTTAGGATGTTTCAAAAATGTAAAACTTTGCACAAATGCCTTAAAGCTTTTATAAAAGCATCATGCAACTAACAATTATAATGCATTAAAACCCAAACTAGATATTGGTGTATGGTGTAATTTTTATTTATTACTCTCGATGGAAATAATTTAAAACGTGTACTTGCCTTGCACTTGTCCTGACTTCATTGTGTTTTTATATTCTCTACAATCAAGTTTCTTTTGAAATACAGTCGCTGTTTCAATGCAAGAAATATGTATGACAATTTCTAAGAACATCACTGAGAACATGACCAAGTAATCTGGATCAAATCAACAAAATGATGAAAAACATCATTAATTTGTTACTGTTTTTATTTCATCCATTTTTGAGAATTGCCCTGCCAGTAAAGTGACAATATCCAATACATTATATTAAGCAAATGAGTTGAATTGTTGTGAGGATATTTTCCACTAATTTGAAATAATATTATTCAGTTATTGAACTTAAATATGTAAAATTGTTGTCACCTCCTTTTTTTCTTTGTAGACTCTATTTACATCTGTTAGCCATTGCCTACACAATTTAAAATAATTTGTTTTCTAACTAAACAAAAATACTGGATTATTGGTCAAGTCAACCTGACTTGATGGTGTTGATGGAGAATTAATGTTGTTAGTTGGAAAGACTGTTTTGAATAAGTTCCAGCGAAATGTGTTCAATCCCTCATAGACCTGTTAAAATAGTCCCAGTGAATATACCAAATCATGGAAAGGAATAGAGATGAGATGAAAATGTGGATTTAAAAATTGTAATGAATTATTAACCAGTTTGGTATCAAAATATTAAAATAATGTTAAACTGCTCAACATACCTAATTTGGAAAGGTGTCTGCTAACTGTACAATTAAAACTAGAAAATCTAAAGTTAAATCTGCGGTAAGGCTGAATTAACTATTGTCTGTCTTGATGAGAGAAAGGGGCCAATTGGATAAACTTTCAACTACTCAGGATTAAGGAGGAGGTGAGGGTTGCAATTATCCAGGTTTTCAATTCCTCCCACACTCCACAGACCCGCAGGGTTATTGGCTTTAGTAAAATTGTAAATTCTCCCTAGTGTACTAGTGTATGGGAATCGCTGGTTGGCGCAGACTCAGTGGGCCAATGGGCCTGTTTCCTTGCTGTATCTCTAAAGTCTAAAGTCTGAAGTAATAAATCTTTAACTTTATATTTGCTGTAATTTTGTATTGCTTGAATAGTTTTGATTTTCCCTGGCATTTATATTGAAGCTTTTGGATTTCAAGACTCCGATGAGCTTTACAGCCAATGAAATACTTTTGAAGTATTTTAACTATATAATTAATTGCTAGGGGTGCCAAAGTCACATATTAGTTCTTTATAAATGAATCTGCCTCTTTTTAAAATGTAATCTCATTCTTTCTTGTCACTCCTGAAGATATTATTTCCAGTTGCTATATTGATGGCTGTATACCAGAAGGTCTACATTACTTTACCCCCAAAATCCTCCATCACATAATGTGGAAGGCGAGTGTTTGCAAACATTTCGACCAGGGTGGCTGTCAAAGGTGAGCCCGATCTTCTTCTAACCCAAAGCTCACGTGCTCATGCAAAAGCCACTGGCAAATGGAACATAAGGTCAAAAGTGATCAAAGTCTATCTGAGGTGCAGGGACAGTAATACAATTCAGGGACCATCCAGTTTACATGGCTTGCCATTATAGCATGTGCCTTAAACTGCCTCTTGCAAAATAGGCAATCAGCATGGTAACTATCTTATTTATTTTTGATTCCGTGCAACATTTCTCGGAAGACTTGTTTTATGACTTTTCACAATTCATCTATGTGAAAGGGCAGCTTCCCTTGCAAAAAATTGTCAAAGTCTGACAATTAAAATATGAAATGCACAATTTATGGTGAGAATCTTTTGGATTGGTACCTCTATCTTATGGCTATATACAATATATATATATATATATATATAATATATATATATATATATATATATATATATATATATATATATAAATGGATGGGTCTATTTGTGCAGAAAAGCTATTCAAAACTTGACCACACATCATTTAATTATGACTTTGTTCTTTTAATAATGTATTAAATAGATATGAGAATAAATAGAGGGATATATTTTTAAAATGTAGTAACTCCAGCCCCTAAAGAGTTAACTTTACTCTTTGCACTTCTGAACCTTAAATCCATTAAAATATATTCAAAGACATGAATAAATATTGCATAGGAATCACAGAGCCACACAGGCTGCTGTGAAGTGGGCCATTTTACTGTACTTTTCTGAAGTTTCCTTGAAGCATGTTTGTGTCGCCCGAATCGACAATCCAGGATTAAACAGCTCAACCTACCACCGAGTTCTTACACCCTCCCACAATCATTATCCTAAATCCGCCATCATTTCAGATTCATTTTTCCCTTCTTCATCTGTCCAACTAATTCCTGCTGCATTCACTAAGCTTACATCTTAATCTTTTCTGTTACATAGAGAATACAAAATGAAAAGCTGCATTTTCTGGGTACATGCACACATTTGGAACGGATGAACCATATGTGAAGTGACATACAATACTGAATGGAGCCTGAATGGTGTCCGGTGCTAAAGACAGTGCGAGCCAGGAACAAAGGCCCAGCGAACAAGGGGGCTGCACTGGGGTAGCTTCAATCTAACACTAGGGGATTGGCCAGTAAAACATGGGTATAATTTCACTGTTTTCAATCGCACAAGCTGTGGGAAAAGAATCACCATCTGATGTTTGATTGTGGCAGATATTTTCCAGCAGTGGCTCCAGTATTGCAGCTGAAAAAGAGAGAATAGGGCTACATTTGCTTCTTTGAGTGCCAGGCCTGGCAGAGGCACAGCTGATCGACTCCATGACTTTGGGAGGTTGGTGGCAGTGTAAAGGTTGTAAGGTGGGAAGGGGCTGCTGGTGTTGATGTGGGGGGGGGGGGGGGGGGGCTGGTGCGATATGGCGGAAGAAGAGCTTGCAGTATCATCCAAAGTGGACTGTCAGATTATTTCACATTCTGAGACATGATATGCTGATTAAATTAGTAAATTATCCATTTTTATAATCGTTTAACAAGAGTTACATTAATCTCTTGTTTAAAGAATAAGTGAATCATATGAGAATTGAAAAAAATTCAGACTTCGAGAAAAATTATTAATTTTTTAATAGTCAGGAATAAATACCAAAAAGTTTTGCTTTTGGAAATCCTTCATGAAGGGTAGAAAGCTTCTAAGTCTGTGCTTATTTATTATATGCCAACCTTCATTAAGGTGCTAACTTTAACATATTTAACTATATTTTTCTGATCAAAAATAAGCACGTTATGCATGTTGGAATATTTTGATAATCAATCCTTTTACGAACCATTAATCTGGATTGCTCTTTTATTTTTTAATCTATTTTTCTGTACTTTTTCAAATTAGATCATTTCTTTGAAACTTTTCCCCTACTGTCCTGAAGATATTTTCATGGTGGAGATCGTGTTTGCATTATATTTGCTTTGGAACAGCATTGCATTGGAGATCCGTTTTTTTAATTGTTTCTTATTTATGGAATGTGGACGTCATTGACGAGGCCAGTATTTATTGTCTCTCTTTAAAATGCTCCTTAGACGGTTGTGTAGAGCTGCTTTCTTGAATTGCAGTAGTTGTTCCGGTGAAGATTTTACCGCAGCACTCAAAATATTTGCAACCCTATTGGTGATAATATCAAATTTTAAGCTGGTGCTCTTCTTATACCCTATCCTGGATGACAGAAGTCATGGATCGGGAGATAGTTTTGAAGTAACCTTTAGCAAATAACTTTGATACATTTTATAGATGGTATTAACTCTTGCCCCTTGTGATATACTGCTGGTATAAGGAATTGATGCTTAGAGTGGTGGATGGAATATAAATCAAGCCAGCTCATTGTTACAAATGTTATCAGGTTTTTTGACCTGTTGTTGAAGATGCATTCATCCAGGGAATTGAAGCATGTTTCGACATACTAGACACAAAGAACTACAGATGCCGGTCTACACATAAGGATACAAAGTGCTGGAGTAACTCAGCGGTTCAGGAAGCATCTCATGGGTAGGCAATGTAGATAGATAGAAATATAGATAAATACTTTATTTAAATCCCCTTTTCAGGGGAAATTCAGATGTCCTTGCAGCACACTAATAAAGATACAACATAGTAACATTGTAGTTCTTCAGACTGGGTCTGAAAAAGGGTCCCCAGCTGAAAATCCACCTATCCATGTTCTCCAGTGATGCTGCCTGACCCACTGAGTTACTCCAGCACTTTGTGTCCCAACACACTCCTGACTTACAGATAAGAACCTGAAGGAGTTAGGAGGTGAATTGCTTACTCCAATACCCAAACTCAGACCCTCTCTTGTAGCCACTGTATTCAAGTGTATGGCCCAATTGTTTGATGGAAAGCTCCAACCATTTACATGCTTAGTTAATAAATAATAAATGCAATTCAAATAGCTGCAGATGCTGAATTTCTGAAATCAAAGCAAAAAGCGCTGGAAATGCTCAAAGGTCACGCAACATCACGCAAATTACCATTGTTTGGTTTATCGGGTTTGTGGAGCTCCCTGAACACTACATGGTAAAATACCATGTCAGGCAGCACAGTGACCTCTATCAATTAACAGTTTAGTTTAGTTTAGTTTAGTTTATTATCATTGCCACGTGATCATATAATGAAAAGCTTGTGTTTGCATGTTATCCAGTCAAAAAATATATATATACATAAATACAATCGAGACGTCCACAGTGTAATGGTAAAGGGTAAAGGGTAGCATGAAGCTCTGTTGCAAGACTATGTGTGATTTAAGCTGGAAATATGTATCCAAATATTTACTAATCACACTTTTAAAAAACGATAATCTTTACTTTGTGCGAAATATGGCATCAAATAGTGGAGGGTAAAGTCAAAATTAATTCAAGTACAGTTCAAAAGTGATCACATGTGTAAAAGCTGCAGCATGTTTTCAGGATTGAAACTCTTTGTATTCTTTGTTTCATCGAGCAGTCCTCCAAAACATTCAGTCAGACATGCCTGAGATAATGAAACTCCCAGCATAATGAACCTCCAGGCACAATGAGACCTTGTCGTGAAATGCAATTTTTTAACTACATAAGTTGAAAGCAGCTGCACAAGCTCAGCATCTCCCACTGACCATATGTGACAATGCCCAGGGATCTACACCCATGCCTCTGATGAGATCTACACTTGACTTTGCATGGATCTGGAGAATGGATGTCAGAATGAGCATCAGCTGAGATCAGGTGAGAGATAAGCCTGTACTGAGGGATTACCTCAGTGAAAAAGAAAAAAAGAAAAGTGTTTGGGGCACGAAGCGATAGTTTAGTTTAAAGACACAGCGTGGAATCAGGCACTTCAGCCCCCTAAGTCCATGGCGACCAACGATCACCCATACTCTAGTTCTATGTTATCCCAGTTTGGCATCCTACATACTTGGGGCAATTTACAGAAGGCAATTAATCTACAAACCTGCACATCTTTGGGATGTGGGAGGAAAACGGAGCACCTGGAGAAAACCCACGCTGTCGCAGAGAGAACGTACAAATGACACACAGTCATAACCCATAGTCAGGATCTAATTCAGATCTCTGGTGTTGAAAGGCAGCAACTCTACTGCTGCACAACTGTGCCGCCCATCAATAGATATTGAAGTGTTTCTTCTCCTGTTTGAGCTATCTAGACCAAAACAAGAGAGATGCCATTCAAAACAAGAAATATATTTCTTCCAGAAATTAAAATAAATTTCTACTGAGGGTAATGAATATTTGGGAGATAGAGTAGCTTAGTCACTCGCTTAAGAAGGAACTGCAGATGCTGGAAAAATCGAAGGTAGACAAAAATGCTGCAGAAACTCAGCGGGTGAGGCAGCATCTATGGAGCGAAGGAATAGGAGAAGTTTCGTGTCGAGACCCTTCTTCAGACTGATATGGGGGTGGGGGGGGCGGGTTAGAAGAATGGAAGAGGCGGAGACAGTAAGCTGTGGGTGAGCTGCGAGGGGGAGGGGAAGGAGGGAGAAGGCAAGGACTACCTGAATTTTCATACCGCTAGGGTGTAAACTACCCAAACAAAATATGAGATGCTGCTCCTCCAATTTGCGGTGGGTCTCACTCTGGACATGGAGGAGGCCCAGGGCAGAAAGGTCGGATACGGAATAGGAGGGGGAGTTGAAGTTCTGAGCCACCGGGAGATCGGGTTGGTTATTGCGAACTGTGCGGAGGTGTTGTGCGAAGCGATCGCCAAGCCTGCGATCTTAGTCACTCCATCCATTCAAAAGAGATATATTTTTACATATTAAAGGAAACATATTAAAGCGAAAGGATGTAGGGATTTTGTAAGAAAGTGGAACTGATCTAAGAAAGATGCAAAAATTGACCATGATGTTATTGAAATATAACGCAGGAAGGAGGGGCTGAATGGCCCACTCCTGCTTCTATTTCTTTAGTTCATGTTTAAACAAACACATTATGAAGAAATAAGGAACTGCAGATGTTAGAATCTAGATCAAAACTCAAGTTTATAGGTACTCAACGCGTCCAGAAACATGTGTGAATCCTACTTTATACTGATAGTAGTGGGGCCAGTTACTCCAGAACGTTGTGCTCTACACAAAGTATATTTTAGCTTAGCTTAGTTGAGAAATGCAGCACAGAAACAGGCCTTTCAGCCCACCGGGTCCACGTTGACTAGCGGTCTCCCCGTATACTAGCACAATCCTACACATTAGGAACAACTTACAATTTTACCAAGCCAAGTAACCTACAAACCTGTACATCTTTGGAATGTGGGAGGAGACTGGAGATCCCGGAGAAAACCCATGCAGATCACGGGGTGAACATACAAACTCTGTAAAGACAGCACCCGTAGTCAGGATCGAACCCAGGTCTCTGGCGCTGTCAGGCAGCAACTCTACCGCTGCGCCACCGTGCCAAAATATATATTCAGCATCTCTGGCTTTTTCCTATTTTAATGGTCAATAAACCATCATCAATTTTCAAAAGCCTCAATGCTTTCTTTTGTCTTATTGTAATGGTAATTTCAGTTGTTTTTATAATATCAATTTTCAATCACATTCATATGGATATTACCATCTGCTTTGTCAACTTTGTATCTCTCCTATCAGTTGTGTCAAATTTTGTCTCCTTTTTGCCTGATTTTTCTTTAGGTTTTATGTTCTGCACCACCCCACCTTTTTAGTGTTTAGTTTTAGTTTTAGTATTAGTTTTAGAGATACAGCACGGCCCACTGATTCCGTGCCAACCAGCGATCCCCGCACACTAATACTATCCTACATACACTGAGGACAATTTACATTAATTTTATTTAATTTTTAATTTTTTTTATTAGAAGCAAGTACATAATAAAAACATTTCATGTGGAAAAGTCATACATTACTAATATTGTCAATATTATCAATTATTTAATAACTCTGCTTATATATATATTTTTTAATGTAGATAGAAAATAATAGGGAAAGAGAAGAAATAAACAAGAAGGTATAATATAAAGGAATGGAATAATTTACTAATAATACATCATTGGAGATATGTTCGTAAATTTACATTTATACCAAGCCAATTAAGGTACAAACCTGTATGTCTTTGGAGCATGGGAGGAAACCGGAGATCTCAGAGAAAACCCATGCAGTCATGGGGAGATCGTACAAACTCTGTACAGACAGCAGCCGTAGTCGGGAATGAACCTGGGTTTCTGGCACTGGAAGCGCTACAAGGCAGCAACTCTTCCGCTCTGCCACCGTCCTGCCCTGAGTGGTCTATAACGTATTGTTTCCTCTCTGAGTGGAGCTCTTCCCTCTTAATGATCTGAACTAGTTCTATATCATTTTAATTCCTTTTGGAAATTCATCCACTGATCTTCTGGGCCTGGAAATTTCAATTCCCCGAATCCTGATTTTTCAAGTGTTGTTTCATGCTCCTTGAAAAAATCAACCAGGCAATTTTTGGTGTGTGTCCCTGCTCCCTGCAGTCTGATGGAACATTCCACGATCGAACATTCCCTGGATAACCTTCTCATAATAGAAAAGTTGCACATTTCTTGGAATTAACATTTATCTACATCCTTACCATCATTACATGACCCCCATTGCAACCACAACCCCTCATCCCCACTACCCTCAGGTTTCGGGGTGGATTGATGGTGGTAAGCATAAATTCATCCCCCCCCCCCCCCCCCCCCCCTTGTTCTTCCACACCAGGCTGATCACTCCATTCTTTCTGCACCATCAGATGAATGCAAATGCTGGTTCAGTTCCTTCCCCTCCCCAAACCCTGTTTCTACCACACAGGATGACTGCAATGGTCAAAGCACCCCCTATCTTAGTAAATCCTTGATTAATTGAGATCTTAAATTGGAGATACAACATGGAAACAGGCCCTTCGGCCCAACCAGCGATCCCTGAACACCAACACTAACCTACACATCAGGGACAATGTACAATTTTTTATACCAAAGCCAATTAACCTACAAACCTGTACATCTTTGGAGTGTGGGAGGAAACCGGGGCACCCGGGGAAAACCCACGCTGTCGCAGGGAGAAGATACAACCTCTGTACTGACAGCAAACTGTAGTCAGGATTGAACCCGGGTCTCCTGCGCCATAAGGCAGCAATTGTACCATTGCGCCATTGTGCCACTCGTTATGTTTTACTGATAGAAAGATCGATGGTCAATTATATAATGCTGGAAAAAAAATCAATGTTATTCAATTGAATTTCTAGGCAGAACTTCCTCTGCAAATAGTTCATTGTAATATCCTGAGTGAAGTTTAAAATAGGCAATGATCTTTCTGTACAAAGAGCACAAGAATGTTACACGGCTAACATTACAATAATTTGGTAATAGTATACGTATGGCCTCATGACAGTTGTAAAAGCTGATTCAAGGATCTTTCTGAAGTGACTTGTGTTCCATTATTTCCTAATACTACCTTTAGTTGCCATGAGCATCTCTTCCCTTCAGCAAGTGGGGAATATTCAATATTCAAAGATATTTTATGATTACAAAAATATAAATTAGCAATAAGATTCTGTCTGTTTTAAAATGCAATGGGCATTTTTGTGTTTGTGATTAATACACAACAAAACTGAATCTCCAGAAAAAAGCAGGCCTGCTTATGACCTGCATAGGTTTAAGGTGAAGCGGAAAAGATTTAATAGGAATTTGAGGGGTAACTTTATCACACAAAGGATGGTGGGTGCATGGAACAAGCTGCCAAAGGAGGTAGTTGAGGCAGGGACCATCCCAACATTAAAGAAACAGTTAGACAGGTACATGGATAGGACAGGTCTGGAGGGATATGTACCAAACGTGGGCAGGTGGGACTAGTGCAGCTGGGACATGTTGGTCGGTGTAGGTAAGTTGGGCCGAATAACCTGTTTTCACACTGTTTCACTCTATGACTATGGGGACGGGGCTACATTTTTATGATAGTTTTGCCATGGAACTGAAGTAAGTATGCCTGTCGTGGCTATCTGTGGTCACTGAAGAGCTATTGTCTCAGGGTTTATTATTGTGCTTCCGCTAAAACTGGTCTGTTTATGTTTTTCTTTCTCTCGTAAACGCTGGGTTGGACCGTGGAAAATCAAAAAACAAACTGGCATTCGGAGGCAAACAACCTTCCCCATAGAGAGGAAGAGCTCGCCTTTCAGCTATTATTGCAAACTTACTTCCAGTTCTGCGCCCTTTCCCCAGTAACAGGCACCACATACCAGAAGGAGAATTCACTGGCTCGCACGCCTTCCTGCAAAGGAGCAGAATTCTTCTTTTTATGTGAACTTTCGTGTCAACTGTGACCATAAAACGACAGATAACAAAGCCCGGCACAGAAAGTAACATGGCAGCATCCAGCTTCCTAGTGTAAAAGAAACCTACAGACTTCAGCCAAAGCCATGGTATCTATTGTAAAATTCTCATTGTACTATTAGACTTCTTGTGTTGTTTTTGTGCACACTGCAGATTGCCTGTTTTTTTATGCCACTGCTGTTATTGTACTGAATGTCAGCTTGGTTATCTGTTAGCAATTTTGCCTTGGAATCAGATACTGCTTGAAGTTTTCCATTTTATCCTTTTAAAAGCGATTTTGGAAACTGTGTTTACTTCTGTCCTGCCAGAGTTTCTTTACAAATCCCAGCAACCTTTGAATTTGACAATTCTCCAAAGTGCTCTCCTTCTCACCATTGGTTTAGTGGTTATAAAAAATACTTGGCTAACCCACCAGTGGAAATAATTTTTTTCTCTTTAACTCATTGAATTTATCTGAATTCTGAACTCATTGAATATACTTTCATTTCATCCTTTCCGAAGAGCACGGCTCTGCTGGTGTACCTGATAGCAAAAGCCTCTCATTCCTGTGATTATTTCAATGAATCTCTTCTATCAACTCTCCAGGCTACTGATTTCTTTGCTGTAAAATGCCAAATGTGACCACAAACTAAATGCTGAAAAAGGATTGGCAAATGGAAGGAAATAGATGATTTTACTTCGGAGTCACGTGAGTGACTTCGTGAAGACCCCGCCAGCACGCCTGCGCGGCATATCGTCGCGCGCATTTGCAGCGGCAGCTGGGGGGGGGGGGAGTGCGCTCTCTCCTCGGGCTCCTTCATAAAGGCCGGTAGGTGAGTANTGTGTTTTATCCTACAGATGGACAAGGGCAAAAGGAAGGCGCTGTCGAGGAGTCCGAGCTGCATCGACCAGCCAACGGCCCTTGTCTCCCGGAGCTGCAAGCAACCACCGCAGCTTCGAGGCGTGTGGGGGCAGGAACGCGGAAGTCGGGCGCTCCCGCTGATTTTAGCGCCCGACTCACCGGAATGGTTTGCCGCGCCCGGAGCTGGAAATGCAACAGATCCAGATTTCGAGCCCCCTTCCCCCTAGAAAAGAGGGGGGAAAGCAGGTACGTGGCTAAGGGGTCCTCGCTTGTCACAAGCCACCTCTCCCCGAGCTCCAGTAGACCGGAGGGGGCTGGGCCGGGGGACAGCCGCACGACAGGGGAGCCCTGCAAAAGTGCAACACGTACCACAGCCAGGGATATCTGCCGTATCGTGCAGCCCGGGCAGCTAACCACTGCTGCGTCGTGTAGGCCTGCTGGAGCAGATACCGCCGACAAAACACACCCGTCAGGCTGCGGTCAAGGTCGGAGGTGGCAGCAGGAAGCGGTCGGTCAGCTCAGCTCTGCGAGCGGCCAACCATGCGCCTCCACGTCAAGTAATGGGCAAAAGTGTGAGGTAAGCCTGCACGGACTCCGGGGAGCCAGGGTTCCGGGGGCCGGCGCCGAGTCAACTCACCTGCCTTCATTATCAGCCAGGTGGGCCGCCACAGTCTGGGAGAAGACAGACTAGCGGAGAGTCCGTGCGGGAGTCGTATGACCTACTTGGGCTGTAGGTCACGACAACCTGCCATTGGACCCTAGACAGCACACTCTAAGGGGGTGTGGTCCGATGGTGGAAGCCCAGTGAATTTGCAGGGCCTGGGGAAGTCGGCTTGTCCGCTGCATCTCGCAGGGACGGTCGCATTGAGCGGTTGGAGCTCTTAGTGGAGCAACTCCTCCAGCGGGACCGGGAACGGGAAGAACGGGACTCGCGGGCATCTACCAGCCGTGCGAGGAGCCCGCTCAGCATCTCGTCATCTCCAGCAGAAGCCTTAGCGATTTCCCAGCTGCTGTGTTCGAAGAGGACCCAGGGCAGCCAGTCACCGCTGAGCCAGAGCAGAGGAGGATGTGCTGGATGTGGTGAGTAAGTTTGCCGTTTCCACCCAGACAGGTGAACCTCTGCACCACAAATTGGCGGGCACCATTGATTACCTGACCACACATCAACTTCAGAGTCAGGTTCTCAGTGATACATTGGAGAAAATCAAACCCCCGAGAAAACTGCATCAACCTCAGTGTGCCCTTGGTTAACGCCCAGATCTGGGGACACTTGAACACGGCCACCAAGGCGCAGGATGTCCGCCTCCAGCGCATATTTAAAAGTTCTCTCCACGGGCATCACGGCGTTTGCAAGAACCCTGGATGGGGATAATGTGTCGAGCGATCAGCAAGACGCACTGGCACTCCTATGCAACGCCCAATACGAAATCAACAGCCTGCGTAAGAGCTCCATTAAAGCCCACACTAAACCCTAAATTCGCAGGGTTGTGCCGACCATCAACCGCTCCACCGCAGCATCAATTGTTTGGAGACCTAGCCAAACAGGTGAAGGAACTGGATGAGGAGGCCAAAACAGTCGGCCTCATGAAGCCTCAACGACGGCCTCACCCATATTACAGGCAGCAGCCTACTTCCTCAACCTGGAGAAATCTGCCGCCGGAACAAAGGGTACAGAGATCCAACCCACCTCCATACCAACAAGTGCCACGACCTTTTTTAGGGCAAGGCCAACAAGGCCTGCATGGAAAATGCAGGCCTCCGGCTCGTCAACCTCCACAACGCCCCATTCAAAACACAGTATGTACGGAACCGCCGTTAACCTTGGAGGTAAGGGGGGTCTGGTTCTTCTCACGCCGTAGCATCTCCCCCTGCACAAATAGGTGGGCGGTTGCGGGCGTTTTTGGACATTTGGAAAACTGTCACCACGGATGAGTTTATTTTACAAAGTGTTCAAGGATATGTTATAGAATTCATTGAAGGTATAAATCCCCCTATGCAGCATTCGCCTCGTAGGAAATTTACTCTATCCCAAAAAGAGATGGAGGCAGGACAAGCTGAAATTATACGGTTAGAACAAAAAGTGGTAATTGGCAAAACTAAGCATGAACCAATTGAGTTTGTGTCTAATACATTCACTAGGATTAAGAAAGATGGGGGATGTCGTATTATAATAGACTTGTCTGAATTGAACAATTTTGTATAATACACCCATTTCAAAATGGACACGTTTGAAACAGCTAAACAGATGCTTTACCCAGGGTACTTTATGGCATGCATCGATTTAAAGGATGCATATTATACGGTACCCATTGCAGAGGCTTGTAGGAAATTTTTGAAGTTTGTCTGGAAGGGTCAATTATGGGAGTATACAAGGCATTGCCCAATGGAATTACCACAGCTCCTAGGCTGTTTACCAAATTGGTAAAACCTATATTGGCTCTTCCTGACAACAAAATTATATAGTAATGGCATATTTGGATGATATCCTTATAGTGGGTCCGACCCTCCAATTGGCAATTAAAGGAGTGACTGCAACTAAGGATCTTTTTGAGAAGCTGGGATTTGTAATTCCATCCAGACAAATCAAAATTTGCACCCGGTACGGGTTATGGATTATTTGGGGTTCACCCTAGACACTAATTTAATGAAGATTACCATCCCAACTAATAAAGCTACTGCTATTATAGAAGAGTGCCCAATCTTGCTTGCGCCAGGGTACCGACCATTCGGCAAACGGCAAAAGTTATAGGGAAATTAGTAGCTGCATTCCCAGCTGCACGATTCGGACCACTACACTACCGAAATTTACAAAGAACAAAAAACTCAGCATTAAAAACAAATGCTGGACACTTTGATCGGCCAATTCGGTTACCATCAGAAGCTAGAAATGAGCTACAATGGTGGGTTGACAATATTCGAAAGAGTGTCATAAACCCATCATAGTTAGGGCAACCCTGATGTGGTGTTACAAACTGACGCAAGCGCACAAGGCTGGGGAGCAACTGATACGATGTCCAGTTGTGGTGGCAGATGGAATTCTCATGAGGCTACATTTCTGGAGGCACATGGGATAAATTATATAGAAATGTTGGGCGCATTTCATGGACTGCGGGCTTACTGTACTAATTCACAGAATTTACATGTCCGCCTTCAAATAGATAATACTACAGTGGTGGCTTACATCAATCATATGGGTGGTATCAGGTCGCTATCTTGTGATGAATTGGCTAATACAATTTGGCACTGGTGCATTGAAAGAAACATTTGGATTACTGCGACCTATTTGCCTGGGAAGCTCAATACAGTGGCGGAGTCTTTAATGACAACATTGAGTGGATGTTAAATCCCCAAATTTTTGGAGATATTATAGCTCGCTTTGGGACACCAGATATTGACCTATTTGCGTCCAGGTTGAACCATCAGATACCAACGTATGTGTCATGGGAACCAGACTCTGGGGCAATAGCGATGGATGCGTTTTCGATCCATTGGGGGAAATGGTTTTGCTACGCATTTCCCCCATTCTGCCTCATCAGTCGGGTATTGCAGAAAATTAAACTGGACTCTGCAACTGGCACATTGATCATTCCCGACTGGCCTACACAACCATGGTACCCGATGGTTTGAGAAAATTTTAAAACAACCATGGATGGCGATTGGGAAACACCCCAAATTAATTACTCACCTTATTACGGGGGATCAGTCATCCTTGCCATGGTCATTTAAACTTGTTGGCTTGCAGGTTCTGAAAAGACCTCTCATCCGGGCAGGCATCTCGTCAAGAGCCATGAACCTTATTGCAGCATCATGCCGGGAATCCAACCCGGAAACAGTACCTCACTCAAATCAGGAAGTGGGAAGATTTCTGTGCCCGGAACAACAAGTCCTCCAACTCGGCAACAATACTGGATGTGTTGGAGTTTCCTCGCTGGCCCCCATTTGATGCTGGCCTCAGCTACAGTGCCATCAACAGCGCCAGGAGTGCGCTGTCTTCATACCTGGATATACGGTATCGGCTCCACCACTTGGTGTCTAAACTAATGAGGGGAGTGTTCAATACCAACCCTCCGCGACCCAGATATACAGTAACGTGGGATGTGGGGATCGTGCTGACCCTACTGAGGAGCTGGGCTCCAATAGATGAGCTACCATTGAAACAGCTCAGCCTTAAGGTGGTGATGCTCATGGCACTGACGACAGCCCAACGAGTCCAGACGTTACAAAAACTGCGACTGGACAGCATGGTGGCCACCCCTGGTCAAATAAATTTTTTTGTTAAAGAATTATTAAAACAGCACAGGCCAGGGGCGCATGGGCTGCAGCTGGAATTTCGGGCGTACCCTGTGGATGCCACACTCTGTATAGTCACCCATCTCCACCGCTACTTCCGAGTTACTGGTGCTATCAGGATGAAGGAACAGGGACTCCTCATCAGCCATAAACCTCCGCACCGTCGAGTGACTACACAGACTATCGCCAGGTGGCTCAGGATAGTGTTGGATGCAGCAGGGGTCGCTACTGACATTTTTAAGCCTCATTCCACCAGAGCTGCATCCACGTCAGCAGCGAGAGCCATGGAGGTGCCCATGGACCACATTCTCGCCACTGCGGGCTGGGCCAGTGAGAAAACGTTTCAGCAATTCTATAATAAACCTCTGGCCGCCCCTGCGACATTCGCAGAAGCTATTCTGGGTATTGCTCAGTAAATATTTGTCCCCGAATTAGGGGTTTGTTGTTTATTTGATTAATAAATTGTGTTGATTTTTCAGCCACTGTTTCAACTGAACTCCATTAACAGTCCTTACTCCATCAGAATGGCGGCAGTGTGATAAGCATGGACGTTGCTCAGGGCATGAAATCACAGAGCTTTGAAATCTTCACGAAGTCACTCACGTGACTCCGAAGTAAAATAGTAAGATTAAATGAGAACTTACCAAGTTTGAAGGTTGATCTGTATTTTACGAGGAGTCGCGGTGAGGGATTTCGTGCCCACCGCTCCCACCCTCTATCATCAGGTCAATCAGGTAGTTCTACGGTTTTCATCCTACTATTTTTAGTCATGGTTGGTTCTGTGATTCCACACCGCTGCTTTGAAGGATGCCGCGCATGCGTGCTGGCGGGGTCTTCACGAAATCCCTCACCGCGACTCCTCGTAAAATACAGATCAACCTTCAAACTTGGTAAGTTCTCGTTTAATCTTACTATTAATCCCTACTTCTTTGTGATAGGCAATGCGCTAGATTGCTTCATGTTTAGATGAGTGGCAGAATCTGGGGGGGGCGAAAAAATTGAATTTATATGGGATTAGTGTAAATAAGCGCTTGATGGTCAGAGCAAAGTCCCTGCCTCCCTGCTGTAGGACCCTATGGCTCAGTGATCTATCTCCCAAAACAGTCAATCCTGAGCTCATGGGAGAAGTTTACCAGGCAGACGGAAGAAAAACATTTAAGGATATCCTCCGTCTACATGGAAGTTAGGCCAGTGGAATCAAAGATCGCGATCAGGACCTTCCGTGCTGCACAAATTCAGTTATCTCACAATTTTGATCAATTTCTGCAGGAGGGTCTAGACTCAAAGCATCACCCATTCCTTTTATCCAGTGATGCTGCCTGCCCCGCTGAGTTACTCTAGCATTTTGTGTCTATCCTCAAAAGTAATCATCTCTGGATTGCTACTTGACTCTAGCTGATGAGGGGAGTTATGCATAATATCAATTTGAAAGAAAAGGTATGTAACATTGGGAGGGTTACTGGTAGGCCCAAAAATTGGGAAAATTTTAGAATTCAACCAAAATGGCTAAAAACATGATAAATTAAGAGTATCTGCACAAAACATCAAGTCAGAAGGTAACACACAGAAAATAAAAAATATATATAATAGTTAGCCTCATAAACAAAAATGTGATTGAGCGAGATTCCTGATATATTCCAATCTTTGCTTTCCTTTATTTTATCTCTGACATGGTCATTACAACTAAGGAAGGATATAATAGCTAGGGTGAAGCATAACTAAAGCAGTAGCTGAGTATAAGGAATCATGATTTAAAGGTCTTTCCAGCAACTAGCATCAGCTAAAGACCACATCCAGGACAAATGCACATAATTTTCCGACAGCTCTCTGTGAAAACCCGTGTCTCTCTGCTGAATTAGGAATCTATCCATCTGTTTTTGAACATTTTAATGGGCCAACATTAGTTGCTATGTGTCATTCTATTCCCAAGCCATACTACTCACTTGCAACACTGTCAGTCTACGACTATCAGTGGATGCAAAGAGATTCGGCTCTGATTAGTGCTTTTAATTTGATGTATTTTTCTTCCTATATTGTTTCCCAGTTTTTAAAGCAGAAATACCTTTATTTTGTGATCAGTGTTATTTTATGCCAGTGTTAATTTGCTTAAAATAAATTGATTAATACCAGCTTTTAAATAACGTTGAGCATCAAGGCTGAACTAAAATTCCTTAGAGAAAACCCTACAAGGTATATTTCCCAGTAGGATGCCTTGTGATCTGGATACCACAGTTTATTGGGTGATTCATTGCAGATTAGGCCCAACATCCTGTCAATCCTCCATTCTATCAAAAGTAGACACAAAAAGTTGGAGTAACTCAGCAGGTCAGACAGCATCTCTGGATAAATTTCTTAAAGGTTTTATCTATTGTCTATTGTCTATTGTACAGGTTTGTAGGTTAATTGGCTTAGATACAAAAAATTGGAAATTGTCCCTAGTGTGGGATAGCGTAGCATGCGGGGATCATTGGTCGGCGTGACTAAGTGGGCTGAAGGGCTTATTTCTGCGCTGTATCTCTAAACTAAATTACATAATCTGACAGCTCCTCAGACCTTTGGAGATGGATGTTATTGTGAAAGGTTTCAGCTTCCAGATTTCTTCCATTCCAAGGGCAAGCCCAGCGAGTTGCCAATCAGTTGATTGTACCATGTGGGGACACAGCCTCGCCAGCTGATTTAATTCCTTTGTTTCCATCTTCACCTGTTTCTCCTTTATTATGTTTGCTGCTTTGCCTACTACCTTGCTAACCATACGACAATAAGACATTGGTGCCCTTTCGGTGGAGAGAGACCCAGCCTTGGACCGTGTGGCGAACGGTGCCAGGTGATCAAGGTCAGGAACATCCTGCGGCATGCTCTGCTGTGGACTCGAGGTTTGCGAGTGCCTATGGGGATACGTGAGTCCATGTGCTTATTTGGTCGTGGAATAAAATGCCTAGTGAATCAAACTCTGTTGTCTGAATCCAGTGATTTATCAAACACAACACAGAATTAAGCATTCAGCCCATTTCAGGGAAAAATAGATTTGCCATTCAATTATGGCAAATCTATTTTTCCCTGTCAACCCATTCTCCTGCCTTCTGCGAGTAATCTTTGACACCCTAACTAATCAAGAACCGATCAATAGATTAAGTTAATATTACTGGTGACAGAGTGAAACTCAGTGCAGGGAAAAAGGAAGTTAGGTAGACAAAATCAGCTGGGATCAGAGAGTAAAATAAATACAATTACAAACAGAACAGTGATAAGCAAACTTGGTTCCGGTTTTAACAGGACAGGATGCTGCCTGTCTCACTGAGTTACTCCTGCGTTTTGTGACAGTAGGGTAAATACAGAGAGATTCATAAAAATAAGCAGATTAGTCAAAAAGAACAAAAGCAGGTGTAAGCAAACAATAACAGGTGATGTGGATGCATTGTCATACCCAAAAACTAAAGAGCAAAGCTTCGGAAAATAACTTAACCAGAGGGACAAATGTGTGAGGAAAATGTTTTCAGTATTTTGTATCCGTGAAATCTGATGACATGTGCTTACACTTGATTCTGTTAGTAAGAAGTCTTATCTCTAACCTAGAAGTTTATAATCCTTGACCTACTCTAGGAAATGACTACATATAATCTAGGTTGAGATCGCACATTCCTGCCATTGGCGAGCTTGTTTTAAGATAAACTGCTAAACTAAAGGATTCTTTTGAGTGTTAAACACTTACTATGGTGTTCAAATTTGCCTTAACACCAAGGTTACACAAGATGCTGGAGTAACTCCAGACTTAACAACAAGCTATCTAATTGCTAATCGAATTGAGATGCAACTAAGCAAAGCTCACGATGCAAGGAACTACAGATGCTTGAATCTTTGTTTAGAGCATAATGTACTAGAGTAACTCAGGAGGTCAGGCAACACATCTTTGGATGATATGGATAGGTGTCCTTTCAGGTCTGGAAATTTCTTAATCAGAATCCAACCCAAAATGTCACCTATCCATGTCCTTCAGAGATGCTGTCTGAGCCATTGAATTACTCCAGCACTTTGTGTTCTCAGCAAACATGACACTTTGAAATCCTGAGTATTGGTAGCTGGAACTAAATTCAAAGTGTGACCATATATAGGGGATTTTACCTACACCCCAATGCTCAGAAAAGTTCAAAATGTCAGTTGGAGGGATCACATCACCAACGCCCTGCTCTACTGGGAGAATGCACCTCTGACCGAGAAGGTCAGGTCGAGAAGGATGAGGCTCACTGGTCACTGCCACCGCCACCCAGAAATGCCAGCAAACTCTGTGGGAACCCACCCATGGAAGACGTGACCCGGGACGGCCAATCAAGATGATGCTGAAGACATTGATGGAAGACGCATGTGTAGAGACAAAAGAGGAGCTGGCCAGCTGCATGGAGGACAGCGATGTGTGGTGCGTCCGTCGCCGTGCCCGTCGGAAACCAGCACCGCTGCGTCGCTAATGTTCTCAACGATGATGATGATGATGATATACTAGCCTAGCGTTGCAAAGCAAAGTTTCCCAGATATATTGTGACGTGGTTGAAGAATTGTTTTGTTGGCAGGTCCACCAATGCGGGCCATCTTTGGTATTTCAAATAATGGTCTAATTAGCTGGATAAAATGGGTCAAATCCCAAAGGGGATATTGATTGTTTAAGTAAATTTACAAACTGTTCATTAATAAAAATAAAATAAGTTTACATGTAACTGTATACTCCCTCGCAACATCCCAAAGTACAACAGAACCAATGAATTGAACCACTGAAGTGGAGTAATTGTCAGTAACGTGTCAGTGTGTTGCCACCATCCAGATCACAGAGCAAATACACAGAATCTCACACTGATGAAGGTTCCACTTTCCAGTTGTAGACATTTGGTAAAAGCTCATTCCTCTGCAACCCAACACAGTTAGTAGCACAACCTGAAAATACCAAGGTGCATTGCAGACATAACTACTGCAATGGCTCAGTTAAGTTTGCTGTTAGACACAAAATGCTGGAGTAACTCAGTGGGACATGCAGCATCTTTGGAGAGAAGGAATGGGTGACGTTTCGTGTCAAGACCCTTCCTCAGACCCTTGATCAGTCTGAAGGTGACCTGAAACGCCACCGATTCCTTCCCTCCAGAGATGTTGCCTGTCCCACTGAGTTAATTCAGCATTTTGTGTCTATCTTCGGTTTAAACCAGCATCTGCAGTTCCTTCCTACACATTAAATCTATTGTTATATATGCCAGAGCTCAATGAAATTCTTTGTTCACATGATGATCACAGAGCATACAATAATGATAAACGCAACAATAAATGCAATGACTAGAGCAAAACAGCAGAACGGTGCAAAATTGCAGTGCAAAGTCTGATCAGTGAGAGAAAGATTAAACTCCAATAATGAGGTCGATTTAAGAGCAAGACCACTGGGAAAGCGGTGTGAAAAAAGGTGATTGTTTCAGGAGTCCAGCAGCAGTAGGGGAAAGCTTGTCCTTAAATCAGGTCATCCAACCTGTATCTTCTGCCGGAAAGTAGAGGAGAAGAAAATAAATGGCCGCTTGTTGTCTTTGTTCTCTGCAGCACCTCCGGCCCATTGCCCATCACCCCATCCCATCGCCTTAAAACTTGTAATTTGGACAAATCATCTTTAATTTATCCTTAATATTTCCAATTTTAGTTCCGGCTCCATTTTTGTCTGGTAATGTGACTGTAAATGAGTTCAAGCAAATTTCGATGCTAAAGTTGCTGTTATTCAAATTGTATTTTGTTTCGACTTTCTAGCTGTCATAGAACGAAATACTTCCGCAAGATTTATTCCAATGACAGCATGAAGGTTCATGGATCGTATATTAACATTGTAATCCTGTTGCAAGTTTACGATTTAAATAGAAAAACACTGATGCAATTGTAAAGAAAGCACATCAGCGCCTCTACTTCCTGAGAAGATGACGGAGAGTCGGTCTGTCAAAGAGGACTCTCTCGAACGTCTACAGGTGCACAGTAGAGAGCTTGCCGACTGGTCGCATCGTGGCTTGGTTCGCCAACTTGAGCGTCAAAGAGCGGAAAAGAATGCAGAAAGTTGTGACCACTGCCCAGTCCATCATTAGCTCTGACCTCCCCACCATCGAGGGGATCTATCGCAGTCGCTGTCTCAAAAAGGCTGACAGCATCATCAAGGACCCACACCATCCTTGCCACGCACTCATCTCTCCGCTGCCATCAGGTAGAAGGATCAGGAGCCTGAAATCTGGTACATCCAGGTTCAGGAACAGCTTCTTCCCCACAGCCATCAGGCTATTAAACTCGCCATCAAACAAACTCTGAACTCAGCCTATTGCACTTTAGCTCTTTATTTATGTGTATATATATACTATATATGCTATGCTATATGGACACACTGAACTGTTCTGTATTTCCGCTTACAATACTCTGTCGTGCTGCAGCAAGCAAGAGTTTCATTGTCCTATCTGAGACGTAACAATAAACTATCTTGTCTCTTGACTTGACTCTTAAACGTTATAAAACTTGCATTCTTCATACAATTTCTCTGTGTGGTTTCTTTAGGGAATGTTTCAAGTTTAAAACAAAATTGTTTCAAATTATTGTCTGCTTCGTGCAATTAACACACAGATCCGATTGAGACAGTCTCAATTTTTCAGTTCTTCAGAATCATTAAGCCCCTGTCCCACTTATGCGATTTAATCGGCAACTACAGGCGACTCGGCAGTCGCCACATGGTCGCGGGGTGACGCCTGTTTAGTCGTGAGTAGTCTCCTCAAGTCGCCGAAAAAGACGTAATGTTTTTTTGGTTGCCGCCGGATTTTGAAATATTCAAAACATTTCGTCAACTGTGGGCTTGACGTAGCTTGTCTTCTCCTGTTGTAGGTGCTGTCGTAGGTTGTCGCCAGGTGACGGTTGGTCGTCGCCGGGTGCTGACTTTGGTGAATTCCATTGGCGACTCCCTACGTCAACCTACGTCAACCGGCGACAGGTACCGGCAACTGAATTGTCTTCAGTTGTTTTCAGTTGTCGCCAATACGGTCGTTGCTTCTCGTAGTTTGCCGCGGGTGGACGTAGGTTGACTTTGGTTGTTGTAGGTTGTCGCCTGTGTGGTCGTAGGGCGTCGTAGGTGTGGTCCTAGGTGGATGTCCTAGTGGGTCACCGGTTGTCGGTAGCTTGCCAGAGCTTGACATCGACTAGGTGGTAGGTTGTTGTAGCTTGTCGTAGACATTGTCATGGGGGGGAGGGGTGGGTCCAGTCGCCGCTTTTTCGGCGACCTGCTTCAACTGTGACAGTCGCCGGCAGTCACCGAAAAAATTGCCTAAGTGGGACCGGCCCTTTAGAGTGAGACCTCCAGATTCAGGGACAGTATCTTCCCAGTTGTTATCAGGCAACTGAACCATCCTACCAACAACTAGAGAGCAGTCCGTAACTACTATCTATCTGTGGTTTGCTCGATTGTGATTATTGTCTCTCCGCTGACTGGTTAGAAGGCAACTAAAGCTTTTCACTCCACCTCAGTACATGCGACAAGAAGCTCAACTAAACTAAACTAAATCATAACTTTAGGTTTGTATCCAGACCTGAAAGGAAAATGTACCCCACCATCAATCCCCTTAATAACACTATCAGCATTGGGTGTGAGCTCTTTATGCACCAATAGCTGGTTTGTTTTTCCTTCCAGTCTTCACCAAGTGTTTTTGGCAAATATTTCATTGAAGGAGCTCCACCATGCATCTCAAAGTCTCCCCACTATTACAGTAACAGTAGTCATTACCAACAGATAAGACAAATTATGACTGTGACCCATTTAATAATCAGCCAACCTAGCTGTTTAGTTACATAATGACCCCTCACCTGTCAGTCACCGACATACATTACATTGTAAGTACTGTACTGGAGCTAAAGAGGAGCTGATTGTCAGCTGCTGCCAGCTGCCAATCTAAAACCACACCGAGAATCAGAATGTTGCCTGACGTGACACATACGTGCCATTTAGTTTGTTATTGTGTGGGGAGCTGTCAGATGCAATTATGACCCCGAACTATGGGAGGCTGGCACGCGGAACAAGGAAAACCATCCTTCGGTGTTGGGGAAAAAAAAAAAAATTAATTCAATTTGGAAATGACACCATTAAATAATGAACTGCATCAAAATCTGCCCTTGGGGAAGTTTAATTTAAGTCACTCATGGTGTGTTATGCTGGTGCAAGGAAACTAAACTGAATGTCGACTGATGGCAGTTTATATTAATAATTCTACTTGTTATTCTATGATAATTTCTGCAAAAATTGACATGAAAATCTCCCAGTTTGGGTCCCTCGGGGAGTTTCGATTGAGTTTTTTTGATCCTGTTGCTCATTGATTTGAGGTCTGATGTAGTGCAAGGGTCCTTATTAGTGGCGTCTGTCAGTGCTGTAATGTTTTTGTTATTTTTCTCGTTTGTTCACTCTGACATCATGTCATTACAGAATGGTGCTGTTCAGGCACTGCCATGCCTGTTCGTTAGCATGTGTTTAATGAGCAGCTTAATTGAGCTGTCTAGTAGGCCACCTGTCACCCTCAGACCTTATTAACATACTAATGGTCCGACATTGTACTCTCTGACAGGCAACAGGGTTTGTGGAGTTGACGTCTGGATAGAGGGATTCTGGAGAAACTGTGGAAGGTTGGGATGGGGGTGGGGGTTAAGGCTTGTGGGGTTGTTTGTGGATGGGACTGCCGGTGCTAAAATTAACTCTTTCTATCCTACAGCATATACAATATCTGACATAAACGAAACCCAAGAAAATGATATTGTGCTGTCATTAGCTTAATCCTCTTGTCATATTTCCAGACAATGCAAATATTGCGTGCACGGGTTATTTTCTCATTAATAACAGGCAACAGATACAATGAACCAGGAGGCAGGGTTTGAAGCTATTTTTAAACAAATCCCTTGTCATTAGTTGGATAATATATGTTTTGTGAATCCAGCAGTTTTACTGACCAACGAACACGACAAAGGCAACGATAGTAGAATGTGAAATTTACGAAACAATACTGATACTTAAATGTTACACTTTGTTTAAGCTTATACCTTGTCTAAAAAAAAGTTGACAATTTGATATCAAAATATTTTTTTAACCAGATTTAATACACATTCGGTGCAGCTACAAATCCACTTTTTTTAAAAGGACACAAAGTGCTGGAATAACTCAGTGGGTCTGGCAGCATCTCTAGAGGACGTGGATAGGAGACGTTTCGGGTCGAGACCCTTCTTCAGATTGGTCTAGTTTTTCAAATGGACATATGACATAGACATAGAAGGAGGCCATTTGGCCCATTGAGCCTATGCCAGCTCTCAGGTCAACACCATCAATCCCATGGCCCCACTTATTTCCCTTAATCTTTTTCCCCTCACATGTGCCCATTAATTTTATCCTACTTTCCTTCCTCCCACCAACACTCAGTTTACAGTGAACAATTAACGGAATGGGCTGTGAGTGGAAACTGGAGCACTTGCACACATTGTGCAAACTCCATACCAACAGCGATTGAGATCAAAGCTAATCCGTGCCATTAGCTGAGAGCTGCCGGCTTCTCTATTGTGTGAATTGCAGGAATACGATTAATTCTAGCCCATCCGTGGAATGAGTTAGCTAAAGCCCCTCGATATGAAATTGCAGCCATTACTGCTCGTGACTCTCAATAATCCTTCTGATTAGTACAGGCTTTAGGGGTTATGGGGAGAAGGCAGGAGAAAGATAGATCAGCCATGATTGAATGGTGGAGTAGACTGGATGGGCCAAATGGCCTAATTCTGCTCCAAGATGAATTTATGAAATCCCTACTGGCAGTCATACCAAGTTTTAGAACATCATCATGGACTTTGCAATATATCAAACTGCAGTGGTCAATAACAAGCTGCTTGATGCATTGAAAGACCGGCAGGTTTTGAGCAGACCAGAGACCATCATCCTTCATTCAGCTGATAATCTTCCAGCAACAGATGATCATTGTGTCAGTGTGTATGCTTGAAATTAGAGAAATCAATATTCATACCGCTGGGTTGTAAGCTGGCCAAGTGAAATATGAACACATCATATTCCAATTAGAGAACTTACAACCCAGGGTATGAATATTGATTTCTCTACTTTCAAGTAATCCTTCCATTCCCTCTCTCTCCATCCCTCCCCCACCCTAGTCATCCTACTAGTTTCAATGTTCGTATCTTTTCGTTATCATCTCCTCCGCAGCCAATTATGGACCATTGTGGGTTCCTTGGCCGTCAGTGCCAGCTCTGATTTGTTCTCTACCTTTTCATACCTCTAGCTCTCCTCTTCCCTGCCATCAGTCTGAAGATGGGTCTCAACCCGAAACTTTACCTATTCCTTTTCTCTAGAGAGGCTGCCTGACCCGCTGACTTACTCCAGCATTTTGTGCCTTTCGTCATTCCATCATTTTGTGTCTATCTTTGATGTAAACTAGCATCTGCAGTTCCTTTCCTCACAGGTAGGATATCATGTTCAGATTTCAAACTGGACATAGCCCACAAACTTCTAGATCAGAAGTGAAAGTGGGTAACTCTAAGCCAAGCAGAAACTGTACAGCCTACAACTGGTCACTATGACTCTGTGCAATCCAAATGTTACTGGCAGGATTCTCAGAGATATTTTTGAATCAAACTGCATCGGTCATAACTGAATATCATAACATGTGTCATTCTGCCGACAATGCTACTGACAAATGAGCTGACATACTCAGATGGCTTTTAAGGTGTGACTGATTTTCTATAATTATTTTGTGCATATCACTAGAGTGCATGTAATTAAGAAATACAAATGTTATGCATGGGATCAGAAAATATAATAGGCTTGAGAGTTTGCAAAAATGCCCTACTTCATGAAAAACATATTCTGCTGGGTACAGATTTCAGAAGAATTGAGCATTTCAGAAAAAATGAGCAAATCATAATGAGACACAAAAAGCTGTGGTAACTCAGCGTGATGAGCTGCATCTCTGGAGAGAAGGAATGGATGACATTTCGGGTCGAGGCCCTTCTTCAGACTCCCCTAAATGGTCTTTAGCAGATCATTTCTGCAAAAAAAAGTGTTAGCAATACTTATATACAGAATAAACTTGCCGTTGACAATCTAGACTTTCTGGGAGTGTACTGTGGGAGCTAAGATAGAAAATTCAGGCATTAACCAAAGGCATAACCTTATGAAATTGGCCATGAAAACCAATGAAGTCTACAGTTTATAGCTGCCAGCTGGACATGAAACCACACAATTCCAGCAGTTTAGCGGTGCTCCAGCAGTTGGCGCTTCTCCAGCGGGTGTTCCATCGGCTTTGATTCCATGACCACAGTGATTGTTATGACTGTTTCGTTCACACTGAGAATTTTAGACAGTCGCTTAAAATCCAATTGATTCCATGAAATCTAGTCAATAGACAATAGACAATAGACAATAGGCGCAGGAGTAGGCCATTTGGCCCTTCGAGCCAGCACCGCCATTCAATGCGATCATAGCTGATCATCCCCAATCAGTATCCCGTTCCTGCCTTCTCCCCATATCCCCTGACTCTGCTATTTTTAAGAGCCCTATCTAGCTCTCTCTTGAAAGCATCCAGAGAACCTGCCTCCACCACCCTGTGAGGCAGAGAATTCCACAGACTCACCACTCTCTGTGAGAAAAAGTGTTTGCTCGTCTCTGTTCTAAATGGCTTACTCCTTATTCTTAAACTGTGGCCCCTAGTTCTGGACTCTCCCAACATCGGGAACATGTTTCCTGCCTCTAGTGTGTCCAAGCCCTTAACATTCTTATATGTTTCAATGAGATTCCCTCTCATCCTTCTAAACTCCAGAGTGTACAAACCCAGCTTCTCCATTCTCTCAGCATATGACAGTCCCACCATCCCGGGAATTAACCTTGTAAACCTATGCTGCACTCCCTCAATAGAAAGAATGCCCTTCCTCAAATTAGGGGACCAAAACTGCACACAATACTCCAGGTGTGGTCTCACTAGGGCTCTGTACAACTGCAGAAGGACCTCTTTGCCCCTATATTCGATTTATCTTGTTATAAAGTCTGGCGCAAGTTTTCTATTGCACTTTACCTTAGGCTTTTACAGAACTGCTGGCAACATTATGACAGTCCATCGGAAGAGCTGCTGAAGAATGCCCAGGAGATCAACCTCCAATTTCCAGCAGAAGGAACAGGCCCAAATAATTTGGAACTTTGAGTCTAGCTTTACTGTCTGAGCTTCTATAGTAGGTTCGAAGAGGTTTCTATTCAGAGATCTGCGATCTAATTTAACCTACTTGTCTGTGCCTATAAACTCTTAATATATCTCACAAAAATCTAACAATATCAGCTTTTAAATTAACAATCTACAAAACATCCAATGTCAATCATGGAAGTATGTTCCAAATTTACACCACACTCAGCATACATGGTTGAAAATGTTTCTTAATTTTCTTCTTGTAAAACCTAGCTTTGGTATTTAAACCAAACATTGAAACATTTTATTGTATTAATTACAAGTTACTCTATAAATGAAACAGTCACCCATTTAGCTTTTTTCCACAATATACAAGGTCAATAATTTGGGACATGGATTTATTTATAATTTATCAACACTTCCTAAGCTACAATAATAATTGTTTTAGTTTTAGTTTTAAGTTTTAGAGAGACAGCAGTGAGGAAACAGGCCATTTGGGCCACTAAGTCCACACTGAACCACCCGTATACTAGTTCTATGGCTATCCCACTTTCACAATCTACAAACTAGGAATAGGCCCTTTGGCCCAACAGGTCCGTGCCGACCATAGATCACCCGTACACCACCAGTTCTATCCTACTACACTGGGGATAATTTACAGAGGCCAGTTAACCTACAAACCTGCACGTCTTTGGAATGTGGGAGGAAACCGGAGCACCTGGAGAAACCCTCGAGGGTCACAGGGAGAATGTGCAAACTCCGTACAGACAGCACCTGAGATCAGGATCGAATCTGGGTCTCTGGCGCTGTAAGGCAGCAACTCTACCACTGTGCCGTCCACTTTTTCAGCATAGTATAGGGCAGATGCAAAAGGCATATTCCAGGATGCATATGCATAAGTACAGCGAGATATAGGTACAATGAAAATCTTGCTTGCAGCAATATTAGAGGTCCTAGACTCAGACAAATGCACAAAATCATAAATTATATATAAATGACACATAACATTTCTAAAATTAAGAATAAAAAACAAGGTATTAGTGCAAAACACAATGAGTTTCATCCACTCATCATGAAAAATCTCTTAACTCAGGTCACATTGGGTGATGTGATAATCAACCATTTCACTTTAAAGATCAAACTATTAAATTTGCCAAAGTGCAAAACAAAAATAATGAACAAAAGTGAAACGTGCAGTATAATCAATAATCAAAAGCTCTGTTCAACAAAACGACTCTACATGATTGCAATCAAGCCGCCAATGTGTACAGATGTAGGATAAAGGGTATATCATTTAGTGAAAGATAAAGTCCAATAAAGTCCGATTAAATATTGTTTAATGGTCTGCAATAAGAAGATCAGGATTCCTCTCTCGTTGGCGAGGGGACGGTACAGTTGCCTGATAACAGCTGGAAAGAAACTGTTCCTGAAGCTGGAGGTAAGCGTTTTCAAACATCTGTACCTTTTGCCTGATGGGAGAGGGGAGAAGAGGGAGTGACCAAGGTGAGACTCGTCGTTGATTATGCTGGTGACCTTGCCAAGGCGGCATGAAGTGTAGATAGAAACATAGAAACATAGAAAATAGGTGCAGGAGTAGGCCATTCGGCCCTTCGAGCCTGCACTCATGGCTGATCATCCAACTCAGTATCCTGTACCTGCCTTCTCTCCATACCACCTGATCCCTTTAGCCACAAGGGCCACATCTAACTCCCTCTTAAATATAGCCAACGAACTGGCCTCAACTACCTTCTGTGGCAGAGAATTCCACAGATTCACCACTCTCTGTGTGAAAAATGATTTTCTCATCTCGGTCCTAAAAGACTTCCCCCTTATCCTTAAACTGTGACCCCTTGTCCTGGACTTCCCCAACATCGGGAACAATCTTCCTGCATCTAGCCTGTTCAACCCCTTAAGAATTTTGTAAGTCTCTATGAGATCCCCCCTCAATCTTCTAAATTCCAGCGAGTACAAGCCGAGTCTGTCCAGTCTTTCTTAATATGGAAGTCCTGCCATCCCAGGAATCAGTCTGGTGAACCTTCTCTGTACTCTCTCTATGGCAAGAATGTCTTTCCTCAGATTAGGAGACCAAAACTGTACGCAATACTCCAGGTGTGGCCTCACTAAGACCCTGTACAACTGCAGTAGAACCTCCCCGCCCTTGTACTCAAACGCTTTTGCTATGAATGCCAACATACCATTCGCTTTCTTCACAGCCTGCTGTACCTGCATGCCTACTTTAAATGACTGGTGTATCATGACCCCCCAGGTCTCGTTGCATCACCCCTTTTCCTAATCGGTCACCATTCAAATAATAGTCTACTTTCCTGTTTATGCCACCAAAGTGGATAACCTCACATGTATCCACATTATACTGCATCTGCCATGCATTTGCCCACTCACCCAGCCTATCCAAGCCACCTTGCAGCCTCCTAGCATCCTCCTCACAGCTAACACTGCCCCCCAGCTTCGTGTCATCCGCAAACTTCGAGATGTTGCATTTAATTCCCCCGTCCAAATCATTAATTGATGGTCCATGGAAGGGAGATTGGTTTGTGTGATGGTCTGGGCCATGTCCACAGTGCTCTGCAATTTCTTGCACTAGGATGGAGCTGTTCACTAATCATGCTCTGATACATCCCGATAAAATGTTTTCTGCAGCACATCTGCATAAGTTGTTGGGGGACATGCCGAACGTCCTAAGCCTTCGAAAGAAGTAGGGGTGTTGTTGTATTTTCTTTGCTATTCCTTTGATATGACTAGTCCAAGACAATTTGCTGGTCACATTGACACCTAGGAACAAAGCTTTCAACCATTTTTATTTCAGCGCTGTCAATGAATGTGTACCACTTTGCTTCCTGAAGTCGAACACTATCTCTTTTTTTCTTGCTGACATTTAGGGAGAGGTTGTTGTTTTGGCATCAGGTTACGAGGTTCTCAATCTCCTTCCTGTACTCCGTCTCATCATCATTTGATATCCGGCCCATTGCAGTGGTGTTGTCATTAAGTAACTGCTCGCATTCTTCACACAGCACAGGGAACAAATTGCAGGGTTCAGATTTTAATAATTATATAATATTTCACAATTAAAATATTAAGAAAATGTTATTCGAGATGAATGATATTGAATTGTTCCCTGAGTAAATGCTCTCCATGTCTACAGAAAGTGAGAAATCAAAAACCTGGCCCAGCATGTTAACAGTTAATTTGATTTTAGGCAAGCACTGGTATAAATTTAACATTCCCTCCACCCCCACACTTTTTTTGCTACTGAAAAGAAACCTAATTTAATATTCTGTTACTGCTAATTGAAACAGTTATCACCTGTCTCTCAGTTAACCTTTGTTAATAATTAAGCGACCACATAAATTGTGGTCAGCTGTACGGGATGACATGAATCAGATCTGCCTATTATTTGCAATGTACTGTTTAGGCATCAACTTCTGACTCCAGCCAACAGTTATTGAAAGTACAACAAGTGAATTTAGCCTGTCCATCAGTTTAAATGGTTCAGACAATATGCACTTTAAGAGTCAACTTCTGCTTCTAAGCTGTGCAGATGTTCTGAATCAAAAACTAAACTCTGACACAAAGGAATTAAGTACTTGGACCTGAATTCATTTGATAAATGAACAATGACTCTTTACAGGATTAGGCTTCAAAACCATTGAAAAATTGAATACTCTTTGGCTTATACGAACCTGCATGAAGACCAGAGATAATTTTCCCTTTTATGGTGAAGGATTTATTTACTGGAACTTGCCCTTCCTTTTTCTTCTCAACAGATGCTCAGGATTGAAGATGACTTTCTTACACTCAAGCTCTGTGGGTTCTAAGGTGGCTGATGAGAACATTGTAGGGTCAACAGCCTCTGCCACAGGATAGGAGAGGAGGACCAGATAGACACAAAAAGTTGGAGTAACTCAGCGGGGCAGGCAGCATCTCTGGAGAGAAGGAATGGGTGGTGTTTCGGGTCGAGAAACGTTACCCATTCCTTCTCTCCAGAGATGCTGCCTGTCCTGTTGAGTTGCTCAACTTTTTGTTGGGTCAACTATCTTCGTCGTAAACCATCATCGGCAGTTCCTTCCTGCACACTACCAGAGAGATGTCTGCCCAATAATATCTTGGTGTGAAGCAACTTGGAATAGAGTTCAGGTGAAAGTTCTTTGACCTGAAGCATCAACTTTGTTTCTTTCCTCATTGACCTACTCAGTCTTTCCAGCAATTTGTGTTTCAAGCGTGGAATAATTGTTCCATTTTCTGGAAGCATGCGGATTCAATGAGCCTTCTGAGTTTAATTAAAGCTTTACTGCTTGGGAACAAGGGTTTGAAAAGGGCATTAAAATTGCAATACTGAGGGAAAAAGTTGCCTTTGAGATCCCTACTAAATCTCTCCCTTCTGACCTTGCTTATGCACTCTAATTTTAGAATGCACAATCTGGGAAAAAGACTCTGGGCATTTTCTTTATCCATGCCCCATGTGATTTGTTTGCTTCAATAAGATCACCTCTCAGCCTCCAAGGCACCAGTGAAAAAACAATCCCAGCCTATCCTGACTCTCCCTGTAATTGAAGACCATAAATCCCGGTAACAAATAGGGTGGATGGCAGACGACCCTGGTGAATGCTATCTCTTTGGTAGACAGCAGAGTGAAGCTCTTCTGCAGTTAATGCAATTGAATTTGTCTCCTTTTTTGGAGATACTCACATCCTTCCTCCCATCTCCTCCTCTTCCCAAACATGGGGAACGAGGTTGTGAACTTGCGATTCCTTTCTGCCAAGCACTGGAACTTCAGCAAGGAAACCAAGGATATCTAAAATGCCAATCCCAAGGTCACCTCCCCCCAAACCCAAAGCAAAATTCTGCTGTTTTTTGCAGGTTTGGTGACACATATTAGAACACGGATCAAATAGTAGGGATCTTGTGCAAAGCTCTTTCTTTTGCCTTCTCCACAATGAAAGAGCAAGCGGGCAAAGTCTTGTGGTAGGTCCATAGGGGACTGGCTAGATTAAAGATTTGTGGAAAATTGTGTGCAGTTGGGAGCTGGGGGAAGAAATGGAACTAAGAGTGGAGGTTTAGAGTGTGGACAAGTGCTTAGCCGAGAATATTAGAGGTGCACAGGTAGCACTTGAGCTAGGAAGGACCTAGTTCCTTCAGCAGAGCGGTTCATATCTAAGTGGAATAGATTTGAGGTAATTGAATTAATTAAAGAGATGAATTGACTTTTTTTAATCAAAGATTATAGGGATTATTTCACTGGCTGAAAGAGTGATAGGCCACAATCTGGCAGCATATTTAAAAAGTACCTGGAAGAGTACATGAAGGATAGTAACAAATTAAGCGAAAGATCAAGAGCTAGAATGAGGGATTTGCCATAATTATTTGTTCCCCATGTTCATAATAGACTAAATGACATGCTTTGGTGGTATACATTTCCATGATTCCATGTTATGCTGCAAGGAAGATGCATTATGCTCAAAAGAAATGAAAGACAGAATCGTATTTATAAAACACCTTTCACCTCTGCAACACACTTTACAGCTAATGATGCACTTTTTCAAAGTATGTGATCAGTCATCGTTATCAGGTGGTAGTTTCATTCTAAAGCAGAGTTGAATGTGGTTGCTTACTAAATTAGAACGGGCAACTAAATAAAGATATTAAAACTCAAAAATAATATGCAAAAGTTATCTCCTGATGTGTTTACGCTGCTTTGCATCTTTTTGTAGCTGGATTATCGACTGTGAGATTAGATTGGAATTTGGCAACAAAATGGAGGTGTTGGGCAATGAAGAGGCACAATAAGGAAGATACTAATTCAGAGAAGGCAAACTTTCATTTACATCTTGGATATTAGGTGGCACGGCTTGATAAAGACTTTATCACTCAAGATGTGTTTATATTTCCATTATATTCACCCCCTGTATTGAAAGCAGTAAAAATTGCCTTGCATTCTTTCATCAAAAGGTTACCTCCTATCACCTGGGGCCTCAAACCACTACATGGAAGGATATGTAAGCACATGTGTAAGTGAGGGTGCAGAGAAGATCACTAGGATTTTGCCTGTGATGGATTGTTTCACTAGTAAGGAGAGACTGCAGAGGATAGGTCTGCTTACCTTGGAACGGAGGCTAAGAGCGGTCATGATATATAAAATTATGAGGGGTATAAGATAGAGTAGCCTGCAGGAAACATTTCCCCATATTAGAAGGTGATGAAACTTGGGACATAGATTTAAGGGTAAGGGATTTAGAAGGGATTTGAGGAGGGATAGAGAAGGAATGCCGGGTCTACCTGAAGTGAGAGAGATCAATATCATACCATTGGGCTGTAAGCTGCCCAAGTGAAATATGAGATGCTGTTCATCCAAATTCCATTTAGCCTCACTCTGACAATGGAGGAGACCAGAATGATGCCTGGATTAGTAGATATTAGCTACAGGAAGAGGTTGGACAGATTTGGATTGTTTTCTTTAGAAAATTGGAGGTTGTGGGGACACCTGATAGAAATATATAAAAGTATGAGAGGCATAGATAGAGTGGACAGTCAGAATCATTTTCCCAGGATGGAAAAATCAAATACTATTGGACATTGGTTTAAGATGAGAGGGGCAAAGTTTACAGGAGATGTGCAGGGCATGTTTTTTTACACAGAAGGTGGTGAATGCCTGAAACCCACTGCAAGGGATGGTGTCATACAGTGTAGAAACAGGCCCTTTGGCACAACTTGCCCACAGGTTGAAGCAGATATGCTAATGACATTTTAAAAGACTTTTGGATAAGCATATGGATATGCAGCGAATGGAGGGATTTGCTTTATGTGCAGGTAGATCAGTGATGATCTTGGCATCGGTACAGCACAGACATTGTGGGGCGAAGAGCCTGTTACTCTGCTGTACTGTTCTATGTTCCATGTTCTAGGGAACACTGAGTTCAACAATTTCAAATCATAACCACACCTCATCTTTATACCACTTTCTGATAATTTCATTTCTTACCACTTAATATCTTGCCCTTTATGCCACAAACTGCTATCCCTTTGGCCATGCAGGAGAGAGATAAAACATCTGGCTGAGTGAAGCTACAACAACAACCCCTTGCACAAGATTAACAAAACCAACTAAATAATCGGTGACTTTAGAAAGGGGAAGTGGAGAGACCATATGCCAGTATTGATTGGTTGGTCGATCCATTCTCCATTTGGCCCCATCAAAGCCTCTGGTCCAGAAATCCCCAAATCCACTCCATCTCCTTTTGAAGTCCTACTGGCCTTTTAAATAGCAACGCCCATCTCCGACCAAGACCGTGCCAGCATTCCCTGACGATCAAAGCACTTTCTTAACTCCAATACTTTTTAATGTCAAGCCACAGACGTGTTCTTCAAACCTACCCACTGTTACTACCATGGTTCACTCCTAAATGGTTCCTCAGTTTTTATGCATTGTATCTATATTTCTCACGACTTGGGCCAATAAAGCAGTAATAAATGACAAAACAAGGAACACAACAGTATGTGATCTGTCCAGTTTTATTGTTCCTGGGGATCCAGTGCTGGTCCTGCTGTTTTATTTAATATACATTAATGGTTTGGTGCAGCAGGGCACAATTCTGAGATCTACAGGTGCCGTGTAACTTGAGAGGACATGGAAGAAGGTGTCGGTTTTTGGACAGCAGTTTAGGAATGTCATAAAGACTGAAGAAGGAGTGCAGATGAGACTTTAAAAAATGTTTCCAAGAATAACGAATACAATTGCATGGATAAAATTAGATCTCTGGGTTGGTCAGAGCAGAGAAGGCTTTGATAGAGGTACAGATGCTCTCCGATTTACAATGCTTCGACTTACGATATCTCTACTTTACAATGGTGCAAACGCTGGTTACTCCAGCACTTAGTTGGTTACTCCAGCTGGTTACTCCAGCACTTACCACTTCAAATGGAAACTGTGTAAATACTTGAAGGAAGAAGAGTACCTTCCAATCTACCTCTTCACCCTCTGTATATGGTTATTGTGTGGGTTTAAACACTCCTACCAAAATGTATGTTCTGCAGCATGTCACCGTCTTGATAGGAAAGGTCCACATCTCTTGTAATATTCTTATGTTGCAGATTTTTTACGATGTTCCTTATTGTTTTTACCCATGATTATAACAATGGCTTAATGTGGAACAATATTCTCAAAATCCTTCATCATACACTTACATATTGCATAGTTATAATTAGCAGATTATTACGAGTAATATGTTGCTGGCACATTCAGTGGCATTTTGGAAAGAAGGTGCAGATTTAGTTGTAAGTTATTCTGATTGCGTATAGCTCATTATGCTTGACAGTGTAAAGTCAAAATGCCTGCAGCATCAACATTTGTGCATATGCAAACTTTAATAAACAAACATTAGTCAGTCGTGGAGATGTCCTGCTGAGATTCGACATGTAACAAAGCATCCCTGCTGAATGCAACACTGCAGAGTGGAATAGGCAGCTCCAAATAAGCAGCAGCAATAATTTTATCTTAAGTGCAATCCTAGATCAATGTTGTTTAAAGATTGCATGAACAGGAATGCATCACTATTCTCGATTCCAACCCAAAAGTTTAGACTAACGCCCATTTTTGATTTTCTTTTGTACTTTTCACATACTGGGTATCAGTTAGATACCAATTAACACACAATTGTATGTTGCAGTTCACATTCAATAATAACTGAATTGAGAAGCTCAATTATTTCAATCCTTTACAATTGGAGGAGTTGCGTTCTTCCCAGGATAAGTTTAATGGTCTGCAATGCTCTGTCCATTTGTATAATTCAAATCAAAACTTTAACTTTTCAAAATTTTCTTTCCATTTAGCTTGCAATCCAGTTTCCGCAAATTGGAGTGTTACAGAAAGCTGTCTTTTCTGTCTCCAAAACTCTGATCATCTTCACTTGTACATGTCCCAAGAGGGGAAGAATGCTGTGCTATGTGTCAGAAGAGAAATCAGTCAATTTTGCACGGTGACGCTTATTGCTATTTCGGGGAGACTGTGATCACACTCCCCAATTAGAGGGGGCTATGAATTCGTACTAGATTGGCATGACAGATATGCTAAAAATATAAAAGTGCATGTCAGGTAATCACCAGTTCGGCTGACAGGAGAGTGAGAAGTACTAGCACTGCAGAATTCAAAACTGTTGAAGATTATTGTTACATCCTTACAGTATTAATGCCACTTATGTAGTCTGCCAATATGTACTTTAATGCAATGGTGTATATACTTCAAAAGTGGTTCGCTGCTTGTGATTGTAACCTGACCCATAAGTCCGGTTTCGTCTAGTTTGGAGATACAGAGTGGAAACAGGTCCTTCGGCTCACCGTGTCCCACTGACCAGCGATCGCCACACATTAACACTCTCCCACCTCACACTCGGGACAATTTACACTTATACCAAGCCAATTAACCCACAAACCTGTACGTCTTTGGAGTGTGGGAGGAAACCAAAGATCCCGGGGAAAACTCACGGGGAGAACGTACAAACTCTGTACAGACAGCACCCGTAGTCGGGATCGAACCCGGGTCTCTGTTACTGCAAGCACTGGAAGGCAGCAACTCTACCTCTGCGCCACCGTGCCGCCCAATTACATTCAGTAGCAGTCGCATCGCAGTGATGGTAATCTGACCCGTCAGTCCAGCGGTTGTAGGTTCAATTAACTTTACTGACACTATCAGACCTGCTGCTGTCTGGATGAGGTTGATGCCCCTGGATGGATGCAAAATAATTTATTGTACAATTTCTGGCTTTAGAATGATGAAAAGTGGCTCATATGTTTCCCGTGTTAAAACAGTGACTGCAATTCAAAAATAATCCATCAGCTGTTCTGATGATGTGAAAAGTGAAAAGTGCTATTTTAAAAAATGCAATGTTTTCTTATCTTTCTTTGAAATCTAGTGCCACAAAAATTAGCGTCTAAGCTTCGGCTGGTGAGATAAAGGGACAGGAGATGGCATGATAGATATTGGAATGTGCCTTACAAACAGGCTAAGTTGAGATGTCGTAAAATTCCAACTCTTTAATCCATTCCAACAAAGGAAGTGGTGAGAATTTTGTGGAAGTTCATAAAAAAAACAATGACTAATTACAGACAAAAAAAAAATCCTTATATTACGCATCTTTGACAAATGCCTAAACTTTTGACCTGCACTTAAAAAGGAGAACACTCATCTGTGAGGTCCTATAATAATATCAGCTTTATCCGTACACTCTGCCAGTCCACCAAAAAATCTTTAAGAGCCTTATGCACTTAAAGCTTGGGAGGTGCTCGATTTACCAAGTAGCAGTCCTTCCGAAGGTAACTTTACTCCTGACTTCTTTTACAATGGGCTGAACTTCCCAGCAAGGTCATGCTTTGTGTCTCGGTCCCTTTTGCCAGAATGTTGAACTTTGACTGAGGTCATGTGGTTGGCCTGCTGTGGGTCTGCCGCAGAGGGGACCACAGACTGTGGCCTGAGGGAGTCACCTAACTCAGGGCGAGCTCTGCCCATGCCAGTTGATACTGCCTTACCCTGACCTTCACCTACCCCATTCCTATCAACAGATGTCAGGGGGCATGAGGCAGATGGTCTTGAACTGTCTCCCTCCGACCAACTCTAAGGATGGGGGATCGGGGTAAAGGCAAGAGTTATCATATGAATAACATTGTCTGCTTATTGCAAGTCATTAAGATCAATTTAATTGACTTATTAGAAATATACACTTTGCAACAATGAAGGTTAAGGGACACGAATGTGCATTTTAGAAAAAGTAAATATGAATGGTTTCCAGGAAAGGAATTGTCGGATTTAACAGAACAAATCTTGCAGTACCAAACTTTTGCCAGTAATCCATGTTACAACCAGTGGATGTCTGGGAATCTTGAACTTGCTGATCTCTCTTCACTGGCTATTATCTGATTATCAAGAAAATTTGAACTCATTTAGTTTAATTTAGGTTAGTTTAGAGATACTGTGCCCTTTCGCCCACCGAGTCCACACCGTCAGCAATTACCCATACACTACTTCTATCCTACATACTAGGGGCAATTTACAGAAGCCAATTAACCTGCAAGCCTGCACGTGCTGGAATGTGAGAGGAAACCGGAGCACCTGCAGAAAACCCACGTGATCACGGGGAGAACATACAAACTCCGTACAAACAGCAACCGTAGTCAGGATCGAACCTGGGTCTCTGGCGCTGTGAGGCAAGCAACTCTACCGCTATGTCACTTTGCCACCCTTCTACAATCCATGTGATCCTAAACAGAGGACAAGGTGCCTGATGAACCTTTGTCAAATTAGACCTAGCGAAGGAAGAACAAACTCATTTGTTCCAATAGTGAGGAACTAAAATTCGGAAACATTAGGAACCTCAGTAAACTTTAGCTAATTCACCTTTCTAATTGTTTGGTTCATTGTTTTAATCATTTGTTTATATGCAATTGTTTTTTTTTTAAGTCTAATTCATTATGAAATGTTTTTTTCTAAAAAACCGTGATACTCAGAAACATTTAATTCTGTGAGCTGAGCTTGTTTTACATCCATGCATACAAACCCTCACCAAAACTCCCCTCTTGCATCTCCCCATAACTCACCCCCAGCACCTTCTGAAGAGCTTCAATCCATTATATCCTGTCTGTCAGGAAGCTGGTGATCCACCGACAGAGGGGTTCTGACAGACAGGAAGCAGCATGTGAGGCTGGGAAAGCACATCTCGGACCAGCAAACCCTCAGCATAGGAGCACCGCAAGGCTGCGTACTCTCCCCTCTCCTCTACTCTCTGTACACCAATGACTGCACCTCCACTGACTCCTCTGTCAAGCTTCTCAAGTTTGCGGATGACACAACCCTGATTGGACTGCTCCAGGATGGGGAAGAATTTACCTACAGACAGGAAGTGACACAGCTGGCGGCCTGGTGCCATTGCAACAACCTGTAGTTCAATGCTCTTAAGACAATGGAATTAATTGTAGACTTTAGGAGAGCTCCCCCTCCCCTCACCCCACTCACCATCAACAACACCACAGTCACATCTGTGGAGTCTTTTAAGTTCCTGGGAACCATCATCTCCAAGGACCTTAAATGGGGGGCTTCCATCGACTCCACACTCAAAATGGCACAACAGAGGATGTACTTCCTGCAGCAGCTGAGAAAGCACAATCTGCCACAGGCAATGATGGTCCAACTCTATACAGCCATCGTAGAGTCTGTCCTCACCTTCTCCATCATGGTTTGGTTTGGCTCGGCCACCAAGCACGACACCTGGAGGCTGCAGCAAATCGTCCGATCAGCTGAGAATGTTATTGGCTGCAACCTTCCCTCCATTGATGAACTGGATACTGCAAGGGGCAGGCAGCGAGCGGGCAAGGTCATCTCTGACCCCTCTCACCCTGGCCACAAACTCTTTGAATCACTTCCCTCTGGCAGGCGACTCCAGACTGTCAAATCTGCCACAGCCAGACATAAAAACAGTTTTTTTTCCACGAGTAGTACCTCTACTCAATAACCAAAAACCTGTTGCCTCATTTTGCCCTGGCATTTTATTTAATGCAAGTTTAATCAATAATGTTTTATTATTAAATTTTAATGCTTTATGTTTCATGTGTCATTCCTGTCACTGTATGTCGTTGTCACTTGTGGGCGGAGCACCAAGGTAAATTCCTTGTATGTGAATACTTGGCCAATAAACTTATTCATTCATTCATTCATCTACATGCATATCACATGTTGTATGAGCATGTTTTTATTATGAGTGTTATATGCCTCTGTAGCTGAATATTGACAGGAATGAAATCAAAACATTTTGTTTTGGGGAGGTCTGTATCAATTGTTAAATTCATTAGGATTGTAGTCCTTACAATGCAACATGCATCAATATTTAAATTCCAATAACTAGTTATTCACAACATGCCACAAGTACCTGCTGGGCTGTATCCACCTTTTAGCAACATGTGTCTATGGAAAGGAGAGAAAATCAATTTGAATTGATTGCTGAGTTCAACAAATGCTTTGACCTTCCTGGTAAATAATTATAGAAAATTGCTGCTGACCTGCAGCTTTTCTAATAATAATCAGTTCAACTTTTCAACAGCAACAATAAAGTGCGTTCGAAACAGATTTTATTTATTTACTGATGAGGGGGTTACACTGCAGCAGCTGAGAGACGGATAGTATAATAAATTAAATTGCACCAATTAAATCACTGCCAGATTAGAGTGACATTATGGCACAGAATTTCAGTTCAATAAGGCATGCGATACACGATTAGATTAATTATAGAGGACACACCAGTGTGAGGAGCCCTAGCGAACTTGAAGCCACTGCCATCAAAGAGAAATTACTCGGGTGACATTCAGTCAAGGAGTGATGTTGAACACAAGGAACTGCAGATGATGGAATCTTGAGCAAAACACACAATGTTATGGAGGACCTCAGCGGGTCAGGCAGCATCTGCGGAGTCAATGGACAGGTGACATTCTGGGTCGGGACCTTCTTCAAACTCAGTATGAAGAAGGGTTTCGGCCCGAAACGTTGCCTATTTCCTTCGCTCCATAGATGCTGCTGCACCCGCTGAGTTTCTCCAGCATTTTTGTCTACCCCAGAAATGGAAGATAGTTTGGTTGTTGGTGTTTAATCCTCCCTGATACTGGGACATCATTGCAGGAGCTCATTGGGAACAGTGCCCTAGTTCCAGGCATATTCATCAATGACCTTCAATCTTAAGGTTATGAGGTCAGGAGTGGGAATGTTTACTGATGTTAACTAATCAATTCAAAGTGTGCCTCATCAACAAATGAAGTTGTCCATACCTGCATGCAACAAGGCCTGGTTGACATTCAGTCAAGGAGTGATAAGTTGAAGACACAAGGAACTGCAGATGATGGAATCTTGAGCAAAAGTTCTGGAGGACCTCAGCGGGTCAGGCAGCATCTGCGGAGTCAATTGACAGGTGACATTCTGGGTCGGGACCTTCTTCAAACTCAGTGTGCAGAAGGGTCCTGACCTGAAAAGTCACCTAACCGTCCCCGCCACAGAGGCTGCCTGACCCCCTGAGTTAATCCAGTACTTTGTGTTTTGAAGGAATGAAAAAAATCACTTTTAATATTCACACATGCAATGGCGACTGACAGTGACCATCTCCAACAATAGAGTATAACCCTTTACATTTGATATTCATTGGCAATCACCATTGAGAGATTTAGGGGCCAAATTCCAGATATCATGGCTCTGGTTCATATCCCTGAGATTAAATTCAGCGATAATCAGGAGGTAAAAATCAGACTATTACAGTCATCAATGTGTTATAATCACAGTAAATTAGATGGAAGTGATACATCTTGCCATCTCATACTTTCAAGCCTTATTCTTTAATTTGCGCGGTTACCTGCTTTAAATGATAACAAGCTTGTAATTACTATACAAATCATCCCCATTAAACACGTTCCACAGTGTGTCTTAGTGTTACACACTGAGCCAAGCAGCAATGTATGCCCTAGGCAGGATCTCAACATTCACATGAGTGAATGCAAGCTGAAAGTACCATATGTTAAAGCTTGGTGACTTCAAACAGCAGATTCGAACATGAATGCATTTGTAAGCTGATGGATGCCTGGAATTAGTTTGTAAATTGTTTTTTCTTGTTTGTGTTTTGTTTTTGGCAGCCTCGCACATATTGGCTCAAATCTGTGTCACTTGTTCTGTATGTGTATCAGGTCTAAATGTTATTAAGCAAGGACAAAGCCCTCAGGTAGCCCCCTGCGGCTTTAGCGGTTTGGGATGCTGGACTCCCACCGGGACTAACAAGGCACCCTGCTATGGAACCATCCAAGGTCAATGCTGGGTTTGTAGGCATCTGCAGACAGCACAAGCCCTGTTCCACCCCTGTGGTCATTGTTACCTTCCACTGACCAGCTGCTGGTGATCGCTAGGTCAAAACAAAACGGGTATAGAAGCTCCATTCACCCAAGATTAAATGCCTGAAATGAGCCACACCTTTGAACAATTGCATCCTATAAGAGGAACACTATTCAATAGCTGTGGGGCCCCACTGATCAATGCTTAAGAAAGGTGCAGCCAACAAAGCATTTCACACCCTCAGACCTTACACTGCTCAAGCTCCAAGATCCAATATTCCCTTCAGTGTAACACACGCACGCATTAGTAGCAGTCTGCTCAGCATAAAAATTGACAAGACTTTAATTGGCAGAAGCCCTGTTACATTTGAGCAATATATCTTGCAGGGGGACAGTTAACACTTGGTTTTTAATTCACACTTCTCTAAACGTCTGAGGCAATTTTAATGGGTCTCACAAGTGTAAACATTTTACGAAGCTTATATCAGAGTGAGTGTTCCGTCATATTTTAGATGTAAACATTCCAGAAATGAATGCCTCAATACTGAATGCATAATTCCGAAGCAGCTTTTGCATAAAATTAACTGCCTGCACAAAGGAAAGAGCCGAGACATTACAACTTTCCAGGTTGTTAGAATTAATGGGAATAAACATGTCCAATTTTGTGAAACTTCTTTTGAGATCATTTTATACTGCTCTCAGAAACGAACAGTGAATATCATTTCTTGAGAGAGGACTTCCCTTCTTGAGAGAGGGCATGAAAAATAATGAATAAGTACATTATATAAATAAAACTAACCAACAGGCGATTGTGGAGGAATATTGTACATGCATGGCACAGAAACCCAGATTTAGAGTTAAGTTACTATGTTAGACTCATGCATGTTAAAAACAAATATGATTGTTGCTTTAACTACAACTGGGTGTAATGGCAGTCTCATATTGGGAAAGACGATCTTCTTGAATAGGATACTGTGCCTCAATAAGTTTCCAAACACTTTATTTTGTGTGACACAGAAAAGAATGACGCATCCATCATCATATTGGGATGAGGATGATCTCTTTCATTTTTAAAAGACACACCTTCATAAACAATAAAGTATTTGGTAAATCTTTTTTGGTTTTTCAATGAATTAAGCCACATGGAAACGTTGACTATTCGTTCCATAGATGCTGCCTCACCCACTGAGTTTCTCCAGCATTTTATGTCTACCAACATGGATACTCACCTTCAGTTGGAAGAGGTATATTTTGCTTTTCTTCCTCCACATTCGCTGTCATTTCATATGACAATGGTGTGTTTACTTTAAACTGTTCCAAATAAAATATGAATAACTTTGTGCTGAAGTACATAAAATATGAATAACTTTGTGCTGAAGTACATTAAACAAAATGTCAACATGAGATGAAATTTCTGAGGGCAGTGTAGATTGACTGAGGCACGGTTTAAAGTTTTCATTGTTTCTCAAAAGTACAGAAAGAAATCTTGTTGCGTGCTGCTTTAGATTAAATTGCGCAAGATGATAGGAAGAAAATTCTCTCAAAATTTGATGCAATAAGAAAATAGTTTAGTCCCTGCATAAAAACTCATACATTACCAAACTACACCTCTTATTAACAGCCATTTTATTTGACAGAATTAACTGCATTAGAATTACAACTTTGCAGCTACTGTTACAAGCGAAGTCTTCTGGAAATTACAACTCAAAATTATAACAAAACATCCAACCAACCCCAGCTTCGTCTGCCGTGCAGCAGATTAATCAGACCCTTCAGAAATTGTTAAGAAAGGGGGAAAAATCTGTTGTCAGATTTGGGTGTTTATCGGCCACATTTTAGGCACTTGACCTGATGTTCTGGACACCTAATCCGCTGATCTGCATGCCGAGAGCCATGTGAGGCTCAGACTCCGTATACACATGAAATTGGCTGTCGTACTTGTGCTAATACATAGAGGCCTCCGCACATTGTCTGCCCCAAATGCAATTCCACTCACAAAACTGGTGGCGAATATGAAATGCGAGGCTGGGTTTTCTGAATCATCCGACTAATGAAACAGTCTGCGGCCATTATACAAGCTCGGCAGTGAGAGGCTTTGCAGCCCTCACGCCACAGAGCTTGTAAAGGTTAAAGTTGTTGAAATGGAGGCCACAAAAGAATAAATAGTTTGATGTTGTTAGCTAAGACTGTACAAACCAATTGGCACACAAATGGTTACAGCATGTCTCCGCTTGTGGCTTTAGATCCAGGTTACTTAAACCCACTGATTTGTAATTACAAATTATCCAGGACTATAGATGTTTGCAAGTGAATGCAAGCTAAACAAAAAAAAGGAGGGAGAAGAAAGATAGGTTTGCATAGATTCAGTTAACCACAAGGTGCAAAGATAACAAGCAGGGTATACTGGTGCTTTGTTCAGAGAAATAATTAAATATATTCATTAATTTGAATCACTCATTTTAATATAATTGTAACATTATAGAAATGTAGCCATTTCTGAAAAATAAAACTTGAAGGTTCTTGAGGAATGAGTGTGTTATGATGGCTGCTTTGCCACAGTAGAGAGGACATATTCCTATTACATGAAATATATATCATAAAAATCATTCATAATGTCAAGATTTCCTCAGAGTTTAATTAATATTTCCTTTTTCCTTTCCTACTTCATTCCAAATTTGTGCACTTGTGATTGGAGATGTTTCTAAGGATTCAGAAACATTTATTTTCCACCCAGAATCCATAATAAATACCAAATCGTGAGAAATGAAAAACAGCATAAACGTTCTGCTTAGAACTTTTCCAGTGTTGTTACAGTTGTATTAACAGGATCAGCAAAGACATATTAAAACATTGCATAAAAGCTGGAAATATAAAGTAAAAATGTAGAAATCATTCAACAGGTCAGGCAACATTTGTAGCTGGACATAAAGAATTAAAATATCAATCTCAGGTCAGTAAAGGTGCATTGAGCAGAAACATTACTCGCTCCACAGATGCTGCCTAAATTGCTGAGGAATTAGATAAATATAGGTGGGAATACCACTACCGAAATTATAGATCATTGATGTCAATATTTAACTCGAGAATTAATTGTAAAAGATTAGAGAAACCCCTGAGAAAAGAAAAGACTTCTTTGAACGAATAACTATGCAGATTTAAACAGTAGAGAGGACAGGTGTTATTGTCAGTGAATAAAGTTGTTTTGTTGCCTAACACTAAATGGTTCATTAAGACGGGAGTTGCGGAGGGAACGGTTGCCGCATGAGGCGGAAAGGGGTGGAAATGGGAAAATGTGGCTAATGGTGGGATCCCATTGAAGGTGGCGGAAATTTTGGAGGATTCTGTGTTGTATGCGGGTGGAAGGTAAGGACCAGGGGGACGCTCTCTGTTGCATCTAGTGGGAGGGGGAGCCAAGGGCGGAGCTGCGGGGTAACGAGGAACTAGGTGGGGGGTGGGGAGCAAGGGTGGAGCTGCGGGGTACCGGGATACGCTTGGGCAGCTTACGAAATACGAAAGGAAGGATAAGTGTTGATGTGTTGATGTGGATAGAGAACTGGCTGGCAAACAGGAAGCAAAGAGTAGGAGTAAACGGGTCCTTTTCACAATGGCAGGCAGTAACTAGTGGGGTACCGCAGGGCTCAGTGCTGGGACCCCAGCTATTTACAATATATATTAATGATCTGGATGAGGGAATTGAAGGCAATATCTCCAAGTTTGCGGATGACACTAAGCTGGGGGGCAGTGTTCGCTGTGAGGAGGATGCTAGGAGACTGCAAGGTGACTTGGATAGGCTGGGTGAGTGGGCAAATGTTTGGCAGATGCAGTATAATGTGGATAAATGTGAGGTTATCCACTTTGGTGGCAAAAACAGGAAAGCAGACTATTATTTAAATGGTGGCCGATTAGGAAAAGGGGAGATGCAGCGAGACCTGGGTGTCATGGTACACCAGTCATTGAAAGTATGCATGCAGGTGCAGCAGGCAGTGAAAAAAGCGAATGGTATGTTAGCTTTCATAGCAAAAGGATTTGAGTACAGGAGCAGGGAGGTTCTACTTCAGTTGTACAGGGTCTTGGTGAGACCACACCTGGAGTATTGCGTGCAGTTTTGGTCTCCAAATCTGAGGAAGGACATTATTGCCATAGAGGGAGTGCAGAGAAGGTTCACCAGACTGATTCCTGGGATGTCAGGACTGTCTTATGAAGAAAGACTGGATAGACTCGGTTTATACTCTCTGGAATTTAGGAGATTAAGAGGGGATCTTATAGAAACTTACAAAATTCTTAAGGGGTTGGACAGGCTAGATGCAGGAAGATTGTTCCCGATGTTGGGGAAGTCCAGGACAAGGGGTCACAGCTTAAGGATAAGGGGGAAATCCTTTAAGACCGAGATGAGAAAGACTTTCTTCACACAGAGAGTGGTGAGTCTCTGGAACTCTCTGCCACAGAGGGTAGTTGAGGCCAGTTCATTGGCTATATTTAAGAGTGAGTTGGATGTGGCCCTTGTGGCTAAGGGGATCAGAGGGTATGGAGAGAAGGCAGGTACAGGATACTGAGTTGGATGATCAGCCATGATCATATTGAATGGCGGTGCAGGCTCGAAGGGCTGAATGGCCTACTCCTGCACCTAATTTCTATGTTTCTATGTAAGTGCGAGAGGGAGACCATCTGTGGAAAACAGATCTGGGGGTTGTGCTAACTCGTTTGGTGCCGGTACAACAGCATTCCAGGTTGATCAGAATGAAAAACACTGCTCGGCTCTCACATACACACTCGTGGAGTGAACTGTAGATATAAACGTGGCTGGGAGTGGAGGGGTGGGGGGCGGAGAGAGAGAGAGAATTTTAGAGAGAAGAGAGAGGAAGTGAGAGAGAGAGAGAATTTTAGAGAGAAGAGAGAGGAAGGGGGAGAGGGAGAGAGGGGGAGGGAGAGCGGAGGGGGGGAGAGAGAGAGAGGGGGAGAGAGAGAGAGAGAGGGGAGAGAGAGAGAGGGGGGGAGTGGGGGGGGAGAGAGAGAGAGAGAGAGAGGGGGAGAGAGAGTGAGAGAGAAAGGGGGAGAGAAGGGGAGAGAGAGAGAGAATTTGAGAGAGAGTTCTCCCTTCTGCCTCACCACCACTGTTGGCTGCCCTTTTGTGAGGTGATTGGAGACCAAAACCAGTTACTCTTCAGATCTCCCTCTCCCTACCTCTCACTATCTCCCTCACCCTCTCTCTCCCTCTTTCTTTAGAGAGGGGGGGAGGATGAGGGAAGGAGGGGGGGAGAAGGCAGAGGGGAGAGAGGAATGTGCCTTGCTGGGTGGAGAAGAGGGATGTGGGAACGCTGTACGCAGGTGGTGACTCACTCTCACACTGGGATCCCCAACCCCTGTCATTGTGCAGTGTATCTGACTCCCTGCACCCCCCCCCCCCCCCCCACTCTCTATGGAGCGAAGGAAATATGCAACATTACGGGTCGAAACCTTCTTCAGACCCGGCCCAAAACGTTGGCTATTTCCTTCGCTCCATAGATGCTGCCTCAAGTCCTGTCCCACTGTGCGAGTTCACCCAAGAGCTCTCCCGAGTTTAAAATCTCTGTGTAGTATCTCTGTCCCGATCTTCAAATTCCAACTTTGAAATAAAATACAATTTTCGACTTAAATATTTTGCAGCAGGACGCGATTGGTCGATTCCTACGCCTTTTCAATCATCGTTTGATTCAGTGTAATTTTCACACCTGGTTGATATAATTTAAAAAAAAAGTATACAGTACATTAAAATAAGTAGTTTCAAGCACACCCGGTACTAAACCCACGAACATTAAGGTGGTTACTGATGTTACAAACGGTTATAAATGAATATCATTTCAAAGTGAAATAGGAGATTTCCGTGGAAAGAATATTTAACCAGACTATGGTGAGGTCACTGCAAAATGCTCACTTAAAACAATACGCAGTCAACTCAGGATTGTTTCTTAGCCCTCTGACAGGTGTTTCAATCTCACCTCATAGCTCACTGTTAATTGATTCATAGCTATTAATTTTCATTCCTGGTCCGTATGGAACTTCTCCAAATGCAAACGCTTCAAGTTAAGCTTCTTGTGTGGTGATAAGGGGGGGGGGAGGGGGCAGGATAAAATACCATATATTTGCATTTATATAGCGATCCTGCTGCAATTTTTTTAAGTCGAAAGTTGTATCTTATTTCAAAGTGGGAATTGGAAGATAGGGACAGAGATGTTACACAGAAATTTTGATAGGAAGGAAACATTACAGCAGCTGAGTAAAAGATCAGTGAAATGGTAGGTTCAATGAAGATCGGGCGAGGGGGATTGGAGGTGGGGGAAAAGTATCTATAGCTTGGGACTTGCCTAAATGAGTACTGAGATGGATTATCATTCCACACCAAATTTCTTAGACAATAATACCTTTTATGCAATTATCACAATAGTTTGTTGGATATGGATCAACAGACTCTGTATGGTACATGCTCGTAAATTAGTAAAACAAATGTTCTTCTTTAAGTACTGTCGTTTCTGGGATGGGGTGACTGATAATAAATAACCTACATTCTATATTTTGTCATAATGTGGCTGAAACAATGGCATATTTTGTGATATTTATTGAGAGAGAAAGATACAACAGAGCTTGGGCAAGGTATTACATTGCAACATTTTGTATGTCTGATAGATATTGTGAAATGGAACATATTATGTGAGGATTACATAAAACTACAATTCAAAGGTAATGAATATACAGAGTATTCTTATTTCCATCATGAACATACAATAGTGATATAGGACACCAGGTCCTACTACAGTAAACTCACGAGCTACTACGGTATGACTATGTGTTAAAAGGTATCACATTTTTACATCCTGAGAATATTTTACTCGTAGACATTTTTCAACATGTTGAAAAATCTTCACGAGTTACCACGTTTCCCAAGTAACTGCCGTTAGCGCTAAGAAATGGCATGTTGGCCTTTATAACACAAGAGGAATTGAATATAGGAGCAAAGAGGTCCTTCTGCAGTTGTACAGTGTTCTAGTGAGACCACACCTGGAGTATTGTGTGCAGTTTTGGTCCCCTAATTTGAGGAAGGACATTCTTGCTCTTGAGGGAGTGCAGCGTAGGTTTACAAGGTTAATTCCTGGGATGGCGGGACTGTCATATGCTGAGAGAATGGAGCTGCTGGGCTTGTACACTCTGGAGTTTAGAAGGTTGAGAGGGGATCTCATTGAAACATATAAGATTGTTAAGGGCTTGGACACACTAGAGGCAGGAAACATGTTCCCGATGTTGGGGGAGTCCAGAACCAGGGGCCACAGTTTAAGAATAAGTAGTAAGCCATTTACAACGGAGACAAGGAAACACTTTTTCTCACAGAGTGATGAGTCTGTGGAATTCTCTGCCTCAGAGGGCGGTGGAGGCAGGTTCTCTGGAAGCTTTCAAGAGAGAGCTAGATAGGGCTCTTAAAAATAGCGGAGTCAGGGGATATGGGGAGAAGGCAGGAACGGGGTACTGATTGGGGATGATCAGCAATGATCACATTGAATGAATGTGATATGAAAGTGAATTAGGTGTCAAATTAAACTTATTTTTATGCTTTATCTGATGGGATAAATTGCAGACTTGATTTTTAAAATCTCAAAATTTTGTTACATTGCTAGAAAATGTACCTGCAGAGCGGGGGGCAGCGGGCGATGGAGCTTACTCCAAACGTCAGTGCGAGTAACCTCAATTGATCCCTTGATCGCGCTGACACAGGAGTAAGCTCCACCGCCCGCTGTGATGTTATCCATCGCCCGCTGACCCACTCCGCTCTATGATCTTTGCTCTTGAGCTGGTCCCCTCACTGTTCAGACGGAGAGCACTGCCAGAGGTGAGCGGGCCGGCCGAAGGAGCTGAGATGGCAGTCGGTTCCGCTGTCCGGTGATGGAGGCCGCTCGTAGCCACGCGAGCTGCTTCCCTCCCCGGCCACAATGCAGTAGCTCCACGCCCGGAGCGCCGCGGCAGCGGTGAGTGAGTGAGTGTTACTGGCATGAACCCCGACCCTCTCCTTCTCAATGCTCCTTCCCTCCTCGCAGCTTTACCCCTGGCTAGACTCCACACGCTGTGAAAGGAACTCTATGAGTGATTATTTTTTCTTGCAAGCTATTGTCTTCAATCACAACAGATTTCCCGTTTTTCTCTGGCAGAACAACATGGTGTCATCTTTGAATGAAGTAAAAAGGAACTGCAGATGTGGGTTTATAAAAAAAAACATGTCATGCAGCATCTCTGGAGAACATGGATAGGTGACATTTCACGTCTGGAGCTTGATCAGTCTGAAGAAGGTTCTGCCCAAAACATCACCTATCCATGTTCTACAGAGATGCTGCCTGGCCCGCTGAGTTACTCCAGCACCTTGTATCTTTTTTTTAATGTTTGCTGATGACAAGCTGGATGCAATCATAGGTATTGTGGATAAGAGAAGAAATTTGCAAAGGGCTATTGAGGGCTAAGATAGTCACAATGGAATTTAGTGTGAGGAAGTATGATTCAACATGCTAGGGGCTAAAGAGGTTGTAAAAACAGAAAATGTTGGAAATACTCAGCTAGTCAGTCAGCATCTGTAAAAAGCGAAACAGAGTTGACATTTCAGGTTGAAACATTCCCCACAAAATGGAGAAGAGTGAGGAAACATGGAGGTACCAAAATCTTTAATGGGCCTCAGAGGGATCAGTGTAGACAGTTGCTAGATTGTTGCCATGGACAGGATAGGCTGGAGAGTGTGTTTCTTATGCTGTACATTTCTTTGACTGAGAATATTCTAAAACTCAGGAGGTTGCCTGGCCTGCTTTCTTTTTTCATCAAGACTTCAAACCACAAGCTTGGCAGATGGAATAGCATAACCTGCACAATGTTACAGCACTTACCCCGTGCACACTCCAGCTCTGAGAGCCCCACTCCAGTGTGTTTAGATAGTCAACAGAGATAGCGGTACTTAGGTAAGTCATAAATATAATGACAATGCCATTGATTGTGAAATGTTTTATTTAATTCAGCTGTTATCTACAGGGAATGAGTTTAGGTTAGTTTTTTGTCACATGTACTGAGGTACAATGTTGCGGGCTAACTAGTCAGCAGAAAGACAATACGTGATTACAATCATGCCATTGACAGTGTACAGATACACGATAAAGTATAGTCTGATCAGAGATAGTCAAATTAATATGGATTATAAAATTTCCCAACATCCCCCTGCATAAGAACTTTTAGTTCAGAGCAGCCTTGAACATGATATGGAACTGAGGCCCACGACTCATGGATATAAGCAAAGGTACTTTCAAAGCATCAATTTGTCTGTTCTCTCCACAGACATAACCCAGCACACCAGGGGTGGCAGAGTGGTGCAGCGATAGACCTGCTGCCTCGCAACCGGGTTCGATCCTGACTACAGGTGCTGTCCGTGCAGAGTTTGTACATTCTCCCCGTGACTGCGTAGGTTTTCTAGGATGCTCCAGTTTCCTCCCACATTCCAAAGATGTACAGGTTTGTAGGTTAATTAGCTTCTGTAAATTGCCCCTAGTCTGTAGGATGTGAAAGTGGGCTAACATAGTACTTAGAGGATGGGTGATTACTGGTCGATGTGGACTCGGAGGGCCAAAGGGGCTATTGTGTCTGCCTCCACCACCACCTTCTTTTACGGGTTGGTCTGAAGAAGGGTCCCGACCTGAAACATCGCCTATCTGTGTACTCCAGAGATGCTGCCTCATCCGCTGAGTTACTCCAACAATTTTTGTTTTATTGGGAAAAACACATTATTTGCTGCAGATATAACTCCAACTATGAAAAAATTAAAAGTAATTCAATCTAGTCCTTCAAAAAACAGAGCCATAGTTAGTTTACATATAACTTCAACAATAAATATAGAATTATAAGGCAAATATACAATATTACTACGCTTCATTTTAAAAGCAATATTGCAGAAACGGAAAATATAACTTTTATTTTACCTTTTTTTCCTTTAAAAATTGTTATTATTTTTTTCAGTTAAAGGGCTTCATATTCTTCCTTCTCCACGGATTGTTGTTATCAGCTTATGTTTTTTTGAAATAAATACACTCAGGTTTTTTTTCAAAAGGTCCACTTCCGAAAGAATTTAAATTAAGTTAGGTGACTGCACATGTCCAGGAAGATAATTCTTCCTGTTGCAACCAAGAAGCCAATCGCTCAGTTAGTCAACCTTTAAATTATCACGGAACTTAAACTAATCCAATTTGTTACAGCATCCGGTAAACCATGTGGGACACTAGACGCACTTTCACAAATACATTATGCAGTTGATAAATGGAGGATAGTTTTAAAAAGTACCACTGAATGGTACCACATGGATTGCAATTTGTATCCTTTTCTTAAATAGCTGATAAAAGTACAACATGTTGCAAGCCATCACTCAGAAACAGAGTAAGGGTTAGCGACAAAAGGTCAAAGATTTATTACTTCCGACCTTTGGTTTCTTCCATCACTGCACCTGAAGCTTTCAAGCTTTGTTTTTGGACTTTAGGCGTGAGCAGCAAATAGATTTAGGTGCAAATAACCCGTGGAAGCTATTTCAAAAGGCAGCCACATAAGGAAGCAGCCACAGTCATATATACATTAGAAATAAAAATATTATCTATGATATACTGTGCCTTGAGTTTATTTTAGAAACTCTGATTAAATTGAGTTGTTAGAGTGGTGGAGACATTGTATAGTTCATTGCAACATTTATAAATTCCAGGCATCAATCTTAATTTGATGATATTTAGGTCCATTAAGTCACATAGTATATGTTTCTTATGGCTCTTATTGATAGGATTAAGCCTGTGAACAATTTGCCACAGAGCAATATTTTTATATTTTAATTTGTGGGATAATGAAATTCAGTCATTTAAACCTTTCAAAATTCACAACATGAACACAGGTTGCCCTGGTTGTTGCTGAAGAAATTCTTCCTTGTTACTTGTTAGAGTCATAATTGATCACTGGCCGGCACGGATCCGATTGGCCCAACTTGCCCACATTGACCAACATGTCCCAGATACACTAGTCCCACCTGCCTGCGATTAGTCCTGTCCTATCCATGTACCTGTCTAACTGTTTTATAAAACTGTTTGTTCTGCAAACTCATAGTATGCATAAGTTTTGCATTGTCAGCTAAATGTAATATATAATTTATTATGTTTTCTCACTTTTGTTTTTTTAATGAAAAAGAGTCCGAGAAAAATTCTAAGTTTAAGTCAGAGTATGTATCTATAATACTTTAAACCTGTTCTATCCCTTACATGTATCAGTACCATGGACAGCACTCGTTAACACTTGAGGCGCATAATTTATTAATGGATCTAAAAGTTTCAAATAAGCAACCTCATATTTGTGGTTTATGAGCTTATACATCTGCAAACATACTTGCATATGCACACCTATATCGGTGTACACACTGGCGGTACAATGGCACAGCAGTAGAGTTGCCTTCCAGCTCCAGAGTCCCGAGTTCGATAATGGATGCTGGCTGTAGAGAGTTTATGTGTTCTCCTTGTACAGATTTGTGGGATAATTGGCTTCTGTAAAAGATGTTTTACCCCAAACTGCAAATGTATGCATCTAATTATGTGCACTCATATATAAATACACACGAAGGAGTCCATCTACAAGTGCTGTCTGAATGGAGTTTATACGTTCTTCCTGTGACCGCATGGGTTTTCTCCGGAAGCTCCTGATTCTTCCCACACTCCAAAGTCATACTGGGTTGTAGGTTAATTGGCTTCAGTAAAATTGGAAATTGCCCTAGTGTTAGGAACTTTGATTAGGAAAAGGGGAGATGCAACGAGACCTGAGTGTCATGGTACACCAGTCATTGAAAGTAGGCAGGCTACACAAAATACTGGAGAAACTCAGCGGGTGCAGCAACATCTATGGAGCGAAGGAGATAGGTAACGTTTCGGGCCGAAACCCTCATTGAAAGTAGGCATGTAGGTGCAGCAGGCAGTGAAGAAAGCGAATGGTATGTTAGCATTCATAGCAAAAGGATTTGAGTATAGGAGCAGGGAGGTTCTACTGCAGTTGCACAGGATCTTGGTGAGACCACAGCTGGAGTAATGCGTACAGTTTTGGTCTCCAAATCTGAGGAAAGACATTCTTGCCATAGAGGGAGTACAGAGAAAGTTCACCAGACTGATTCCTGGGATGTCAGGACTTGCATATGAAGAAAAACTGGATAGACGCGTCTTGTACTCGCTAGAATTTAGAAGATTGAGGGGGAATCTTATAGAAACTTACAAAATTCTTAAGGGGTTGGACAGCCTAGATGCAGGAAGATTGTTCCCGATGTTGGGGAAGTACAGAACAAGGGGTCACAGTTTAAGGATAAGGGGGAAATCTTTTAAGACTGAGATGAGAAAATCATTTTTCACAGAGAGAGTGGCGAGTCTCTGGAATTCTCTGTCACCGAAGGTAGTTGAGGCCAGTTCATTGGCTATATTTAAGAGGGAGTTAGATGTGGCCTTTGAGGCTAGAGGGATCAGGGGATATTGGGAGAAGGCAGGTACGGGATACTGAGTTGGATGATCAGCCGTGATCATATTGAATGGAGGTGCAGGCTCGAAAGGCCGAATGGCCTACTCCTGCACCTATTTTCTATGTCTATGTTTCTATGTGTAGAATAGTGCTAGTGTACGGGGTGATCACTGGTCGGCATGGACCTGATAGGCTGAAGAGCCTGTTTCTGCAATGTATCTCTAACATAAAGTTGTCACACATAATATTATCCAAATACAAAAAATTAAACACATTCAAACATACAGTTATGCATACTTTCTAACCATCGATTCATTTCTTCCAGCAGCTAAAGCTTTCCTCCTCAAGTTAATTTTTGAAACATCTTTATAATGCCCCTATATTTCAGTCAAATGATTAGTATATACTTCAAAACACAAGCGGATCCTACTAAGCCCTTTAGAAACCCATGGATAACAGCCTTCAAATCACAAAACATACCTTTGCTTCCTGCCATTGAGGAATTTTTGGATCCAGAAGAAGACACAAAGTGCCAGAGTAACTCAGCAAGTCAGGCAGTATCCCTGGTGGATATTGACAAGTGGTGTTTGGGTCAGGACCCTTCTTCAGACCCATTTTTTAATCAAGGTTGCCACCCTACCTGGGATCCAATGAGTTTTACTTTTTGCCCTTTAGTTGAGTCTCGAGGGCAGCCTGCATGCATCAATGAGGATGGAATTAAGCATTGCCAATGGCTGAACAATTGGTCAGAGATTGCTTGCCCATGATTTATGCACAATGTCCAATTTCCCATCTCGCTGACCGTAATGGAAAATAAATTCAAGCAGGGATTGAATGAACTGCTGGCCCGCTCTTGCTCATTTTGTAAAACCACGATTGACAATTCCCACTATAAGATATCGGCCATTGATCCAGGGGGAAGAAATAAACAACTGATGGATTTTAATTCATCTGTGAGCAATAACCCATCTGCCCCTTTGCACTTTCGAGTCCAATCAACCAGGTTAAAAAGGATATAACTTTTTTTAAATAACAAATAATTTGAAAGAATGTTGATAACTGCACATGTAATTGATTTAATTCAGGTGTACTAATGAGGGAGTGGAGCTTTAGCAGTGATATCGATGAAGTAGCAATTTTGTACATTAATTGTTCGTCAGCAAGCAAAGTGATTTCAGCTAAGGTACATTTGTAGCTCCATCCCATGTGACTGTCCCATAACACAACTGTTGCTTGGGATTTCCCCCTGCTTCTTGTCACCAAAACAGGATAAAAGGATTCTGAAGAAGGGTCTCGACCCGAAACGTCACCCATTCCTTCTCTCCAGAGATGCTGCCGGTCCCGCTGAGTTACTCCAGCATTTTGTGTCTTTCTTCGGTTTAAACCAGCATCTGCAGTTACCTTCCTACACAGGATAAAAGGATTGGCTGAATTCACTTTATCAATGGTTCCCTTACACCTCCTTGTTTTTTTGTGGAGTATGTGCCATCTAGTTACCCCTGTCTCAAAAGAAAGCAAGCAAGCATCGATCAATCTTTGAAAGTGAGAAGGAAGCCTGCAGCAGGGAGGCAGCTCTTCCTACCATATGCCTTTCATTTGCTCTGGGACCGTGCTGGCTTTCTCAAGTGCTGGCACTTGATTCCCTCCATTACCTGGTTTTAATTAACCTCCTGAAGTCTCTTTGTGTGGCTGATGATGTCAGTGGAGCGGCTGAATAGAATAAGGCCCCTGTCAGATTTTTGGTACAAGCTCCACATGAATGGGTCGCCTCAGCCTGGGAGTTGTTTCCTCTTTAATCCCATGTTTAGGAGCACGAGCTGTGGACAATAGACAACTCCTCCAGCCTGTCTAATCTTGATTCCATTTGACACATCCAGCCCCTTTGTTGACCCTCATAAGAATAAGCTACCTCAATGTACTCAAGATAAGATTACCTTCAGAAGTGTCATTGAGATAAAACAGTCCAGGGAACTGTGCCTGGCAACTCCATGCCTGAGAAAACGGCATTACTAAGCAACCTTCTTTAAAATGTCATTGTGTATAAGCCCTCAGATAAAGTGCTGTTTTCCACAGGATACACAGGATGATGAAAGGCCCATTAAATCATTGGATATATTTTTCTAAAACCAGTCAAGCTAAACTTTAAACCTTTTCTTGTTGTTTTATGGGGAACCAGTTTGTCATTGGCAGTGCTGAATGTGTTCCCGCTGAGCGATGTTTGAAGTGAGACGATTGTTGAGCAGAACTGACAATTTTCTTTCCACACTTGACACACAGTGAGATGCAGTGGAACAGAACATGCTCTGGCTCTGAATTGTAGACGTTCCCCGTGTAATCACCAATAGTTAAAACAAATGTAAATATGGGCCATTTGTGCCGTGAAAACACCTCACCATCAGGCCTTTCACACTTTCTCCTGTCAGCAACGTCACTAAAAACATTTTTGGGTGAAATTGTGTTCTCTTTTGTAAGCACTAGATGAGGGTACTTTTGTATGAAGGAACTACAGATGCTGGTTTAAACCAAAGATAGACATAAAAAGCTGGAGGAACTCAGAGGGACAGGCAGCATCTCCAGAGGGTAGGAATGGGTGACTTTTTACGGATCAAGACCCTTCTTCAGACTCGTCTGAATAAGGGTCTTGACCCAAAACGTCACCCATTTCTTCTCTCCAGGGATGCTGCCTGTCCCGCTGAGTTACTCCAGCTTTTTAGGTCTATCTTAGATGCAAGAACTTGTTAGAGAACTCAACAGAACCAGCTTTCAGAAGCAAATTTCAATGCACTTATGCGTAGATAGTTTAGGGCATACAATTCAGGCCAAAGCTATCCATTATTTAGTCATTATTATCTAGCTGTTGGTAGGACTTGCTGTGCACATATTTTTTCCAATAGTCCAAACTTCAAAACTCCTCAAAAGTACCTTGGCTGCAGACTCCTTAGTCAATAGCTGGAGTCATGAAAGTTGCTTAATAAATACAAAACTTTCTCCCTCAAGGGCCTGTCCCACTTATGCAACCTTTACAGGCGACTGCCGGCACCTGTCATAGGTCACCAAAATTTTCAACATGTTGAAAATTCAGACGCTACGACTCTTTGGAGACCTCTCACGACCATAGGAGACCTCTCACGACCATACAGGCGACCCCTGGCGACATGTTGCGGGTGACCTCTCACGACCGTAGGAGACCTCTCACGACCATACAGCCTATGGTCGTGAGAGGTCTCCAAAGAGTCTTAGCGTCTTTCTGGTCGCCACTGAATTTTCAACACGTTGAAAATTTTGGCGACCCATGATGTGTGCCGGCAGTCGCCTGTAAAGGTCGCGTAAGTGGGACAGGGTATTTAGTTTAGTTTAGTTTAGAGACAGCGCGGAAACCTTCAGCCCACTAGGTCCTCGCCGACCTGATAAAGAGGCCACAGCCCCAAAATGCACCTGACAGCTTGAACAGGCTGCAAAGCTCCACTAAAGACTTGTGACATTTAAAAGGATTAAAATTGAAGTATATGATTTTAAAAGACAAATGTTATTATAGAGCCATAGAGTGCGGAAACAGGCCCTTTGGCCTAACTTGGCCTCGCCGACAAACATTTCCCATCTACAATAGTCCCACCTGCCTACATTTGGCCCGTATCCCTCAAAACCTATTCTATCCATGTACCTGTCTAAATGCTTCTTAACTGTTGCGATAGTGCCTGCCTCAACTACCACCTCCAGCAGCTCATTCCATACACCCACTACCCTTTGTGTAAAACATTTATCCCTCAGGTTCCTATTAAATCTTCCCCCTCTGGTTCTCGATTCCTCTACTCTGGGCAAAACACTCTGTGTGTTTACCCGATATATTCTTCTCATGACTTTGGTCATGATTTTAAAAATAAATATAAAAAATCACACAAAACACAGAAATACTTAAAATCTTTAAACTAATACAAAATAATTTTAAGATAAAGTTATTTACTCTTTACCCCATTATACAAAGCCTTATGACCGCCAGTAAAATCAATGGCTTTTTTAATCCTTGGAGGATTAATTGTCAGTATTTGACAATATTAAAGCATCCGGTGAATTAGCCTCACTGCCTTCTGAGACAGAGAATTCCACAGATTCTCAACTCTCTGTGTGAAAAAAGTGTTTCCTCATCTCCGTTTCTAAATGGCTTACCCGTTATTCTTAATCTGTGGCCCCAGGTTCTGGACTCCCCCAACATCGGGATCATGTATCCTGCCTCAAGCGAGTCCAAACCCTTAATAATTTTATATGTTTCAATAAGATCCCCTCTCGTCCTTCTAAATTCCAGAGTATACAAGCCCAGCCTCTCCATTCTCTCAGCATATGACAGTCCCGCCATCGCTGGAATTAACCTCTCCCTCAATAGCAAGAATGTCCTTCCTCAAATTTGGAGACCAAAACTGCACACAATACTCCAGGTGTGGTCTCACTAGGGTCTCACCAACTGCAGAAGGACCTCTTTGCTCCTATACTCAACTCCTCTTGTTATGAAGGCCAACATGTCATTTGCTTTCTTCACTGCCTGCTGTACCTGCATGCTTACTTTCAGTGACTGATGAACAAGGACCCCCAGATCTTGCTGTACTTCCCCTTTTCCCAACTTGACGCCATTTAGATAATAATCTGCCTTCCTGTTTTTGCTACCAAAAGTGGATAACCTCACATTTACCCACATTAAACTGCATCTGCCGTGCATCTGCCCACTCACCCAACCTGTCCAAGTCACCATGCATTCTCATAACATCCTCCTTACAGTCCACACTGCCACCCAGGTTTGTGTCATCTGCAAATTTGCTGATGTTACTTTGAATCCATTCATCTCAATCATTGATGGAAATTATAAATAGCTGCGGTCCCAGCACCGTGCCTTGCGGTACCCCACTAGTCACTGCCTGCCATTCTGAAATGGACCCGTTAATCCCTACTCTATATTAGTAATATAGTATTATTACTAGTATAATACTAATATAATATTAGTGATAATACATAACTTGGAGTTTGTGGAATACTCAACTCCTCATTACCTTCTTGCAGAACCAAGACTGTGCAGCTCTTCGATGATATATAGTCACCCAAAACATCATAAAGCCACAAAATTCTGGAGTAACTCTGTGGGACAGGCAGCATCTCTGGAGAGAAGGAATGGGTGACGTTTTGGGTCAAGACCCTTCTTCAGACTAGTCAGGGGAGAGGGAGATACAGAGATATGGAAGTGTAAGTTGCGAAAAGGAGACAAAGGGGATGGAGAAAATGTAGAATATATCATTGTTAGCTAGCAGAAGGTAACAACAAAGCAAACAGAGTTAAAATGTAAACGAGGACAGTCAGACTCGTCAGAGAACTGGGAAGAGGGGAAGAATGGAGAGAGAAGGAAGGCAAGGGTTACCAAGTGCAGGGTCAGCGATCGTTTTGATGAACACCTCCCCTCAGTCTGCCTAAATCTACCTGATCTCCCGGTTGCTAAACATTTTAACTCCCCCTCCCATTCCCACACTGACTTTTCTGTCCTGGGCCTATTCCCTATTGTCACAGTGAGACCCAGAGCAAATTGGAGGAACAACACCTCATATTTCGCTTGGGCAGCTGGGGCAGCCCAGTGGTATGAACATTGACTTCTCCAACTGCAAGTAATCCTTGCTTTCCCTCTCTCTTCATCCCTCCCCCTTCCCTGTTCTCCGACCAGTCTTACTGTCTCCGACAACATTTTATCTCTACTTCACCCTCTCCCCTGACTCAGTTTGAAGAAGGATCTTGACCCAAGACATCATCCACTCCTGCTGTCCAGAGATGCTGTCTATCCCGCTGAGTTACTCCAGCATTTTGTGTCTGTCTTCAGTTTAAATCAGCATCTGAAGTTCCTTCCTACACCATAAAGCTACCTTTAGTTTGTAACTCGATAGGCAGAATTAGAATTACATTTCACCTCTTACAGGTTTGCAAGGGTGGAGTTACAAAATAACTAAAATAAGCTTCAGCTTGAAGTACATTTATCACAGAATGTATTATTTAATTATAATTTGAGATTTTGCTAATAATTTCCATAATTTGTGGAAGTAAACATCTACAAAAGCCTATGTCAAATAATATTGCAATAAAAAACGAATACTGTCAGAACTGTGTATGTGACTCAAGACAACAGAGATATTGATTAATGTTCTAGAGTGAATCTTGCATCAGAACCAAAGATCCTATAGTGGAGGCCACTCCTGCAAAATGGGCTGACGTGTAGTACACAATGGAGCGGAACATGGGCATTTTTTTCATCCATTTCAGTAACCGGAACCTACCCGACTCACAGTGTAATCAACGTTGCAGGGGAACAGTTTATGTGTGTGATATAGGGCTAGATTCATAATTTTGTTAATTCTTGTGATAAAGAACAAAATGTTTATAAATTTTGATTCTGGTAATTTTCTTGAATATCTGATAACGACACATCAGCAGCATATGGCACCAATATTGCCACGGGCCGGTTCAAACTCCGCGATCCGGGGCGGTCGAAGCTGCTGAAGCTGCCGCCCTCCAGTCCAGCGGACGAAGCTGTTGCCGCGGGAGCTCCGGAAAAACCAAAGATCCTATAGCAGGGCTGTAGGGTCTTTGTCTAGGAGCCCCGGGATCCGCAGCGCCCGCCCGCACAGTAGAGCACAGCCCAGGAGCGCCCGCCCGCCTGCACAGCTCAGCACAGCTCAGCACAGCACACACCGCACGGTTGAAGCAGTGCCCGAACCAAACAGCAGCGCAAAGGCCACCCGCCCACCCGGTGAAGGAGCGTCCGTCTGCCCACTCGCTCCTCGCAGCGCCAATGTGGTCTCGGCCGCCGCCGCCTCTCCTCTCCTCGCCTTTAAAAAATAAAACCGGATATTCTTTGGCCTGAAAAAAAAACCCAAAAAGAAGGAGCTTTGCAGCGAAGCAGCGGGAGAGGCGGAAAAAGGAGAGCGAGTGAGAGGCGGCGGCCATGAAGCAGCAGCAACAGCGGAGGAAGCGGGACCGCGATAGGATCTTTGGCCTCAAACCCGAAGATGGAGGCGGAAGCAAAGATAATGACTTTGGGCGGAAGCAAGATGGCGTAAGCAAGATGGCGGAGGCTGGTTGCTGAAATGGGTCCAGTAATTACCCATGAATCTGCCCATGACCGTACTACACGTTTTTCGTGGGAGTAGGTCATCTTGCTCCACTATCGGATCTTTGATCAGAACTAATCTCAAGTTAACGGCCAGAATGATTTGTTTACAAATCTTCATTTGTTGCTGAAAAAACATTTTTGTTCAATTTTATATAATCTACATACCTACTTAGAGTCGTGGAGTTATCAAGAATCTTAGATCAGTGTGGAAACAAACCCTTTGGCCCACCTTGCCCATGCCGACAAACGTGCCCCTCTACACTAGTCCCACCTGCCTGTATTTGGCTCATATCCCACCAAACCTATCCTACCCATGTACCTGTCCAAATTTCTTTAAACGTTGTGATACTGTAGTACCTGCCTCAACTACTTCTTCTGGCAGCCCGTTTCAATCTGTATACCCACCACCCTTTGTGTAAAATAATTCCCCTCTGGTTCCTATTAAATCACCCCCCTCCCCCCCCCCCCCCCCCCCCCCCACCTCTCTCATTTTAAACCTATATCCTCTGGTTCGTGATTCCTCTACTCTGGATAAGAAGACAGTGTATTTACCTATCTATGATCTTATATACCCCTCATTCTCCTGCGCTCCAAAGAAAAAGGTCCTAGCTTGCCCAACCAGGGCCTCGAATCCTGGCAACATTCTCATTAATCTCTGCACATTTTCCAACTTAATAATGTTCTTTCCTATATCCAAAACTGAACACAATACTCGAAATTGAGTTTTTAGTTTTAAAATTGTTCAAATTCTGTCTTTCAATTCAATATCTGATCATATTTTCAACATCATGTTTTTCTGAGTCTGTAATTTCCGATGTAATGACTAGATTGCCCTCATAGGTCACATTTAACATGTAGATCACATTTTAATTTTAGACCTTTAAATATACTCATCCCTCACTGCAATTATAGTTCATCCTCTATCTCAATGCCGTATATTCCCACTCTCTCCCTATACCCTTGATGTCCAATGTGTTTATAAATCCATCTACCTATATTTTTCGTGATAATGGCCTTTCACAACACTCAGTGGTATTAATTCCACAGTTTTCACCATCTACGATCAGCAAATCTTTCCTTACTTAGTTTGGTTTAAGTTTAGAGATACAGGTTGAGAATAAACCCTCTGACCCACCTACACCGACCATCGATCATCCGTTCACACTAGTTCTATGTTATTCCACCGCATCCGCGTCCCTGCACGCTAGGGGAAATTTACAGAGGGCCAATTAAACTGCAAACACACATCTTTGGGATGTGTGAGGAAACTGGAGCACTCAGAGAAAACCCACACAGTCACAGGGAGAACTTGCGAACTCCACACAGACAGCAACGGAGGTCAGGATCGAACCCGGGGTCTCTGGTGTTGTGAGGCAGCAGCTCTGCCAACTGCGTCACTCTGCCGCCCCTGATAGAATACCCCAATGACATTGGAGTTTCCTGTAGCAACCATCCCCCTGTCTGCCACCCTCCCCCCCCTCATCCCCCAACCCCTGGACTCTCAGGTCTTGGCTAACCTTTCCTCTTGTCCTGGCCACTGTCCGTTCAGTTTTTAGTTTACTATAGTTTAGTTTATTGTCCAGTGTACCGAGGTACAGTGAAAAACCTTTTGTCTATTCCTACCCATGAATTGCCACGTGCAGATCTCGCTTAAAAACTCAGTCCAGATATAATGCATGGAGCAGGGGAATCTAGGGAATTGACAGCCCCCAGAAGAATCAGTTGGTAAATGTACCGACAATTGTTGCTACAATACCATACATGTCAAGAAAGATTTGATGAACAAGGCACATACCGGCAAACATGGTATCATAGGCATAAATGACCCAAAGGAATAATTTAGCTCATTCAGTCCATGTCAAAGACACAATTCAACAGAGCTGTCGACACTGCCGGGATTAGCCTTGTCAAGACCTCGCAGATGGACCAGTTCTGCCCAGTCAAGGGTAAAAGGTTTCAAGTCATCGAGCTGCGCAGGCTTACACCAGTATGCCTTGAGCATGTAAACTGAAGAAGAATATTTCAAACGAAACTTAACAAAATTGGCATGTTTGGTGCCACTCTCAACACAGCCAGAGTGGATTATTTGTTGATATTTTTTTAGCATTTAACTACAGCAGCGTAAATTTTAATATTGTCAAGCTACAAGCAACAACAGAATTTTGGGGGGAATTCTGTCACAATAAATGGAGTCGTGTGTTACTGGGCAGTTTTAATAATTATATCTCCCAATAATGTTCAATACTAGCAACTGAATAAAATCACAAAGAATTGCAAAATAAAGCAGACACTATGAGAGAAAAATAATGACCAAGAAAAAAAGCTTGACTACTCAAGCAATCATGGAGACTCTACAGGTATACAGTAAATCTGCTATTGAAATTTCATTTGAATTAGGAACTCCAGCTTGATGATGTTTTGATTTGTGTTTGAACAGTGATGATTCTGCTTCACGATGTGTTGTGTCGAGCTCATTGGTTTTAATGAGGTGTACAGCAAAATCCGACAGTGCCGGAATGGAGCAGAGGCAACCCTCTGGGAAACATCACTGCTTCACATGGGCTGCTGCCGAAACGACTGTTGGAAAGCTCAGCGATTTAGCAAAGGAGAGGACAATCTACCCGAGACTTTTTTTAAAACTGCACGTAAGACTTAGGCTTGCTTCCATTACAAAGCTGCTGAAATGGTCAATTTAAATATCTATTAATTTTCTGCTGTTATTATATTTGGGTTTTTTTTTAGATTTTTAGGGATACAGCATGAAACAGTCCCTTCAGCCCATCTGAGTCCATGCCGACCAGCGATCACTTCCCGTACACTAACACTATCCTACACACTAGGGACAATTTTTGAACAATTTAACAGAAGCCAATTAGCCTACAGACCTGCATGTCTTTGGAGTGTGGGAGGAAACCTGAGCACCCCGGAGAAAACCCACTCAAGGTCACAGGGAGAACGTACAGACAGCAGCCCGTAGTCAGCAATTCTTACCATTGCGCCACCAAGTGCCATATGTCCCATAGTGTCGTCCAGAGGGCAGCAGCATATGGATTTGATCTCTGCTTCTATTGCAGAGTGGAAATTCAAAACCTTCACATCTCAAATGTAGCCTCAGTCACATCTTTTTTTTTTTTTTTTTTTTTTTTTTTTTTTTTTTTTTTTTTTTTTTAAATTTCTATATAGTATGTTTCTATAATTTTTTTTCCTTAATTAAAGATAAGATAGATAGAAAAAAAGGAATAGAAAATAGAAAAGAAGGTATGAAAAGTTTGATGGAGATTAAAGTATTACTAAGTAATCCAATCTTGGAGATACATTCATGATTTGTTATGTGTATTTCTTCATCCACTCAATATTCAGGCCTCAGTCATGTCCCTGCGCCGAACCATTGTGACCCTGTAGATATTTAATATAGGGAGACCATATCTCCTTGAAGAGATCTAACCTGTCCATAAGGACAAGTCTCAATCTCTCCAATGTGAAGTGTCTCCGTCATTTCTGTATTCCACATTTTAATTGTTGGGGATATACAGGGCCTTTCCAAAATTTTTAATATTAATTTTTTTTTTTCCCCAATTATTAAAGAATAGTCGATAAAAGTTCTATGAATTCCTTGTAATTATTTGTTCCATTTCCGGTATTCCAAGTATGATTAACTTTGGGTCATAAATCATAGTAATATTAATAACTTCGAGATTGTTTTGAATATTTCATTCCAATATTGTAAAATCTTCGTGCAATTAGTAAATGAATGCGACAGAGTTGCTTCCATGATTTGACATTTATCACATATAGGTGATAAGTTTTGGAAATATATTATGTAGTTTAGATTTAGAATAATGTAATCTATGTAAGATTTTAAACTGTATAAGTGCATGTTTAGCGTTTTAAAGAGCAATAATGTATATGTTGTAGGCTTTCTTCCCATAATTTCTGGACTTATTATTTGACTTAGTTCATTTTTCCCAGCGCTGTCTATGTATTTCCGATGATGGATATCACTTTCCAACAAATGTTATAAATGTTATGATATCATTTTTTTTCTGTATTTGGGTGTTTATTCAAAGCATTCATCTAAAATTTTCACTCTTTCTATTTCTAAGTTCTTGTGGTTATTTGCGGAAATATAGTTTCTGATTTTGTAAATATCTGAAATATTCATTATTATGAAGCCCGTAAGTTTGTTGTAATTCTTGAAATGAAAGAAATGAAATTATCCTTATAGAGATCCCCTATGTTTAGAAATTCCTTTAATTTTTCCATTGTTAAAAGCTTTATCCATCATTGACGGTTTAAACGTAAAATTATTGGCAATTGTAAGAGCTAGCGGTATAAATTTTAGTTTTAGTGTTTTCTTTATTTTGTTTCCAAATACTATTCCACTTTCTATTATCAGATTTTCGCTATAAAGTTTTCTTAGGTACATAATATTAGCAAATATTATAGAGCTAATTTCAAATGGAAAACAGTCTCTTCTCTTTCCATTTTTAACCAATTTGGTTTATTATCTTATTTCTCCTAACCAAAAATTCATATTTCTAATATAACTTAACTGCCCAATAATAGAACATAAAAAGTTTGGTAAAGCTATAACCCCCGTTTATATTTAGCTTTACATAAATGTTTTTTATTTATTCTATGATTTTTGTAGTCCCAAATAAAGTTAAGTGACTATTGAGTCTACTTTTTTAAAAAATTTTTAGAAAGGTATATCGGGATTGATTGAAATAAATATAATAATTGTGGGAGAAAATCATTTTTATTGCGTTATTTTACCTAACATTGAGATAGGTAAGCTTTTTTCCAATATAAAATATTTTTATTTAATTTATTCAATAATAACGGGAAATTAGATTTAAATAAAGAGTCAAATCTTTTTGTAACAAAAATACCAAGATATTTAATATTTTCATTTTGTTATCTTGAAAGGAAATTGTTGTAATATCTGTAAATTATTCAGGTTTATTGGCATAAGTTCACTTTTTATTCCAATTGATGCTATATCCTGAAAATTAAACCAAATTCCGTGTATTAGTTTTATACAAATTACAGATACTTATTTCCGGTTTTTGTAATATAAAGTAGTATATCGTCCGCATATAACGGAGATTTTATTCTTATATCTTTAGTATCGTATCCATATATTTCTGGATGTAGTCTTACCTTTGAGCAAGGGGTTCGATTGCTAACGCAAACAGTAAAAGGTGATAAAGGACAGCCTTGTCTACAACCTCGAGATAAACTAAACTTATTTGATAACATATAATTTGTTATTATTCTAGCTGTTGGATTTGCGTATAATAATTTAATCCAAGTAGTAAACTTCATCACCAAGCATAAATGCTTCCATCACCGAAAATAGATAAGGCCCATTCCACCTGTCAAAAGCTTTTTCTGCATCCACGAATGACTACTAAATCTTTTTTATCACTTCTTTTCCCGAGTATATAATATTAAATAACCGTCTTAAATTATATGAAGAATCTTTTTAGGTATAAATCCTGTTTGATCAGGATGAATTTAATTCATTAACAATTTTGCTTAGTCCGTTTGTGCAAGAATTTTTGTTAAAATTTTTTGATCAGTATTTAATAATAGCAATTGCTCTATACGATCCTGGATCATCCAAGTCTTTTATTTATTTTTGGGTATAAGTGTTATAATAATTCGTCTTCAATGTGTCTGGTAATTTCTCTTGTATAATATCTGTTCATACTGTAATGATTTTAAATATGGGACCATTTGGGCATGAAAAATTTTTATAAAATTCCGAGCCTATACCATCTGGTCCTGGAGTTATTACCATTTTTTTAAAGATTTAATAGATTCTTAATATTCTTGGATTTCTTTTATTGAAATATCGGCATTTAAAAATTCTCTATTTTGTAAATCTAATTCTTTTAAGTTACATCCATTTAAAAAGGCATCTATTTCTGTTTTATTTACTGTTGTGTTACCAGTATAACAAATTTTTATAATATTGCATAAATCTTTCATTAATATCCTTGGGTTTTGTATTAATAATTCACCGTTTTGTGATTTAATCCTATGTATAATTTTTTCCGCTTCAATTTTTCCTTAATTGTCGAGCCAATAGTTTTTGTGGTTTGTCTCCCAAATTCAAACAACATTGTTTAGTAATGTTGGTAATATTTTTAGAACTTGATCAGTATATATTTTATTAATTTATACTTCAATGCTAACAATTTTATTATGTATTAATTATATCTGATTTTGTTGCATTCTGTATATCTAATTGTTTGATCTCCCTTTCTAAGTCATAGTTCCTTCCCGAATCTTCTTATTATGAAATGCTTTGTGGGAAATCATAATTCCTCGGAAGAATTTGCCCTTTAAATGTTTCCCATAATAAAGAGCGAGATATTTCTGGGTTGATCATTTCATTCAAAAAACATCTTAATCTGGCGTTCATATGTATTCCTGAGTGTTATTTTTTAAAATTTTTGGATTAAGTTTCCATTGTCCTAGAGTTTTTTCCCTTGTTTTCTAAACCCAGCCATTTATTTAATTTTAAGAATTTTAATGGTGCGTGACTGAAAATATAATTATGATATTTTGAGATTCGTAGATAAGTGTGAATAAGCTTTAGCATCAACTAGGAAGTAATCTATTCTTGAATCGGTTTAGTGTACTCTGGGAGTAGAAGGATATTCCATCGACCAGTAGAGATTTTCTGCTCCCAAAACATCTTTAATGTTAGTTACGTTTTGAATTGTTATTCGTTATTAATAAATCACTAGAGTAGCGATTTTAGATTTCTTTTCTTTGTTTGAAGATCTATCTAAATAATGGTCTAATTTACAATAAAAATCATCCTCCAATTATCCAATTGTAGTGTTGTTAATTCTGGAATATTATTAAGTACTTTCTTGAAAGAATAAAGGACTATCAAACTTTGGACCATAATGTTAACAAAAATCATTTTTTCCCAATTTTATAAATCCTATTACAATAAATGTATCTTCCATCTTTATCTATATAGTAGTAGATATATGCCTTAAATTAGTACCTTTACGAAATAATAATAGCTACGCCACTTGATTTGTCGTGTAAAGGAAGAGTGGGTATTTTTATTTTACTACTAATCTTCCATTTAGCTTTTTCACCTATTTTCAGCGCCTTTCGTTTATAGTGATTTCTTGATTAAATTACATCTCAGCTTTCATTGCGGCCTTTAAATGTGTCAATATTTTCCTCTTTTTATTGTTCATTGATACTTTAACATCCCAACTGCAAAAGTTAATCCCCATCGTTCCCCATATTTCTTTTTAAATCCTGCCATTTTTAGATTTTTGTGGGAATCTCTAGATTAATAGGGTCTCAAGGGTGCCGCGCAGTAGACTTAACCTTACAACCCGGACCACACCCGAGTAGATGAATTTTAAGATCTTTCTTATGTGCTTTAAAATCGAGTGTTATCTCCTTCATTGTTCCAAGTATAAAACTCCCATTCAAACTGAAAGATATATAAATCAAAAAAAACCAAGGTGAGCAGTGAATAAAAAGCTTAAAATGGGTGCCCTATAAAGAATAAAGAACTACAAATAAAATATTTTGAAGCTATTTGTGAAAGCCAAGTTATGTTTGGCATTAATCAAAGGCTTCCCGCATTGATGTTTATTAATTTAGCCAGCTCCTAATTTTTAAGGAATTATCTTTATTCGTCATATAATATTTTAACAGGGAAATGGTAATGATAGTATTAAAGAAAATAAGAAGTGATATTAAACATCATAAAATGTAATATATATCTAAGTGTTAGTTTTAAAAAAAAAAAGAAAAAAAAAAAATCCAATTATAAGCCACAGTTAAAGAAAAGAATTTTTTTTTTAAAAATACAAAAAATAGAAGTCCATTATTAAAAAAGGGAGAAAATCATATTGATGACAAGTATATCCCCATATGTAGACAGGACATAAGCGAGATATTAAGATTTAGTAGTATTAGTTAGCGATGGTCAGAGTCTTGTTATAACAGTTCCATAGTAATAATAAAACCTGCCCTGTATCATTTAGTAGTGTATGTAGTATTTGTTTTATTTAGTTCGGTGAGCTTCTTCCATACTGGGAAAACACATACACATTAGCCTTCGCTACTGAAGTCCATCATTGTTTGAATGTTCCATATTCTGTCGTATAAAGGTTTCATAAAATGGTCAAAGAGACTGTGCGTATTCAAGAGACTTGAGCTTTTTTTCTTCCATCCATCATTTCCTCCTATCTGATCATCTGATTTCTAATTCAATTCCCATTGATGTCAGTATAACGTATCATAAAAGTGTCAAGAGAAACTGTGCTGCTTTAAAAATTCCTTCTGAATAGCAATAGACTTATAAAAAAGAAAAAGGCAGGAAAATATTTCTGCTTGTAGATGGTTTTCAAGTGTCAAACTGCTTGCAAATTCCATTGCTTTGTGTTGAGTCTTGAAAAAGGTGATCATCTTTTGTTATCAAGTAGACTCGTAAGAGCTGCGGTGGTAATTCAGACCGTATCTCCAGTTTATCTACACCCCTCATAAGGTTATTGGCTTCCGTTAAACGCTATATCTTCTGTTATCTGTGCACCTCAGGGGGGATAGTCCACTCGAATAGAACTGAATCCTTTGTCCTTGAAAACATTGCAGATTCTTCTTGTTCTCATATGGCTACTTTAGCATAATTGTTCCTGGCGAGGTGAAATCATATTGTAACTTGACAATGATTTGTCTTAGGTGGGCATTGTACTGGTCTGTTCTTCTGCCGGACTCGGTGTGCACTGACTAAAACAGCATAACATCCAAAAGATTAAAACAGCTTGCAGTAATTTTAGCGTGAATTCTCGAATGTCTTCGGTTTCTCTAAACCGTTCATGAATCCCTGCATCCTCAAGTTCTGCCTTTCTTTGAAAGCCTTCCAGCTGCGTGCATTTATCTGTTACTTTGGACTAACAACTCCAGTAGAACTTCTTGTTCTGTTAACAGCTTTGCTGTAGACACAGTACTAGCCCTCCGCTACTTTTCAGTTTTTTAAATGCCGTCAACTTGTTGTTCGAACCACTTTTTGCAATAGGGTCAATCTTATGTTTAAAGTCTTTTTTAACATTTCTCAAGTTTACCCCACCATCTTGCGTCCAAGTTATAATCATAACTCAATGATTTCATTTCTTCAATATTTACTGAGTCTCTCTCTTGAAACTTATTATCAATTTTCGTCTTTATAATCTTTTTGAAATTCACCGCCATTGATTTTTCATTCCAGATCCATCTGATTGATTAATTTGAGACTATTTCTTTCCATTTTATATCTTCCTGGATATTACTTTCATTTCTTTCTTTATATCTTCTCATTTCACGTTTTAAATCAGCCATCTGATGAGATATAAAGCATTTTCAATTCCTCACTCACCTCCTGTGTCTGCTTTCCTGGAAACGACTTCCACGGACTGGCCTACTGGAGACCGAGCTTCTCCAGCCCTTCTCCCGGTCTCGCCCGGTTTGACGACCCTTCGTTTTCCTCTCGTAGTGGCTCCTTTAGTGCCGTCATAATTCGTCGCAGGGCTGATGAACTTCAGCCGGTACCCGTCGATGTAGAGGCGGCGAAATAGTGAAAGCATCGATCGGTAAATAATTGTTTTTAAATTCTGTTTAAAATCCCCCGTTTTTGCAGAATTTTTTGCGGAGCTGGCTGTGCTGTGGCTTACTACTCCATAGCTCCACCCGGAAGTCAGCACTCAGGGTCCACTCTAATCAGAATTCTGTTGCTTATAGGAGTTACAGATTTATTAGTTTTAACAGTTGCTTATATGATTTGGATCTAAAAACATTATTGGCAGCTTATGCAATCTAGGCCACAGCCATTACAATTGTAAGTTAATATCCCAAGTGAATTCTGCCCTTCGTTGGCAGAATCTTGAAAAGTTTATCTGTTTTACAGGATCTCAGTGCCCCATGTCGGATTAGATGATTCCATGCCCTGTAATCCACAATCTAATGATGTCGGACTAGAGCCGCATAGCCTGGAGAACAATTCTAGGTCCATGTTAGCTCAATGTTAGTCCATCGTTTCGCATCAGCAGACCACCCTTGTAAGGATTAACCCCAGCCTGGCAGCTCCCAGAGAATAGCAGGAACTAACAAACCCATTGAATAGACTGATTAATTAATACCATTGGTATAGATAGCTAACCAACGAAAGTCAATCCCATTCAGAGTGTGAAACAAGCTGTATGCAGCTGGCTTCCAAATCTAACTTATTTTGCGCATCAATTAAAAATAACTTTTGGAGGGCACGGGTACCATATTGTGATATTCCAACGAGGCAAGTGGATTTGCAGTCAAAGTTTTGCATTGTCAATTGAATCAGACACAAAAATTCTGATATTATTATAATCATGAAAGGAGTTTGAATAGTGCAGACCCTGGCACTACAACAGCCCAGGGTTTAGAAAGATTAGCAGACATTACCGGGGGATGAAAAATAGGAGGGGGACTTGCCCTTAACGATTAATGAGAAACCATTTGCTTTGTACTCAGTGTGTGTCAGAGTGATCATTCCAAGGAAGTCCTGTGGTAGAACTTGAGAATTAAGAGAATGGCACAAAGTGCTGGCGAGTAACTCATAGGTCCTACAGCATCTTCGGCAAACATGGATAGTGATGGTTTTTGGGTCGGAGAGCCATTCGTTAGGTCCGAAGAAGGTTCCTGATACATAAATTTTCACCTATCCAATGTTCTCACAAATGTTGCCTGACCCACTCATTACACCACACATAGTGTCCTTTCGTGTAAAACCATCATCTGCAGTTCCTTTTTTTCTACAATAAGACAAGGCAGTCATATTGCTGGTTTTATACAATAGGCGTCCCAATAGGTCGGTGGGGATTAATAGAGAAGAAAAACGTGAGCCAAGCACACATAGGTGTAAAAATCAATAAGATAGACTAATGAGAGATATGAGTTCCCCCGCTCATTTGACTGAGATTGTCCTTATTTCAAGGCGATTTGAAATATGTTGAATTGTTACGATGATCCAAGAGAGCTTTATGAGACAAAAGGTCCTTTAAAAATGAGCAGTAACTCAACCTATTCTTAGAAATGAAACAGTGTCAAGGCCCGTTGGTGGTATCGGTGGAGTGAACCCATTGAACCAAATGACGTACTTTGTGTATGTTTTGAGTTGTTATGAAATGGAGGGGTTTGGTCCGCCATGTTGAAGTCCTAACTTGTGGGAAACTAATTTCAACGCCATAAGAGAAAACCAGAACCGAGGGCGAAAGCAGATGTGGAAGCAGATCTCATGATGAAATTGACATCTGACAACAGGAAGGATTCCTCTACATGAGAGTTACAAGGGTTCAGAGGCGCAAGTATCTGGATAAGTGGTGAAATTGCAAAGATGAGACAAATAAGAAAATAAATATATTGCAGTTGATCAAGAAGCATATGACATAATAGTAACTGCAATTTCTTAAGGAATATAAAGCGTGTTATGAGAGTAGTTTTAGAAAGAATTGGGACTTAAAATAGATGACACAAGATAGACAAACTAAAATGCTGGAGTAACCCAGTGGGACAGGCAGCATCTCTGGAAGAAGGAATGGTGATGTTTTGATCGAGGCCTTCTTCAGACAAGATTGCAAGGGAGAGGGAAAAACATAGATAAGAGATTGTAAGATGTGAAAACAAGGAACAAGGACAAAAGCAAAACTCTTTCAAAACACTTTAGATTCAGGATGTAGTTACCTGAAGATTGGCGGGTACAAAACGTAACCCCTCATTTAAAGAAGGGAGGAGAGAGAAAACAGGGAATGACAGACCAGTTTAGTCCTACACACGGGATGGGAAACTGCTAGAGTCAGATATTGAAGAAGGGATAGGCAGCACATTTGGAAAGAGTGGTGAAATCATTGGACAAAGCGGTCACATGGATTAACGAAAGGTAAATCAAGTCCTGAACATTCTTGTTGAATTTTTCGAGGAGTAAACCATAGCGTTGGATAAGGGAAACCTGTGGATTGGGTTGTATCAGAGACTATCAGAAGGCTTCGACAAGGTCCCACAAAAGAGAATAGTATACAAACTTAAAGCATACCGCATTAGGGTTCAGTATTGATGTGGAATAGAGAACTGGCTGTAAAACAGGAAGCAAAGAGTAGGAGTAAACTGTGTCCTTTTCCGCCACAATGTCAGGCAGTGACTACTAGTGGGGTACCGCAAGGCTCAGTGCTGGGGACCCCATCTATATTACAATATTATATTAATGATCTGGATGAGGGAAATGGAAGGCAATATCTCAAGTTTTGGCCGGATGACACTAAGAGAGCTGGGGGGCAATCTGTTACTGAGAGGAGGATGCTAGGGAGACGCAAGGCGACTTACGATTAGGCTGGGTGATGTGGGCAATTTTGGCAGAAGCCATTTATAAGTGGATAATTGACGTTATCCCCTTTGTGGCATAAACAGGAAAGCGCAAGACAATTATCCTAAATGTGGCCGTATTAGGATAAAGGGGAGAAGCACTCGAGACCTGGGTGTCATTGTACCCAGTCATTGAAGTAGGCATGCAGTACGAGCATGGCATGAAGAAAGTGATGGTAATGGTTACTTCATAGCAAAAGGATATGAGTATAGGAGCAGGAGAGGTTCTACTTCAGTTGTACAGGGTTCTTGGTGAGACCCCACCAGGAATATCTCGTACAGTTTGGTCTCCAAATCTGGAGGAAGAACATTATTGCCATAGAGGAAGTGCAGAGAAGGTTCACCAGACTGCGATTCCTGGATGTCAGGACTAGTCTCATGAAGAAAGACTGACAACCGCGTTTAAATACTCCTCGAAGCAGACTTAAGATTGATAGGGAACTTATAGAAACTTACAAAATTCATAAGGGGGTGACAGCTAGATGCAGAAGATGTACCCGAAGTTGGGAAGTCCAGGACAAGGGGCACAGCATAAGGATAAGGGGAAATTCCTTTAAGACCGAGAGAAAACTTTTCTTCACACAATAGTGGTGGAGTCTCTGAACCTCTCTGCCCACAGTTCATTGGCTTATATTTAATAGGGAGTTATATGGTGGCCCACTGTGGGCAAAGGGGATCAAAGGTATGGAGAGAAGGCTCGAAGGGCCGAATGTCCTACTTCCTGACACCTAATTTCTATGTTATCTATAAGATCAAGGAAAATGTAAATTATATACATTTGTTATCTGGGAGAGAAAGTCTTAACGAACAATGGGGTATCGCAAAGTTCGGTGCTGGACTGCTGCTATTTACAATGTAACATAAATTTTTTGATGAATGGATAAAAGTAACATTAGCAAAATTGCAATGACACATGCTGGGTGGCAGTGGTGAACTGTGAGGATGATGCCAAAGAGGATCCAGGAGTGAAGCTTGGACAGGTTTCGGGTTGAGTAAGCAGATGCATGGAAGTATGCCATTTTAATTTGATAAGATGTGAGGTTATCCACTTTGGTGCAGAACAGGTTAGTGCAGATTATTATCTGAATATTGGCAAGTTAGGAAAAGGGGAAGTACTATGAGATCTATGGTGTACCTGTACATTGGTCACTGAAAGGGAAGCATGCAGGCCAGCAGAGCAGATGAAGAAAGCTAACCATGTGTGGCCTTCATCACAAAGGAGTATGAAAACAGGAGCAAAGAGGTCCTTCTGGCATTACAGGGCCCTGGTGAGACCGACGACCTGGAGTATTGTGTGCAATTTTGTATCCAAATTTGAGGAAGGACATGTCTTGCTTTTGGGGAGAGTCAGCATAGGATTACGAGGTTAATTCCACGGATGGCGGGAACAGTCATATGTTTGAAAAGAATGGAGTGACGGCTTTGTATAACACTGGAATTTAGACGGATGAGAGAGGGGATCTTATTTCGAAACATATAAGATTATTAAGGTATTGAAAAATGCTAGAGGCAGGAAAACAATTTTCTCCACATGTTGGGGGAGTCCAGAAACTCCAGGGCCACACAGGTTTAAGAATATGGGGTAAGGCATAGTTAGAAATGGCAGATGAGGAAAAAATATTTCACGCAGAGAGGTTCTGATTGTGGAATTCTTCTGCCACAAAGGCAGTGGAGTCGAAATCACCTGGATGTTTTCAAGAAAGATAGATAGAGTTCCTAAGGATAACAAAAGCAATGATAATGGGGAGAAGGCAAGGAAAGGGGTACAGATAGTGGATGTCAGCCATGGATCACAGTGAGAAGGCAGTGCGGACGGCGAAGGGCTGAATTCTCCTACAACAGGCAAACCTAGTTGTCTATTTGTCTATTTCCTATTGTCTAGTTGTCCATTATCAAGCAAATAAGAAAAATGTAGTCGAGAGAAGACAGTAAGACTGCGTTGGGAACCAGGGCAAGGGGGAGGGGTGGGATGAATAGAAAAAGCAAGGTGTTTACTAAATGAAGAGTCAATGTTCATACCGCTGATTGTAAACGTCTGCCCAAGTGGAATATAGGCTGCTGTTCCTCCAATTTGTTAATAGGTCACACTCTGACAATGGAGCGCACTGTATACAAAGGCCAGGATAATGCAGGAGAACATAAGCATTTGTAGTTTTGCCATCTATCCTCACAGACATGTGGTCTATCGAGTCAGGATGTGAGGGACCAATAGAAGTAAGCTGTGGGTTTCAGGCGGATTTACCTATAGGCTTCATAGTCCCCACAAAATCTAAGGTACTCCGCCACGTTGTTTTTTTCCCAGAGTAAAAAAAAAAAAAATTGGAGTTGCAACAAATCAGCATTGCCCACGTTTAAAACGCCGGAAATTAACCTCGAACTTCTGTTCCGGACCTCTGTAAGTTTTGGGGAAAAAAATTGTGACCATCCGCAACTGCGCGGTTTTGGAGGGAAGCGGTGATCACAGTTGCGACGCAATAATGATGCTGCCCCCTCTGCGCAGTGATGCCGCCCAGGCGGGATTCAGATCTCCATTTGACAACTCCACACAATCACACTTCGATGCCTCGTGTTCAACTCCAGTGGTAGTAGTGGAATATTTGCGTTTGTGGGAGTGCCCATTATCCTCCCGGGCCTGTGGGGGGGGGGCTCCGGTGTCTGTGGTGTCTGAGGCAAACGGAGATCGTAGCCTTTGCCGCGTGGAGGGAGGAGCAGTGGAGGGAGCAAGAGAGAGGGGGAGGGAGGGAGAGAGGGGATATGTGATAGGGGGGAGGGGGAGGGGGGGGATAGACAGCGGACGGAGTAGAGAGAGGAGGGAGGTGGAAAGAGAAGACTGGAAGAGAGAGGGGATGGGGAAGAGAGAGGATTGGGGAAGAGAGAGATGGGGGGAGGCGAGAGGAGTGGAGGGAGAGGATGGGGAAGGAGGAGTGGCGAGAGGTAAAGTGGGATTAATCTTTAGTTAGATTGCACAATTTAAGGTAGATATTAGAGCAATATATTCTCCTCCATACAGAATATCCATCAATTGAACTGCTTTCTTTTCCCTTGATAACAATAATGAAAAATATGAATTCCATAGTTTAGCTGACTTTCATTTGGCATCATATTTTATATGTGCCAAAACAGTCACAGTAACAGGCAATCAAATCAACACACTAAACATTTTCTAGAAAAAAGGGTGTATTTACTAGGCAAAAAACTTGCCCATATTTGATTTGCCAGTTTTGCATTCTCTTCCTTTATAGTAACAATTTACGTAACATATACAGTACAATTTGATTATTAAAACAAGGACAAAGCCTTCAATTCTTGAATTACAACAATGATTGGCAAGATCATCCCATTCCAACCACCATTACCTTTGACTCCCTCAAATTATTTCTGAAATATTGGTCATAAATTTGCGTGCAAAAAATGCTCCAAAATAAGCTCAATGCACCAGAAGCATCTAAAACCCCAGAGCCTTCCAGGCTTAAGCTGGCCCTAGACCACCGGCCGCCAATGGAATTCAACTTCGCGCTTGTGATCTGCGCATGCAAAAACACAACATTTTTGTAATCCTCCATGCCATCCCCTTCTAGGAAAAGTTCGTACGGGCCCTGGTGTATAATATTTTTTGAACTCGTCATAGCCTTCACATATGTTTTCACAGTGCACTGGTCTAAACATCATCTCAGTAATTTTCCTTGCCCTCCATTTCAAATAATATTGTTTTAAAATCGACAACGAACACTAGCAACTGGCAATAAAGTTTAAAAGAGCTCAGCTTTCCCCCGCCCTGTATCTTTGGCCGACGCTTGCTGCACATCGTGTCTCTGGTGGGTAACTGTAAAGGACTCTTCCATCTTCCTCATCATCATGGGATGGGGATTGGAAGGGGCCCACAAGGAACTAGCCCCTAAGGGCCTCTCTTCATCTAAATCCGCCTTGTGGTCGGGAGGAGAAAGGCGTGGGCAAGTGCGTAACTCTTAGGCAGGATTTGGGATGAGTTTGGATGGGACGATGATGAAATGAAAGTAGGAGCAATGGTTAATAAATAGGAAACGGACATCAGTCCCTTCAGTATCCAGTGTAACCAGGGATATGAAGAACCAGGGTCGCCATTGCATCTCTTAGCTGTGATTGCGGGCGAATGCAGTCTGGCTTCTCAAGTGAATGTGAAGCATTCCCACGGCGATGTTGCATATACATTTCCTGTTGTCCTTGCGAATATTGTCCTGTTGTAAGCATCACACCCTACATGCCTTTCTGGGCTCTTAATCACAATACCCTTGCTTAAATTAATTTGGCTCAATGCATTCTCTATTTTATAACAATGATTAACATTTCAAAAGTAACACAAATACAAAAAGATGCCATAAATCTGAAGTACAAATCAAAAGTGCATCATTAAAATTAAAAGGTATATTATTGCCCTGTGATAATCCTCAGGTCTATGAAGATAGACACATAGTGCTGAGTAACCTAAATTGAGAGATGGACAACACCTCTTATTCCGCTTGGGCAGTTTGCACACTAGCAACGAAAACATTGACTTCTCCAATTCTGGTAGCCCTTGCTGTCTCTCCTCCCTTCTCCAGCTCTCCCTCAGCCTCAGGTCCTCCTCTATCCTTTCTGCTGCCCCCCCCACCCTACATCAGTCTGATAACTGGTTTGGCTATTTCCTTCGCTCCATGGATGCTGCTGCACCGCTGAATATCTCCAGCACTTTGTCTACCCTGATAACTCACCGTCAGGCAGCATACCTGGAGAAAAGCAATAAGTGGCGCGTTTCCGGGTCCGAACCCTTCCTCGACGGTGATGAGTGTCGGTATAATAGTCAAGCTGCCTCTCTTTCTGTGGTCATTAGTAATGGCAAATTACTTGCTCGGTCTACATCACACAGTGTATGTCCATTCTCACAATAGTTTTCCTAAATATATTTTTTTTAATCTCCACTAAACCGCAAATCAAAGAAACAAAATCCTTAAGACTTAACTGGGCACCTGATATTTCCCATACCTTACCTACTTCAAAGTGCGTTGAAACAGCGTTGAATCATTTTTTAAAAAAGGAACTGCAGATGAGGTTTACCAAGGCAAGTCAAAGTGTTTGTGATGATTCAGCAGGTGAGCCAGTAATTCATGGAGAACATGGGGTAAGGTGCCATTTCAAGGTGGGGACCCGTCCTTCAAACTTGATTGCAGTAGTGGGAGGAAAAGGAAGCTAGAAGTGTGGTGAGAATAAATTTTGCCAGAAAACCCACATAGACTGCATAATCCAAATATGTTTTATTTAGAAAAACATTCATTACCAATCAGTACATGATCCAAAAAGCACAGCCCTGGGAAGAAAAAAAAGGTTTCTGCATGACTATTATGCAAACCAACCACCCATGATGATCATGTTGCAGGAGGAGGTTAGAGCCACAACAACCCAGACTGGGTTCTTCTTCGAAACAAACCGCCGACAAGGGAGGAGATGCCGTGGTTAGTCTGGCGCGTCGATCTCTAACAAGCTGAGGGCAACGCGCCAACCTCTCGGGGGGCGAAACGCCTCCCCCTTCCAATTTACCAACCTGGACCATGACCCCACTGATGACAACCAGTGGGCAACCATCTCTAGCACCATAACTGACTTCATCACTCTCCGGCACCCTGCCCCCCCGAGCCTCCAACCTCAGCGTTCTCACAGGCCCCACACGTCCTGGATTTTTACCTTCTCCCCAAAATCCACAAACCTGACGCTCTGGTAGAAAACCAAAAAAACCATTGTCTCTAGCCTTTCGTGCCCCAACCGATCTCATTTCCACATTCCTTGACTCCATCCTATCCCCCTTGGTTAAATCCCCACCCACCTATGTTCAAGACACTAGACACTCTCTGTCGTCTCCACGCATTCCAATCTCCAGCCCCCCATCCCCTCATCTTCACCTGGATTGTCCCTCACATCACACACACAAAACCCATCCCCCACGCAAGGATGTCCTCAACGCCCTCCGGTTCTTCCTCAACCGGAGAGAGCAAACCTATACCCTCCACTGACACTCACCTCGCACCTAGCGGGTGTCCTTAACTCCTCAATAACTTCTATCTCGTTTGACTCTCCCAATTTCCTCCCAAAGTACAAGCGAAGCTATGGGCACTGTGCAATGGGCCCCAGCTACGCTTGCCTCTTTGTCGGGTACGTCGAACAATCCTTCATCGAGGATACCAAGCTCCCCATCCCCGACCTCTACCTGCCAACTCACGACCTGCTTATGGTGTCACCTCCTCAACCACAGATCACCACAACTGACTGACTTCATCCGTTTCATTCGCCCAAAAACACCTGTCCTTCCGACACTTCACTTCCATTCCTTGACCTCACCTATCTCGATCGCAGGTGGTGATAGACTCCCTGACCGACATCCACTATAAACCTACTACCTTACTGACTCACGGCTTCTGTGACTACTCTCCGTCCCACCCTGCTTCCTGTAATACTCCATCCCCTATTCCAATTCCCCATCTATGCCGCACTCTGGTCCCAAATGAGTTTCCACACCAGGTCATCACAAATGCCTCATTCTCAGGGAAACGGGGTTTTCCTCCCTCCCTCAACCATAGAAGATAGGCTTCGCACCAGGTCTCCTCCATAATCCCATAACACTGCCCATGCTCTCCTCCCCTCCCATCCCCCCCACTCGCATACAAGGGCAGTCCCCCCTGGTCCTCACCTTTCACCCCACCCAGCCGGCACATACAAGACATAGTCACTCCTGCCAGTTTTTGCCATCCCTAAATCCAACGTGACCCCACCATTCGCCACAATCTCCCATCACCCCCCCCCCATCTGCCTTCCCGCAAAGACTGCTCCCTCCGCAACTCTCTTGTCAATTCTCTTCCCTTCCCTCACGCTTCCCTTTCCTTCCCCGGCACTTTACCTTGCATCCGCAAGAGATGGCTACACTTGTCCGCTTTACCCCCCCTCCACTCCTTTCAGGCACCCAAGCAGTCCTTCCCCAGGTCCGACAAGGTTTCCACATGCAACTCCTTCAACCTCATCTATTGCATCCGCTGCTCTACGATTCAGCTCTGATCTATATCGGTGAGAACCACGGCAGGCTTGGCGATCGTTTCGCCGAACTCCTCCAAGCTCGTGCCGCATTAACCTAACCCCGAACTCTGTGGCTCAGCACTTCAACTCCCCCTCACCATTCCGTATCCTTGGCCTCCACCACGGCCCAGGAAGTGAGCAAAACCGCAATGGAGGAACTGCACTCTATATTTCCGCTTGGGAGTCTGTAACCTCTTGGCATGAACATCTAGAATTCTCTCAATTCTGATTAACCCTTGCTGTTCTCCTCCCTCCTACCTCTCCTCAGCCCTCGGGGCTCCTCCTCTTCCCTTTTCCTTTCTTCCCCGCCCTCCCCCCCAACCCCCCATCAGTCTGTAAGAAGGGTTTTGGCCCAAACGCGGTTGCTAACTCCTTCGCCACAATGCTGCTCAACCCGCTGAGTTTCCTCCAGCATTTTGAGAACCCTCGATTTCCTGCATCTGCAGTTCCTTCTTTAAGCAAGCTAGTGCCTTGTCTGAAATAAGATTTGATTTCCAAATAATAAAAATAATCAGATGTTAACAAAGAATAAATTTATATCAACGATTTATTCCTGTCAACTTGCAAAGAGTTATTGTTAAGCTTCCCGTTATCCAGTTTTTTGGTGTTTGATATAACTCCTCCTTTCCAAATACTGATTTACCATCCCTTGCGGTTAAACTAGATTGGCACAGATGGGAACTTGGAAGATCGTTGAACAAAGAGCAGAGGCAAATTTGGACATGACACTTATCAGGGATTCTTTGAAAGCTGAGGAACATATGAAAAGGAAAAGAAGAAAGGATTTTTTCAAGGCAGGGACTATCACAGCAAAATGAAAACACATCCTGCAAAATGAAGCCAATTAGATGAAGATATAGGTGGACACAAAATTCGCTGGAGTGACTTAGCGGGACATGCAGCATCCCTGGAGAGAAGGAATAGTTAAGATGAAAGGTACAACTTGAGGAAGGACAATGTCATAGCTATTACTGAAATAAGGTATTAAAATAAAACATGATTGGAAACTCACAAGAAATCCCTAATTTATGAGTTTTCAAATGAGGTTAGAGGAAATAGGAAAAGAGGAAAAATAGGTTCAGGTCTCATTGCAGTTTATAATAAACAAGCGAGGGAGGTGATCTTCTGGAGATGATCAATGAATAAAGTTAGATTACTTTAATACAATGAAGAAGATTATCCCACTGCTGCACGTGTAACCAGGAGGTCCTATCCATCCACTGAAGCAGACAAAAGGAGATTGAAGAACAAATATAGTATGTGGAGTAAATCTTTTTAGGCCAATAATAATAATCCGAGATTTGTACTACCTTAATTACCCATGAACAGAACCAATATTAAAAAATATAATATGAGGGTGTGAAGTGTTTATCAGCATTCAATGCATTTTTATATAATCAGTACACTATGTAAATCCCCTAAAAGACAGCATACTGACTCAACAACAAGGAACACAGATGCAGGAATTTGCACAAAACATGTTAAATCATTCATAAGAGTGCTGGTGGGAAATCAGTGGGTCATCCAGCCACTGCGGGAAAAATGAATAAGCAAAGTTGCGAATCAGAAGCTCTTCAGACCATCGTTTCGTGTACGGACCCTTCTTCAGACTAGTTCAGATCAGCGGACCCTTCATCTTGGGATAAATGTCTGACTTAGTTTCAAGGCACGAATATGGGAGCGGAAGGACAACCCTTTGGACAGAGCACTTCTGATTGAAGTGATTCATTATTCGAATATTTCTGGCCGTCAGAATCGATATGAAAAAAGGTGGTTGGATCAGATTTTTTTCTGAGGCTAAGATAATATTTTTCAAATTGTCAATGATAAAAGCTGCTTGAATGTGTGGTAAATTCAAGGAGGAGATAGGTAATGTTCAGAACACATATGTCTCCACATTGAAAAACATTGGGAATTTTAAATCCTGGCTCAGAGGACAAAAAAACAGGGAAGCTGGAAGGCCGGACATGGGCCGTCCATATACCAAGCTCAAAACCTGGAGAGACGTAGAAAGCACAGGCAAGGAATTAAGAAGGCAAGAAAAGTACATGGAAATTATTGGTAGTTCAAATCAAAGAAAACCTTATAATGTTTTACATAAGTCAATAGAGCTCAAAAATTGCCGGAGTAACTCACGGGATAGTGCATCAACTCTGGAGAGAATAAATAGGTGACGTTATCGGGTCGAGGACCTTTCTTCAGACTGGTTTAGGAATCAAGGTAAACACGAAGATATAGATGAAGATATAAATAGAGATAAAGAAAATGAATGAAACATACGTAAAAAAGTAATGATACAAGGAAACGAGAGGCCATTGTTAGCTGATTTGTAAGGGTGAAAATAGCAGCTAGTGCAAACTTGGGTGTGGGAGCGGAGTCAGAGAAGGGAATCGGGGCTAGGGGCTACCCTAATGATGATAAAATAAATATTCATGACCACTAGGGCTGTAAGCTGCCCATATGAATATGAGATGCCTGTTCTCTAATTCACATTTACCTCATCTCTGACAATGGAGGAGAGCCGATGACAGTAGGTCTGTGTAGGAAAGGGAAAGAACAATTCAAAGTGTCCCAACCGGTAGATCAAGATAGGTTCGCAAGCGGGCATTGAGGAAGGTGTTCCGCAAAAAACGATCACCCACAGGCGTTTGGTCCTTGGGTCAATGTAAACCTGTAACGGTCCCCATCTTGAACAATTGAAACCGTAGATAGAGGTTGGAGATTGGCAGTTGAACTATCCCTAACCATCTGAAAAGGGTCTTGACCCAAAGCACCCAATTCCGTTCTCCATATGCTGCCCTGTCCCGCTAGAGGTTACTCCAGCTTTTTGAGTGTCCATCTATCGGTTTTTAAACCCAGCATCTGAGTTCCTTCTTCCACACATACAGCCAGAAACCATTTTCTTTGTGACTAATCTACTCAAAATAATGTCCTTCATAAGTTATATAATGCAGTGCGCAGGAAATGTGAAGTAAATTGTATCAAATGGGCGACAAGAGCCAATAGCTATCACCGCAATGAAGTATACCCTGCTGCAGAACGAAGTAAAGTTGGTCCTCAAAGGAACCTAGCAAATCCCTAAATATCCTTTAAAAATAAATTGTCTCATTCCATCAGGGAAGCAGTTGTGAACCTTGTACAAGAAAGAAACCAGGGCTGGGTAATGGCAAGCAAATACGTAACTTATATATCAGAGATTCCTGAAACTGTACAGTGTTCATTATTGACCGAGCTCCCTCATTTATCCCGATATAAGTATTTCCAAGAAAAAAAAAAGTATTCTTTCCCGACCACGCAACCTCTGTAAGCTAAGTAGCTTACAACCCCGCGCATAAAATATGGATATCTCTAATTTTCAAGTGAATTCCTCCCTCTCGTCCTTCCTCCAAACTGTATACTACTGCTACTGTTTGCATCAATATATTCCTTCGTTATCACCCCCTTCCACAGCCAACAATGGACCATTGTGGGCTCCATCGTTTCCATGGTCATCGTGCCCCGCGCAGTGCTATGCTTTGTCCTGAACCTTCTCATAATATCAAGTTTTTTTTCCCTCCATCTACCGGAATCATAGTCCTGAAGAAGAGCTTAACACAAAACATTAACCTATACTTTATTCCTCCATATATGCTGCCAGATACCGGCAGTTACTCTGGCAGCATTTTGTATCTTATCTTAATGGCTGGGAAGGCGTTAAGACTGCAGCAGAAAAGGTCCCAGTCGTCTGGATTCCATGCCACTAGGATTCTGACCCAAATCTCTGTCAAGGACTTGTGTGGTGGTGTCTGTGCACCAGTCTCCCTTCCCCATGTTTAAAACAAAGTCACGCACAGGCGTCCTCAAAGAAGAACAGTCATCCTTGTATCCTCGTGACCACCAAGGTGATGTACTAGGCTGTATACACACAAAGCATTTTTACCAAGATAAACATGTGACAATAAAGTAGAATTGAATCCTGAATAATTGAACTAAATCATTGGTTTTCTTCATGATAAGCCTGAAAGCCATGATTTTAACATTAAGAGTAAAGTGTATAGGTATAAGGACGAGAAGGGAATGGAAGAGGGGTATGGTCGACAGAGTGCAGTAGAAGGAACTAGGGGAAAACAAATGGTCGGCAACGACTGAAGAAGCCGAGAGGGCCTGTTTCACAGTGCTGTCATTGTTTTATGGTAAGGGTTTTATGGTTATCCTAAGCAATGGATCCAGAACAAAGCAAAACTTAGTATAGGTTGTTGGTTCTCAGTAATTGTTTTCTATTTGCTTCTTTGTTCAGTTGCTGCACATCAGCTCCAACAGACTTCCCACGGAGATAGAAATGCCCTCTTAAATCTTGACTATGTTACCACCATGTTATCAGCTAGCTAGACAAGAGTATGGCAGTTTCTAACAAATGTTTATCCTGCTTGCAAAATTGAAATTATAATTAAATTAAATTTGATAAGTGATAAAAAACATGTCCATTTAGTTTTCTTCAGAAAGAAAGAGAAATGTAAAGTGCTATCTTTGCAGTTTTCTCCCCGCCCCCAAAGATTCCATCATTCAGCAATCACTTCTGGACTCCATTTTACTGTTCCATTGGCAAAACCTCATCAACATATACTCAGTTTGAGGATTTTCCACTCATTTGGCTAGTGGGAATAGTTAGCTATCGTTTTTCAGAGTAAAGCACCACAATTTTACAATTTCTGAATAAATTAAGTAATGAGAAAAGGGCAACCTATTAAATTGTTTCTTAATCTGGCCTTCATGGTTGTGGAGTTAGAAAGAAATGTTAACCAGATGCTTTATCATAGATACATAGAAACATAGCAACAAGGTTGCAGGAGTCTGCATTCGGTGATGAACATATTGAATGATCGGTGCTGGCACATGGGCCGAATGGCCAACTCCTGCGCCTAAGCTTTTCCCCATATCCCTTTTCCGTTTTAGGCATCTAAGAGCTAAATCTAATTCTCTCTTGAAAACATCCAGTGAAGTCCACATCGCCCTCCACTGCCTTCTTGGTGGACAGACGAATTCCACAGATTCACAATATCTCTGGATGAAAAAGTTTTATGCCTCATCTCAGGCCTCCCCCCCTTATTCTTAAACGTGGTCCCTGTTCTGACATTCCCAACATCATTAACATTGTTCCTGCACCTAGCCTGTCCAAACCTTTGAGAATTTTTATGTTTTTCTATAAGAATCCCCTCTAATCCTTCTAAATTCCAGTGAAATAACAAGCTCAGTCGACCCATTCTTCATCATATGTCCAGACCCACCATCCTCGTGAATTAACCTGGTCAACTACGCTAGCACTCCCTTCAAATTAGCAATAATGTCCTTCCTCAAATTAAGAGAACCAATAATTGCACACAATACTCCAAGTGACGGTCCTCATCAGGTTCGATGTTTCCCGATGTTGTGGGTCCAGAACTCAGGGGCCACAATGTACAGAATAAGGGACAAGCCATTTAGAATGGGAAATGACAGGAAACACTTTTCACTACGAGAGTTTTGTGAGTCCTGTAAAATCCTGCTCAGAGGGTCGTGAGGCCGGTCTCTGGATACTTTCAAGAAGAGTCTAGATAGAGCTCTTAAAGATAGTGGAGTCCAGGAGATATGGGGAGAAGGCAGGAACGTGTACTGATAGCGGTGATCAGCCATGATCAGCATTGACAGCAATGGCAAGTGCAGGAGCACGTAGGGGCCAAATGACCTAGCTACCTGCACCAATTGTCCTATTCCTCTAATAACCCTACCCCCAAAGTCCATGTGGTCCTAATTTTTTCACACTAATCTCTTGTGTGTGGCCTTGTCAAGGGTTTTTATGAAAGTACAGATACCATACCACGCCACTGCTTCCCTTATCCATTCTATCTTGTTACAATCCTCAAAAAATTCAGAAGATTAGCACGCATGTATTTCCCCTTCATAAATCCATGCACAATTTGACTATGTATCCCTGTCACGCTATTCCAAAAATCGCTGCTATAAAACAACTTTATTAATCGGACTCCAGCATCTATTCCTCACTACCGATTTACGTAGAATATAGGTTAGGGAAGGGCTAAACTGGTCTAAAATTCCATGTTTTCTCTGTCTCTTCTCCTTTCTCTTTAAACAAAGTAGAGTAACAATGCTACCGTCCCGTCCACAGGAATAAGTGTCTACCCTCACAGTCTAAACAGTAACATTACGAATAATCTGAATGCATAACATTGACATTTTCCAACGATCTCAGGCAGAAAGGCACTAATGTATGAAGCACTGAATGACATACAAGCGATGTGAGTGATTATGTGTATTCTGGTTGTATGTTATGTTCCGCTGTGTACAGCACAGTAACCATAATATGCTGACATTTTTTAAGTTACGAGCATGCTAGAGAGAAAAGAGTATTCGCGTCAAAGCCCATTTTTTAAACTAGTTTTTTTCAAGGGTCCATGCCTGGAAATGTCCACAGAACCATGTTACTATAACTACTACCTCTAGCCTGACCCGCTGAGTTACTCCAGCCTTTTGTGTCACTTAAAGAAATACTTTAGTGATTTTATACTGCTTTTTCCAAATTATTGATGTTGGCTATATATTGTTGTTTTTTTAGCATGCCCATGTAACAGCTGTGGCCACTCTTGGTGCTGTTACTGCCATCATACAGAGTAATCACTTTCTATGCTGCTCCCTGGTTTCAATGCCGGCGGAGATACAGCAACCAGTAGGATGTCCAAGGACCACAAACGAGCTCAAATTCAATATGCTGTGCTTCTGATCCAACACTAGATGGAGGCAAAAACCACGCAGGCTAACACCAGCCTAAAGAAGCAAACCATTGAAAATCACAGTTCAAGAACCAGATATCAAGAGTGTTTAATCGTCATATGCACCAGATAGGCACCAGAACAATGAAATTCTTACGCTGCAGCTTTACACTGCTACTTCCCTGCTTAGTTACCTCATTTTAACCAAGAAAGTAATAAAACAGTAAACAGTGGTTGCATTGGATGACTATAGTTACCAAAAAATAATAAATTTGTGCTTATTTTAAGCTTGCATATTGGTAGAAATCCTTGCCTCCATTGTGTGACTGAGTCAAATTGTTTTTGTCAGATTGTACAGAATTTTATGCAACGGCTTGTATAATTGTTTCTGGAATCTCCCCTCTAATCTTGCTTGAACTCTTCCTATTTCATAACATTTGAATGTCATAATATAAACTCTGCATGGATTAAGGAGGAAGTGTAAATGACAGAGGTTGAAATCAATATTGCATTAGCAACAAGAAGGGAAATAGATAGAACAAATGCTTAGTTTAAGAACAAAATAAAAGACAGGAATAACCTAGAAAAATATTAATCTTACAATTTTTTTAAATATCTGACAATCAATGCCTAAATAAATGAAAATAATATTTTAAATTAATTTTTAACATCAGAGATATTGGTTGTGTGCAATTAGCACTATGAGAAAGGTGTTTATAGAGATACAGCCCGGAACCAGGCCCTTCAGCGCACCAAGTCCATGTCAGCAATTCGCACTAGTTAGTCCCACTTTCCCATGCACTCCCTACGCATAAGGGGCAATTTGCAGAGGTCAAATAACCTACAAATCCACACATCTTTGGGATGTGGTAGGAAACCGGAACACCAGGAGCAAACCCACATGGTCACAGGCAGAATGTGCAACCTCCACACAGGCAGCACCCGAGGTCAGGATTGAACCTGGGTCTCTGGCACTGTGAGGCAGCAGTACTACCTGCTGCACCACCGTGACACCCAGTCAATTTTAAAAAATCAAAATTTTACTTCTTATGGCGAGTTTAGTTGTTACAATACAAATGCTGCAATTCCACACCAGTCAATCCATTTCAATCTTTAGGCAGTCCGCAAGATGTCATTTTCATGGAGTTAATGGGGATAAGTGTAATCCAAATAGCAACTTTTACGTATTTCCATCAAATCGTACAGCTCTCTGAGATTTCTGTACTCATCTAATTCTAGCATCTAGTACATCCCAATTTCCATCATTACCGTGTGCCTTAGGTTTCCTAGGCTTTAAGCTCTCCAAATCTCTTCACCTTTCTACCTCTTATTCTTCTTGCAAAATTCCATCAAACTCCTCATTGACCAAGCACTATTCACTCCTTGGTTCAATTTAATATGTTTAAGTCGCTACATAAATACAAGTTGCTCTTAATTATGACTATTTCTGATAATTATATTTTGTTCTTTCTCCTTGAAAAGATTTGTCCTACAGTATTTGCATTATCATGTGGCATACAATGGGGACAAGATGCATAATGGTTAAATTATTGGATTAACAATGAATAAGGCCGGGCCAAAAATCTGGTGAAGTCAATGAGAATCTTTTCTGAGTGGAAATTAAATTAATGTAATAAAATGAACTGGGATTAAAAGTGGGTATGAGAAGGAACTCTACCGCATGTAGTCTATATGTGACTCCTAATACACAGCAACTGTCTTCTGGAAATGTTTAGCAAGCCACTCAGATGGATTAAATATCCACAACAACATACAGCAAAGATAAGAGACGACAAATTAATTAACCTAGTTCTTGTTTTCTTCACGATAATGGTTTACCTGTCTCAGTCAGACCTGTTCAATTAGACCTCCTTACAAACATCAGGCCAGCTAGGACAGCACAGTGGCAAAGCGGTAGGGTTGCTGCCTTACAGAGCCAGAGACCCGGGTTCGATCCTGGCTATGGGTGCTGTCTGTATAGAGTTTGTACTTTTTCCCCGTGACCTGCGTGGGTTTTCTCCGGGATCTCCCGTATCCTTCCACACTCCAAAGATGTACAGGTTTGTGGCTTGGTAAAATTGTTAGTACGGTGTTAGTGTGGGGATTGTTGGTCGGCATGGTGGGCTGAAGGGCCTGTTTCCAAGCTGAATCTCTAAACTAAACTAAACTAAAGCTCTCCAGAAATAGTTCTGTGGGACAGCTGTCCCACAATATAATCAAGGCCAGTGCTGTCCCACCAATGCAGTCTGGAGAAGCATCCTGACCTGATCATCTATCCAGGTTCTCCAGGGATGTTGCCTGACCTGCTGAGTTACTCCAGTACAATGGGTTTTTTTTTTTACTGGCACTGCTCTTTGATTGTCCATAACTAATGGGAAACTCTGTGGGAAAACAGCATTGCCATTTGTCATTTTATTCTCAAAACAAGTTTGATTCTCTTATGTTAAATGACATTTAACATCATTCTGACAGAATTATGTCCTTACATTTAGCCAATACTACAGACTTTTCATGACCCTAGATCAATCAACAAAAGGTTGATTATATAGTGGTAGAAAGGTTGGAGTGAATGGTCTTGGAAATTATCAACTGGTCCACAATGTCTCATGATATTGGCTCAAATACAGGCAAGACCACCACCATTTGAATATCACATCAAATTCCCTTACCTATTGATTCATTGACCAACATCAAGGGTAGTGAGATCACAGAGTCTGGTCTGGATAGGCAATTTCAATGTTCATCACCTGCTCTGGATTACTAGCATCAATGAAGAAGGGCATGAAGTCTGGAGAAGCATCCTGACCCGAAACATCATCTATCCAGGTTCTCCAGGGATGTTGCCTGACCTGCTGAGTTACTCCAGTCTATGGGGGTTTTTTTTATCAGCACTGCTGTTTGATTGTCCATAACTAATGGGAAAGTCTGTGGGAAAACAGCATTGTCATTTGTCATTTTATTCCCAAAACAAGTTTGATTCTCTTATGTTAAATGACATTTAACATCATCCATTTGCAAGTAGGAAGTGTTTATGTTGAATTAGCTTTGTTAAGAAAATTGAAACCAAATAAACATTCAATAATTCAACCTTTGATCCAAAAGCTTGAAATGCTCAGTGATATCCTCTGTAAATGGCCATGTAATACTTAAAGGAGCTGAATTTAATAAGATTAGCTTAATTTATTGTCATGTGTAGCAAGGTACAGTGAAAAGTTTTTCTTGCGTGCTAACCAGTCAGCAGTGAATCAAAGTTGATTCAAATATGATCTGTTTTAAGAAAATTGCAAGATACAGCATATTTAATATCAACTGTATTTCCACCGCCCTTAATGGATATGCCGGAAAATATCTAGTAATAAACACTGCAGCCAGCAGTTAGACTACATCTGTAAGCTTCTCACCAAATGTATGAGTGAAATATTAGTTTCAACATTATCCAATTTCCTGTTTTCAAACTATCATCAGTTTACATGCAAAAATTAAACCAGGGCCAAATAAAAAACCCTTACTCTAAAAGCAGTCACTTTACTTGTGGTCGGCTGGCAGTGGACAGAAAGGTTGTTGCCAGAATCATAGATATATGCACACTCCATGGAAAACCATTGGACTCATTGTATTGATGCCAGCCAAAAATTGAGCTACCTAGGTTACACCGACTTCTCAGCACTCTGGGTGGCAGATTCATATCAAGTGATTAGGGTAACATTATGAGAGGGTAAATAATTGAACAATAGCTTTTGTGTCCGTTTTCCCAGAACCTCCCAGTCTGGTGTGTATGGCTGGATTTCCAGTGTTAACATTGCCTGGTTAGAAATGAAATGCAGGAGGCCGCCATGTCATCACTGGGTAATGGTATGGGTTGAGCAAGTTTAGGGTAGAAATAGAATGAAATCATTTAACAGCACAAAAGGAGGCTTATTAAAAAGGAGACATCAAAACAAGTACCCGGATGCGGCTATGGTGCTGTCTGGAGATTTTAATAAATCAAATCTCAAGAAGGTCATGCCGAACTTCTACCAACACATCGCGTGTGCCACCAGCGGGGAAAGAACATTGGACCACTGCTATACGCCGTTCCGGAAGGGCTACAAGGCCGTTTCACTCCCTCCCCTCGGAAAATCTGACCACGGCTGCCATTTTCCTGCTGCCGGAGTATAAACAGAGGATAGTTCGGGAAGCGGCAGTGATGAGGGACGTAAAGCGGTGGTCCGACCAGTCAGAGGCCATGCTGCAAGATGCACTGAGCGATGTCGACTGGAATCTGTTCCAAGCAAGTTCCAGTGACGTCAGTGAGTTCGCGGAAGCAGTCACGAACTTCATCGCAACAATAACCGACAACATCGTCCCCACGGTAAGGGTAAGCACCTTTCCGAATCAAAAACCCTGGGTAGACAGGTCAGTTCGTGCTCGCACCGCTGCCTACAACTCTGGCCTGGCATCAGGAAACATGGACGTCTACAAGGTGGAGTCCTACCGACTGCGAAGGGCGGTGAAGGACGCAAAAAGGAGGTACAGGGACAAGATGGAGTCACAGATGGAGCAGCAGGACACCAGACGCCTGTGGCAGGGGCTACGGACTGTAACCAACTACCGGAGCACCCCACCCTCATCCGCAAGTGCCAGCACCTCCCTAGCTGATGACCTGAACTCCTTTTACGCTCGTTTCGAGATGGGCAACACCACCCCAGGTCTGCCGACTATCGACAATACCGCCAGCGGGCTGGCTAACGAAGCTGAAGGGAGGAATGTGCACACATTCTCGCTGTCCGAGCACGATGTGAGGAGGGCTCTGACACGGGTGAACACGAGGAAAGCTGCAGGCCCTGATGGCATCTCGGGGCGAGTACTTAAGTCCTGTGCTACGCAGCTAGCTCCGGTGCTCACTACAATATTCAACCTCTCCCTGGACAAGTCCGTGGTCCCTGCCTGCTTCAAAAATCCATCATTGTACCGATACATAAAAATGCCTCCCCAGCCTGTCTGAATGACTACCGTCCGGTGGCCCTCGCCTCAGTAGTCATGAAATGCTTTGAGAGGCTGGTGAAGAAACACATCTGCGCCTTCCTCCCTCGCAACATGGACCCGTTACAATTCGCATACCGTCCGAACAGATCCACGGACGATGCGGTCTCCCAGGTTTTGCACACCGCTCTCTCTCTCTCACCTTGACAGCCAGAAGGGGGGCTACGTGAGGATGCTGTTCATAGACTTCAGTTCAGCCTTCAACACGATAGTCCCCACCAGACTGGCCGAGAAGCTACTGGAATTAGGGCTCAACATCCCCGTGTGCCTGGGCCCTGGACCTTCTCACCGCCAGGCCCCAGGTAGTCAAGATGGGAGGGAATACATCGAAGTTCCTCATCCTGAGCACAGGATCCCCCCAGGGTTGCGTCCTCAGCCCCCTATTGTACTCCCTGTACACACATGACTGTGTGGCTAGGTTCAGCTCCAACACGATAATCAAGTTTGCTGATGACACTGTGGTGATGGGCCTGATCTCAGACAACGATGAGAAGGCCTACCGGGAGGAGGTGGCTGATCTGGCACTCTGGTGTCAGGACAACAGCCTCCTCTTGAACATCAAAAAAGGAAGTAGCTGATCGTGGACTTTAGGAGGGCACATCATCCGAGGACACACACACCATTGAGGATTAATGGGGATACTGTGGATAGAGGGAGCTGTTTTAAATATCTGGGAGTTCACATCTCTGAGGATATGACACAAACATCGCACGCTGCAGCACTCGTGAGTAAGGCAAGGCAGCGCCTTTACCACCTCAGGCAATTGAGGAAATTCAGAGTGTCTCCGAGGATTCTCCAGTGCTTCTACTCAGCGGCTGTGGAAAGCATCTTGTCTGGAAATATTACAATCTGGTTTGGGAATTGCTCTGCCCAGGACAAGAAGGCTCTCGGCCGAACGCACTATGGGAACTACACTCGCCCCTCTGCAGGAGCTATACTTCAGGAAGTGCAACTCCAGAGCCAATAAGGTCAGGGGAGACCCCTTCCACCCCTGCAACGGACTGTTCCTGCTGCTATGGTCAGGCAAACGCCTCCGTTGCCATGCTGTGAGAACGGAGAGGTTGAGAAGGAGTTTCTTCCCAGAGGACATTAGGACTGTAAACTCCTATCTCACCAGGGACTGACTTTACTGTACCACTCTACTGCTTTTTAAAAAAATTGCTGTTTTTTTTTTCTTCCCTTTTTCCTTCCCGCCCACAATATTTAATATGTAAAAGAACATGTGATTCTGTTCCATTCTGTTTGTCGGTTGTTTGGTTGTTTAGTTGTTTGTTTATTTTGCACAAAGTCGGCGAGCATTGCCACTTTCATATGTGTATGTGACGAATAAACTTGACTTGACTTATTGAGCCATGCTAGGTTTTAGAGCGAGCAATCTACCTACAGTAGCCCCATTGCCAGGCTCCTATTTTTGGAAACTCAACATGTCAGGCATCATATGTGGAGGGAATGGACAGACAACGTTTTGGGATGGGACCCTTCTTCAGGCTGATGAAAAAGGGGGGAAAATCTTGAAAGGCTTGCTTTCACCCCCCTCACCCTATCCATTCCATCCCTGGTGTGGCCTGACCCATTGAGTTCCTCTTACCTTTTATTTTCTATTCAAGATTCCGGCATTTGTTGTTTCTTGTGTCTTCTCTTTTCCTTGGGACTTGTAATTCTTTGTATCTTGGGACTTTGTATCCTTCCCAAATTCCTTCTTCAAAACCACAGTCAATTCCATAACCATCATCCTTTCAGGCAATGCATTTCAGAGTACAAGTGCTCACTGTGTAGAAGAAAATCACCATCTGCTCCTGTTTGTTCTTCTGGCAATCAGCTGAAAACTGCTTCTTCGGGCTTTTGATTTTTCCACCAAGTTGATTCTTTTTACACCGTCTCGACACTTCAGGATTTTGAACGCTACCATCAAACATCATCTCAACTTTGCTGAGAAAGAATGTTTGGAAAATGGAAAAGGGAGATTTCTCATTGAAATTTGTTGGTCTTACGAAGCACTAAGATTTGATGAAGCGATTTGGTGAACATCCACCAAATTCAGTGCCCAATTGAAACTTGAGAACATAGAAAATTACAGCACAGGATCAGGCTCTTCAGCCCACAATATCTGTGCTGAACATAATGCTAAGATTAGTTAATCAGATCAGCCTGCATATGATCTATAATCTCCCTCATTCCCTGCATATCTGTGCGCCTGTCTAAAATCCTTCGAATGCCACTATGGTATCTGCCTCCACCATCACCCCTGACAATATGTTCCAGGTATCCATCACCCTCGATGTCAAAAAACTTGACCTACACGTCTCCTTTGAACTTTGCCCTTCTCACATCAGAGCTACACCCTCTAGTCTTTGACATTTCCATTCTGAAAAAAAAGGTTCTGACTGTAAACCTCAGAGACCTGTGCGTTTATTCAATCTAGGAAGCCCCAGCACTCAGGTGCAAGTTGGATCCTGGCACTAAGCATTGCGCAATTTCTTTGCAGTGCCCTGCAGTTTTTAGAAAATAGTTAAAGGAAAAAGAATCGCAGGGCAACAAGGAAAGAGCATGGAAATGGGACCACTGGATACTTGTCAGTAGGCCAGGTGGCTTAATTGAGCCAAGTGACCTTCTTCTGTGCTGCAACTGTTATCTGATTTTTCATCACATTTGTGAGCTGTTACTGTGTCGTTGGCCCACAAACCCACTGTGAGCAAATAATACATTTGGTCCTGGAAGTGAAAGTTTCCATATTCTTTGTTTCTTAAACACATCCTCAAACTTGGTTGCAGGAACTTCCTATTTTGTTTAATATATATTGGATACTGTTGTAGGGAATTTTAAAAAATGGTATGGTAGATGAGTAGGTTATAGTTTAGTTAAACCTGGAGCTCTGAGGAGCATGATGGGGAAATGGCCAAGAATGTAGTCAGAATAGCAAAGCTGAAACATTCTGCTGAGAAGCAGGCTTCCTTATCAATAGGGGATTGGAAAGTCCTTCACAGTTCTGTCTACATTCTAATGTGTTGCAATCTTGCATTACAGCTGGTCTTGGTCAAGATGTTTAGCAGGCAAGCCTCCCAAAGGTTAACGAATTACCTCTTTAACGAGGGGATTCCATTTGGCGGGGGAATCTGGACATTTCTGGTATAGAACTAATAAGAAGGGTCTCGACCCAAAACGTCACTCATTCCTTTTCTCCAGTGATGCTGCCTGGCCCGCTGAGTTACTCCATCTTTTTGTGCCTATCTTCGATTTAAACCAGCAACTGCAGTTTCTTTCTACATTGTCCATTACAGTATTGGTCACACCATCCACATGGAGATGAAATCCTACTCTTGCACTTAGAACACTCTTCATTCTGTTGTATCAAATCCTGGAACAATTGTTTGTGCAAAGATGACTGTTGAAGAAAACATTAGGAACAGACCCAAGCATTACTTAAATATACACTACCAACGTGGTATGTTCTCAACACAAAGCTAAGTACAGGCTGAACAGAGAAGATAACAGACAAATGACAAAACCTATTCCTTCGCTCCATAGATGCTGCCTCACCCACTGAGTTTCTCCAGCATTTTTGTCTACTTTCGATTTTTCCAGCATCTGCAGTTTTTTCTTAACCAAAAATGACAAAACAATGTCATTCCACTTCTGACAGAATCATCTCTTTTCTTTACAACATAGAAAGAAAATATTCAGCCCATCAATTCTACATTTTCCATTGGTAATTTTATTTCTGCTGCATTTACAACCTCTCTTTTAGACAGGATTTCCTTTTTGATAACATTATACTGTAGCCTCTCTATTTCTTTTGCCTTTGTTGAAGGAGGATATTTGGAACATACCAGAAAAAACTTTTTGGACAAAGCACAATGCAGATGAATTGCGATTGACCTTCCCTATGCCTCACATCTGTTCCAACTACACGATTCATGTGGCTGCAGTAACCTTCAGTGCAGCCACAGGTCAAAGTAAATTCCAGGCCTCATTGCTACTGCTATCCTACAGACTATGCCAGCTCTCTGAGTAATCACATCAATTCCCCTCACTCAAAAATCCCTTAAGTTAAATCAAGGATTGAATGATTGGGCAGCATACAGTTCCATTCCCAACTCCTCAGAGTTAAATGGATAGTTTCAGAGAAATTATCTTCTCAGGGTGATGAATCAGAGCCGCAGGAAATGAGCCAGGGTTACGAGAAATGAAATCAAGAAGCCCTATATCCAAGGGTAATGGTGAGCCAAATGCTGTGGATGCTCGGCTAATAAAGATACAAACCTGAAGCTGACATATTTATGTTAGGTAAATATACCAGAGAGATAGAGAAAATAGAAGAATGGTTTGAGAAACAAGAGCGTGATCTAATTAAATACAGAAGAGGACGGAAGGGATAAACGGCAGACTCCTCTTACGATATTCCTTCATTCTATGGGCTGGATTTTACTTGCACAATTGTGCTGGAAGCGTGGAAACCCTAGAGCACTTGGGAAGTCCTTAAGAACGTTAAACCCCCACTGTTGCCGGCGATGTAGCAGGGCTCTCACTTAACTTTTTTTCCCTGTTGCCAGCCGGACAACCTTGACAGCTTTTTTAGGTTGCCAATTTACGGTTTAGGTGGTCATTTAAGACGGTTTGCATGACACGTGACACATCCGCTGAGTTTCTCCAGCACATTTGTCTACATTCACACATTATTTCTCCTTCAAATAACTCACAAATTAAACATATTCACCAAAAAAGACATGATATATATCACAATGACATGCAGCAAAATTATAATACAATCTCAACTCTTTTTACACATTGCAATTAATGCAATTTCTATTAGTTCTTTCCCATACCAAACAAAAATGTGGTTGGATTATTCAGCATATGATCAACCTATGTCAATAAACCCTGGACCATGGTAACATATATGCTTGACCATACACACTACAGATTGATGCAAGCATGTTTTCTGTGAAGGACCGAAAATGGCCAGAGCATGGGTCGTTATTGCTATTGGCACAGAAACACTCTGGCTTCCCACATAATTTATCCATAACAAAATATACAGGTTGCAAGGAAATTTCTAAAGGCATTTTATGATACTAGCCGTTAAAACCGACTATATCCATCTGACAGGTTAAACATTACACTAACTGACAAGAGATGGCCAAAGGACATAACTGCAGCAAATGTTCTTTTGGTAATATGTTTAAAGGAGTCAAAACAAATAATAACATTGGGCATTAAAACACATTTGATTGCATTCCGTTATCAAACATAGTCAATGTTCGCTCTGAAGACCATGAAGCACAATAGGGTCAGGGGCTGTGTGTGAATCAGTGCGGGGTGGATAGATGGCGGGGGGGGTTGAGAAGGCAATCGGTGCGGAATGGATGGATTGAGGGAGGTGAATTAGTGCGTGTTGGTTGGAGTATGTAAAATTGTGAGGGGAGAGCACGGTGGATGTCAGTAGTGTTGAATGGGGGGGATCAGTACGGGATGGATGGGGGGGGGGGGATCAGTACAGGATGAATGGGTGGATCGGTACGGGATGATTGGGGATAGACAAAAATGCTGGAGAAATTCAGCGGGTGAGGCAGCATCTATGGAGCTAAGGAAATAGGCAACGTTTCGGGTCGAGACACTTCTTCAGACTGTTCCCCCCATTCTTCTTGAATGGGGGATCAGTACAGGATGGATGGGGTGGGGGGTCAGCACAGGATGAATGGGAGGATCAGTACAGGATGAATGAGGGGGGGGGGGGGGTCAGGACAGTGTGGATCGGAGGGTCTGTGCAGGATGAATGGGAAATCACTACAGGATGAATGAGGGGATCAGTACAGGAAGCATGAGGGGATCAGTACAGGATGAATGGAGGATCAGTAAAAGATGAATGGGAAGATCACTACAGGATGGATGGGGGGGGGGATTGGTGCAGGGTAAAAGAAGGGTGGGTGAGTACGGGATGAATGGGGGGACCAGTGTGGGATGGATGGGGGGGCGGGGGGGGGGGGGGTTGGCAGGACCATCAATTTGAGGTGGGTAAGGTGATGAATAGATTTGGGGGAGGGTTGATGGGGAGGTGAGCACAGGGGATGTCAATGAGGACTGAATAGAGGAGGGAATGGGGATCAGTGCGGGATAGAGAGGAGGGGTTCCAGGATAAGAGGGGTGGAGTGGAATGTGAGAGAGAGAAAAAGAGAGAGAGAGAGAGAGAGAGAGAGAGAGAGAGAGAGAGAGAGAGAGAGAGAGAGAGAGAGAGAGAGAGAGAGAGAGAGAGAGAGAGAGAGAGGGGTGAAGGGGCAGAGTAGGTGGGGAGGAAGGAAGGTCAGCGTTCCTCGGACAACATCGCCCCCTGCCTTGGCCGTCCCGGTCCAACGCCAAAGTGCTGCCGCCAAAGGGGGAGGCAGTTGGGAACTCCTCGCCACCGCCTCCCCTCCTCCGCCAGCCGACAGGAAGGTGCAGGGCCGAGCGGTGCAGCTCAACGATGCTATAGCTATAGGATCTTTGGTGCAGTTGCTTCAGACGGCGGAAGGGGACCTCCCCCTCCCTCTCCCCCTCCCACTCCCTCTCCACCGCCCTCTCCATCTCCCCCTCCCCTTCTCTCCCTCCTCCCGGCCTCGGCGTGCGAGAGGGGTTGTTTTGAAAGCGCCGTTAGCGGATTAGCAGGCAGCGGCCGTTATCAGGGCAATAGCGGCTGCTGCTTGCAGATCCGCCAACGGCGCTTTCAAAACAATCCGGGCTCGCATGCCAAGGCCGGGAGGAGGGAGGGGGAGGGAGGGGGAGGGAGGGGGAGGGAGGGGGAGGGAGGGGGAGGGAGGGGGGGGAGGGAGGCCTCCGTTGGAACCGCTGTCGCGGCAGCTGCTGCCACAGTTGCCGCTGTTCAACGCCCGTCATTCACTGCGACCCTTCGTCACCACGCACCTAGTATCTTTGCCCCGCAATCAACGATACTAGAGGAATACAGCCACCGCCGCCAATACGAGACGTCACGTTCCTATTCTCCAGAGATGCTGCCTGACCCGCGGAGTTACTCCATTTTATTGTGTCTATCGGTATAAACCAGTATCTGCGTGCCAAGTCAGGCAAAATGAGTCGGCGTTTAGGTTGCCCGACGGCACTTTGGGTGGTCAGTGGCACCCGGGCAACCGCTAATTTCGAGCCCTGTGTAGTGATTTCTGGGTTTCTAATCTAGTTAGCGCAAGTGAGTGTGACTACAGTTGTAGGCTAAATCCAACAACAAAAAATGCAGGTAATGGAAATCTGAAATAATAACAAAAAAAATAACTTTCCATGACTATTGCCCTGAAAAAATATTTCTGTCTCTACAGATGTTGTCTGGCCCCCTGAGTCTCCAGCCTTCTCTGTTGCAGTCATAGTGGAGAAACAGGGAACTATGGATGGTGGCTTATGCACAAAAGGACACAGAGTGCTGGAGTAACTCAGCAGGTTAGGCAGCTTCGCTTGAGAGCATGGAAAGATAATTTATCCATGTTCTCCAGCAATACTGCCTAACCTGCTGAGTTACTCCAGCACTTTGTGTCCTCCAACACATTCATGCTTTGAATACAAGAGGGTGTGACCCTTATCTTGATCTTCAAATCCTCTCTCCCCTACGCCTGTGACCAACAAACCTGCTGATCCTCTTGTTAATCAACTGTGGCACCAAAAGCATCAATAGCAGTGATACTACAGCCCTCCAAAGTGCAGATTAGACATCCAAACCGTCAAAGAGTGTCAAGTAATCTCTCTGGGCATGCCTGAGAGCAAACCCTTTCCCTGAAGAATGCAGCTGTGAACAATGAGTAATTTGGCACCATTTCTACTGTTGCTTCTTCTATTGCCATTGTTATGTATTTGTTGTGTTTTCGCAGGCAGGTTTTCAGGAAACACATGGATTGAAAGTTAATTTGAAATTTCCTTGTTAACACTGTTCTGACTGAATGTATGGTTTAAGTGGCAGAATATTTCCCCGAAGTGGCCACTTTCATCAGCTTTATTCTCTCGTGTCTGGTTCCATGCCGTGGAACTCCTGCATGTTATAATCCAGCCCTAATCCTCCATGGCATGTTTCACATATTCTTCTGATCTAGTAGCTTGTTTATCCTCTTTCCCATATGCTCTTCTGTGCACTGGGGAAGTTGAGAGCAAAAGCGGATTAGTACACCTTTGAAGAATTCTGCTCTGCTCGTAGCTATGATGTGACCCCACTTTTAACACCCCCTCTTTTCACACTCTCACGGAACCATTTCACTCTCCCCACAGTATTCTAATGTTTTAAAACAAGCTCAGAGAAGGATCTTTATCCTATAAACACATCGTTGGATTGGTCATGCTGAAGGCAGACAATAGACAATAGGTGCAGGAGTAGGCCATTCGGCCCTTTGAGCCAGCACCGCCATTCACTATGATCATGGCTGATCATCCACAATCGGTACCCCATTCCTGCCTTCTCCCCATATCCCTTGACTCTACTATCTTTAAGAGCTCTATCTAACTCTCTCTTGAAAGCCTCCAGAGAATTGGCCTCTATTGTCTTCTGGGACGGAGAATTCCACAGATTCTCAACTCTCTGTGTGAAAACGTTTTTCTCATCTCCTTTCTAAATGGCTTACCCCTTCTTCATAAGCTGTGGCCCCTGATTCTGGACTCTCCCAACATCAGGAACATGTTTCCTGCCTCTAGCATGTCCAAATCCTTAATAATCTTATACGTTTCAATAAGATCCCCTCTCATCCTTCTAAATTCCAGAGTATACAAGCCCAGCTGCTCCATTCTATCAACATATGACAGTCCCCCATCCCGGGAATTAACCTTGTGAACCTACGCTGCACTCCCTCAATAGCAAGAATGTCCTTCCTCAATAGCAAGAATGTCCTCAATAGCAAGAATGCCCAAGAAGGTACATTGTAAGAGGATCTTCACATTGTATTTAACATTCAAATTTCATATTTAGGAAGTGGATCCTGAATTAATGCACACCGACAATATTAGAAAAACAACATAAATCCGCAGAAGCAAAAACAGAAGAAGCGGAAAGTCTCAGCAAGTCTGGTAGCATCTGTGGATAGTGAAACAGTCAATGCCTTGAGTCTGCAACCCTTCCTCAGAACTTTGCAGTCACAACCTCTTTCATCTTGAAGAAGGGTCCTGATCCGAAACATCATCCATCCATTTTCTTCCACATATGCTGCCAGACCCATTGAGTACCTCCAGCAGATTGCTTTCTTTAGTTCTGAACTGTTGACTGCTTCTCTTTTCATAGATCATGCCTGACGTGCAGTTATTGCAGTTTTTGTTTCAGACTTCCAGCATTTGCAGTTTTAACAATGCCACAACTGGAAACAAGAGATTAAATCAGAATTGGTTTCGAGTTGCAGAAAATGAGGAAAATACTAAGGCAATATCTTTGATAAGACGAAGCCAGGTCAAACAGACTAATGGAGGCAGTCGGAAGGGGATTACACTTTAGAGTGTTAAGTGTTTGTAATAGGAGTATGTAGGGCGTGCTATTACAATGACAGAAACATTGAGCTTTATCATAGAAAGATGACTTGCAGCAGAAGTGGCAAGTGTTGATACACATAGAAAAATCTAGTTATCGAGTCTCTTCCTCAACTGAATTTATTTGCTCTGCTGCATTCGCAACCTTTCTTTTTGGTGACATCCTAGTCTCAATTTATTTTGCCTTTGCTGAAGTAGGACATGTGGAACAAAAAATAAAATAGTTTTTGGATAAAGTACAATGCAGATGAATTGTGATTGGCTTCTATGCTTCACATCCATTCCAACTACATGATTCGTGTGGCTACAGTAAACTTTAGTTTAACGACAGGTCAAACTGCACTCCAGACCTCATTGTTGCAGCTATCCCAGAGACGAGTTCTGCCTTGAATGGGGTCTGGGCCTCAGGAGGTGGAACTCATGCTTGATCACCTTGCTAGACCTTTGACAAGGGTTCTGAAATGCCTTTGTAAACCAGTTAAATTTTCTTCTAATAATTTTGATGTTTTAAAACGGTGCTGGTTCAAAGGGCCGAATGGCCTACTCCTGCACCTATTGTCTATTGTCTAAAACATTTCAAATCATGTAAACAATTAAAAACAAATAAAAAAGTAAGATTATGAAAAATATTTTGACTAATGTAAATTGATACATATACATAAATATTAATTACTGGTCATTTTCAATCAAGTTGGTGACGTGAACAAAAGTACAGCATATGCCGCAAATTTCTGTATGTCCCAGCTTGTGGAATGAAAGATACTTCGAACCTCAGAGCGCAAATGGACAGTTCTCCTCTACAGAACGGGCACCTTCTTTCAGGCATAATCCAGTGCAAAGATGTTTCTCCCTTTATTATACATATAAGACTGAATCCTCAGAGCTAAAATATAAACATATAAAGTCTATTATGTTATTGTCACCCTGGACATAATGATAATATATCTGGACAAAGCAATTATCTTACCCGTTAGACCATGGAACACGGAATAGTATAGACATATAATGCTGGAGTAACTCAGCGGGTCAGGCAGCATCTCTAGAGAAAAGGAATAGGTGACACCTAAACGGTCTGAAGAATGGTTCCGACCCGGATCGGAGCCACCTCATTGTGGCCGGGGAGGGAAGTAGCTCGGGTGGCTGAGAGTGGCTGCTGGGACCTCAGCGCCTTCTGTCGGCCATTCACCTCTGGCAGTGTTCTCCATCTGAACAGTGGGGGGACCAGCTCAAGAGCAAAGATCATAGAGCGGAGAGGGTCAGCGGGCGATGGATAACAGGACAGCAGGCAGTGGAGCTTCTCCTGTGTTAGTGCGAACAAGGGACCATTGAACTTACTCGCACTGACACATGGAGTGAGCTCCACTGCCCACTGTCCTGTTATCCATCGTCCGCTGACCCGTTCTTGAGCTGGTTTCTGGCATGATCCCGGACCCCCTCCTTCTCAACGCTCCTGCCCTTGGGTCCCATTTAGTCTAGTTTTGATTGAACATCGAGTTCTTTGATAAATTAAACATTAGATATGGGCTCATTACTTAACACATGGCAACGTAAACAGGGCAGAGATTTAGTACAGCCTCAACTCAGGTCATTTCATGTTGCCACAATAAATTAACTGCAGATGCTATCCCAGTAGCTCTCCACTCAACTCTGGGCCATCTGTATTGCAGGAACACGTATGTCAGGCTCCTATTAATTGACTACAGCTTGATGTTCAATCCTGTGATCCCTCCAAACACATCATCAAGCTCCAAGATCTGGGCCTCTATACATCTCTTGGAACTGGATCTTTGACTTCATCATTGGAAAACCCAATCAGTATGGACTGTAACACTATCTCCTCCTTGACCATCAACAATGGTGCATGTCAGGGCTGAGTGGTTAACCTCCTGCTCTACTCTCTTTACACCAATGACTATCTGAGGGGTGACTTTTTCACACAAAGGGTGGTGGGTGTATGGAACATGCTGCCAGATGAGGTAGTTGAGGCTGGGACTATCCCAATGTTTAAGAAACAGTTAGACAGGTACATGGATAGGACAGGTATGGAGGGATATGGACCAAGCGCAGGCAGGTGGGATTAGTGTAGTTGGGACATGTTGGCCGGTGTGGGCAAGTTGGGCTGAAGGGCCTGTTTCCACACCGTATCACTCTATGACTCTCTATGACTCTATGACTGTGTGGCTCAGAATAACTCCAATACCATCTCCAAATTCACCGACGGCAACATTGTGGTTCACTGAATCATGGATGGTGATGAGTCAGCAGACAAGAAGGTGAGATAGAACACCTGGCCGCAACAACCACTTACTCAATACAACAAGACCAAGGAACTAATAGTAGGTATCAGAAGGGGAATGTCAGGAGACCACAGCTAGTTTTTATTGGTAGGTTGATGGCGGAGAGAGTTAGCAGCTTCAAAAAACATCTCAGATGATCTGTCATAAACTCAGCACATTAATGTAATCATGAAGAAGGTGTGCCAGCATTTCTACTTTCTTAGAAGTTTAAAGAACTTCAGAGGTTGCTAAATACTTGAGAACAGACTTTCACAAATGTACTGCAGAATGACTTTGACTGGTTACCTTGTACTGCAGAATGACCTTGACTGGTTACGTCATGGTCTTGTGCAGCAATTCCAAACACAGAAACTCAAAAGAATGGTGGACATAGCCCTGTCCATCATGGTCACAACCCTCTTCAACCAGAGCGCATCTACATAAAGTGCTGTTTCAAGAAGGCGGAATCTATCATTAAGGATCACAGCCATGCCCTCTTCTTGCTGTTACCTTTGGGTAGGAGGTACTTCTGAAGCCCCTGAAGTCCCACACCAGCAAATTCAGGAACAACTACTTTTCAATAATCAGATGCTTGAATCATCCCACGTAACTCTAATCCTTCTTCGATAACAGGATGCTGTAGATTACCTCTTGCATTACCATGAACACTTTCTAATTGTGTTTTTGTACTAATATTTTGTTTTATACACTCTTTCTTTTCACAGTTTTGTATAATTTATGTGTAATTTATGTATAATTTATATTTTTGAGTGTTTGACTGACTATGTAGTTATGATGCTGCTACAATCAAGATTTCCAATGCACCTTTACCAAATCGTACATGTGCATATGACAATAAACTTGACTTGACTTGACATTCACACCACCAGAATCAGGGGCAGTTTCTTCCCAGCTTTTATCAGGCAACTGAACCATTTTATCACCAACTAGAGAGTGGCACTGACCTACCATCTACCTCATTGGAGACCCTTGGATCATCTTTAATTAGACTTTACCGGACTTTCGCACTAAATGTTGTTCCATTTATCCTGTATATGTAAACTATGGACAGTTTGATTGTAATCATGTGTAGTCTTTCCACTGACTGGATCGTACGCAACAAAAAAGCTTTTCGCTGTATATCAGTACATATGACAATAAAATAAAGTAAAGTAAACTAAACTAAACTAAATTTGATCGGTATCATGCCGTATTTAAGTTCAAGGTTGTTTTTCTTTACCAAACTACATGATAGAGGCCATGGATCAATACTCACTAGACAATCTCTTAAGTGCTGCCTTTTAATGAATGTTTTAGGCTTTGAACAGCATTTATGGTGCATTAGAGCATAACCAAAGAATGTGACACATATAAGATCACATATATTATGTCAAGTGACATCAATCCATTTACTGTATGAAAGCTGTGATGACCACAATATAGGCAGTTGAAAGAAAACCTAATGCATAAAATATTTTGTCTAAAAAGAAAACTGTAGCTAATTTGATAGCTGGAAAACATTTACTGATTGCTGCATTGCACATGTACATACTCCTACACAGCAGAGAACACATCCAATCACTTCACATAATTAATCTCTTAACATTTTGCCAATGCTGCCTTTAAGTTGAATAACAAGTTTGAATCTGGAACGGTTTTCAACTTTCCACGCCTATCCACGACGACAGGGCTGGAGTCGACTGAGCAATTTTCTAACTAAATGTACCTGCTTTGGTTCGAGTTGCATCATGACATTTATCCCACTGTTTTATGGCTTGGTTCATATCAGCATGAATTGTTCATTTTCAAAATTGTAACGTTGACATGTAATATTTTTCCAAAGGATGGGTGGAGTTAAAATTATATTTCCTAGAACAGGAACAGCCTGGAATAATTTGCATTCCTGGCTGCTTGATCAATTTGTGTGTGTGTTGCCAGAAGAGCACAAGAAATACAAAATAACATATGGGGATGTGAAGGTCCTTCTAATGATATAACATTAGGGTTAGTATTGCGATGTTTTCTTATCACTCCAAACCATTGTTAATATCTCCTATTTGGAGTGGAAAACATTGGACGTATATTAAACAAGATGTAGATAATTATACAACCTTGAGATAATGTTCCTATGTTGTTAATAATGCCTCTGTAGGCAGATAGACCTTATCTTATACCAGGTAGAATATGATCAAGTAAAGGAGACACTACTCTGTCAATTCAGTAATCTGAAGCAACTTTATGTGCATTCTCCAGATGGTGAACAAATTATACTATATGTTATATTGTATATACATCTTCAGGGCAAATTATGACTGTAAACCCAATAGAAATAACCTGATGAGCCCAGTTATATATCTAACATTTTATAGTGTGACAAGAACTAGGAAGATCGTGGATAGCTGTAAGAATAACGGGGTCTTCATTGTAGGTGATTTTAAAATCCCTCCTTAAATTTCCTTCTTAAGGCAGAGATAAATAGATTCTTGAATACTACTGTTGTCAGAGGTTATGGGGAGAAGATAAGAGAATGGGTTTAGGAGAGATAGATCAGCCATGATTGAATGGTGGAGTAGACTTTATGGACCAAATGGCTTAATTCTACTCCTATTGCTTATGACTGTTTGAGTTTTCATTGCCTGGGAATTCCATAGTGCAAAGGGCTTGGGTTCCCTGAAAAGGTTGGGTATATGTTAAATGTGTCAGCATTGATGTAGCTCTGTAGGACTTTGGTTAAGTCACACTTGGAGTATTGCATGCAGCTCTGGTGGCCCCATTACAGGAAAGATGTGGAGGCTATGGAGAGGGTGCAGTGGAGGTTTACTAGAATGCTGCCTGGATTAGAGGGTTTTAACTGCAAGGACAGGCTGGGTAGACTTAGATTGTTTTCTCTCGAACATTGGAGGTTGAGGGGAGGCATGATAGAAGTATATAAAATTATGAGAGGCATTGATAGATTAGACAGTCAGAACCATTTTCCCCAAGGTGGAAATGCCCATTACTAAAGGGCATAGCTGTGAGGTGAGCAAGGGAGAGTTTAACAGAGATGTGTGAGGCAAATCTTTTACACAGAGAATGATGGGGGTCGGGAACACATGGCCAGGCCTGGTGGTGGAGATAGATACAAAAGTGGTGTTACAGAGGCTTTCAGATAGGCACATTAAAGTACGAGGAATAGAGGGATATGGATCATGTACAGGGAGGAGAGATCCATTTAACTAGTCGTCACGTTCGGCGCAAACATTGTGGGCCTGAGGGTTAATTGCGTGGCCATTCTATGTTCTATGTGCCCAGACAATATGGGGGGGGGGGGGGGTGGTGTGCTATGAGTGAGGGTACAACATTGACCTCCTTTCAGGTGATCAAGGTAGGGCAGGTGACTGAAAATTACTAGGGGAACACCTTGGAATTAGGGTCAACAATTTTATCCGTTTAAAAATAGTAATGAAATAAAATAGGATGGATCTGCAGTTAAAGACCTAAATTGGGGCAAGGCCTATTTTGCAGCGATTAGAGAGGAGGTTGATTGGGAATTGCGGTTTACTGGCAAAGGGACGTCTGGCAGGTGGGGGGCTTTCAAATATAAGATGGGGAGGGTTTGGGGACAACATGTCCTTGTTAGAGTGAAGGGTAACACCGACAAGTTTAGAGAACACGGGCTGATGAGGAATATTGAGGCATTGGAATGAAAAAAAGAGGCATATGCCTCACTTCTAGGCAGCAGTTTTGAAGCAAGTGCCTTGAGGAGTATTAGGGATGTAGAAGTACACATCAGAAGGAAATCGAGCAGACAAAAATAAAACATAGAAACATAGAACATAGGTGCAGCCCTTCGAGCCAGCACCACCATTCATTGAGATCATGGCTGAATGTCTCCTATCAATAACCCGTGCCTGCCTTCTCCCCATATCCCTTGACTCCACTAGCCCCTAGAGCTCTCTCCTAAATCCATCCAATGACTTTGCCTCCACTGCCCTCTGTGGCAGGAAATACCATGAATGCATAACTCTCTCGGTGAAAAAGTTTTTTCTCACCTCAGTCTAACTCCCCTTTACTTTAAGACTGTGGCCCCTGGTTCTGGACACGCCCAACATTGGGAACATTTTTCCTGCATCTAGCTTGTCCAGTCCTTTTATAATTTTATATGTTTCTATAAGATTCCTCCTCATCCTTCTAAACTCCAGTGAATACAAGCCTAGTCTTATCAATCTTTCCTCATATGACAGTCCCGCCATCGCAGGGATCAATCTCATGAACCTACGCTGCACTGCCTCAATCACAAGGATGTCCTTCCTCAAATTAGGAGACCCAAGCTGTACACAATACTCCAGATGTGGTCTCACCAGATCCCTATACAACTGCAGAAGAACCTCTTTACTCCTATATTGAAATCCTCTTGTTATGAAGGCCAACATTCCATTAGCTTTCTTGACTGCCTGCTGTACCTGTAAGCCAACCTTCAGTGACCGGTGTACAAGGACACCCAGGTCTCGCTGCACCTCCCCCTTACCTAACCTAACCCCATTGAGATAATAATCTGCCCCCTTGTTTTTGCCGCCAAAGTGGATAACCTCACATTTATCTATATTATACTGCATCTGCCACGCATTTGCCCACTCACTCAACCTGTCCAGGTCACCCTGCAACCTCCTAACATCCTCTTCACAGTTCACACTGCCACCCAGCTTTGTGTCATCCAGAAACTTGCTAGTGTTGCTCCTACTTCCCTCTTCCAAATCTTTAATATATATGGTAAACAGTTGCGGCCCCAACATCGAGCCTTGCGGCACTCCACTCGCCACTGCCTGCCATTCTGAAAAGGACCCGTTCACTCCTACTCTTTGCTTCCGGTCCGCCAACCAATTTTCTATCCATGTCAAAACCCTACCCCCAATACCATGTGCTCTAATTTTAGTCACCAGTCTCCCATGAGGGACCTTATCAAAGGCTTTCTGAAAGTTTAGATACACTACATCCACTGGCACCCCTTCATGAGATAGCTTTGGCAGACAAGATAAAGAGAAACTGTAAAACTGTAGATTCTACACCTATAACAAGGGCAAAAAGGTGGTTCCATTTGGACAACTTTTCAACCCGGAAATCAATCTCATCCAAATGGCAGAATCAGTCTGAAGAAGGGTCTTGACCCGAAACGTCACCTATTCCTTCTCTCCAGAGATGCTGCCTGTCCTGCTGAGTTACTCCAGAATTTTGTGTCTACCTTCATCCAAATGGCAAATTGTTTTCCCTGTGCATGAGAAATTTAGATTCACAAATTTGAATAACTTTTTTTTAACAGATGAGCAAGAGGACAGATAAGGGCAGGGCAGTAGATGTTGTCTACATGGACTTCAGCAATACCTTTGATATGGTCTCACATTGTAGGGCAGTGTGAAAGATTAAATCACATGGAATCCAGGGTGAAAATGACCATCCAACATGTTCCATCTACACGAGTCATGCCTGCCTGTGTTTGGCCCAATTTCCTCTAACCCTATTCTATCCATGTACCTGTCTAATTATTTCTTAAACATTGGGATAGTACCTGTGTGTTCCATACACCTACCACCCTTTGTGTGAAAATCAATGCACTGTTCTTCTTTAATAATAAAAGCATTATTGCCAGCTTCATGGGAGCAGAATGATGGCTATAATGTCTTGTGAAGTTGAAATGCACTGATTACTATATTGAAGACAACAATAAATATACAAAGCTCGCTTCCAAGGTCTGACTGCTGCAAGCACTAATAGGATCTGAAAGTCAGGTGAAGTTCAGGTATTCAGTGAGTGTTGAGAACAATCTAGCTATTGGAGGTCCATTTGGAGCCATGTCTATGGTAAAGGAGTTAACCTGGGAATGAGAGGATCCAGACGTGTGGTGGAGGGAGGGATAAGGAGTTAGGGGATCAACAGCTCACTCATTGGAACATTGGGCAGTAGGAGAGGATGGGATCATTGGGTGATTACGATGTAATATGATACAATAGAACTTTATTCATCCCAGAAGTGAAATTGTTGAAACACAACAAGATACATGAAACATGAAATTAAAGTGACGAGTGGAAAGTCCAGGATTTGGGCTGTGCAAAGATTGGGGAGGGGAAGGTGTAGGTGGAAGGGGACTCCACAACAGAAAGAAGAAGAGTTGTACAGTTTGATAGCCACAAGGAAAAAATATCTCCTGTGGCGTTTTAAAGAAGAACTGCAGATTGCTGCATCTTGGTGGAACCAGCCTATTGCTGAAGGTGCTCCTCAGGTTGACCAGTATGTCATGGAGGGGGTGAGCTTATTGTCCAAGGTGCTCTGCAGTTTGAGGAGCATCCTCCCCTCCAAGACCACCTCCAGTGTGGACAGGGTTGATTTGGAGGTTGGGCCAGAGGGCAGAGGGAGGGTTGGGTAGGATGTTTTCTTTGTGGATGGAAGAGATCGAAAATTAGAGAGTAAGCATTGGCTCAAATTTAGTGGCACTTTATGTAAACAAAGTTATCCTAGCATGACAATGCAATGAACTGACTGATGTTCAATTTAGTGTAGTTTAGTTTAATATAATTCAGTTTAGTTTAATATAATTTAGTTAAGTTTTAGTTTAGGTTTAGTTTAGTATAGTTTTAGTTTAGTAAAGTTTAGTTTAGTTTATTGCCACGTGTAGCGAGTTACAGTGAAAAACATTTTTGTTATCAGCTATCCAGTCAGCGACAATACATGATTACGATCAAGCTGCCCATGGTGTACAGATACAGGATTAAGGGAATAATGTTTAGTGCAAGATAAATTCCATTCAAGTCTGATTTCAGCCTCCAATTAGATGATAAAATCTAATATCAGCGTGCAGATATGATTCATGCTTCCAGTTAAATCTCTACAGTGAAATCAATATGGCTGCATTTCGTCCTGCCCAAGGTGAATGTTTAATCTCACAGTACTGAAATAACCAGAATCACACAATTGAATATTCAGATCATGCCATTACAACTGTAGTACTGTATCTAATGAATACATCCATTGAATAAACACATTCAACATATTTGCCTCAGCCTCTGGTTGCAAATTAATTTAGACAAGAAAGATTCGAACATTCACCAGAACATTGGAAAAAAAAATCTGAAGAATTTGCAGTAAGAAGACATGAGGCACAAATAACTTCACCTTCAAAAGCCATCCTCAAATGTTTGAAACTTTGGATGCCTTATTTTCAAATCAGGAATCTGGTTCATTTATTTTTTTGCTTCATATGTAGCTACATGGAAACTCCCTAATACAGCTGACTTCTCTAATGGGAGGTTATGGCAGGGAAACATTTCTTTCAACTCTACAGCTGTGACAGCTGTGGAAACATCACTTTCATTATTTGTAGGAATTGAATTGTTGAAATGGCTAAGTTATAAAGTGAGCGCAATTAATAACTGCACATTGAATTAAATGGTTGCCTGGACCTTTAATCATAACCACTCTGATCTTTGGTTAACCTACTCGGGTGAGATTGGGCCCCGATAGCTCCTGAGAGAGCTGATGGATCCTTTCTTCTTGGATGTGTTTGCACAGGTATGGAAATGATACATTCCTGCCAGTGAAGCAGAAGAGAGTGGGCCGAGGAAGAAGGTAAGCAAATAGTTCCAAAGTTAATCTTTCACAGAATGGCAAAAGCGGAAGGAGTTCTGCAAAAAAAAGGATAGAGTTAAAATATTCGATATACCAGGTTCATGTAAAATAATGTAAAGTGAATGGAGATGGTTATTTTAAAATATATATTGTGAGGTAAATAATTTACATTTATGCAGTGTTATTCCTATCCTCTGGATGTTCAAAAGAGTTCACAGCTAATCATGAGGTTTTGAAATGGTCTTGTTAATGTTTCTTAAACATTGCGATAGGACCCAACACAGACAGTGGAGCACATAGTCACCTGTTGCCCCAAACACTGGCCACCGAATGGTGAACAAGGTCTGATCGACCTGGACGATGACACCTCGGCCTGGCTCACTTCAACGGAGCTGCAGGTCTAAAAGGCATACGACATAGAGAGAGCGATAGTTCCTGCCTCAACTACCGCCCCCGGCAGCTTGTTCTATAAACCCACCACCGTTTGTGTAAAAATGTTACCCCTCAGGTTCCTATCATTCCCACCTCGCCTTCAGCCACATTCTCTGGTTCTTGATTCCCCTACTCTGGGCAAGAGACACTTGTGTGTTTACCTGATCTATTCCTCTCATGATTTTGTACACCTCTATAGCATCATCCTCATCCTCCTTGGAATAGAGAAGTGTAAATGGAGAATTGGGGACGGGTTGCTGCGGTAAGGGGTGGGGGGAGACTGCTTTGTACAAAGGACTGGGTTGCATCATTAACTCTTTGTGCTGTTTTTTGGTCGTGAGCAGTGCATTTGCCAGATGTGATGCATCTGATAGGATGCTTTCTATGCTGCATTGGTAAAAATTGGCCAGTCCTTGAAGATGTGACAAATTTCCTTAACCTTCTGAGGAAGTACTGGTGTCAGTGTGCTATGGTTCTTAACCATAGCATCAATGTGGTTGGACTGGGTTAAACTGTCATTGATATTTTTCCCTAGAAACTGGAGGTTTTCAACTATGTCCACGTCGGCACTGTTGATGCTCCCTACCCCTCTTTATAGTGTTAGAGTGGTGCACTCTACCCCACTGTGCTTTCTGAAGTCAATGACCAGCTTCTTCATTTTGCTGACATTGAAGGAGAGGTTGTTGTTTTGTTACTAAATTCTCTTTCTCCTTCCTGTACTCCATCTTGTCAATATTTGAGATCTGGTCCACTACGGTGCTGTTATTTCTTCACGGAGAATAGAGGGAGGTTAATAAGGAGTAGGAAAGAACTGCAGATGCTGGTTTCAATTGACGATAGACACAAAATGTTGGAGTAACTCGGCAGGACAGGCAGCATCTCTGGAGAGAAGCAATGGGTGACGTTTCGGGTCGTGACTCTTCCTCAGACTGATCAGCCTGAGGAAGGGTAACAACCCGAAACGTCACCCATTCCTTCTCTCCAATAGACAATAGACAATAGACAATAGACAATAGGTGCAGGAGTAGGCCATTTGGCCCTTCGAGCCAGCACCGCCATTCAATGTGATCATGGCTGATCATCCCAAATCAGTAACCCGTTCCTGCCTTCTCCCTATATCCCCTGACTCCGCTATTTTTAAGAGCTTATCTAGCTCTCTCTTGAATGCATCCGGAGAACCTGCCTCCACCACCCTCTGAGGCAGAGAATTCCACAGACTCACCACTCTCTGTGAAAAAAAGTGTTTCCTCGTCTCCGTTCTAAATGGCTTACTCCTTATTCTTAAACTGTGGCCCCTGGTTCTGGACTCCCCCAACATCGGGAACATGTTTCCTGCCTCTAATGTGTCCAAGCCCTTAACAATCTTATATGTTTCAATGAGATCCTCTCTCATCCTTCTAAACACCAGAGTGTACAAGCCCAGCTGCTCCATTCTCTCAGCATATGACAGTCCCGCCATCCCGGGAATTAACCTTGTATTATCTCATTCCCAGGTCTCTCGAGAGATGCTGGCTATCCCGCTGAGTTACTGCAGCCTTTCGTCTCTATCCCGTGAAGTTGAAATTCACTGATTAATATATTGAAGACTTAACAAAGCTGTGCAAAGATTGGGGATGGGAAAGCATAGGTGGAGGGGGAGTCAGTCTACCCCAAAACATAAAGGAGAGGAGTTGTACAGTTTGATAGCCACAAGGAAAAAATATCTCCTGTGGCGTTCTTTGCTGCATCTTGATGGAACCAGCCTATTGCTGAAGGTGCTCCTCAGGTTGACCAGTATGTCATGGAGGGGGTGAGCTGTATTGTCCAAGGTGCTCCGCAGTTTGAGGAGCATCCTCCCCTCCAAGACCACCTCCAGTGTGGACAGGGTTGATTTGGAGGTTGGGCCAGAGGGCAGAGGGAGGGTTGGGTGGGATGCTTTCTTTGTGGGTGGAAGAGATTGAAAATTAGAGAGTAAGCATTGGCTCCAATTTAGTGGCACTTTATGTAAACAGTTATCCTAGCATGACAATGTAATGAACTGACTGATGTTTAGTTCAGTCTAGTTTAATATCATTCAGTTTAGTTTAATATAAATTCTAAATTCTCTTTCTCCTTCCTGTACTCCGTGGCTCTTCCTCAGTCTGATCAGTCTGAGGAAGGGTCTCAACCCTGAAACGTCACCCATTCCTTCTCTCCCAGAGATGCTGCCTGTCCCGCTGAGTTACTCCAGCCTTTCATGTCTATCTTCGAGGTTAATAAGGAGCTGATAATGCAGCTATACTGTTAAGATTTATCTTGGATGCTATTTTGTCACCAATCCTTACTGATTGTAATCTAGGGGTCGGGAGGCCAAGGGTACAATTGTAGAGGGGGTTGCTGTGTCCTAGGTCCAGCTGCATGGAAATGTAGCTGGACCTAAACTATGGATTATGTTGAAGGCAGAGCTTAAGTCAATATGTCGGAGTCTGACATAGTTGTCCTTGTTACCAAGCTCCTTATTATTTGGGCCTGGGAGATGACATCTGCCATGTTTCTCCTGTGACAGTACGTTTGGGCCTAATTTGAGTAGTGCTGGCAACCATAGCAGTGTAATTGGCAGATATTTTGTCAAAGCATCACTGAGCACATTCAAACCAATTTTAAAGCATTTCATTAAATCTTAGGTAACTAAGATGCCATAGTTTGCTATTAACAGTACCTCAAACATTGTCCTAGTTATTCTATACAACATATCACAGCGTATGAGTCAACAACCTTTAAGTTGTTTGTCCAGTTTCAGAATCTCATGGAACTCTATCCAACTGAAATGTCTATGGAGAGCAGGACATTTTGGCAAAAATCCTTCATAGAGTCAAATCCATGTAATTTGTGTAAAAACACTCTATATATAGCTGTCTTCCCAAAATATTACCCAATGCTTGGCAATATGTGACTTCAAACAAATGGTGTAATGTGGAACACCAATAGAATAGATCAGTTGCTTGCACCATAAGTTAAAGCCAAGAGTGAGGTATTCATGATGTTTGGCTCATTTACCTCACTGGCTACCTGTTAGAGGGAATTTTGTACTTTACCCATACTCTATATCTGACTTTACTCAGATAGGCACAGACACAAAATAAAACAACTCATAGATCAGTGGTGAGCATATCGAACAAGTCAGTTTAATAAAAGGCGTATTGAGCAAGCTCAAACTACTTCAAATTCCTACCGTAATTGTAGGATCCTCATACCCTCATGACACAATGGTTGCTTGTGGAGTTGAAATAAACAATCTTTAATTAATGTCCTTGTAACCTTCCATCTTTGTGTTTCCCCAAAGTTAACTTTAATCCTGAGTTTCCTATTGTTTGGAAATCTCCCACCCACATATCTCACGTGCAGCAATCCTAGCAATAATGATCTGAGCTTTGAGAAGCTTTATATCTCAAGACCTCTAATAGAGTGAAGGAATGTGAGTGTCAGAGCAACTCTCTGTTGAATCACCATAGCATTCCCCGTAGTCACTCTCCAGTTTACGACTGGAGTTTGTGTTTTTCCTGGCGTTTCTCTTTTTCCTGAAAGTTAATTGATGTACGTGCTGGAAGAATAGTTAGTTGAAGGTAGTTAGATCTGAAAAAACTTCCCTAGACAGATGCATGGGTCACAGGTAGAAAAGAGAAAGTAAGTCCAAGTGTTGCTTCTTCCACCATCTGATGGAAAACCAAACTGGCAGCCATGCCCTTCAGGACTTGGCCTATAGAGTCATAGAGTCATAGAATCACAGTTGTAGAGTGATACAGTGTGGAAACTTGCCCACACCAGTCAACATGTCGCAGCTACATTAGTCCCACCTGCCTGCATTTGGTCCATATCCCTCCAAACCTGTCCTATCCATGCACCTGTCTAACTGCTTCTTAAACTTTGGGATAGTCGCTGCCTCAACTATCTCCTCTGGCAGCTTGTTATGAGCTGCGAGTTACGAGCAATGAAGTGTCTACATGACCTTGTAGAATTCTTTAATGATGCATTAAACTGGTTTTGTCCACTTGCTACTTTCAGTGCTTCCTCCATGTTCAACATGACGATGTGTCGATCCTTTCATTGAGGAAGACAATAGGTCACAATCAGCAGAATATTTATGTTATTATTTAACCTGTTGCTAAGTTTCAAAGCTCGAAAAATTACTGACACCTAATTTGTGGTCCTGGCATGTTTGTCTTGGTGATAGAACAGGAGACATCTGGATATCATACTAGTAAATTCTGGGATATAGGACATTGGCAGCCTTGGTATGTATACAAAGTGTGATTACGCTGCCACTATTCTAAAAAAAACCAGACCTCCCAATTTAGCTATGATCTTGTAGAGATCCTTGTGAAATTGACTAGGCAAGAGCACCTTTCCATGTTTGAACTCGTAGCCTGGGACAATGTCGAATGATCCACTCTGTTTGATTCCTATTATGTTTTCTGGGTCACAGTTTGGTATAATTAACCAGTTTGCATGGCCTGGCCAGAAGATACTAAAGAATCAACTATGCCACTAGAAATCTGGATTCATATGTAGACCACACCAGTTAATAATGGAAATAAAGGAAATTAAATAAAGGGCTTCTATGAGTCTTGGTTACCATTTCTTGATGTTTAGTCTATCTGCTTTCTCAATCCCATCATAATTATGTGCAACGTAAATTTGAGGATTGGCATCTCTTCCACTACTTAAAAAGGTTCATTTTCTGTAGTATGGGAATTTGGGAGTAGCTCTGACACAAACGTTCCTTCATTATTTGATGAGGATCTCAGATGAAACATCTCAAACCTCAACTCAGTACTGCCAGGTTCGCTCAAATACAGATCTCAGCAACTCTCTGTTGAACGAGCATTGCATTCCCCATGGTTACTCTCCAGTTTAAGATGCTGCTGTGAATCTGCAGTTTGTGTTTTTCCTGGTGTTTCCCTTCTTCCTGAAAGCTAATTGATATTAGTTCTGATAGCAAAGCTAGTTGGAGGTACTTAGACCTGAAGAACTCCAACAATGGCCAAGGGATGTGATGTCTAGCATGGACACAATGGGCCAAATAGCATCTTATTGTGCAGTAAACATATATATAATGTCATAATTGCTTTCCAGCAACTAAAAATCTTAATTTCTTCCAGGTATTATTACAACACCAAGAATACCCATGTCCCACGGTCAACTAATATGATATCAGGAGGTCTCCTGTTCCATCAACAATGCTACTGCTCCCCATATTACCACACCTCGTAGCTAAGGTTCACAGATGCCATGCTTGCTTGAATAATCCAATAATGTATAAAGCAGCCAATATAGAATCTAAGTCAATGTTTGCATTGCGACTGTGGTGAGATCTGGAATCAAATTGTCTTCTGAGGGCCCAGATTTAAGGGCCTGTCCGACTTGGGCATAATTTGCGCTTCATTTACGCGACGTCCTAAAAATTGGTTGGCCCGTCGTGACACATGCGTGACGCGTGGTGGCGTATGCAGTGACGCGCGGTAATGCGCGGTGCTTTCCTAGCACCCCAGGATTTTGGAATGCTCAAAATCCTCGCGTGCCACCTGCGTGACGTATCCCTTGCGCACACTGACGTACTGATGGTGTACGCTGACGTACTGATGGCGTACGTGTAGCGCTGGTTACACATGGTTACGCACGGTGACGCACGAACATTGCCTGTGCTAATTTATTATGCGCCACCGTGCGTCAAAGTTCGTAACAATGCATCGCCGCATACGCTGTCGGCGTGTCATTTGCGCATCATATGAGCGCTGCACCACGTGATCACTGGGGTATAAAGCGCGCCAAGTTTTGACATTTTTTCACTGGGAAAATCATTGCCACGGAGATCAGACTAAAATAACAGTACAGTACGAACGACATCGCAATGGCTCCCAAATGAAGCAGGGCCCTCAAGAGCAAAGCGCGCGACTGTCGTACTGCTAGACGATTTTCGCGCGACTGTCGCGCGTCAGTCACTGCCAGTCGAGTAAATGACGCCCAAATGATGCCAAAGTGGGACAGGCCCTTAAGGATCATAAGCAGGAGATAATGAGTAAAAAAACACCACAGGTCCTGACATCATTTTGCTGCTAATTGAGTGTATTGAAAGGATAGAATGTGACCAGGTTGGATTCATCCTGCTTTTTGTGGGCTTAATGTAAGATCTGATATACTTACCAATTGCATTAAAGAGCCTTAAAAAATGCTTAAAAGTCTGCAATTCAATGGCTGATCTATCTCTCCCACCAAACCCCATTCTCCTGCCTTCTCCCCGTAATCCCGACACCTGACCTAATCAAGAATCTATTTATCTCTCCCTTAAAAATATCCATTGACTTGGCCTCCAATGCCTTCTGTGGCGATGAATTGCACAGACTCACCACCCTCTGACTAAAGTAATCCCTGCTCATCTCCTTCTTAAAGGAACGTCCTTTAATTCTGAGGCTATGACCTCTGGTCCTAGACTCTCCCACTAGTGGAAACATCCTCTCCACATCCACCCTATCTCAAAAATATTTCCAGTGAAATCATAAAAATGTCTGAAAAATAAGTTGTCCAATTTGTTTGGTAACAGTGTGTAAAGGAAATCTTCCTGCTGTATTGATGTAGTACCTGGAATTTATTAACCTCTGACAGTGTTAATTAATTTCAGACATGGTCGAAGAATTCGTTTTTTTTTCTGTTCTCTTTATTCTTTGGTTCGTGATTTTCAGCTTATTTTGGTTTGCAAAATTGTTATGGGTACTGAAAACTCTGAATAAACTCGAGTCTGAAGCAGTGTACATTTGGAAGTTTAGAGCATTTAGAATAAATGAAAGGTACTTGTCATCCTGCTGTGTTAATAATTAGGTTGTGGGTCTCGGGCTGCCCTTCCTCAGAAAATTGTTGCTGTGGCAACAGCTGAGGGTTATGGCCTCCACTGAGTATTGAAAACAGCAAGTCCAAGATCACAAAGCACATTCCATTCACTTCCAGATTTATAAGACTGTCAAAGAGGATGGTTGGTGTGAGCCATGAGGTAATATAACTCAAGAAACTGATGCAGACTGACTGGAGAAGGCGAAATGTAACGAGAGGTAAGTAAAGTACTGTATTATCTGGCTCTACTCCTTAAAGAATTATGCTTTGGCAGCTTTATTAGCTTTTTTTGCTCATAGGTGTAACTTTGTGATCAGCATTTCAGAGTTAAAATCAAAATATGTTTTTTTGTGGAAGGAGATGGTAGTGGAATTCAGTAGTATCTTTTGCAACCAAAAATAGGAGAAACTTTGAGAGTACAATTTTTGAATAGGTTATTTATGGTTCTTCGATCTTCCATAACGACAGACAGAAAATGTATTACTGTCATCATGAATTCGAAGAAGAAAATCCTTCTGGGATAATATAACATTTGCATAATCTAAGAGCAGGCAGGTTCCTTCTTGGCTCACTTATGTTCCAGATTTTGGAAGTATTAATCTTCCTATTTGTTTCATCATCGCAGTCAAGCTCAGATGGCTTGGCATATTATGAAAATACCTTGAGTTATCGTCCATTCCTGTGCATACAACCATTTTATACTATGGTTACTGTTCTATATAAAGCAAATTGCATGTTCCATGCTTACTGCCAAAATATTTTGAGCTATCTTGGCTTGAGTCGCCTCTGTGTAATGAAAATGTCGTTTTTTAAAGTGTGATGTGATGTTGTCATTCAATCACTAGCAATCATCACGATATATTTAATAACTTCCAGCAAAGTAGTGTTCCTTATATCCTATTGTGGTTAACATTTGGATATGGATGGATTTAGCAAATTACATTTGCAGTTCACCACACATTGCAACCTGATCCCGTTTCTAAGACTTTAAGAACAGATCCTATAAAATAACTTTCACGGCAATGAATACTAATTTACCCTAAAAAACAGGCTTCAGGAATGCAGACTGAAAGCCAAAAATTCTGCAGTGAGCCACTGTTTGTCCATTCTGCAGCGGCATGCAGAAAAGAGTGTCCAGAAGCACCTTGCATCTGACCCATAGCATTGCATCATGGAAGGTTGATGTACAGACTGTGACCCCTTGCAATTGAATGAGGTTCATAAATTGTAGGAGCAGAATTAGGCCGTTCCGCCCATCAAGTCTACTCCGCCATTCAATCATGGCTGATCTATCTTTCCCTCACAACCCCATTCTCCTGCCTTCTCCCCATTGTCTATGACACCCATACTAATCAAGAATTTTTCAATCTCCACCTTAAAGATATCCATTAATGGCCTCCACAGCCTTCTGTGGCAATGAATTCCACTGATTCTCCACCCTCTGACTAAAGCAATTCCTCCTCATCTTCTTTTTAAAGGTACTTCCTTTTATTCTGATACTATGACCTCTGTTCCTGGACTCTCTGGTCCTGGACTCTCCACATCCATTCTATCCCGGCGTACAATTCGATGAAAAAAGTTCAGTGCTTGACTTATTTTACTTAATTTTGACACACTTTTAATTTTTTCAATGTAAAATAGTTTTTATTTTAAATCACTTCCATCTGTTTTGAATAGGTTTTTTTTAAACTCTTAAAAGGCCTTGTTCAAGATCCACTACACAAGGACGATCATTGCTCAGGCCCTGTTCAGTTTCACCAGATGCTTCTCAGGTGCAAAAGTTCAGCCCATTCAACCCTCTGCAACCATAAATGTACAGGTGGCAAGGTTGGGCCCACATTAATCCTACCCACTAATCCTACCCAGTGATTCTTTGGCGTTCTTCAAAACATCCATGGAATAGCTCAAGTTGGTATTGATATTGGTATCGGCATCGCTATTGGTATCTGTATTGGCCTCTGTGTTTTATTTTAATGTTGTCATGTGTATCGAGATACAGTAAAATTATTTGCTTTGCGTGCTATTGAGCCAAATCATACCGTGCATGATCATAATCAACTCATAATCAAGTACAACAAAAAAAGACACAAAGTGCTGGGGGAACTCTAGAATGATTGTGGTGGGGTGGGGTGGGGTGGGGGGGGGGGGGAGCTGGAAGAGAGATGGGATGGGACAGAGCCTGGTGGATCAAATTGTGATGCTAGAGAAAATAAAATAGGTGGAAGGGGAAGGGGTTGGGGAGAAATGAGTGTTACAGCAATCGAGAAAGTACAAATGAAAAGAGTGCAAAGGCTGCAAGGAGGTAGGTTAGGAGATAGGAATTACTCCCATAGTTTACAAGAGGTCCATTCGGTAGACTATTAACAGCAGGGAAGAAGTTGTTCCTGAATCTGGTGGTAAATACTTTCCTGCAGTTATCATTGAATACTCCATCTATGTAATGAGCTTTGTGTCCCGATGTTCAACTGGCCAGCTTCGGCATACACCCAGCATACACCCACATGCGTTTCTCCTCCACACCCATGGCATGGATGCAAACTCAAAGAATCCCACAGCTCATTCTGCCTGTATAAACACTTTAAAAGAACTCTCTGAAATTGCAGTCAGTGACAGCAAGAGATCGGTAATCCACAACACTGCACACTGATGATTAATGGTGACAGATCTGTGCCCACCAGTAATGTAATCCAATCTTATGCAGTGAATGACCCAAGCCCTTATTATTGTACTAGAGCAAGTACAGAGACATATAATATTGAATCTCATTGAGTCACTTTAACAGACTTGTATCTAATAATATTGTTGTAGTGACAGCTTCCTTGCTGTGATATATGGAGACTTTTAGCGACAACAAACCCATGGTGATAACTTTTCAACTCTCCTAATGGTGTTTTTTTCCATTTCCCTGTTGTTCTTGTCATGCAGAAAGTGGATTTAATGGTTTTGAAGAAAATTGATCCTGGTTATGGCCAAGGAGGCTAAAATCATCTGACATGGGATCAGTGTAGAGGAAGGATCCGCTGATTAAGTTGATGACCTTTTCCTTAATGCAATCATTCGTCCCACCACCAAAATTAATCCTGGGAATTACTTTAAATTAACATCTTTATTCATTGTAACCACTCAAGGTGATCTGAGGGAACAGTTGACAAGCACCAGATTAGTTATGAAAACAAAAAGGATATGATAGCATATTTCTACTGTTTGGAACGTTCAGTTCACAACCCTCAGCTAGGTATTTTTAAATCGCAAACACATTTATTTTAAGTCTCTGCTCAAACATTCATTTTTACATTACTAAATAATTGGTCTGCTTGAGTTACTGCAGGAACTCCTACGCTTACGCAATGTTAGAGAATTATTGACCAATCTCATTTCTCGGAAAACCATGTTATTCATTTACCATCACTATGGCAACAGTGACAATTCATGTCCATGGTGCAGTTCTCAGCAGAACCTTCGCATAAAATAAAAGGGCTTGAAATAATTACATTTATAAACTGGTCTTGACTAAAATATACCCTTCCTTTGTAAAAGTTTCTTACAAGAACACAGCTATTTGTTTTTATTTTGAAATCAAGTTTTATAAAAGTTGGAAGATGTTTTAGTATTTAGTGTGTCAAGGTTAAATCGCTTCAGAGATTTTGGTATCTCTATCGGTAAGAGGTCCTTTGTTTCATTAATGGAATGTTGACATCTTTATCTGTCCTTGAGAAGGTGGAGATGAGTCATTTATCTGAACTGTGGTAATCCTCCTAGTGAAGATACTCCTTCAATGCTGTTGGGGACTGTGTTGTGGGATCTGGCTATCACATTGAACATAGAAAGTCAGAATAAATCAGTCTTTTTGTGACTGGAAGGTAGTAAGCAGTGCAGTACTCCAGGGATCAGTTCTTGGCCATCATTGACTTGGAGGTGGGCAGAGTGTAAGATGTGGAAGTTTGTCAATGCCACATTAGGTGGAAGCATGTTGAGATTATGCTAGTGTGGTTGTAGTGAATTGGATTAGAATTTAGCAAAAGGAGTTTAATGTGGGGAATTATAAGATCATTCATATTAGGAAAAAAAAATCAAAAGGTAGGCAGGTCAGGGAGAATGTGTAAACTCCACTCAGACAACACCTAGAGGCGGGATTGAAGCTGAGTCTCTAGAACTGTGAGGCAGCGTCTCTAGTAGCTGCGCCACCGTGCCACATGCATCAAGAGAGTAACAAGGGAAAGAGAAGGTCTCTGTGGAGCAAAAGGGGTAATCAATGCATGTAGAGTGATAGGCTCATACAGCACAGAAGCAGGCCCTTGTGGCCCAGCTTGTCCATACCAAATGAGATGTCTATCTAATGCCAAGCCCATTTTCGTGCAAATGACCCATCCTTTTCCCATGTATCTGTCCAAATGCTTTTAAGCACCGTGATTGTATCTGCCTCTACCACTTTCACTGGCAGCTCTCTCCATATACCCACCACTCTCTGTGTGAAAGGCTTGCCGCTCATGTTTCTTAAATAATTCCCCTCTCACCTTAAACCCATGTTCTCTAATTTCAGACCCCCTACCCAGGAAAAAAACTGACTAGACACAAAATGCTGGCGTAACTCCCACACTTCAAAGACGCACAGGTTTGTAGGTTAATTGCCTTTGGTAAAATTGTTCATTGTTCCTAGTGTGTAGGATAGTGCTAGTTTACAGAGTAAGATAATGCTAGTGTAAAGGATAGGATAGTGCTAGCTGGTCAGTGTGTACTCGATGGGTCGAAGGACCTGTTTCCGTGCTATTTCTCTAAAGTTTAAAGTAAAGTTATTGCCAACAGCACCTTAAAGCAGTACTTTATTATCTTGAAGGATAACCTTTAAGGAAGTACCTTAAAATGGAATTTCATATATACCGGTGTGTGATCCAGAACCAGGGGCCACAGTCTTAGAATAAAGGGGAGACCATTTAAGACTGAGGTGAGAAAAAACGTTTTCACCCAGAGAGTTGTGAATTTGTGGAATTCCCTGCCACAGAGGACAGTGGAGGCCAAATCACTGGATGGATTTAAGAGAAAGTTAGATAGAGCTCTATGGGCTAGTGGAATCAAGGGATATGGGGAGAAGGCAGGCACGGGTTATTGATTGGGGATGATCACAATGAATGGAGGTGCTGGCTCGAAGGGCCGAATGGTCTCCTCCTGCACCTATTTTCTTTCTTTCTATGATCATCATTGTGTAGGAAGGAACTGCAGATACTAGCTTACACTAAAGATAGACACAAAATGTTGGAGTAACTCAATGGGTCAGGCAGCATCACTGGAGAAAATAAATAGGTGATGTTTCAGGTCGAGACCCTTCTTCAGAAATGTCACCTATTCCTTTTCTCCAGAGATGTTGCCTGAACTGCTGAAATACTCCAGCATTTTGTGATCATCATTGTCAGCAATACAAAAAGGCTTTGCTGGGCATAAGATCAGTGCAAGATCTAGGCCAAAGTAAAGATAAACAGATAACAAGCAAAACTAATGTTGCTTCAGAAACAGCAGTGATGCCAAGAAGATTGATGTTGGACAAACTAGGACATTATTCCTTGTGGGATTATTGTGGGATTATTTTATCTAGATGAAGAAAGTCATTTGGGGACAAGGTAGGATGATCACTCAATCTTGTTCTCAGGGTTGGTGAATTTAAGAACAAATGGGCATAGCTTTAAGTTTAAGGTGAGAGGGGAAAGATTTAATAAAAACCAGAGGGGCAACTTTCTCACACAGACGGTAGTGGGCGCATGGAACAAATTGCCAGAGCAAGTGGTTGAGCTGATCCGATAACAACATTTAAAAGACATATGGTCAGGTACATGAATGGGAAAGGTTTAGAGGGATACGAGTCAAACGCTGGGAGATGGGATTACCGGCATGGAGGAGTTGGAACAAAGGGTCTGCTTCCGCGATACATTCATACCTGAGCCTATGAATATTAGCTCACATTCTTCGCGATGTTGCCACATCCATGTACCTAACCAACAAAAAAAAAGTTACTTGTGAAAGCACCGTGAGAGCAATTTCATAACCATTTTTGTGCTATATTTATCTTTTCACACTTTACTGGTTTACTGGTGATGCATTGTATACAATTACAGTAATTTAGTGGCAAGTACTAGAAGCCCAGCATTGAGATCTCACGGTAACAAATAGTGAAACTGAATTGATAATTCTTGTAAAATGTGGGTTGCACATTTTGTGCCTTCTTAATGTGACAACATGATACTTAATTGTAAAAAGATCACTAAAAAATGCAATGGTCAACAAGGAATGGATTATAAATTTGGCTCTATCAATGATATCCGCATACAAGGAATTCCAAATCTGTACTTCAAAGTAATTTCCCACCAGCAAATAAAATCCGAAAGTAATTTGTTGCAAGTGTTGAACAAAAAACTGACACCAACTCACGTAGATGGCAGATGTGTACAATCTCAGGATTTAAGTTTGGCTTTAAAGAGTGTCATTGAGAAAAAGGGAGATAGAAGCAAAAGAGGTTGAGTGCAGGAATTCCAGAGCTTGGGCCTTGGTAGCTGAATGTGCAACTATTATAGGTGGAATGATGACTCGAATTAGACTCAAATTAAATATCAGAGGAGGAGATATCAGAAATAGAAAGGGGCAAGATATGGAGAGATTTATAAACAAGAATAAGTATTTTTAAATCAAGAATTTGCTGAAGCAGGACCAAGCAATAATCAGAAAACACAGGAATGATAGATGAATGGAGTTTAAGATGCATTGGTAGAAAATGTCAATGATGTTCTTTGTTACAATACAATGCATGAACCCAGTTATCTATATCATTAAAACTCAAATCTTGATCACTTCCTGTTTGCACTGCATATTGATTTTAGAAAAAATGCTACCACTTACGGCTGTGATTTTTGGCCATCTTACTCAGAGTCCCCCTCCGCAGCGCAGGGCCAGAGGATTTTACCCATCGATGCAAAATAAAAGACTTATTACTATTTGTTAAATGTTGAGATTCTCTCTCCTGTGAATCACGCCATGAAAGCCATGCCTCTTCCGGTGGGAGAGGGGACTATAAAACCCGGAAGTGTGGGCGTGCCTCAGTCTCTGCAAGATGGGGGGGTGAGAGGTCATGACTCTCAGTCTGAGCTGTGAATAACACTGAACACATGCCTACTAAACTAAGTGTGGTTTTACTGACCTGTGAGTGCCCTTAATGCGGTTTGAAAATGTAGTTTGAAAATGCAAAAGTGGTTTTGGTTTGAAAATGCAAAAGTGGTGTTGGTTTGAAAATGCAAAAGTGGTGTTGGTTTTGTCTTCTTGAAAAGTAGTGTTGGTTTTGCCTTATTGAAAAGTGGTGTGGGTGTTGCCTTGAATTTGGTGGCCTTGCACACTGCTTGAAATGGTACGAAACTGCATTTGAATTTGGTGGCCTTGCACCCTGCTAGAAGTGGTATGAAACTGCACTTAAATTTGATGGCCTTGCACCCTGCTTGAAGTGGTAGGAAACTGCACTTGAATTTGGTGGCGTTGCATCCAGCTTGAAATGGAATTTCAAGGAATAGCCGTGAATCAACTGCCAGCCCATCAGCTGTGAGTGAGTGAGCTGCCAGCACACCAGGCTTGAGTGGCTGAGCCGCCAGCCCAAGAATCCATTCGGCCCACAATTTCCATACTAACCCTCTGGAAACCAGTCCCTTCAGCCCACAACACCCATACT